>OX328015.1:41766150-42366150 GCA_946811545.1 Netelia fuscicornis
TTACATTTCCGTTTAGACCAAAGAATTATTTGTGCGGTAGATTTATTCTTGTATACACGATCTGAATGTCTTTGAGAAAATGACTTATTCATACACAAACAAGGACGTACGACCGGTAATCGTTATTGACAGATTTGTATAGCTCCACGTCTTTAACATACGAATATTGGGTTCGTTGCTGTTGTTCGTTCAAATACTGTATACAAATCGTCTATCGTCTGTTATAGAATTCAAATTTTCGTCTTCAGCGCTGTAACGGTGACGAAGCTTTTTTTGGTCTTTCGGCGTCGGTGGATTGAAATAATCTTTAACGGTAACGTATTTCGGTCCTCCGAAAGTATCCAAGACAGCGATCGTGCCAATTTGCAGTTTCGCAAAGAAGAAGTGGTGATCTGGCACATTATGAAAATTGTTATTAGTATCACATAGTTGCACGATAAAAATGAAACAAAACTCTCCATTGCCATACGTACCTTCAGGCATATGAGCGAGCCAAGGATGACGACCAAACATAGCATTTTTCGCTACTTCGTACTCAGAACTATAGGGCTGGACCTAAAATCAAAGAAAATACACTCAAGATTTCGTGCTACAAATGAAGAAGTTGTTTATACGAATTTATGTACAAACCTGTTTAATTTTACCGGTCATAACAATTCTAGCACATCGGGGATCCATAGGATCCATAACTTTATTTTTGCAGTAGTCGGTTTGGGCCAAAGTCATCATGAGAGTCGCTCGATGGTCGTGCTATTAACGGTATATTTAACATTAAGAGTGGATAACATTAAATACGAATTTGATTTATAGTGCGTGCTATATACATTTACGATTTCGGACAGATGCTAAGGACTCACCTTCAAGTCTTTAGCCGTGAAATCTAACGGAGTTAGAAACAAGTAGGGAACTCCAGTGCCATTTCCCAATGGTCCGTCGCTCAGGGATATAACATTAACGAACGGAAAAGTAACTATGTCCTCGCGAACGCTAATAGTAGCAACCGAGGCCCAATCTGTAGAAAATTTAATTTATTATCCAATGACGTGTCGTTATTTGTTAATTTTGACAAATTGAAACTATTGGAATACACAAATAACCAATCTTTATCTGCCGGGCATTGGCATCGTCAGTTATTATAGATGAACAAATATATCGACGGATGTGCAAGGAGACAATGATATTCATGGTAGAACACTTACCGGCCTGATTAACGATGTATCGTCCCATAAGAGCTGGCTGATCAACTGGTGGTAGTTCGAAAGCTTGATTAGGTTGTTTTTTAAACGAGCCACGGCGACGGTTAACGGAGATAATATTGTCACCGGTCGAATCATCGTCGTTATCTACAAACGCATCTCTTTGTTGCATTATCTGCTCGTCGGAACCCTCCTCGCTGGACGAAACCTTTTCTACATTACCAGCATCTCGTTTCCTACCGCTTCCCCATCTTTTCCACTCGCGAAATTCTTGAAACTCCTTCCAAGCTAGTTTCTCGTCGTCCGATAATTCCTCATACGGTTGTTGATAGCTATTCGCACGCTCCGGGAGGACGCAAAACACGAACAAGAGAAAAATGCACGTACCGCGTAGATGCATCGTGTTTAATCGCGATGAAGTTGAACTGTCCAAGATTTCTTTTGTTCCCTATTGTCGATCGTTCGGACCACGGAACACGAACCGACTGTATCGAGAGAATGTGACAGAATGACGAGTTGCTTTTGGGGTTATATAGATTGAATACAGTTCACGTGACGCACTGTACGAATGCAATGAATCGCCCTGATTAAATATTCCTGTGATTTCGATACAACGTTTCTTCAGGCCGATCGGGTATCGGGTTATCGTCGTATCAACCGAACGGCGATAAATACGAACTCTCAGATTTCGAGTATACGATAAAAATGTATATTTGGATACGTGCAACCAATTGGTGACAAGTTCTAATACGTAAACAACATAAGAATCGTGATTATCGGGTTAAATATCTAAATAGCTAAAGGTCACGTCGTAGTACGTGTAGATTTGCGTCGATGATTTTAAACCATTCTTACAAAGCCATCGACGCAATTTGCACGTAATGAGACGTGAGCTTTAGCTGCTTAGATATTTATCCCGATAATCATGATTCTAATATCGTTCACGTATATAGATTATCGCTAATCGGGAAGGATGGAAGTATACGTTGTTATCGTCGAAATAAGTTGAACGGTTTTATAGCAACTTGTTTTACTATTCATACGAGCAGGATTGATACGGTATGTCTGGTGACTCGAGATTCGCTGTGTGGGCTACCCTTGAAATTTTCCGGTATAAATAACTTGCCTTGATATAACCTGAATGACGGTCGCAAAAGTTTTTCAAATAATTCCTCGAAGCGTGCGATCGTAGAGTTTATTCGTCTGAAAATTTATAGCTGCACGTACGTTTCGTTTTCGTACAGATTTTGAGCAATACAGACCAGTTTTTATTCGATCAAAGATCACGTACTGTGTTGATAAAAAATCGGGGGCAAAAGGCAATGAGATTATGAATTGAATATTACCGAACTTACCGAACGTTTTAAAGCATTTGTATGAATTTCAGAAACTGATGGCTGATACGAGACGATTCGAGACGCAGTGAATAAACGACGCGGCCACGACATTGAAATTTGTTCTCGGTACTCTTGGTGTCCTATGTATCTACTCGCAGTTTATATACATATAATCAACTGCAATGCAAAAAATAGAATAAATATGCGCAGAGGAGTCAACGGCAGGTGTCGATGAAAACTCGTTTCTAACGGATCTCGTGGCCGAACGGATGCAACGAACGGCCGATAACTGTGAAGACTTCCTTTCTCACCGAAGCTATCGATTTTTATAAACATTATTCATCATAATCGTTATGCACGATGTCTCAACTGCATTTACAGTCGACCCAGGAGATTGTAGCAATTGCGTTAGTATTATAAAATCTGTATACCGCTACGTGTACAGCTTTGAGTCCATTTGTGTCAATCGTCCTATCGTTAAAACGCATTTTATCACACTGGTAATGCGACGCCCATGATAGATACGATTGAACTCGAGAAGGCTCCGACTGTCACGAGATAGATCGGTGTCCCGTTAAACGTGCATAATATTCGCTTAATTATATATGACTAACAGATCTGGCAATATATGTAGGACATGGTGAATGTCAATCCTGAAAGAAAACGCGCTTAAATCTACTATCGTCTATCTAAGGTATGAGATAAATTACACGTGCCAATAATCTTAGCCAATAAATATAAGTAGATAGAAATTTGTTATCGACAAATGAGGATTCTTACAGATAAAAAATCTAGCAGCAAAGACACGTTATTGATTGCCATATCGTACATCGGAGTGCCTCGAGCAATGCTTCGATTCACGCACACTGTGCAAAGAGCCTCTGTAGAAAGAGATTGAAAATTGAAAGGCGATCGGGAAAGGACGAGTGCTGAAAGCCATGGCTGATTGAAAATGTCAGCAAATCGTCAAAGAGCGTGATTCTTTGAAGAAGAGGATGAGGCGAGGGGTAGACACGAGGAGTACTGGAGACATGTGATTATGTTCTTCGTCCGTAGGTACGTCGAATCGGCGATTATGGAGGGAAAACACATGTGTGGGCAAAAGAGATGTGAGAGTGCCCTCTCTCCTTGCCCGATTCACCGTGAGTTTAAGACCCAAGAAGCGCGAAGAGACTCGCGTGCGGACTCGGGGAGGTAAGGTCGAAGAAACTGGCACGATGCCCGGCCAATGGGGATCTTAAGGCGATATGTGGGTCGTCGTCTAACTGTTCCACGTACCGTTTCGTCCATTGGCCTTCGCCTTCACCGCATCACGAACTCCGATGCTTCTCTCCACCGTGCAACATCACTTTGATATTGTACGTGTATGTACGAGGAAAGCTTAAAGCGTTACCTTCCCTCAATGCTACCTTGATCCACCTCTCTTTTCTGTTCGCCACCTCTTCTTCCTGTACAACTCGGTTATATCCCTTTCTTTCTCTTCTTATTCCATCCTCGTCTCTCCTGCGGTGTAAAACAAACACACAGAGACAAGTACAAGAACCGGTGTGTCTTCCGTGTCTTCTTCTTGCCCCCTTTCCCCGATACGTACGAAAGGAACAACGCGTCGAAGAATCCTCTCCTCTTCCATGGTACGTGAAGGTAAAGACGAGGGAGAACGCGGCTAGAATTTTCCGGTGCCTCAGTCGATCGAGACAGCAACTTCGATAGCCATTCAAGACGAGACAGAGTTGTCCGTGGCAGTGAACTCGGTTGTTTCATTCGGCTCGCTTAAAACTCGTTGTAGAAAAGTTTATTTATCGAGACAATAAAGAACGAGAAGGAAGAAACATATAATAGTGAACATATTTGACCTGTGCATCCGTTAATATTTGAGGAAGAGAATATGGTGTTTGGGAGATAACGATTTGTTTGTTTATTATTCGTTTGGAGAAACAAGAAGACGGAAGATCCTCAGAGAAAGAAGAGGGCGACGATAGCTCGTCCACTGAGGTAAGTTCTCGTATCAGTGACGTTTTCCCTTTTACTTTGCTACAAATAAAAACTCATTAACACTCACACACACATAAGTGTAAATAATTGGGTGGAATAATAAATCTGGAAACAAATTTGGTTAATATGTATAATGGACGTTATCGAGGATAACAAAAAGTAGGTGCCAGTGGGCGAGTTAGGCCTGACCTCAATTCGAACTAAGAACCGAATGTCGGTGGAACGCGTAGAATGATTAACAGAATGGATAGAGGATACTAGGAATTGTAGAGGCAGAGAGGTGATAGAGGCGAAGGCCAGTGCAACGACCACGACCTACACGCCTATAGGCACAATCTCGTTGCTCACTGTCGGGTAGGATCTGGCTTGGTAGATGATCTCAACGATGGGACGGGAGGCAGGGTCAATGTACTCGGGGTAGAAAAACACGCCTGTCTCCTCGAGATAAAAGCCTCGGATCTCTACACTTTTTCTCGAATTTGTATGCGTCGACGTGAAAAACTTTGAAATAATTAGCTTCGTTGGATACCAACAAATACTGCAAGATGAGTCTTGCAAAGGCTTGTCCGTGAAATGTACTTCCGGCATAATTTCTTGACCCGGTTAAGTCGGATTTTCAAAAAATGTTGCCGACCACACTTCTCAGAGACCAATTACGTTAAAGCTCTTCTTCGAACGTACCGAGTCTCCACGATTTGGTTTTATACGCTAATAGAGAGAGAGACACACACAAAATTGTAGTAGCAAGAAAGAGAAAATAAGTGGAAATTGTAAGAGTTATGTTACCGGAAACGCGGAGGGTTCGAAGAAAAAGTTGGCCTCGGTGCGATTTCCTTCACTGAAGACTCACCCGACTATGCGGAAAGTGCGAGTAACGAAACTGTAGTGCCAAATAGGGCGTTCTTAACTCCGGGAATCGTCGTTCTCGTCGTTCGCGACAAAACCCTGTAGAATGTAAGCTACCTGCGTGCTCGAAGAAAGAACCGACCATTCGAGACCACACGATGTACGGAGTTACTCACACATGGCCCGTAGCAAACGAGAGAAAGGGATTCTCATTGCCGGGGCTACTTACACCTTTGATACTTACTTTTTCTCAGTGTACGTTATACGTATGCATTTAATACCATAAACACTATCTAGAAAAACGTAATGAATTTTAATGGTAAAGATTTAATTGGACAAGAATGATGATAGCGACGTCAAATTATGAAACATAATGAAATATAATGATCAAAGTATGGAAGATAATGGTTGAGTAAGGGTGGATAATGGTAAGAAGGTAGAAACGGGTACGAGTGGATCGAATGCGTAGAGATGAAAGAAAGGGGTCAGAGCAGTGCGACTCACCGGTGAATCGTGAACGTTTGGAACTCTGAGTCGTGACCCACTGACGCTCGGAAGTCCGACATTCCAATCTGACGTAATATAACCCGGCTAACCGCGAGATTGTAACGGTAACTTTGAATAGTCGAGCACACTACCAACGATGAGTATACTCATATACCACCATGTGACATATAACTGGTGTATAAGGAAATGTAAAAGTATTCATAGAAGTATACGTGAGTGTACACACCTACGCGATAGAATTGTCTGACCGAGTCGGCGACATAAAGACTCTGTCGATACGGTATAACTGACAACTGGGACACCATAGCTGTTAATATATCATTCTATGCCAAATGAGCGTACGAGAAGCCACGTGTCTCAACCTTGCGGGTGTCAGACACAGGTATAGACACCGGTTGATTCACGAACTTTCGGCTTAAACAAAGAAAGATTTGTAATGTTTCAGAACGGTAGTTTGAAAGATGAAAGTTCATTCGATAGTCGATGAAGACACAAGCGAAGACAAGGAATTAAAGTTTACTTACTCATACGCGATGATCAAGTTCATCAATTGTAACCAGGCGTTTGTTTCTTCTGTTGCACTTAGGGACGCAGCGATGACGAGAAGAAGAGGAAGCTCGATACCTCGCAAGTTCGTAAGATGGAATGGCTCACTAATGGCTCTCTTTCTTCTACTGATAGTTTTCCTCGGTATAGAAGAATCTAGAGGCGATTACTTGATGGGTGGTCATCTAGACAATAAGGATGATGAAGCATCGCTCGTTATGACACGTCGTAGCGACGACGAGGAAACATCGAGCGTCGCAAGAACGAGCGTCGTTTCGTCAAGAACATCGAGCTTCGACGATCTCGATCGTGATTTTGATCTCGAATTGGATCTTCTCGGTGAGAAAAGCTCCTCGGATTCGAGTCGTACGAGCATTATAGCTAGCAGTGCCACTTCCGAGGATGCCACGCTGGTTGGCGAGGAATCTGGACTGGCGCCGAGATATCGCGTTCCGCCTTACGCTTTTAACGGTGGACAGCCGTTTTCTCTCGAGAAGGATCCCATAACTGGTCAGATCGACTTTGAAAAAGCCCCGCCGCTCAAAGCTCTCGAGTACAATGCTGAAAAATCTGTGGACGAAAAACTCGAGGATGAAAGCGGCACAACAACCGACACGTCCTCGAGCGCCGATACAAAGAGTCAACGCGACGAGTCCCTCGGACCTAACGAGATCAATCCATACTCACCGAGTTTTCATGATTTTCTCAATCTACCGGTTCGTTATACTTACGACAAGTACGATAATTCGGAAAAATATCCACTGATCTCAAACTCTTACGCGAATACGAAAGTGCAAAGTGGCACAAACAGTTACAATACTCACAATCACAAGAAGTATCACGAGGCTGTTAAAGCTGGCGTCGATATTCAGACTCTCTATGTACAACCATCGCGCAAAACTTACGTACAATCTGTGACAAAGATGACGACTGCTCCTCCAAGCACGACTACCTCGACCACTACGACTACGACGCAAAGAACAACAACGAGTAAAAGTACGACCGATACGCCTACTACCACCACTACACAAGCGCCTACAACTAGCCCAACGACGAAAACGCCTTATCCCCGATATCCCGAAGTTACGACCTGGAAACCACAGCAAAGACCGAACAGGCCGAGCAATTACGGCGTATACACGGATTACGAGGGTACTTTACCCATCGAGCGACTCCAAACTATTTCCACTTCAACGTGGTCCTCGACTACAGAAAAATCTCGCTACACCGAGCCACAGTCCAGACCGAAGCCACTTCCGGTCAAGCCTCAGATCAACGATGGAAATACCGAATACGAGGAAGGTTACGAGGATTACGATCGTATTTATCAAAATGCGAACAAGTCACCGTCTCAGGAGGATCAGAGCAATCAGAGCGATGATTCGTCAGACTCGGACTATGCTTACACGTTGGATTTGCTCGGAGACTCACGACCGGTTGTAAAACAGGAAACGAGCACAACCGAATCGACGTTACCACCGACTTTAACGACGAGCTCCGTTTACACCAGTGACACTACTACGAGCACTTTCAAACCGACTACAACTATTTTCACGGTCAACGATCGAAGACCGGACAATAAGGACGATCGTACCGATCGCACGAGTTCAACGACAACCTCGAGACCCTCTATCACTGAGGAGAAACGTGTCACGTCGATGCAACTCGACACCAATAATGAGTATCGTCCAACGAATACGAATTATGGTAACAATGGTATAATTATCGGTGGGATCGACAACACGATACCGACAGTTTCTAGCAACAACATACTGTATCAACACGGTCGACCATCGAACAAGGATCAGTATTATTCGAGACCACCGATCGGTCTACCATCCGCTGGGATAGTCGTCAAGAGCGCGAGCAACGTCGTCGTACCACCGGGTCAAGATACGGTTTCCTTCGTTCTTGGAAATCGTCAGAGCGTTGGAAGCGTCAGCGACGCGGGCAGTGATTTTTATGGAATGCATAGTGGCACGATAAACGATAGAATGCCGATTTCCTTTGGTAAAATAGGCAATTCTCGTCCAGGAACTTCGGTGGACAATTTTTCCGGTCAGATGATCGTGTCCGCTGGAATAGGCGTAGGCTCCAATTCCGTTGGTTCGTATCATCAACGTCCTCCTCCAAGTGGCGACACGTTCGATCACGCAGTCGTTGCCGTAGGTATGCCCACGGTGGATGTTGTGAATCCAGGTGAGTCCGCTGGAACAGGCAATGCCAATAAGAATGTCGATTCGTCGACGAATTCTTTGGATAGTTTGGCACAGAAGTGGTGGGCTTCGACGAACTCGGCGAATACAAACGCTCAACAGGGATCTAAAGAGCCAACGACGCATCAACAGCAATTTGGCTATCACGTAGTTTTTCCAGATGAGAAGGGAAAGCCTATGGGGTCGAACGGGGCGACGGGGATTAACGAGAATTCTCAAGGTACTAGAAGACCTATCGAGGAACACGTTATCGTTGTTCATGAGTCTGACTTGGGTGCGGGCAATACGATACGACTTGATTTACCGTCTCAATCGAGTTCAACATTAATACCAACGACGGGCTATCATTACGAGACTACGACTCAACGTTTGCCGAGCAATCCGGATGAACAATTGCTGCCCGAATTGTCCGAAAGACTCACGCCCCCAGCCGAAAGGCCCAACATACTACCTTCCGGTATTCAACGACCACCCTCGTCCTACAATTATTATCATCATCAAACGCACTCACCGCCCAATTTAAGACCGAACGATTATCGAGATCAGAGACCCCAAAGACTACCGCCACCATCCGTTCCATCCTCGACCGGTTTTAAGCGACGTCCACCTTTGTCCTCGATAGAATCGAATCTACCGAACATCTTGCCACAATTTCGGCCAAACGCTAAGACTTCCCACGGTCATAATCGCGGCGAGACAATAGGAACTATTCCAGCCGGTGCCGTACCACCGTACGTCAATACGAGAATAAGACGACCACCTCCGCATCTTCATCATCATCGCCCACCAACGTCCAGACGTCCAACCGGACCTTCGCATCTTCAAAGACTCAATCCGCCACCCCTGCCACCTCCTCCACCACCGATAACATCACTGAGATTACCCACACCTGCCTCGTTGATCGCCCCGGGTCCGAATCTCGGAATCGCCAATCAACACGATTCCCAGTCGCAGAATAACGAGAACGCCGTGAGATTGGCTGCTCAGAATAGATTGCACAAAGTAAACGTGGGAGTACCACCTAGTCTAGCTATAGACGAGCGTCATCATCAATCCGGTGGATTTGGAATCTCGCAACAGATAACATCTCGTCTCGAGGACGACGGTCTCGAAAGATTTTCCGCGGATCCTCCTCAACAACCGCCGCGACCACCGTACTTCACGAAACGCACTACCCCGAACGAACAAGTATCCGATGGGATACCTCGTATCGCGACTCTACAAATGATACAGCAGCACGGAGCTCGCGACGAAGACACGATAAGGCCCAATTTACCACCACCTTATAGATTCAACAACGAGAAAAATTCATCCAATCGTCAGGACGTACGCGACAGCGACGGTGTAGACTCGATCGACGAGGATGCTTCACGACCGAGCGCGAATCGCCGCGGTGACGAGGACAAGTCGGAGGAATTGCCACAGGGAGACGAAGGCACGAGAGCTGATTACGGGGATGCGGCAGATTCACCGGTGTACGTTGTATATCCCGTCAAGGGAGCTCTGGATATTCGTCCGACTAGTCACGAGAACGACGACGCCGACGATGCTAGTGTCGTGCTTGGAACTTACGGACCACAACGTCCCCTTCCACCGGACACGCTTCTACAGGACTCGGAAGACAATGACTCCGACGATCTGACTGGAATCGGTGAACACGTATATCGACCATCGAGTATCGTCAACGTTTCACCTACATTCACGGACTCTTCCGCACCCCAATTGGCATCCGATTTTCCGTACCCGCTCGAGCGACCCGATCCCTCGATGTTCACGAGCCAAATGCGCGAAAAACCACTTCTCGTTCCGAGCGAGCAACAGCAGAAGAATGGCCAACGAACCGATGCTGAGAACACGGAAAACGGCGAAAAGGCGAATGACGAGGACAACGAAGATGTTATCCGCGATATCGAAAGAGACGCAAGCGTCAACGTAATTCCTTACTTGCAAGATCACGTACCGTTTACGCTCAAGGAAAATGCCGGTGCTATATCAGCGACGCTTCATCGTTTAGGAGGAGGCTCGTCCAATGTCGCAGTCTCGTCTACGCCTATCGCATACGTCTATACACCTACCACGAGGGCACCTCTAAGAAGAACCGACGACCCTTACCTTCACGCGAGTTTTGAGAGAGGACCCATTTTATTGCCATCCCAGCAGCCATCGAGCTCGTCCAGTTCCGCACCATCTCCCCAGAGTTTCATGGCGCCTTTCGTCGCGAGTGCGAGTGCCGAAGCACCATCAAAGAATGGCTGGAGTGTCGTTATGATCGGACAATCACCCAGCAACGATCCGACCAGTATGGATCGACGTCGTCAGGACACGGACCTTCGTGATAAAGAGAACAAAGATACGAGCGACAACGATAAAGATAAACAGGAGGAGAGTAAGATGGATTCGGATAGCGATAGCAAGGACGAGGAGACTCAGTCGACGGACTCGGATATGAAAGGACACGGAGAAGTTGAGGAACAAACGGAAAAGAGCGAGTTCGACGTGGAAAACTTCACTCCACAATTGTACGGCGGATTTCAACCTATAATGGAATTTCAAACGGATACTGAAAGCGACACGATATTGGGAGATAAAGTAAATGGTGGCGCTGTCGCGATGGCGGAACGTCCACGCTCGAAATCCGTCTGAGAACGACTCGTCGAGATTGAGACTGCTTTACAGAGAAACGAGAAATATGATTTAATCGAGTACGAAGCGATGCTTCCACCGTCGAAACGAAACGAGACAAAGAGAGAGAAATAGATGCAATTTATAAATTTTATTAAAAACAAGGGCAAACGATGAAATGGGAATTTCCCAAGTATGAATTATGATCGATGCGCGAAAAATATTCTCTCTCTCTCTTGGTCTCGTTGTTCACGGTAGACAACGATTGAAACTCCGATTTTAATTTGACCAAAATCGGAAGATCTGCCGATTATGAGATCGTTGAATCGTCATTCGCAGTTGTATATTTATTAATAGGAAATGTCCAACATACTTGTACGTACGCGATACCATCTAGACACGATTCGAAACGAAGTTTCAGTTGCGAAAGCTCTGTTTCCTCACTCTCGTAAATTGCGTAATTATCGTTCTTAATGTTCTGAATTACGTAATTATTGTCCCGCATGGTATTCGCTTATGTATGAATGTGTGTTATGGAATGCTGGCTTCCTCATTATTACCAATGTATCGTTTAGTGACTATATTAAACATATCTATAAATATATACATATATGTATAATGTAATTTATATTACGGAATACTGGAGCTATCAGTCAGCTCGAGGATAACGAGCTGATGATAAGTCGTACGAGTAAAAAATCAAGTCTTTGTGTATTTTCTCCTGATGCAAAAAGTCTTTCGTCGAAAATATATATTATTGTATTTATAATCAATGATGTACTATGCACCGTGTGCCTATATCTATGTAATGCTATATACGATCTACACAATCTTGATCTTTGTCTGCAAACCTCCTTTCGTTCTGTCGAATTTCATTCTTTAACTGCGACGTAATACTCTGGTGGTACATATTAAATAATACATTGCGCGTACGAGACGCACAAATTAGTTTTTCATTAATCCCCGTACAGGAAACGTTCTTCGGCTGTCGGGACCAGTTTCACAACGTGGAAAAACATAGTGGGTGAATATCGCAACATTATTTCACCTACTGCCGAACAAGCGAAGATCCAGTTTAAGAACAACCTCGCCTTGCTCTACTTCGCGCAATTTGAATCTCTTCTGGATCGGACCGCACGCGTCTTGGCTGTCTCTCATGATATCGGCAACGCGAACTTCGGCACGGCCGAGAAAATCTGACGACAGAAATTTCGTTAAGTCGAAATACCTCATCGAATACAAAGATTATGCAACTCACCGTCAGGACTGTAGTAACCTTTATCAAAGACTGTAATGCAGAGCGTATCTTCAACAAGATCCTTGACTTGAAACTGCATAGAGGCGTCCCAAAGAGGACAATCTGTTCCAGAAACAACGGCAGTTCTTTCCTCCTGCGATCCCATCGAGACCTTGCAGAATGCGTTGCACTTACCTAAGAAATTTAACAGTCGGGTGAGCGTAAAGACAACTCCGTTTTCAGAATGTCCCATGAGTCGGTTACTCGCGGTTAGTCGCAATGTGCAAGCATGCATAGAGTGCAATGTAAAAAGAGACAGAGGGAGAGAGCGAAACGTTCACACACTGTCGAGGGTCTGTATCGTTATTTCTACGTTCAAATTGAGTTTGTTTTCGCTTTACTGCCTACCTACGGAGCCTGCACGGACATGGTTAGATGTATAACGTCGTAGTCGACTATTTGTTCGACGATCGAGGCTCATGGTCCCCGAGGTGTTAAATTTGTTTTTAAAGATTAGATCTTCGGCCTCGACAACAACGAGTCTCAGACAGCCCTTCGGGGGTGCCCTGCGAACTACAATCATGCAATAAATTTTGTTAATAGAACGTGCAACGTGCTCGGATTAATTTCACATTCGTAAATCACTAAGTGGCGTCTGTCGCTGTATGGAAATTTCTCGATAGAAGACATCTGCTTGAACGAAAAGTTGAAAGTTGTTCCTACCTTTTTAATATCTGTATGATAAGTATACACATGCGATATGCAAGCAAAGCTTAGTGATAAATCAATTCACATCACAAAAATGATCACCCTCGTGCCTTGTAGTAAAGAAGCTTACCAACGGCTGGAGTGGTTTTCAGACCGTAACCTTGAAGTACTGTAACGAGGATGCGGCCACACGCGCCGAATTGCGCCTGTTCTGTTTTCCCGATACATAGCCACATATTATTTTATCATAAATTACAGACGAGTGGAAGAGAACAATTAATAGGATCAAAACTGTAGTCGAAATTAACTGGAGATTTCCGATTTTGTTGACAATGTCCATACCTCCAAAATTCAATTAAAATCATAAAATAATAAATTAAAAATTCAGCCAACGGTCGTGAAGCGTAGATTTGTCTCCTCATTATGACAACATGAATAACAATGACGACATGACAATGCGCAAAGTCGTGAAACGAGACGAACGTATGAGCACGTTGATGAAACTTACTCGAACGCTGCCGTTGCAAGAGATTCTTCTCGGATTTGGCAAACTGTTTCCTCGCTTCGATTATTCTCTTCGTCCACAATGAACACTCGCCTGTCGACGGTGCCAAGAGTATTATAGGCTTTTTCGAGTCTTTTAGTCTTAAAGTTCTCGATGAATTTTCCGTCCCCTCGTGTCCATTGGTACCACCACTTCCACTGGCATCCGTCTCGAGTATCGCAAGTTCGTTCAGGAATATCGGCTTTTTAATATGAAAAAGGTAAACTCGAAAAATGATCTCTCATATTTTTACGCAAGTCAAAGAAAAAACGCATCTGCTTACCTTTCTGTACATTTTGAAACGTTGATTCTCATTTCTCTCGAAAGAGAATTGTTGACCGCTTGGCAGTGATTTCAACGGTTGTGCGAAGAGTAGAAAATCATTTGTGAGAAAAGCTACGAGTTCTTTGCCACTTTTTGCCTAAAACATTTTAAAAATGAATACAAACTCGATACATGCAATGACGTAGAGTCGAGCCGACGATATAAACATACCTTGTGCAATACACCGTAGTGCAGTAATTTACGCGGTCCCGCTGAATTCGTGATAGAATTAAAGACTAATTGTTCTTCGAGACTGTCATCGCAGGCGACGTGATTCTGAAGCCACTCAAGACGATCGCTATTCTCCTTTTCCCTCACACCCTCGTTAACTTGAGTACAAAATTCTTCAGCTTTCGCCAATGCTTCGAGCAAGTATTGCCTATCCGGATGATCGATCGGTGTATGCTCCAATATCTACGTAAAATTACATTTTTTATTCGTGCTCGAATGGACGATCCATGAAGTCAAAATAAATGAGACAAACCTTGGTAATTATGAGAGGATATTTGGTGATTCGTTGCATGGGTTTTATTAAAAATGAAGAAAGTGGCATTCCCTTTGTTCTGGGATCCTGCTGACAGGCTTGAGCAACAGCGACAAACTCCGGAGACTCCTCTGTGAGTCGTTGGAGATAGACAGCTGCCGATATCTGGCAACTACAGAATCTCACGTAGGCTGACATTTGCGGTATCTGAAAAAATTATATTTACACCACGATTATAATAATAATCCATAAATTGTTCGTATTAGTATATTTGTGTTATCGCAACTCACGTTTTCACAAAGAATATCACCAATCATTCGAACTATACCGCCCTCGCTGTTGTCTCTTCTTATCCTCAAAGTTCTACGAGCACACCAAGAAACTTTCAATAGTGTTTTTTGTTTCTGGAAACTTCAAAATTCGATGGTACAGTTGTAATAAAGTAATTACCTCAAAAAATTGTCGTTGCAGGCTATAATGTCTCTCCAGTTGACGAAAATTCTTTCGACCTCGTCGCAAGTTAGTACCAGGCTCTGATGGAGCGGTTTTTCAAATACCTGAAAGAATGCAGTTTGGGGTCAGAATAATGACGAGTTAAGACATGTGGAGAAAAACAAAAATCACAACATAGCGCAGGAGTTTTTTTGGCCCCAAAGGTTTATACCTCATGTACGAGTCTCATATCCTCTATATAGGCCTGTTCAGTAGCTATGAGCTCCTTGATGTATTCCTGACGTTTTCTCTCGGTCGGCTCGAGCCTCGACATCATGAAGGCATTCGTGAGCTCACTTGCTGTACACAAAACCCACACACATGCTCCTTTACGACTTCGATATCCGTGATGTTCGTACACTTACCGATATTATAGCCTCAAACCGGGGGAATCAAGATAATTTGGTAGCTCGAACTTCGGTTATCGTTGAAACCGTTGATGCGACCGCGAATGTGACAGAACAGGACAAAAAGCCATTCTCAGCCGAGGCTCACAAGATACAAATGAGAAAAATAATATGTATCGTAACAATTCTTATAACGATACGAATAAAAAGTTTTTGACACAATGTTTCTACTCGATAAATCATCAAATATGCGGATATACGACGAAACAGTCAAATAACGGATGAACAATATTTTTTTTAATGATTTGAGAATTTCTCATGCACCATCAACCATATAAATTTCGTATACCACCATAAATTAATCGACGTACATAGTCCCAAAATTGTAATTTTCGCTGTTTCTTTTCTTTTCTTAGCAATCCTTGCAGCAGCAAAATAATCTGTGTTTATGCGTCTTTGTTTTTATTGAGATTCTGACAATACAAGGACAAACGACAAACGTACGTATAGTTCTTTCTTTCTTTTTTTTTTTTGCAATTGTAACAATATTAGGAAAAGAACGGCGTGATAAAACAAACAAAAAATGTGTTGTCTACACAAAATTTTTCATTTTCGCCTACATGATTACCGTTTTATAACATCGTAATTAATGCGTATAATGCGGGGGAACAATATAGACTCTGTTCTACCGTAGACTTCGAAGCGTAATGTAGCTATAATGTCGCGGGTATTTTATGAGCACGATTTACTTGATACTTTTTTCGACATACCCTTGAAAAAAAGGGAGAAAAAAAACAATCAGTTGCGTGTTTCTTCGTCAATCAATTGCATTGTGCGCTCCGCGAAACATTTATAGATTCTTTTCTCGTTCGTTACCACGAGCGAGACGGGGGATGTATGTGTCCTGTGTGTGTTTTGGAGAAATACGTGCAAGGTGTTACAGCGGTTCGGTCGGAGCATTTTTCTCGCTACAAAATTCTCCATCGGTTGAACGCGACTGATTTTCATTGATTCGCACTATCAGTATATCGCTCCGTTCTTTCGTTTCCTTTTTTGTTTTTGTTTTAATACTATTATATTAATATATACTATATATCATTAGTCATTACAGACAGATGGAGATTCTCAAAATCGAACGGGTAGTTATGAACCTTCTCTCTTTTTTTTTTCATGATGATATTACCTATTTTCTTGTTTGTTTCATATATAACTTTTGCAATAACAAATAATTTTTCTCTCTAGCGTTTAACGATTATCGTGTACCAACGACGCGTAGCAGCTTATGTTTTTCTTTTCTCATCATTTACGTCCATATATATATACATACATATATATATGTACATATATGTATATAAATATATAAACTCGTTTTAGGCCACACAATCGACGGATATATCCGAGTATTACACAGAAGACACACGCACGCGTACATTCGTATCCAGAGAGAGAGAGAGAGAGAGAGAATGAGAAAGAGAGAGATAGCGAATGTCGCAAAGAGAGAAAGATAGAGACGAGTTGTAGATTTTCTCGCGTGTCAACTCTTCGTTATATATATATATATATATTTTTTTTTTACTTTTTCAAACGTTTTTTTTTCTTCAGCGGGAGGGAGAGATCGACGAAGTGCGAAACACACGATTATACTTACTCAATAACATTATCAACAATTTCAAGGTAAACGACAGTTCTGCTGCTTCGCGCGAGATTCGTATTTACTTTTCAATCTTTCGCCTTATTCGTGTGACTAGCAGGATATCGTAAGAAAACAAAAACGAATCACCAAATGAAACAATAAATTACGGTGATATTCGACAGTCGTGTGGCTTCGATGGTACTACGTACTTGTTTTAACTTCATTAAACTATAAGGTACTGGTATGGGGAAGACCACAGATCTACTCCTCTTTCCGACGTATTTTTCTCATTTTAGATTTTTGAGATCTTGCCTTCGGGGTGAAATTTCCCAATTCTTCCTTTATAGTTAACGCATTCTATATGCGTATACGTTTATATATATATGTGTAGAAACCTACTAATGCGACTACAGCGCAATTGTCAAATGGAGGACAAATTGCAGGTACGCGAGATGTTGAATTTCGTTTCTCTCGTTCTCTCCCTCCCTAGATCTGTCCCGTATCAATTTTATAATTCGTAGACACGTAGATATGCACACATACACACGCACGCACACGCTGAGTCTCGGCCGTTGACACTTGTCGTTGTGGGACTCCCTTCGTAACGAGGACGATTCTTTTACACTCATTTTTCTCTTTTTTTTCAATAGCACGAGTGTAAACTTTTTTTGTTTTAAGTTTTTTGTTTGTTTTAACTCTGCGATGCGTTGATTCGCTGCTACCCTTATGCTGCGTGTCAAGCAGAGGCGAAAGTATACGATTAGTCGAGAGAGAGAGAGACAGACAGACAGACGATTAAAGACCCCGAGGCACACAGTGCTATTTTTTTTTCTTCGAAAGCAAATGTGTGCATTATGAAAATTTCTAAACCTAGCGAAAGTTTTGAGCGAGAAAAAATGCACGGTGTGCATCAGGTTTCTTCAAAATAGATATATGATAGACAGTTGTAAAAGACAGACACGTGAGAGGATAAAATATATATGCCCTATATAGAATTTGTATAATTTTGGTAATAAACGAAGGGATTTTTTCAGAATTCAGACAGAACGCAAAACTCGTAGACGATGGGCAATATCGTTTGAGCAAGTAATTTGTGGACTCTGGCAAAATGATAAATAATAAATTTGTACTTACACATAGGTGTCACGTAGTTGCTAGGAAAAATTCCGGATATTCCGTTCATCTCGCCTCGCCACCACGCCTCTTCCTCCCTCGCTAGGACTGTTATCACGTCACCCTTCTCGAAACTTAGTTCATCCTCGTTTTGCGCCTGATGTGGATACAGTGCCATTACGCGTTCTGCAAATGATAAGGGAATTGATATTTGCTCTCATCTTATTTATCCAGAACGCTTGGTCAAACCTGTGAGAAAACTATTGTGGGAAGAAAGGACTCACCAACGTTGGGGTCGGTAGGCGAATCCTGATAGCGATGAGATATTGGAGTACTACGATTGCTGCTGCTCGTCAATGGTTTTACGTACGACGCTGGGAACCAACCGATTTGTCTTTTCTTGCCTCTTGCCTGATGAAACGTCCAAAAATAAATCGTGATTATTATTCGCAATTGAGTATAATGAGCGTTAATGAAATAAATAGCACGATGTGCTCACCTGTAACTCGCCCTCCCACCAACCAGTTTCCGCTTTCTTCCGGATCATGATTAGTTGACCCCTCTGAAGATCCAATTGTTCGGCACTAGTCGCCTGGTAGGGGGCGATGACCTGTACTATCTCGGGTTTTCGTCCACGCGCCTGTTTGGAAACAAACAATGAACAAGCGTGATTCTAGTTGAAAGAGCGCACTCCAAAATTTTTCGATCGTCGACTCAGAGTCAATAACAACGTGCAATCGATGAATTCGCGACGCGGAGACATGGTCTACTTGCCAGTACACCTATCCGGTGCACCAAGACCAAATAGTCAAATTTCGTCAATAGATGGAAGATGAGAAAAATTGTTCGAATAATGACTTATTATGAACAATCGTTTCAACAATTTGATTAACTATCACAACAATGTACATAAAACGCCCACAAAACACAAACTAAACACGTTTCGTATACAGTTGGTTGGGGTAGATGCGTGTATCTCGTCGAATGCTCTATTCTAAACGAAGGAAAATACGTAGATGGAAAGTCAGAGAGAAGTATTATGATTCAAGCTATGATTATGAATCGTGGTTATCGGGGATTACCATTGTGCGTAAGTATCGTCATTTTTTTTTGGGAGACATTAAGAGATACCTTGTAATACTGTGGCAGCGGGCAGTGGGATATGAGCAGCAAAGATGGGCATCGGTCGAGTAGCAGCATCCGAGAATTGTCGGTACATCCAGGATTCGATTAGAGTCACCGGGGGTTTTTCTTTTTTACTTTTTCTTTTATATGATGCACGAGATCGTTTTGTAACTGAAAATGCTTTGTCGCCTCATTGGGACAGTGTCTTTAGCATTATGATGACGAATAAAGAATACAAAAAGAAAAAGAAATTGTTGAAAAGTTTTCATAATGCAAAACGATCTCGCGGTATTTTTTTTCAATTACGAATATTACAAGTTCAAAAGAACTTTCTCCCCACTCGTTTACCTCTCACCTTCCTATCCTTCAATATATCACACCGGGACGTATTCTTACACACAATACAAAAATACATTATGGGGTTGCCTCGGTTGTGAGCGACCATCGTCGACAAGATGAATTGCAGTCACAAAATATTGGATTGGGGGTTGCAACAAAAACGATCAAACACTGAGATCGTGGTAAAATCGAACGAGAAAACATGAAATTTTCAAATTTTGAAATATACAAAGGAGACAAAGGGAAATTAGAACACTTTACCTGTTGCGACATTGCCGCGAAGTCTGGTAGTTCGGCTCTGTCTTCCGCAGCGGCTCGCTCATCCTCCAGTTGCTCAGCGGTTTTTTCCACCGGCTAAAGAAACAAGACAGACACGGCATACGCGCCTAGCTTACTTTCAAATACTAGGGCGCATATTGTAAGTATTGCGATTTAAATTGCGATGGGTAATGTGCCAAGGCCCTTCGCCTACTTCAAAATAGGGCAAGTTAGTCGAATATTAGCTTTTTAGTACACTCTAAAAATACCTCGTTACGAAATTCAAAATATTTTGCGATGGTGTGTCAAACAAAGTCTTCTCAAAACGATAAAAATTTAAAAGCCAATCGAAGACAGGTGATAATGTAAAATTTACTCACCGGTGTAGTCTGTGCTGATGTCAGAGGAGTGGCAGCATTTGCATTTGGCACCTCAGTGTTAAAAGCCGCCGCCTCCTCGGCCTTCAACATTAATTTGTTATTCAAATTTGTCCATTGGTGAATGTAATAATCAATGAGAAGTGCAATCTTTTTCAGTGGCTTACCTGGTTGACAGAGGTGTCATACTTTTCCACGTAATTGGACGGGAAAAATCCGCTTCGGTCACCTATCGTACCAGTCCACCATTGTCCGTCTTTTTTCGTAACATTTATTATATCACCCTCGTTGAAGCTAAGATCATCGGGTTCATTAGACGCGTATTGATAGAGAGCTACGTAATAATCTCCCGTTTGTGCGGGCATTGAGGCGTTTGTCGCTGATGCGTCGAGACCGTTTACCGCCGTTGTGGGAGTTGTCATTGCTGGTACATGTTCAGTATCGGTTGCTTTCACGTATGATTTTGGGAACCAACCCTTTGCACCGATCGCCGACTGACCGTACCACCAATCCTCCTGATACAAGCATAACGATTAAAACAATATCAAAACGACGGTTTTTTTAAATATCCGTCCATTCGTAAGATTTGATGGCTATTCTCTTTAAGAAAAGTGTACATTACCTGCTGTTCCTCAACGGTGATGATGTCTCCCTTGTTGAAGGTGAGATGTTGAGGGTTTATGGGCCGATATTGATACAAGGTCGTGACTTGTAAATTGCAAGCTGTACCAAAGCCTAGAGTCGGTACAACTGCGTCGACAGCTGGACCTTCACCACCCAAAGAACCAGCGTCTGACAAATTTTCCGGTACTTCAGCAATTCCTCTGGAAAATAGGGGGATTAACGTTATCAATTATATACTATCGTTACTTTCAAAGGCAATGTTCTCAGTAAACAACTCACTCGAGAGTTCTCTTCTCGAGACTATCCTGTTGTGTAAAAGTTTTCGTGACTCCGCTACCAGGGTCAACCGGCTCGACGTAAGCCTCGGGAAACCAGCCCGTGTGACCTCGAATCTCACCTGCCATCCAGCCAGGCTCTTGATTTTGAACTGGTGGTACCTGAAACGAAGGTACTCAGAAATCTTGCCGAGACTCACACGTTCATACCGATCGCTTGATTCACTTACCAGAATTATGTCACCAGGCTGGAAGGATATTTCCTCGTCGTTTCTCGCCACAAACTCGTAAAGTGCTCGATATTTCATAACCCCTGTTGCAACTTCATCAATGTTCGAAGTAATCGCCGTGCTATCAGCGACTGGCCAGTTGGCCGTATCACTGGCTCCTGTTTCCTGTACGTCGGTCGATTCCCAGGCACTCTCGGTCCAGGCCGAATTCGTGTAATCCACAGCGCGATTATCCACAGCCTGTCTCAGTTCCAAAACCTTGAGTCGTCTATCATCGAACGCATCGTATAGTTGTTTGCACTCAGTCCCCAAATTCTTCACACGGTTTTTGACGTCTTCGAGCTGACCATTGTTGTTTTCAATGTCAGCCATTTTGTCATTGATCTGTTGTTGCAAATCGGCAATTTTATCTTTCATTTGTTTTAGAGTTATCTGCTTATTAGCAAAGGCGGTTCTCATCGCCTCTTGGCCAACCGAATCGTGAGCCGCATTGATCTTATTCTTGGCCTCGATCCTAGCTTTTTCTTGACTCAACGAGAGCAACCGTTGATTCTGCTCGCGAAGTTTGTTCTTCAGTGCGGCCATATCTTGTAGCTGAGTGTCGCGAGTTGATCTCATACCGTCTATAGTAGTTTTCACACTGGAAACACCGACTCTCGTGTCACAGATTTTTTGCGAAAGTTCTTTCACCTTGTCGTTCAGACTGCTGAGCTCGATACTCAGAGTCTGATTTTTGCCCTTCAACTTGAGCAGAATTTCTTGCTCCTTTTGCCTCTGGGCTTGAAGCTCTTGTGACTTTTGCGTCTCCCATTCAAGCTGTCTTTGCCTTTCCATCTCTTTTCTTGCAGTTTCTCTCTGCTCTTGGGCTCTTTTTCTCTGCTCTTCCTTCTCCTGTTCCAACTCTCTTTGTCGCATCATCTGTTTTTCAATCTCCGCCTGCCTGCGTCGTTCCTGCTCCAATCTTATTTTTTCCTGTTTGTCAGCTTCCTCGCGTTCTTTACGCTCGCGCTCATCTTGCTCCTTGCGCTGAATCTCCAGCAGAGCCTTGCGACGTCGCTCGAGTTCGGCTTGTCCTTTCTCGAAATTTTCTTTTCGCTTATCCTCGAAAGATGTCTGTGGCATTCCTGCCAAAGGATCCACGTTCTCGGGCATACCTTGAGACGAAACACTGCTCAGACGCTGCCGACGAAAAGTCGGTGGTATGAGATCGGGCGGAAGTGCCGGAGCTATCGTTTCACCCGCTTTTGCCATATCGCACAGATGCATTGCGAGAACAAATTCTTCGCAACCGAGCCGACCGTCCGAATCCATATCGGACAAAGCCCATATCTGTGCGAGTACCGCCTGGGACAGCTGCGACTGTACCATGATATTTCGAGCTTGAGGCCCGGACAGAAAGCCCGATCTCGTTCTGTCCCAGGTATTGAAGAGTTGAGTATACTTGAGCTTCGTCTGATGGGGAACTGCCCATTCTACCGCCTGTGGCGAACCGACCGAGTGCTGACTATGCTGCGAGTCTAGAGAACCTACTCGGTCTATGCTCGGAGGTCTTGCCGTTGTGCTCAATGGGGTACTCGTCGACACTGGGGTATTTACTGCAACCCCACCGTTCGTCGAATTTGCCTGAACAGTCGCTGGCTGTGCTCCACCTACGAGAGGTCCCATAGATGCTATGCCGTTACCTGATTCGAGAAAATTCAGACAATCGGTTGAAGATTTAACTTCTATTTTCAAGATTATATTATATTATGAGTCAATCATTTAATCAGCCATCGTCAGCTTACTGGAAGGGATTGGTGGAATCGATGGAACGCCTCCGGGAACTGCGGCTATAGAGGGCATTACACCACCACTGAAGGGTTGCATCACAGGCACAGAACCGGAAACCTGATGTCCCATACCGAACGCAGCAATCGGTGTGGGATTCGTGTTTAACGGAGCTACCGATGCTATCGGCTGAGAACCTTGTTTTTTTAATCAACGTTCGTACATGAATAATTATATTTGTGAAACAATGGCAAGCTGATTATTAAATTCAACGATTTGGGGAAAACAAAGATTTCTTTAGCATCAATTTAGGGTGACGTTAGTGAGAGGAAGGAGGGTCTCAAACAATAAAACAATTTCAAATTATTGAAAATATAAGGATTTGTCTACGAGTCAAGGCATACATTTTCCTATCGTTCTTGGCCTCGCGCGCAATTCTGCAGCGAGAGATCGGTGCCTACTGCTTATAAGAAACAAACCGAAAAAGAATCTAAAAAAATATATATGTGTGTAATCGAAAATCACGACAGCAAGCGCTTTAGAGGCAAGTGGCATGTACTTCTTTACTACACCCGATAACAGCAATTATCTGTGAGATAAAAATTTCACAATGCCCTTGAAATATTTTCCCAAGTATTTGTGCTATCAGGCTATAGTGGATGTCATACGTATAACGTTTAATGTAAACATGGATTATGTACAAATGATTTTTCAACATTGGCCACACGTTAGAAAGCAACCCTTGCGAGTTATGCGTTTTGCACAATGTTTTGTGTATCAGGAGCGAAAAGAGCGAGTTAGTGTATGTGTGTGTACCTTCGGAAAAGGCAAGATCGAGCAAATCTGTAAATAGAGAAACAGTAGTTATGAAATAAGAGTCCCTCTGAATGATCAACATTATCGGTCGTACGATGATTGATAAAATGAAGAGTACAGATGCAAAATGCTCGAGATCAAATCCTAAAGTGTGATGTTGATAATTGTGAGTGTCATATACTTGTAAGATCGAAACGAGTGACGATTAAAATAAAATAAAAAACTAAGTTAAAAGTATGATGTTATCTCTTGTATACGCAATGTCACTGATCGATTCGGGATGTAATGGGCTCACCGATCGACGAAGTCAGGGTGATCGGTTGAACCGGTGCGACTGGAACATTTCCGGCAACAGGACTGTTCGGGAATGAGGGAGGTGCCGGTTTCTGCGGTACACCCCCGCTCGTAGCAACGAACGAAGCTCCTGCAATGATTTTACATTCCAATCACGGTAAAGATACGCAAAAAACTCAATGTATAATATTCTTCCGACCATTAATTTGTTATCACCGATAATAAGAAATTATGAAATTCGAAGGCGCGTATAAGAAACGGATCCGAAATGAATTGCAAAAATTGATACCTAACGTACCGATATTTCCGGGCGGTGCTGGTCGTCCAGGAGGGCCAGCAGCTACTGCTGCAGAATTCAAGTTGCCTTTGCGCAGCAGGCGAAAAACAGACATTTCGAGATTGCAATGAGCATGATATACATTTATGAGAAAAAACACATGTAGAAACGAACACACAGAGTATATTTGTAGTAGATATTGCAAATAAGAATGCCTCAAAGTACGATTGACAATAAGTATGAAATTGATAGAAATAAAGTGAATGACGAGTCTTCCTAGAATTAAGAACGTGAATATGTATGAAATGTCATAAATGAATAATGAAATAGATGATGTGGTGATTACACGGTGATTATTGTAATATACAAGAAAATGTAACCCAAACTATAACTACTGTGAGACTTGGGCCAGCATTGTATTTTTGTAATGTAACATGCACAAATATTGTTAACTTCTTTTTTATAAACTGTGATAGATTGTGTGAAGTTACAATGAAGAAACCATGAGCTAGAAACATCTGAAGAACGTCAGGCATTTCCTCAGAGTTTTTCATCATAAAGGAAATATCGATTTTTGTCGATTTACTGGCTACTTCGGTTCGATCAAAATCGAAAGTAGAAATTGGCTCTTCTCGAAAACGTTACGACGTGCCAGAGTAGAATAAAAATACAGACAAACGGTAGAGACAGAGGAGCGAAGCAGAAAAATGGTAAAAAACGAACGAAGGCCGTACAAAGTGTGACATACCCGTACAAGGGGGTGCAGGTCGAGCGGGTGGCTTTGACGATGTGTTTGTTGTTGCTAGTGTACCGCTAGCCACGCTCTGTCTACATTGTCGTGATGCTGTGTCGTGTAAATGCGCATAAGATATAGACAAGATGTTTTGCCTTTCATTTATGTTTTTCAATTCCTGAGACTATCCGTTCTCTCCGGGAGTATCAATGACGAATATATTATAGGGTAGAATCATGTTTCTCGGAATATTAATTTCAAGGACATAAAATTCTCGAGATTATGTTTGCGATAGATTCTTGTTGAATTTTGGTACCGAGTTCAAAGAAAATATTCAATGACTAAAATGACTCACCAAGAGGAATTTGCATAGGCGGAACTGGTCTAGATGGTTGCGGCGGTGTGCCTATCGCACCTGGCAACCCACCGATCAGAGGACGAGGAGTCGATGTAGCCAGTGGTGGAGTCGGTATTGAACCTCCAAGATTTACCAACGATCCCATACCTCCTTGATTCTGTAATGCTGCGTTTCCGTTCGTCAGAGTTGCCTCGCCTTAGAAAAAAATAATAAATTATTTGAGATCATTACTTGAATCAATGTTCATTTAAAAACTTCTGCTCTTTGTCAATAACATGGTTCTAATACTCACTCGAAGCAATAACCTTCAAGCTCTGTACCAACGATGGTGGAAGACTGGTCGGAATTTCCAATCCTCGTAATTTGAGATGTATGAGTTTACATGCTATACTGAATTCGTTGACATCCATTTTACCATCTGCGTCCGTATCCGAGAGTCCCCTGAAATACGAAAATACAAATCAGCCGGTATTCCAAATAACATGAGTAATTCATTGAGGAGGAAAAAATTGCTTTACCATATTTGTCCAAGTACAGCAGGCGATAATTGAGATCTTAAAAGAAATCCCTTTGCCTGCTCACCCGTGACTACTCCTCCAATGGGTTTTAGAGCCTCGAATTGATCACGGTACATAGCTCTCTCCCTGGGCTGTATGGCCCACACATCGAGGCCTGGAATACAGAAATTGGGCGAAGTATGAATTATGTTCATTGTGAAAAAAATCTAAGGTAATGAAGTATTTCAAATAAACATTTAAGATCGAACTTTACCGGGTGCTGGTGGAAGAGCCATCCTGCTAAATCAGTCGACCAGGTCGATCGTCTGAGAAGGAAAATATCTGAAACAGAACGACGCTGTATGCACAACTTGTGACGGATAAACGGTGTCAAATGTCAAAATTGTGAGGTTAAGCGCGGCAGATATCGCATCTGCCTGCTCATAACACTCTCTACCACGGCGACAATAAATACTTTCAATGATTAAACATTATCCGTCTATCTCGTGTTTTGCATATTACTACACAGTGAACGTAACGTTTATGGATCGTGATTGTTTTGCGAATAACATCGGTGCGTTCGTCATACCCGACGTTAAGAGCGGAGATTGAGACGTCGACACAGCGTAAAAGAATTCGACTTTATTAAATTGAGAAATACAGACGTGCGGAAATAATCAGAGGGACTAGGCCGCCCTAGGTCCCTATTGACCCGATAAGCCAAGTCCCCCGACACGACGATCGCACGAATTCGCGGAAATTGATCGAAGAATGAACGTTGTCGCGCGACTGTAGTTACACCCGTACTGTATATATACATAGATATACGGAGAGTCTCGACTTTCTATGCACACACTATCGAACAATGGTGATTACTTTGTGTGCGTAAACGCCAAAGCGCACGCCTGAAACTTGAGAGAGCACTTGTTCCAGCCAAAGAAGTAGTGCTGGTTGTATCTCGAGGGGACACTTTTATCTTCTATATCTCTTATTTCGCTGATAATGGACACGCACGTAACTACATAAGGCTCAGATTTCTACGACGTCGTGGAAGAAACGTTGTCAAGATCACCACGGATTTTATTGTATGACACAAGGATTCTGTTAACTCGATCGCGTCCGCACTCTTTCTCTTTCTCGTACCAATGACGATTTTCTATGTCCCTCTTGAATCGCGAATATCGATCCAAAAAATGGTCATAATCGGGGGTTCTTTAACGTAGGAAGAAAAGGCTAGGCTTTCGATCGTATCTTCCGTTTCCGCTCTAAATGTAGATGATTTCCGTCATTGTACGAATTAGAATATGCTTCACGGAAAAGACATATTTATGAAGACTATGAAACGATGGGTGTCACGGTGTTGAAGTAATTCTTTCGCACATGGCAGATGAACAAAACCTGATGATTTTGCGAGTGACGATCGAACGCGAAGCCGGGAACTGCCCACTGGCACTACCCACCAAAGGAGAACTGGGCCACAGCCACCACCTATACTCAAGACTACATCGCCTACTTTTTCTATGCACTCATATACGTAGTATCACTGCCCCTTATAGCTACAATAGGTAATACATAATGAAAATAACATACTACATCGATGGAATTTTCACAACGCAATCACCGCTGTGCGGGAGTTTTTTACTACGATGTGCTTTGAACGCCCCACCGACTGTGACTGACAAGCATACGTGCGCTCACGCTCGATGGTACCTCCATCACCCGGCGCCATATTGCACTACCGTGTGCGTCCGCGCAAGTACGGTGAAAGCGCTCGGAGAAGATCAATGTTCGGAACTTGCGCCGAATATTCACAGATGGCACTACCATTACGATTTCAGACAGTATCGGAATATAATTACGCTATTCACTATTAAAAGAAACCAGGTTAAAGTAAGAACACCGATTATTTCTTAAATTTATTAATACGGAAGATAATCGAATATGCCAATGGAGTTATGAATAATAATATAAGTCATTATTCACAGACGGTGTTTACGATCCACGACATATAGCGATAATTAATTATTAACCATTTGGTCGAGTGGTGACGCTACCGTAGATTCTAACCAAGTAATATACATGTGCTATAATCGCCATTGTCACTACTCGGTCTAGCATTGAATCTTGTTCACGCGTTTATAAGGATGATTCATGATCATGTTCGTGAATATGTAGAAGGACACTGATTGCGAGCTAAGAGATGTGACTTTAATTCCACGATCGAGAAGGTCAATGTGCCGTTGAATGCTTGGGGTTGAAGACATATAATTCGGAGGATACTCTAACAGTGTGCGATTGGCAATTAAATTCACAATATCCTTGCAGGCAACATCAGACCCATCAGACGTACAGTGAGAACGTTAAATAGTGTTATTTGGCCTGAATCGTATCGCTGTTATGAATGTCAGTGCCACGAGGCGGTATCGTCACTGGTACAGTGAATATTGAATGCAGAGCGAAAGAGAGGGACAGGCAGACAGAAAGTCAGAGGAATAGACGGAGGAAGAGAGTTTAAGTTGGAGGTCAGCGATTGTCATGATTCCCCGTGTGAGCACGACTTACGCAAACGCATCGGAGCTCGATGATTGACATTTGCGATTCAGCGTTGAATCCGAACGACATGTTGTAGCGTATATAAAATACTCCAGGGTGTACAACGTATCTCGACCATATTATATCGTGTTCGACCGATCGAACATCAATTGATCCAAAGTGGACGACGCATGGCGATTGACATTTTCTTTTTTTCAATCCCACCTTTTGCTACATTGTAAGTACGACGTATAATGCGCATTCACATTGCAGTTGGCTGCAACGAGAGCAACGAGCGCAGTAATATTCGAACGATGGATCGATACGAGTACATCGTTCTCGTTACGATGAGTCAATAATCGAGACGACGCAACTAATAATAACAATCGATGATAAATCAGTGATTCGAGAAAGATGTAATTCAATCAGGGTTTGTATCTTTTCCACTTAAGTTCATACCAGTACAATTCTTTGTACCAAAGGGACAAAAAATGTCATTTGGATTCGAATGAAATTTATACAATTCAGTAAATAAATAGATAAGTGATACGATTAAAAAAATCCTTGTCCCAATAGCTGCGAAGCTGGAAACGTTTCTTTGCTCGTTCTTGGAACAATTATCTCATGAATAAGGCAGTATTAACAAAACGAAAAAAAAAAACAACAAAGTACATTTTTACTACTCGCTTCATAATTCTCAGGATCCTGCATGAAGAAATGCTCGCCTCGCCGTGGCGCCTCAACGAAGACCTGCTTCTCCAATCTCACGAGATAAAAGCAGACGGTACAAGTATGGTTTGTAACGTAGAAAAAAAATAATGAAGTAAAGGAAAGAAAAAGAAAAAAAAACAGAATGAGAAAAAATGGAAATAAAATGTTCAATCAGGTGTGTGTGCTTCTTCGATAAAAGGGCTATACTGAGAAATATCGAGTCAGGGATTCTCAGCACGCCTCTATAGATACTATTATCATATATATATATATAGAGAGAGAAAGATATTCATGTTCACCAGAGGCATGGGAGTTCGAAGACGTATCAGCAGTTAAGGAATGCTGCTGCGTCGCTACAGGCAAAACTCGTACTTCGACATGCTATACACAACCTGTGTATACTTACGTGTACTACGGCGATTACCCGTATCTCTCTTACATATGTATTAACAGATATTGCAAGCGCGCAGAGATATGTCTATATACGATAGACCGGGGCAACAAGGGACATTATTGCAAAAAGACTGTCTCTTTTTGTTAATACAAAAAATCCAAGTCGTCTATAGGAATAATAATGTAACGCTGTATATACACGGTAACTCGAGCAAAATTGAGGGTAAAAATAGAAAGCTATTTTAAGATTGCCCAAACACGCGTTTGACGAGCCAAAGCATCAAAAAACAATCGCAACCCCATTTTCTCATCCCGTTCTATCTTACCCTCCCTCCTGTTTAATTTTTTTTTTCCCGGTATTTTCTTCATAATGCCGAAGTAGTAGCGTTAACCGACGCGTACATGCGCAAGTAAGAACGAAAGAGAAATAAGAAATGAATAGCCACCAGGCGAGTTAATGAATGAAGCCAAGGTATAATCATAATTAGGAGAAATAACGTTGCTGCGGCGCTGCAAAAGTATACTTATAGCATCGACGAGAGGAAGATAGAGAGAGAGAGAGAGAGAGAGAGAGAGAGAGAGAGTGGCTCCAGAGACTCGAGAGAGGTTGCTGTGCTCGGCCGAAGATGAGCGAAAGAAAAACGGGATGCAAGAAGGTGGTTAGGTCGGTGGGTAATACACCGGGTGGGGCGTCTGGGGATAGCTCTCGGTGCCTGACTGAGTGGCTCGTCGAGGCACACGTATAAGTACACGCATCCACGTACATATATATACATATACACACGTTATATATCATTGTAAATGTGTGAGTCGAGACAGGAGCCGGTGTCGCGAGCGCGCTCGTCCTTGGTAACTCGGTGGTGGATAAACCGCGCTGCTTATACCCCACGCGGCGGCCTCATACATACATTTATGTATATATGCGCTTATGTATATGCTCCTATGTACTATAATGCACCATGTGTCGCCTATGTAATACCACCGAGCGTATATTTCACCTAACTACATACGAGCCGAGCCACATATCGCTGTGTTTTACGCATAGCCTGTCTGCTGGAAATTACATACGAGTTGCTTCAAGCTCCTCATTTCGTTTCGTGCCAGTTATAAACGTGCGAACGTACCAACTAGTTCTCGTCAAGTTGGCCATATATACATACATATACATGTACATACACGCGAATGTGCATATAACGCGTTCAGCAAAGTTCTTTATACGATACGAAGTTCGCGATCTCTTTGCCGACTTCGTTTTGGACAAGATCGAGTTTAAATTATTATCTATGAGCTCACTTATTTCGTGCGTGGTTCGACACGTGTTAAAGTACGATAATAAAAAGAAAACAATCTTCGAGTCGTGTTATTGTCATCTCGAGAATGTTTCATCGGGCAAAATAATAAATTATTGTGGCATCTTTGTTGAAAAAGAACGTGCTTATTTGTCACACAAAACAATGTACTCGCACGCTTGAATTTAGAGATTCGTATAGTAGATCGTATCTCGCCAAAGACATTTGGATAAGAGAAAAAGCGTACGAAGGGTAGAAAGCGGTAGAGAAGGAGAAGGAGGAATATGCGAAGAGTATGTAGCACGTGCAAACACTGTTGATCGGTTAATTTAATCGCTCATCCTGTACCCCGACTACGCTATAGCCAAGTAAACAAACTACATTTTACTACCGATCTATTGTTAGATCGCGCATCTTGAATAGAGTTGAATTCTCGTGTGTAAAGTTGGGGAATATAGTTACACGAACGATGCGAAGAGAAGCGTGAAGGAGAGCAGGAGAGAGGAAGGAGGATAGGTAGGTAATAGAATGCGATAGTCGAAGGCGATAGAAGGTGCGTGATATTTATAGTCGTATAAACCGATGTGTCGAGTAACGTAGACGGGCGATACAACGCAGAAGCGATCGTTGGTACACGCGCACGTATGCGCAAAGATTCTTTCTCCATGTTTTGTCGATGCTTCGATCTTTTCGATTTACTCGAACTATCGCGATACAAATTTCCGGTCAATTTATTTGACTCTCCCTATATCATCTCTAATTATTATATACAGATAAAGGTTGGTTTGGACTATACGGCATGGATCGCCACGTAACGGCAACGGCACGTAACAGCGCTACAATTCTATCCTTATGTTCAGATTGCACCGACAGCCATCCGTTACAGACCGGCGAAAGATATGCGAGAGCGCTCACCAGGAGTCACTCCACCGCGTTGCCGAAACGTGAAGGTTGTTGTCGCCTAGAACGTTCAGTCCCACTGAAGTCCATGCTACAAAGTTTTGCCGTACCGCTGCTGGTAGGAGCCTTTAGTGGAACGTGCAGGTCTCTGCCGCCTATTATGTACATTCCCACTGAAATCCATGGTACAAAGTTTTGCCGTACCGGTGCTGGTAGCAGCCTTTGCCAGAACATGCGGATCGCTGTAGCCTAGTATCTACACTCGCACTGAAATCCATGCTACAAAGTTTTGCCACACCGGTGCTGGTACATGCCGTTGCCGTTATGTGACGGTCCGTGCCGTATAGCCTGAAACAATCTTAAGCAGTCTCTTAAGATAGTGCTATCGTTGGGTGGGGGATTAAAATTTTATTCCCGTTTTGATCGAGATACTCGTTGTATAATGTTGCGATATTTAACACGGGCTCTTATGGGAGATTGCGAAAAGTGACGAATTTTCAAGAATAAATATCGTGAATTTTGAGTCGATAAAGGCCCCTGAAATTTTACACACATATACATATGACATCAAAGAACGTTTCTGCAAATTTTCAGTGAAATCTACCGGAAACGGTGTAACGATAGGATTACCTTAACAATCTCTTAAACACGGTGAATTCTATAACGCGATCATTATTTATCTCGAAGAAGCGCGTCGTTGACAATTAACCGAATTAGCAATGCAAAAGTCCTCGCGCAGCCTTCCCGATCGTCTCGAACGACATATCCTTCGCGATAATATCGTCGACTTCGACGTATACGGCTGTACGACCGCGGATTGGCTCGGGAGTCGATTAATTACTCGGGGATATACCCGAGTATGCCGCGAAACTCATTATTATTATTATAAACGATTGCGTCGAGTTGCAAAGAGCGGCGCCGGCGATTCAATTAACTCATACGTAAGTCGGCGAGGCGGTTATTAAAAACGTAAATAAACATTTTACGAGCGAAACGAGACTCGCGCGTACTTCGTCATGACTCAACCGCGCTAATATCAAATTTCTCGCGCTGAATATCGAACTTGGCAAATATCGAGCACGAAACGAGAGAGGGAGACTAGACACATTAGAATATTTTGCGATTGCGCGCCACTCGGGATCGAAGCGTCCTGGTATACGGTAATGAAATTCTATCGACGTTCGGTGGCGTCGCTCTCGCGAAGCGTGCCGAACTAAGAAGTCGATCCTTACTACGGGAGTTAGCGAGCCCGAGGTTGAGCACCGCGATAATAAGAAAAGGGCCAAGAGCCAACGCCTTTTCTCTCCACGCTTTCGCACTCCAATTCTCCGTTTGTATCATCATAAACGAAACGCGAATCGATGAATCAATTTCCAAGAAACGTTCGATAGTTTGCTCGTTAATACAAAAAGTTTCCGCTAGGAGCGCTGCCGTATCGAGTTGTACTACTACGTCTCCCCTAGTTCCGAGCGGTGGCCGAGAGACACGCGATACACGTACCGGCGTATATAATACAGAGAGACATAGGGAGAGGAAGAGAGCTCGCGATCGCGCGGTGCGTAATACACGTACATTTAGGAGGTAGCGATATTACGGGTAGAGAACCGATGCAATAGCGAAGGAAGCATCAGTGCGCATGCTGCCGCCGCGAAGGTTTCGCTTTCGCCGCTGCTGCCATCGGTCCTCTACCGCTGGGTTTTCAGCTCTCCCTGCTGGCTGGCTAGCTCGCTGGCTGACTGGCTCGTCGTCGTATCTTCGCTCCGCACAACGGACAAGAGCCGGGACATTCCCCCGGCGAGGACGCCCTTACACTTTTATTCTCTTTCGCCCTCCAGCTGTGCGTTATTCGTGTGTATTACTAAGCTAAACAAAACAACAAAAAATAACAAATCCAAAGTAAAGAAAGAAAAGAAAAAAACAATTTCCCACTCCGGCGATGCCGGCCGGTCGTGATAAATCTTCGAAACAGCATTCTCGCACTCGCGCGTGAACTCGGCACCGAAATTCTTGCTGACCCGCCTGGCACACCGGCCTAACACACATTTTTCTCGCTTATTTCGCGACGCAAAGTGTCCTGATCAGGTGAGCGTTCAATCTTCATATCTTTTTCTTTATTTTCATTTTTGCGTTCTTCGCAGGCTCGCCTCTTTACCAACTGTTCCCTACGGGCCATTATCGTTTATACGTTGCGCACACATTCATATATATGTATATATATATATATATGTACATTTTCTTCTTACTAATATCGGTTCGGAGGATACATTATACACGAACGAAGACGCACGGTCACGCGAGGCCAGTGACGGTGTCCCGATGTCTGCCGCTCGCCGGCACGATTTGTGTTCGCTCCCACTCCTCGCCACGTGGGTTCTACGCCTCGTCCGACCTGCGCGCACACACACTCGTGCAGCCAAACGCACATGTGCCACGACCAAAAGATCGTACGCCCGAATGAGAGACGTAATCCTCGAAAGAATTTGGCTTTTATCATCTCTAAATACGAATTTTTCCTACCGCGTTCGCACCGAGCAACGATAATTCTCATCTCAAAAACGCGAACCTAACCTAAACTCGCCGGCAGGTTTCTCAACATCGACCGCTCGATATTTCAACGTACTTTCTTTTCTTGTTTTTTGTTTTGTTTTTTTTTTTTACCAGGATCCAAGAAATTTGCACGATCGTTTTCGTTCGGCGATAATGACACCCTCGTTAGTTCGTTATCAACTCGGCTGTTGAAAGAAAAAAAAATGTCACTTGATAAATTTTTGCTTCTCATAGCGGCCGCTGGTATTACTCCCCGATGCGCATTACGCGTGCGCGTGTCCGTTGGCGATTGACGCACCACCAATGTGTATACGTGTGTATTCGCAAACAGCCTTTGGGCGTACAGACCGCGTATTGGCCTATAAACGTCTATAAATACCACAAATGTCGTGAATTAATCAGCATTAATCACTGGAGGATCGTGAATCGCTCGGTGAATCGTACGGGGTCAAAAAAAACGTTCGATATAGCCTGTATAACTGTATGTGTGTGTGTGTGTATGTGTCGAGGAGAAAAAGCGTACGAGAATAAAGGCTAACGAGAGAGTACGAGCGAGTTTGCGGTCGTCGCGTGGTGTACGAACGAAGAAGCCGGCATATAGGTGGCGGGAGGGATAAGAGAGGGAGGTCTCGAGGCCAGTAATAGGGCTGGCTCTCTCGGGAGTCTCTCCGACACGATCGATGTTCCGGCATAGTCCTACCAACGCAAAAGTCTAAACGCGCGCGTTGCTACGGTTTCTATATACGCCTCGAGTGACGCGACCGACGACGAGTTATACATATGTATGGGCCTAGGTAAAGCGTAGTGGCGCCAAATCGACATCGCTCCCACGGTACGCGCGCGCCTCTCTATCCTTTCGCCGCCGCCACCGCCTCTATGCGTCGCGATACTACAACTACGATGAGACACACGCCCGTTTGTCCCCGTTACTCTTGTTGTCTCCGGTTCGACGCGACTTTCGTCTTTTAGGTAACGAAACCACCACTTGTACTCCGAGGGAGCAGAGGACTCCGTCTTCTTTATTACACGTGCAGCCGAGAGATCGAACGATACGAGAGCGTACGGGGTTAACGAATGAAAAGTGGCCACGTGTGGGACGATAGGAATCGGAATTCGACCCTAGAGTCGCTGGAAAATTTTTCTCGTTCTTTATTCCTGAGTTATTCGTGTAAATTCTTCTCTTTTTCTCGAGAATTTGTTAATCTTTCGGTAAATAGACGCGATGCCGGAACAAAATTCTCGTGTCATTTACGAGCTTGAACATTTTTGTGTAAAACTGGTCGATCTCTCGTGAATCTCGGAATTTTTAAATGCCACTTGATTTATGCGAAATGCGATTTTGTCCCAAATTTTCATAATTTTTTGTTTTTGTCGTTTTGCGAAGGTCGACAGCTTTCGGTGATTCGACGACGTGTTCGATTACGAAGGTGATTCTCACGACCATGAGAATTAACACATCTGGAAGAATGCAGCTGCATTTGTCTCGTCCCACTCGTGCTATTTTAACAATTTTAACAATATATTTAATTATCGAAATGAAAACAAAAATTGTAGAAAAAAGAAGAATTGATTGGTGGACGGGTCATTGAAACGTCCTTGCCATTCCGAAGAACAGCTAAGGACGCCACAAAGAGGAGGTTGTGGGATAGAAGAAAGTTTCATAAGCGGATGCAGTACGGAACTATGGAACGAGGAGCGGCGAGATGTGCGATTTACAATTGGCGAACGACCCGATATCGGAGTGCTCGAGAGGAACGAGTGCCTCGAGCGAACGAACGCCCTTGCAAGGCAAGGACAGGTTTGCCACCGTCGCATTCAGTGACTTACGGCGTGGAACAGTAGCGTGGAAGTGAATGCAGGGAGAGAACCGAAAGAGGATGAGAGGGAAAGATAGAGAGCGAATCGCTCGAGCAGGACGCAAGGATTTTTTGGTCCGAAGAAAACCAGTCGGTGGGATATTTTTCGCGCGCGGTGGGAACTAGCGAAGAAGAAGAAGAGAGTCTCTCTACAAATAGCCTTCGGGTTATGCCGAGAGTGCGAGTGGTGTGCGATCGTGGATGACACATTGGAGAAGAGGGTACAGGCGGTAGCCAGCAGCGACAAGCAGTACAGCCGCGCCAGCAGCGCGCCCAGTGGCAACGGCGGCGCCGACCACTATCTAAAAGGGGATAACCATGCGCCGACCAAGAGCGCAGGAATTTTTATGGGAGAAAAAAGGCTCGTCGTCGTCCGACGTTGTCGTTGTTGTCGTTGGCGTTGTCGTCGGTAAATCCGCTTGCCCGTTGCTGATTTTACGCGCGCAAACCCTTCGTCTCGCTCTATCCCCACCGTTTCTACATTCGCCCTCTCTGCTACACCAACGATGCGTCGTCGCGTCACCGCTCGCGCTTATCCATCCCCCTCCGTTACTCCCATAACTAATCGAGATTCTCCCAACATTCCACAATTTAGTCTTAATTAATAATACGATTATTTATGAGTTCGTTCAATTCTTTTCGAGTCGAGAAACATTCTTGATTAAGAGAGAAAACAAAGAGTCCGAGTTCCAATGGAGATTTAGTCGTCGCAGAATTCTTGAAGCTTAGCTCTGGAGGTTCGAGTACTTTCGTCGGTCATAAACGAGTTGTCGCGAAAAGAAAAAAACATGGCAGCTAGTCGACCGATCGCAATATTTACGGGAATCCTTAGCACGATCGTGCCTACGCTAGCAAATACCTTGTGTGCCAGGGAGGATGGCGGCACGAGGCACATTGCTCGTTTCGCGAACATCGCCGTATTTGATTATGCTCGTTGAATTTTTAATGACGATGCGCTATATTGACGCTCGACCGGGATTCTCCATCAAGAGGCGAACGCACCGATGACCATTCGCTCGTTTATGCACAATATGACCTTCAAGACCTATTCTTTATTCAACTTCATTAATTGCTTTCGCTACGACCGCTTATTATTTCCTTTTTTTTTTTTTTTTAGTTCAACGCCGATGTGGAAGGCTCGTAAAATTGTCCCGCATTGCGCTTATCGCTGTCGCTTGCCCTCGGTAACGTCGGCAAGGCATGTAGCTCCAATCGAGAATTATCGATTTCGTTGCTCAAGGTCGCAGTCACAAAAATCAATATTTTCCACTTTTTTTTTTTTGTATATTCTTCCTAAATTACTCGTACAATTATTAATTATCGTTACAACGATATAATGATAATAGTAATTTCGTGCAGTAGATACGCGGCATTGGACAGATAATTTGAATACAGCGGAGGACAATTTGTTATAAGAGAAGTTTGAAATTATTTTTAACTTTGGACGACGGACATTGGTGAATTCGAGGGAGTGGAAGGGCCGACCCCCGCTGAGCTTGGGCGAGTCCGAAGGTAAAGGCGCTCAAGAATCCTGTAAGATCTACACGGCAACACGTTGGGTAGAAGTTCTGTTTCATCCTCCTCCTCCTCCTCTTCCTCCTTCTCCTCCTCCTCCTCTTCTTCTTCTTCTTCTTCTTCTTCTTCTTCCTCTCCTCGAACCGAGCCAAACCCACTCTCTCGTGGCGTTTAGAGGGAAGAAAAGAGAATCAAAGATCCGGTCGAAGAAGGGGAGGAAGAAAGAAAAAGAGAGATGGAGAGAGGGACAGAGACGGATTCTTGTAGAAACCTCGTACCTTGCTCACCTCGACTCGACTGGCTAGCTGGTTCAGTGGGGCCCGACTGGCGCTCACCAGCAGAGAGTTTGCCGGCAAAGAGACTGAATACGGGTCTCTTTCGTGTACGTGTCAGTTCGTGCCGAAACGTCGCGCGGGAAGCACACGACACGGCTCTCTCTTTCACATTCTCGTTCCTCCGAGTCTCATTTTATACATCGAGATTCTCGTATATATAAACGTACGAGATTATCGCGTATCTCAGCTCGATACGAGTCGAGGAAGAAGAAAAGATAAATCAAACATTTCAAAACTTCTCTTGTAACAACTCGTTGTTAAAACATTCTCGTAGCACTAATAATATTATCGGTCAATATGTAACGGAGGTGTGTCACTATTGTATACTCAAGAATCCCCGTTCGTCAGTCGCAGTTGTATCAATTCTGTGATATATCGTGCGACTTACTGTCAACACCGATTCACATTCACCTCGTACGTGTAACATAGAGTTTTCGATATTTAGTTAAGCCCCGTGTTAGTATTTGTCTTCGAATTCGTGAACAAATTTAATCCTTTACATTAAAGCTCATTCTATTTTCGCCTATTTTTATCATTGTTCGTTAAATTATAATTTTTAATTACGCTTGTTAAATTAATTATTCTCACTGACAATTCATCTTTTGAGAAATTCTATTGCAACGACAAATTTGCATCGAAACACGTGCCCTTATAATAATAAGTCGATATACGACTCTCAACGCGCACGCTGACAGCGAGGAAAACGGAAGTGGGAGTAATGCGTCGACTTGTCTCGGCTTGCGGCCTTGTTCTATCACCAGACGTACGATAAAATAATAAGACGAAGGAAATACGTTGAATTAATTTAGCGAAAGTCGTATCACCCGCATGTACTCGAATACATTCATTATTAAATTAACTCACTATCTTGCAATCCTGTGTTCTCACGAGTCGGGTGATATTTTCTTCTCCCAGGGTCGTGGATATCCAGCGATTATGGAAAAAAAAAGAAAATTAATAAATTTGATTAATTATTAAAATTATAAAATCTCAATAAATGATAATTAAAGGTTGTAAATGCTTCGCAAATACGGAAATACGATGGGCGGGTATTCGCATCGGACTCGTGGTCGAGGCGAGATTTAGCGTGATTTTTTGTCCCTACTACAAACGTCCGATCAGATAGAAAGGGAAGAAAGACGAAAGAAGATTCTTTGGCTCGTTTCCTCACCTAGGCTCTAACGCTAAAAGTGGATTTGTTCCTATTATAAGATAAAATATATACCGCACGGCTTTAGCTCGAGATTGCTTTTGTATCCACGGATACAGATTGTCTCGGGAAGACGGATAGATGTCTGAAATATTTTGCTCGTATTTCAAAGCCCTTCGACTCGTGCTTGGCACTGAAACTCTGAAAATTTTGTCTCGATCAACAAAATATAAATCAGCGTCGAATATTTCACACCTGCGAATCTCGCTAATTAACAAAAACTTCCTCGTATTAATACTGTTTTTCACGAATCGTAATAAAACAGGGGACACGCATAAAAGATGAGCCAATTTGAATAAAATCCAAATAATTATTTTGAGAGGAGAAAAAAAAAGAGAAACAATCATCGAGAAATAATGATTTCACAGAATTTAATATTTTCGATTTTTCAGGTAAAGCCGAGCCCGGATCTACGACAAATTTCCGGCTACGGAAAAGTGGAGGAGGCGAGGTAAAGGTGAGATATCGAGAGAACGCGTTGAATAAGAGGGAAATTGAAGAAAGGTCGAGGACAGGATGGCGTACGACGACGTTATATTACGAATGGGAGAATTTGGGAGGTACCAACGTCGTATCTACCTGCTCCTATGTCTTCCTGCTATATCTTGTGCCTTTCACAAGCTCGCCGGTGTCTTCCTCGGCGCTAAAATGAATACGAGGTATGTCACCGTGCATCCTAAAAAAATAATTAATCTCGATAAACAATTTTAAAAAATGGCAAATTGTACGAAAGTAATAAATTTACAGATGCGTATTACCATACGAGAATGCGGACAATGCGACGTATCACTTGCCCTTGGACGTGATGAACGCGAGTTATCCATGGGACGAGGAAACGAACGGCTGGTCGCAATGCACGACCAGATTGGCACTCGAAATGGCACTAAATTTGACGAGGCTCAACGTTTCCGTTATCGACGACGATGACGGGGGTGGGATAACGAAGGACATTGCACGAAAGCCCATGCCGCTCCAAACCGTACCGTGCGAGCGTTACGTCTTCGACACTAGCGTATACCAAAGTACTACTACGTCCGAGGTGAGAAGATAATTTCGTCGCTGTTTCATCCATGCGATTCTCGTTTGTTTCCTTGTTTTTTCTTTTTGTTATCTTTGTTTCTTTTTTTTCATCTCGACTGATAATGATTTATTTTTAGTGGAATTTGGTTTGTGACCGAGCGTGGCTGAGAGCTACGGGGGACTCGTTGTTCATGGTAGGAGTCATGCTTGGCTCGATGATATTCGGTGGTTTGTCCGATAAATTTGGACGTAGACCAATTTTCTTCCTGTCTTTAGTCATCCAGCTGGTCGGCGGAATTCTAGTCGCTGTTGCCCCTGAGTACATATCCTACGTTATCTTCAGATTGATCGTTGGATCAACGACGAGCGGCGTTTTCCTCGTGGCCTACGTTATCGGTAATACGCCTCGTACACTTTCCTTAAAACAAACAAATAGAAAACCAACGTTCCTTTTACCCATTCGAGTCCAAATATCTGTTACTCCCATTCTTTGGCCTCTTTTCATATATTCAAAAATTAATAGAAGACAAAATAGATTGTTTTATATCGAACGAGTTGGCCAACTCGTTGTGTACTACCAACAATTTTCTGGTCACAAGGAGGGCGAACCGTGTGCCCGTTCGATCGTTCTCCCTGTCTCATGGATGCATTTTTTCTGTTTTGTATTTTTGCAGCTCTTGAAATGGTAGGACCGAAGAAACGTTTGGTCGCAGGAGTCGGATGTCAATTATTTTTCACCACCGGGTATATAATGACTGCCGGTTTTGCGTATCTCATTACCGACTGGCGAACACTACAGATCGCTATTACCGTGCCGAGTCTCGCTTTCCTCGTCTATTGGTGGTGAGACGATTTTTTCTTTAAATCATATTTACAATCTTGCAAAAAAGTCGAATTTTCTTATCTCCTCGACGAATCTATTTTTTCAGGTTTATTCCTGAATCAGCCCGTTGGCTATTGACGAAAGAACGCGTACACGAAGCCAAGGAACTGTTGCATCGTGCCTCGGTAGAGAACGGTTCCGAGATACCTCGGGATACCCTGGACGCGTTGTTGAACGACGTGAGCGGTGGTGAGAGCGCACCCGACGTCAGAAAACCCTCGTTGCTCGATCTATTCCGTTATCCAAATCTACGAAGGAAATCGATACTTCTCTTCTTCAACTGGTGAGTCACGATTTTAAAAACGTTGTCATCATCGACCTCGTAAATGAGAAATTCGTTGCTTGACAGGAATCGCGAGAGCGACGAACCGACGAAACATACAAAAATTGATTGAAAAGAACGAAAAAACACACATACACACAAAAACAAAAAAGCAAACTTTATACGAAAACAAAAACGAAACGCTATGACCGCAGGCTCGTAAACAGCGGAACTTACTACGGTCTCTCGTGGAACGCATCGAGTCTCGGTGGTAACGACTATGTCAACTTTGTCATATCCGGCCTCGTCGAAGTGCCTGCTTACACTTTTCTCATCTTCACCCTCGATCGTTGGGGCAGAAAGAGCATTTTGTGCGGATGCATGCTCGTTTCCGGTGTGGCGTTGCTCGCTACCCTCTTCGTTCCACCCGGTAAGTCTTTATTTCTATTGCTCTTTCAAATTTATGATTTTATTTGAATAGAGAGAAATTAACGAGTTTATCTTTAGACGCGCCGTGGATGGTGGTAACCTTGGCTATGATTGGTAAACTAGCTATTACCTCGTCGTACGGTGCAATTTACGTATTCACCGCCGAGCAATTTCCCACGGTGGTAAGAAACGTTGGACTCGGCGCCAGCTCGACGTTCGCTCGTATCGGTGGCGTGATAGCGCCCTACATAAATCATCTGGTGAGTCTATACTAACCTTCGTGATAAATCGGTCAAAGAAACGGAAAGAAGAACGATCGATTAAACAATAATGATTTTCAGTCGGAAATTTGGACGCCATTCCCGCTCGTTATCTTCGGCACGTGCGCTCTGATCGGTGGCCTCGTCTCATTATTGTTGCCCGAGACTTTGGGCAAGAAATTGCCCGAGTCTATACAAGATGGTGAATTATTCGGAAAGTACGTAATCTTTCACAAGTTTTGCTGTATATATCAATGGTCCATCGAATCTAATCGTGGTACAACATTGTTTCGTTTTATAGGAAAGAAACGAGCATCGAGAAGGAAAAGAGAAAAAGACGCAGGCAACAACAACATTTGGATCACGACCAATTGAACGAGATAGAATCGATAAAGCCGCTAAAGTTACAAGAGAACGGTGTACACGATCGGAAGCAAAATGGATGACGTTAAATTTCGCGACTATCTTTCCCATGAACATTCATATTACGTGGATCTGGGTGTTATTGGCAGTATTTATCGCAACTTCATCGATCATTACGAGGCGGCAGCGTCACGAAAGCGTTTCGGCTAATATCGCATCGTGCTTTTTCCTCGTGCCAAGACCGTGTCGCAAAATAATCGACACGACACGATCAATTGAACAATATTAAAAGAACAAGAGAATACGAAAGCAAAAAAGGATCAACGACAACAACAATGGACGAAGTGTTGAACGCGTTAAAACAAGAATCGATATTTCTCTCATCATTCGCAATTCATACGTATCACTTATGTATTTGTAGCTTCTATTAAATCGTTACTCTAGTATTGTTTTTGACGAGAAAGGAAACATACGAGAACAAACAACAACAAAACGCAAATATTTCATGAAAAATGCACAACTCGGTAACCGACAGTTGACTCAGCCGGGACGAAAACCGAAAGCGAATATCGAGCGAGACATTCGAAATTATAACGATTAGTAGGATTTTTTTTCTTTTTTTGAAAAGTGTGTCGAGAATCGTTAAAAACTCGTCGCGAACCGTTTTTTTTTTCGATAAGAAGACTTTGCGCCGATTATACGATTGGGCTCGACGAAGGATAAGAATCAACAAGATTATATATACATACACCGATATATAAATCAAACGAATATTTAAATATAGTAAATTTAACTTTTTTGTTTCGTCAGGAAAAATATATTTAAGATATATTTTCGCCATCGTTGAAGAATATTTCGTTTCCATCTTCATTATTGTATTTTTCTATACAGCAACGAAACGCCGCACAGGCTCGTCTCGATAAACGGCCTTTCCGACGTGTTTCCTCACGAATCACCACAATTATTCGTCATGAATTTTGTTCGTACACGTAAAATAATTACATGTTGATATAATTTTTAAAGTTCTCGATGATTAGTTCTATCGCATACTATTTCATGTAAATGCCGTACCAAATACAGGTAAAAGCTTTTACAAACTTTTTAAAAAAAATCTTGTACTTGAGATTTTCTTTTCATCCTTTCTTTTCGAAAAGATTGACAGCTTTTTCGGAAATTACGAACGGTGGATAAACTACAAATTTGCTGCTGTACACATCATATGGGACAATTTCAGATTGGAAGAGAGAGGTTATGTTTGCTTCATCGGATGTAAAACTGTCTTGAATAAGTTTAATTGGTGGGTAATTATTGCCCCAATAATATAAAATTGATAATTGAGCTTGCGGGCATGATTGAAGCGATCGTATCGCCGTGGAAAATGTAGAGGGAAAGCAGGTTGTAATGTCAAAACCGATACTGCCGACTGTGGATTTCTCCTCCAGGGCAAACACTCGATGTAGTAGCGAAAACGTGGCGCGCTAAGCTGCTCTCTTTCTCCTCTAAAAGTCCGCTGAATTCTCTACACATCCTTGCCACTGGTACGTATACCAGCAAAACGCGAGCAAAGACACGAAGGAAATGTACGAACACAAGTGAGCCAGCTGATACGTATTGATAGTCACACAGTCGTGTGCTCGGAGCGTGAGATTGTGCAGCACTACCACGCGCCGCCATAGTGTCGTCGTACTCGTGCGACGATCTCGGCCGATTACGAGAGACGTTAGTTCCATCTTAAAACACATACACACACACACACTCGACTTTACACTTCCATAATTCATTAATATCTGACTGTAGAAGGCGGCTAACGGGGCTACCATAAAGTGTGGCAAAGAGGACGAGAGAAAAAATTCAGTGTTCGTTACCAAACAGTCCTGGCAACGTTGCCGTCGTCGTCGTCGTCGGTGTGAACGTCTCGAGAAAAAAATGATGGCGAGCTGCATGAAAAACGTAGCGACACAGGCTTCGCGAAGAAACGTGAGTTCTCATTGAAGTGTTTTAATGAATATATATGACTTTATAAACACGCGTACGATATTAAATATTATCGCCGTGCAAGTTTTGCATCAATGACCTTCCAGGCACTTTGCTCTCTGCTTGTTAAATGGCCTCGTTTCACCTTGCGTCACGTTCGAGCCAAATTTTTAATTAGCACCGCGGGCTTTATACACTTTCATAACTATCGTTCCTACTGTGATTCAATACATTTTCTTTTTACCAATCTAAACTTTGGATGATGCGACAAGTACGGTACATGGAGCGAGGTAAATATCAATTTTCCTTCCATGTTACCTGAATTCGTGAATGTAAAGTCAGTGAGAATCTTCAAAATCTAAGATTCGAGAAAGAAGGGAGACAATTATTTGAGTTATAAAGAATTTTTATGGCTATTGAGAAATTGTAGAAAAAATTGTGATATCGCTTCTTTCGTGGAATTATTGCTTGTGGGGTCATTGAGCGATGTTCCTTCTGCCTCCGAAAGTATTCACACGATTCTCTATGTTCGATTTCTAGATTCTGGCATTCTTCTCGAACAAGAAGAATGGATATGCGACAGAGGCAAGTTTCGAGACCAAACCTTTCCGTCTTCACAAACTCGAATCTGGCCCATCAACGAAAGTTAGCGTGAATCGAGATGATGCTCTGAAATTGTACAAACAGTTACACACTGTTCGTCGTATGGAAACAGCAGCGGGTAATCTATACAAGGAAAAAATTGTTCGAGGCTTTTGCCACTTGTACTCCGGTCAGGTGAATACATTTATAACTACCATGGGATATTGAAGAAAAAAACAGTATATAGAATATTATTATAACGAATGATTTTACAATTGATTGCGTTGTACGCAGGAAGCTGTCGCAGTTGGAATGACCGCTGCACTGCGTTCCCAAGATTCGGTTATAACAGCCTACCGAGCTCATGGTTGGACATATTTAATGGGAATACCACCGGTTGGTGTTCTCTGTGAATTGACAGGACGCCAGGGTGGCAATGCTCGTGGCAAAGGTGGTTCTATGCACATGTATGCGAGAAACTTTTATGGAGGAAACGGAATCGTTGGTGCTCAGGTCCGTTTTTAATTTGGATCTTATCGAATAGATGTCTGAGTAATTTTATACCACTTGACATGCTCGAAAAATGTTATACTGTGTTGGGCAGCAATTGTGTGACGAGGGTGTAGGAGGTATTGCAGGAATTTTTATTCTAAAAATCATTTCTTCAGGTACCTTTAGGGGCCGGAATTGCCTTTGCTCACAAGTACAAGGGTGATGGTGGTGTGTGTATCGCACTGTACGGCGATGGTGCTGCCAATCAAGGACAAATTTTTGAGGTGTACAACATGGCAAAACTGTGGGACGTTCCATGCATATTCGTGTGCGAAAACAACGGTTATGGAATGGGAACGAGTGTGGATCGTGCTTCGGCCAGTACCGATTATTACACTCGTGGAGATTACGTCCCTGGTATTTGGGTGAGTTCCGAACACGAAATTTGTGATCTTTATTGTTAAGGTGTTTTCTATACGAGAAAGTATAATGTTGAAAATTCGTTAGGTCGATGGTATGGATATTCTCGCCGTGAGGGAAGCGACTCGGTTCGCTCTGGATTACTGTTCGTCCGGCAAGGGACCGTTAGTTATGGAAACCGTAACGTACAGGTACAGCGGACACAGTATGTCGGATCCTGGTACGAGTTATCGCACAAGAGAGGAGATTCAGGAAGTCAGACAGACTCGAGATCCTCTAACGAGTTTCAAAGAGAGAATTCTCAACGCCGGTCTTGTCACCGCCGAGGAACTCAAGGTACGAGGATCCATTTTTTATAGACTAGTTTCAACGTCCCAGTTTCAACAACTCTTCCTCTCTTTTTCAATTTCAGAAAATTGAGACCGACATTAGAAAAGAAATCGACGACGCCGTTAAAATTGCTAAAGCTGACAAGGAAATACCTCTTCACGAGCTAACGACGGATATATACTCAAAATGTCTCGAGCCTGAAATACGTAATACGACTCCGTTTGCACCACTCAAACACGCAAATCTAGGTCCTGCGATAAACGTTTGAAGAATGCGAGCGGGAAAGAGGGAGAGAGTTGGCAAGTTGAAGAGAACCGCACGTTCGTCTTGTGGATCGATTCTCGTGCGGTTTTTTCGCCCAAATTGTCTTTATCTTTAGTTAGTTAATTGTCGCATGGGACCTTTAAAGGGAGAGGCGATAGCGTCGCCAATCACATCGAGTGGGATGATGTTGGGCTGCGGGAACGCAATTAGGTAGCTCGCCAGGTGTGTCCCTGACAAAAGGACGACTGGTACGCACGACCAACCAAGAACGAATTATTATTTCCTCGCCTGCCTCGTTTCTCATCGCTGAAGAAAAGGGCGACGCATCGAGCGTTTACTGCCAAACAATTTATCCAAGAGACGTTGAGATCGAAACAAAACGCTCGTACGCTTATATAGTGAGGTCTCGCGCGGAAAAGTCGATGACGAACAGAGAAATAAGTAAATTATGTAATTCTAATAATGCGTTGTACCTGATTGAGATCGTTCTCGTATGACGAGCCTACGAGTGAGAAACAGGGCGTGCGAGAGTTGTGTATAATATGATTAAATCTATGCGGGATTGAACCAAGTGTCATTTTTAACTATTTTATATTTATCTTTATCCCGAAAATCCATAAATTCCTATTTTTCCTTACTCTTTCCTAATAGCGACGTTACCGGCTGCTAAGGAAAAAAAAGCATTGGGTAAAGAACGGCCATAACTACCCAGCTTTTTCCAACGCGTGCCAGATCAAATGACGAACGATAATAGTCGTTCGAAACGCGTAAATGTTTCGGCCAGAGGTATTTCTCCCTTATGGCTAGTCTCACAATGGGAAGAACAATGAAACTCATATTGATTCGCGTCTAATTCTCGGGTCAACGAGCCTAATAAGACTCTTTGTAGGAATCAGCCGCGCCCAGCACGACTGCAAACATAGTAGACGGGTAAATAGAATTTCTTCGGACGACTTCTCATAAAGTCTTACCAGAATGTGAACGGAGGGAATTATGAAGCAGTTATAGGATATTTTTCCAAGATCAATATTATTCTAGGCCTATTGCAAGAATAGAGTCGAAACTACTGTTGAAAAACAAAACTGAAAATCATATACCCGACATTTTTGAATGTATAATGCGAATATTTTAAAATATTTTCATTGGACCAAGTGTGGTCGTTCGATTGCAAATACCATTTAAATTTAGATGGGACATATCGCACGTGAATCACAACTGTTCTTTTAAGCGGATTAAAAGATGACAAAAGCTCCGACATCCGAGTCTCCTCGTCTTATCATCAGTCACTCTCTTTGGCTCCTACAATACTCTACTATTTCCATTCATTCCATCGTGGATCATTCTCAAGACATCCACGATTTCTTCTATCTCGCTGTTATAAATTTTGCACCATTTGCAATGAGATTGGTACCGCGTTGGCTGTATCGTAGGCCTTACGTCGAGATTAAAACTGCGAATAATGCATCGAATGGCTCGAAAACACCATTGCTGCTCAGCAATGGCAGTCCTAATAATCAATGGCAGTGTAAGAAAACTGTCAATCGCAAGGAAAACGACGATAATGACGCGGAGGTAAGTAATTCATTCAAATCTTTATACGTGTACATTGAATAATCTAACGAGTACATACTTACGTACTTAATATATGAAGAAACTTTTTGGAGAACCGTGTCATACCCTATGTGTGTACACGTATTCACATATCGTTCTGTATCCATATATGTCCATATACGCCCATCTCTATGTGTGCATAGCGTACGTGTTAATTTCCACGACTTAAACATCACCGGTCGATTAGTTTCCGTTCTCATTACCGCTAAAACATACGATATCTTATTGTGGAGTTTTATGCGGCAGAGGTACAATCAAGTTTTTCAAACAATCGCGAAACGCGTTCATGGAAAATAACGCGTTGTGGCGTTTTGTCTTGTATGAACGATTGTCATGCAACGGAAATATGGCGGGATGTACTCACCAACTCGGCAAAGTTCGATGTCAGATAAAAGAGGAAAGGGTTATAATCTGGGACGAGCGTTTGTCACTTTGTAATCCTCCGAGTGTTTCGATCGATTCGGCAATATTTTATCCTATCGCAGGGTTAATTGTCATATCATTTTTGTGGCTTCTGCTGCACAGTGAAGAATAACATCAACAGGTAGCGTGTCAGTCCGGCGGCCATCTTTAAACGACGTCGGGATGAAAAAGAAGCAGAAGGGCTCATCAAACATGGCCGTTACATTTTCTCTTTTTGCACGAGAAAAAGAGCCGTATAATAAGGCTCGCACGGGATCGGACAAAAACCGCGATTTTTGCCCCATCTCGCGCGCGCGCCTCTGACATAATAATAATACGCACGTTCTGTGCCGATATGTTCGCCTGACTCGGAGAGTCTATCCCCCTCCCGTGTTGTGGGCTTTGACTCTTTTGCCCACAGACGAAAACAGCCAACGTACGGGTAAGATCGTGCCCCGTGGACGCTCCGACGACCCACGACTTGGTGAATACTATACCGACTCGCCGACGTTCGATCTCGTGCTTCGAAGACGTCGAAATATTAATTAATCCCAGTGATCGTAAAAAAGGACAAAAGCTAAGGGCACATTCTGACGACAACGTCGACATCGCGACGATGGTAAACCATCAGATAGCGCCCTCTGCAATATTTACAGTTCAGGGTAAGTCTATCGTTTTTTGCAAACATATCCACGACTCGAGTACGTCGATTTGTTAATGGCAGTTTTATTGCTCGCAATTATAATCTCTCTAATTTATTGCTTGAACTTATTATTAGACCCAACTATAGCTGCAAGAACAATAGAATTATGAGTGCATATGTGTCAAGTTAACCAAGGAGTGACAGGTGACTGATCGTCTTTGCTTTTTATTTCCTCGTTCCTTGGACAACATCCACGGGATTTTTTTTTATCTCTTGAGAACAAATGACGTAAAGCCTGTTAAAAAAGTGACGCGCTTTGAACGAATCGATATTTCATTGACATTTATCCATCGAGTATCGAATGACACGAATATACCTGAAGAATTCAACAAGTTTTCCATAAAGCTGCCATTTTCATCTATTTTAAGAAAAATACTGTGTTTACGCAAATTTGTTTACCGAATGTACCTGAGTCTTATATCCTTGAATTGCCTGCTGTTTTGCAAAATTTAATACACGTATGTAGTATGTACAATGTCATGGCTTTATGGACTTTATCTAATGTGTGTCCAATTTAACAGCTGATATTCTTATCGGCTTTATGCCTTATAATATTGTTGATCACGATCAATCGTCGCAGAATAGCGCATGGAATTGTACCATGATTTACTACGTGTGGCTTCGAACTTTTATGAGACTGGCTGGCATAATATTGATTACCTGCATGTAGATTTGCAAGGTGACCCAAGGTAACTTTTCATTAATCAATTAATCCATTTTTAATTAATGATATAATTGACCAATTTGCAGATACGTAAGGAATTTTGAATTAATCACTCATTATACAAGATGTTACTCAAATACACTTCAAATGTTGTTCGCATACAAGAAAACATTGAAAGCGTGTGTAGGGTATTCCAAGTCCTCGCATGCAATTTATCAATTTGATAAAGAGAGCGATGTGACGAAGCGAAAACGTGACTGGATAAATGTTGCAAAACATCAAGTGCTCATTCTTTCCAAGATGAATAAAGATATACGAAAAGGTTTTATTGTCTTTGGAGAAATTGATCGAATGTATGTATGAATTTCCATGAGTTTTTTGAAGAATGGTTTTTTCCAGAAGCTGGAAAAATTCCAGAGAGTTGGGCGATAAGAGATACGGCAAGGTTTCGCTCGACGTCGACCGAGGCACACGATCTTAAAGTGCCGTGAATTAAATTTTTTACCGTAGCATTTCTACAACGTTCGCAGTCGCACGAGCTAATGAAATCGACGTGGGAGATTGATTCGGAGATTCGGCATAAAAACGCAACGGAGATTGCGTAGGCGTTACATTAGGGGGAGGCTATAGCGTAGGGGAATTAAAATCCGCTGCATTAGGGATTAATTGCTCATTTTCATCCGAATTCCATAGAGTCGAAACTCTACTAGGGCGATAACGATATAGCGATTCGCTAATTTGTATTCGTTTCGACTTCATCGAATCGTAGATTCTAAAACAATCGGATTTATTGAATCAGCGATCGTCATTCAAAATCGTAAAATACCTGAAAGACTTCGTTGTGCTGAGAAAGGAATTTAGGCAAAAGGGGTCGAAAAGAGAGCGAACGTGCAATTTTCGTTACGAAACTGTTTCGTTACGCTCGATTTTTATGCGTTCGATGCAAAGCTGAGTACTGAAAACAAAAAATACCTTTAATGGGAAAATATGTTGTTGCGAGAAAAGATTCTTCGAAAATTAAGAATTGATCGGTAAAAAAAATGTAAGTCGAATAATCAAGGGTGAAAAATTAGTGGTTTGTTTAGAAAAGAAATTGGAAACATAATTATTTTCATCGGACGATGCCACTTCGAGATCAACAGTTTTCTCTTGGAATAAGTATGTTCGGCACGTGCCTCGACGATCACGAAAAACAAAACATCGATCTTCCGGTTTGGACCGGTTGCTCACTATTTTACAAATGTTGTATTCATATCTGCTACGGATAATTAGAATCGTTCGGCTCTGCATCAAACACAAACTCGAGAACCAACAGTTCGTATCATTCCAACGACGATAATTGGACCGATTGTAGTTTCTTCTTCTTCCAATTGACGTTATTATTCGATTAAATTCAACACGATACAGAACATATTCTTCATTGTTCCTGTGTTGTTATGTGCGTACGTTTGCCCTTATCATTGAAGTCTTCGGAGAACGCGATTCACCTGCGGCAGTGTTTCTCGAATGTGTTCTTATAGTACAACGCGAAGATATGCATATAATCTTTCTTCACAAACAAAACAGTCTGTAAAAGCCACACGTCGTTAGTAATACGTGTTTTGTCACGGAAATGCGATAATACGATTCCACACGTGAAAGATGGACTAGTAATCGACGTAGTACATCGAACAAACTTCTTTTTTTATCTTCATTAATTTATTTCTCACAGAGCAGATTATCGAGTTTCATGAAAATATTTGCGAATTACACGAATGCATTCTTTCTGTTTAGATCTTAATCGGCCAAAAGATGTTGAGAACTCGACAGATTTTGAGACGGCAATTAAACTTTGTGGTAAGTACATATCCATAATATGTCGCATTAAATAAAAAGAAATTATTAACAAGAAATTTGATTGAAATAATTCTTGACTTATAGGCTATGGAAAATTCCATTATCGTTTCGTTCTTCTCTGTGGGATGATGTTTCTATGCGTTGGTTGTCAGAATGGCATCAATGCGTATATTTTACCATCGGCAGAGTGCGATTTGAGTCTAACTTCTGAGGAAAAGGGACTGCTCAATGTCGCTTTCCTCCTGGGTAAGGATACGAGGATTTTCTTTTATGACATGTCGATTTTTCACCGGTATTAATAATAATTCGTAGTGTTTGTTGGTAGGTGGTGTGATAAGTTCGATTTTTTGGGGTGTCTTTGCCGATGTCTATGGACGTAAAAATATTTTGGTTGGTACTCTGCTCGCGGATGGACTCCTCACTCTAGTCTCGAGTTTATCGCAAAGCTTTCAAGTCCTTCTCGCCTTTCGAGCAATTAGTGGCTTTACGTAAGTATTGATTATCGATTATCATTAATTATATCTATTACATGGTGCGATTTCATTAATTAGAATTGGAGCACCAGGTTCTTTGATCTACACGTATCTCGGAGAATTCCATGCTGCGAAGCATCGAGTCAAGAGCATCTGTTACGTTGGATTTTTCTGGACCCTTTCCTGGCTCTTACTTCCAGGTACGAATGATGATTAATTCATCGCAAGAGAATCGTGTCTTGTTTTTTTTTATAAGAACATGAAAAATTAAAGGATTTTTCTTGCAGGGCTCGCGTGGATAATAATACCCCTGCGAATAAACTGGAAGTACAATGGGTTTCTGTATAATTCGTGGCGCTTGTATCTCGCCTTCATAGGACTACCGACTCTCATTATCGCCACTATACTTATCAAATATCCCGAGAGTCCTAAATTTTTACTGTCGCGTGGTAAATCCAAAGAAGCTCTCGAGGTTTTACGAGGCGTTTATGCGAGTAACGCGGGACGCGACAGATGCGATTATCCGGTATTTTTTGGAATTACATTTTAATATCATTCACGTAAAAAGGAACGTGTTTTAAGAATTTTTATTTGTTTACAGGTGAAATTGTTAGCTCCTCTGGACGAAGGCGAAAATGCGGATAAGAAACAGAATAATAATGTAAAAGACGGTGAAGCTGGAAGAGGCGATACTTGCAATGAAAGACGTCGCGTATTTCGTCACGATCAAGATGGTACCAAACCTAGTTTCGCTTTGGAATTATTAGGCAACGTTTATCGTCAAGTCCAATGTCTGGGAACACCTCCCCTTTTCAAATGGGCCATTCTCTGTTGGACCATTTATTTTACAAATATGTTTGGGTAAATGTTGCATTGTCTCGATTGATGTCACGATCATCTTCATTATGTGGAAAAGATTGAAAGGATTTCATTGTTTGTTGCAGATATTATGGGCTGGGGCTCTGGCTGCCGGAATTGTTCAATCGTTTTGAAAATTATTATAAACTTCACCCTAACGTGTCGGTGAGTGTTTGCGAACTCGTTTCGCGCATGAACGAGACGGTCGGTGTCGCCGAACAAGTGTCAACACCGTTAAATTGCGACGATATAACTATCGACGATCGAGTCTTTGTCAATACTCTGACGATCAATGGGGTTTGTCTTTTTGGCAACGTTGCTTCCGGTTATCTAGCAGGACGAGTTGGACGGCGAACGGTACCAGGTAAAAATGTTTTAACTTGTAATTTAATTGTAATTTTTACAATTATTGTTTACAACGTTAACTATGTTCAAATTAACGTTAACCGTGCGTGTTCTTGCAACATGGAATCAAACCGGAAACCATCACGTGTCACCGGAAATGGTGGCGTCTTGTCTGCGTTTGCTAAAGTTTCACTATGCGCGCGCGACGCATGCGCGTAGTAGTACAGGAACGCAGCCGTGATGGTGGCCATTTTATAGTGACTCGCGAAAACAAGCAAAAGCTCATCGACGCGTACTTAAAATCGTCTTAGACATGGGAATTCCAAATGAAAACTTGAATACTTTCAGTCACGACGATGCTGATGGCCGGCCTGGCTGGTTTTGCGATATATTTCGTGAGATCTTCGTCCCAAAATCTGATCGTCGCATGCATCTACTCGTTGACGATCACAACAGCAAATTTCGTTATTGGCGGCGTCGTTGTTGACATATTTCCAACGCACGTCGGTGCTGTTGCCATCTGTATGATGACCTGCTTTGGAAGAATCGGCGCAATTGCGAGCAATTTGGCGTTTGGTATGCTGCTCGACATTAGCTGCGAAGTTCCCATCTTTCTTGTCGGAGGCATCGTTGTTGGTGAGTTGTTGCACAGCTTAAGTATTTATATATGTATGTATATACGATGGTCGTTGCAACTCTTGATACATATATGTATACAAGGCCAGTCTAATGTATATGCATGCATATAACAATGACGAGCAATTGTTTTTTGAAATGGTTGCTCAATACTAAAAACAAAATAATTCCTTCGCCAATGATATTCTTATCATTGGTATAGAATAGTTGAGCTTCTCGCTTTTGTCTTGAGCTTGGTATGTGAATCGCTAAAGTTCTATGAGCTACCGCTATCAATAGTGTTAGGATATACATTAAGTTCAAATAAATCTACAAACGATTTATCTTTTGTTTTCAGCTGGAGGTCTACTAGCACTGCTCCTGCCACCAGCAGCGAAGAGATGAACCTTGAATTCCTGAATACAATCTTAAATTATTCGGCTACGTTTCCACTTGTTTCTTTTATTGCTAGAAACTCGCACAAGCTATGAACAAATAGTATCAAATTGAGCATCACAAGAAAATCTCCATGTATCACCTCCAAGGTTAAACTCGCATTATTCTTCAGACTTGTATCGCCTAATTTTCCACTCATCGTCTTATCTCAGTATTCGTGATTCATTCACGCCTCTCGTGTGGATTAGGCTGCTCGATCATTTAATATTTCCACGTTTCGCGCTTCCTATCTGTTGTTTGTGTATCTCGCTCTTGCAAAACTATCAACATTCGTTATGAAATCATAGTTAATATTATCAATAAGATGTAGTACGCCAGTCTGTTGTCAACTATAGTTAGGAAAGTCGATGAAGTATGGAGTTAGATTCGATACAAAGATGATTACAAAATTCTTATTGATTATGCATCAAATATATTTTTAATCGATAACTCTCAATGTAACTCTGCTACATTTTCCATGTCCTTTTTATAGTTTGTAAATATAGGAATAAATGTTCTCGAGGTCCATTAAAATATACAATATACAAAAAATTTATTTATTTTTGTGGAAGTGGTTGATTTTAAAATATTTTGAGATAACAAGCGCAATTCAGAATTAAAAGATAAAATGCCAATAACAGTACGACCTTTCAAGCCTGTCTATAACGATCCTATTAACTTTATATTTTTGATCGTGCCCAAGCACAAGTATATATTTCACGAAACGGAAGTAATTTTATTGCGAGGCGATCCCATCCCAGTTAGAACATTGTCAAGCCAGCGTAAGGGTCCGTGCAAATGTGCTTCTATCCAGCATGGTGTCGAAGTAACGTCTTGACGATGATATTCGGCACCCCATCCTTTTACAAATGACATTCTAACGACGAGAATAAATTTGTCGTGTAGCATTTTCTTCACTTTTTTCTTTACATTAATTCAAATCAATTTTGTATTGAAAAACAAATTACCTAAGTGTGCACATTTTCGTGAGTTCGTAAACAGCCTCGAAACCGTCGTAGACTCGTTTAGATAACAATTCCGAAAAATCCGTATTACTGAATATCATTAACGAGCACTTTGGTGGTATTTTGCAGACCGTGGTCGGATGAAAGCCATGCCTATAATTGCATATTCTGGATTGGACGAAAATGGCCGAATCCGAGAGGCACTCTGCGTAGACCTCCCCGCCAATGTAACAAAGATGTACCCCTTGTCCGATATGTCGTCTGGTATTTTCAATAGTCGAGTTACGGTTGATGTTCGATAGTCGGCCGAGGCAAAATCTATCCGAAGTATTGCTCGGATCTGTAAATCCATCGACGATAACGTTATTCGATTTGCTCTGAAATATCTCGCCAACGCGTTTATTCAGCTCGTAGTAAGCTATCGAAGTCCAGAATGGTGGTTCTTGATAATAACATATTGACTCAACATTCGAATGAACAATCCCATTAATTCCAGGATCGTCCGACGCTCTTCCATCTTCCGGTGGTGGTGTTTCCGGTAGAAAGTTTATACCATAGGAGTCGATTGGATCAACGAACGGACAAGTTACCGGCGCCAACGACATATCATGCGAGTTCGTCATCGTAGTTCCGCAAGTTGCTCCTTCGGCGCTGAAACCATTCGCCGAGTACGACACGTTACGAGGCATCGTCGGTTCGCAATTTCCTTGTAACTCCATCAGGCTCGTGTCGACTGTCTCGAAAGCCAAATTTCTCGGTACCAACACCGGTGGCAATATCGTCGTTGCTTCGATTCTCCTGTAGTGATATGGATTTATGCACACCTCGCTGTTTCTAGCGGAAAACGGATATTGGCAAGTCTCTAGAGGTTTTAACTCGTGATGCGATTGTAAATCAGGCCAACGCCACACGCGACAGTAAATCACGTGTGGCAAACCTTTGCGATGTGACACTTGCAATCGACCGTCCAAACTTCGTGGTATCGTGACACATTTGCTCGTCACGCCGGGACAACTCAGGGCTTTTTCCAGTTCGTCAATAGCGCCTTTGCGCTTTTTCAATTTTTTCACCAACGACTCCACTGCCTTTTCTGCCCATTTTTCCTCCTCGTCGCCCCGTTTCCAGCCTAATAGTTTCTTAACGGCTGGATTCGTAAATAAGAATATATTTCTCAAGGTAGAGGCAGAGGTAGCTCGAGATTTCTCTTCGTCGAGCATTCTTCTTTTAACTTGTCACTAATGGTACGAGATTAGAACTCTTGCCTCCAAGAATATCTTATGAAAACTGAAGTAATTTTTTTATCTCGACCTAGGTTGATGTAATATTAGGAAAGATCTTGTTACATAAAATAATAGTATTGAAAAAACTAATTGTTACTTTAGTAAAATGACTCACGTTTCTAAAATGTCGACACGTCACTACAACTTTCTTTTGTGATATTTTGATTAATTCTCATGACTTATTGCATCTTAAGCTCAGTCCTTTCACTCTACTTGTCGAATAAATATTTTTTAGTATTAGATAAAAAGAAAGATAGAGAGATTGAATATTATTGCAAATATTGACTGTCGAGCTGGAGTAAATTTTCTTCAAATTCTCCCGATCGTACTAACGTTGGAAACTTCGAGTTTGTTTTGCCTCGAATATAGCCCCACTCTTGGAATCCTCGGAACAGGTATACAATAGCTCACCAGTTTGGGATTACCCGAGCTCATTGTTCTCAATCATATACCGGTCGACCCGAGTTCTAACGTTTTTGTAGGATTTACCAGCCGGATTATGGCGGGTACTCCACAGGTAAGCGACAGATTACATTATTATTATTATTAACAAAATATCGGTACAAATCCTTGTTATTACTTCCAGCAGGACTTTGAAATAGGTAAGGAATGGTTCCATCTAGAGGCCGAGCGGTGGCGCCGCCAAGTTGTGAAAATTCGAAGCTTATTATACTTGGAACTTTTTCCCCGTGAGTTTCTCCCGCCTGCTTGGAGTACAATTGGTGATAGTCGGCGCGTGGTATCGCTCCTTAAACGAGGCATATCCTTCGCAACGTGTGTTTCTTCGGACTTTCGCGGAGGACGAAAACGGCGGCAGAATCGTAGTCGCCGTGGACGTTGGGGCGTCATGATGGAACGAAAGAGAGAGAGAAGCATCGCGACGCCGTCACAACGACGCCCGACGGTTAGACGTCGACAAGTCGACGACCAAGTTGCAGAGAGAGGGAGAAAGGGAAAATAGAGGGTTGTCTCTTGTCTCATCGCTGATGCTGCCAGCAAAATAGCAAGCAACGACAGATAGAGAAGGAGGGAGTGAGAGTAGTAAAGTCGCGGAGGTTCGTCGGCTGCATCGTTACTAATACTTCTTTTCACCGCGAGAGAGAGTCCCTCTTGACTATAGGAACGGGAAGAGCGCCAACCTAGAGGGCGCTTTTCTCCCTCCCTTTCTTTTTCTTGTCATGTACGTACAATACACATAAAATCTCTTCTATTTCTCTCTCTACAGACACCCACACACACGTATCAACGCACAGATATAGACGTACATGTGTGTATATAAGCAACCCTCTTATTTTTGCTGGTCCATCGAATTCTCTCTTGCTGTATGTATATGGGCTATATATACCCGCAAACATAACTGTATTATTATAGAATCGGAGGTTTGCCCCCCGCGCAATATCCTTCTCTTCCTCATCGTTCGCTTTTACCGCGCCAGTGGCACGAAACTGCAGACGATGTTTACTATGTATACGCCGAGCCTCGTGCATAAGGATTCCCAGACCGAGCGGCTCCAGGACCATTCCAGTCGTACGGATCTCTCCTCCTTTCCAACTTTCAGATTTTCTCTGTTTCTTTGTCTTTTTTCTTCTCATTATTTCTACGATATAATCGATACCGATCACCAAAATAATTCTTGCAATCCGGAATACCTCAAGTATTTCCGGTATAATGTTTTGCACGTTACTACAAATTCTTTTGGGGTCATAGCTTTTTGTCATATATTCTGAATTTGTTGTCGAGAGAGGAGAGAAAGAATGTCGGAAATTGATATTTTTGGTGTCAGTCTCGTTGTTGGATAATAGGGGTCGAAGAGGAAAAATTTGCTAACGTAGACTCGGGCCAAAAATCGCGTCCCCCTCGTTCTCGTTGTCATCTCTCCCTCGTCGCCGCGTGATCCTCCGCCGACGCGAGGGATATGGGGATGGAAGAGTGCGCGATCGCCCGCGCGTTGTTCCATCGCGAGCGAGGATCGGCGACGCTCTGCCGTTGGCAGTTTTGCTGCCGCCACGGCTCCAGCCTGGGGCGCCAAGTGTTTTGATCCTCCGCCACTATATACTCCTCTCACTCTCTTCTCTTCTCCCTATCCGGTCTCTACCTCTACCCCCGTGTCTTTCTTCTTTCCTCTTTCTCTTCGTGCCACATCTCCGAGTCCCCGACCCTCGTCCGTGACTCTTCGATAAACAACGAGCCAACCAATACCAACCTCGCGATGCGCGCAAACATTCCTAATACAGATATATATATGCGTTTCAACTTCTCACTCCATTTACCACATTATTGATACAAATATGTCGAATGTATCTCGAATCAATTTCACGTAAGAAGATATCAAGACAATTAAACATTAAAAGTTGGAAGATAGCCACGAAATGATTTGACTAAATTGGCCAAGAATTTAATCGAGAACTAATTTTCACATTTCGCGAATCAACAAACGGCTGAAAAAAAAAATACAAATAATTTTTCGTGCATTCTCATGATTTGCAAAAATTTATAAAAGAAGAAGCGTCCCAATCGCAGAACGTAAATAAGTCGCTATTTCCTGGGCTGAAAAAGACCCTAATTTTGTTTCTTCATCACAGGAAAGCGAATGGTTCATCACCGTAACGTCCATAAGTGTTTCCTTCACGACGTTTTTTCCATACGTCGGCGACTAAAGTCTGTCTTCCTCTCCGTGGTGATCCTTGATGCGCGAGGGATATAAGAAAGAGAAGAAGAGGGGTTCGTCGAGAAGAGGGTTGGAGATGCTTGTTAAAAATATTTGCGCGACCGGTGTCTCGTCGCGCGTCGCCATCGCCTTCGAAGAAGCCCGCGGGGGCGACACACGCGATTGTGTGTAGTACGAGAAGGGTGCACCAATACGAGCGTGTGTCAAGTCCGGTTTTCCGTCAGTCGCTCGGTTGCAGCCTCGTCTAGACGATTCTCTGCTTATCCATGATACACGCGGAGCATATATGTGCGCTCTCGTACACTTACGTAAAGCATGGCTGGGATATATACACACATGGAACCGATACCATTGGCCGGTAGCGTGTAGCCCAATTCGACGAGAAGGTATACCCAACGAGTAAACTCTCCTACGAATGGATCGTCTCGCCTTTCCCCTCGTGAGGCTATACACATAGAGAGTGAGAGAGGAGCATGTGTGTGCGCGCGCGCGCGTGCTATATACGCCGAGAGAGAAAAGCACGAGGGGCCCCGTTCCATCCACGTCCAAAAGCATAGATACAATAAATGGCGTCAAGATCTGCGTCGCCACGAACTGGCGCGCCGGTTGTCGCCGGAATATCTCCGTTCCCCTTTAGCCCACCCTTACAAATAGGGGTTGCGCATCCGCCACGCGACCAGTCATCGCGGCATACGCGGCCACTGCACTCGCACCGCCACTCTTTCTCCAACTCTATTTTTCCTATCTCCCTTATCGCACACCGTTATCACGCTCTTCGCACAATATCAAAAAAACATATATATATATCACAGTTTCGAGCTTTTCAAAAAAAAATTCGTGGCTAGTGTTGGCTCGCGTCGCACGCGATTTATCGACGAGGTGAACGTTTTGCCATTTTTTCTGTTTGTTTCTTTTTCGTTCTCCAGTCGCGAGTCGAGTTTTATCGACGATGAAAAAAATGGTGCGTGGAGCTATAAAACACGAGTGACAACGCTCGTTAGTCGAGAGATCGGTGAGAGTAAGTACTTGCTTGTGAAACTTTTTGCCCATTCCGCCTCGCGAGCGATTATTTCTCGTAATGTTTCGATGCGTGCGGACCCGAACATTCCCGATTTGATTTAGATTTCTTTCTCTAATAATGTATTTTCTTTCCAACCGATCGGCGGCGATAAAAGAATGCGAGTATCGAGAACCTCCTTATGTTCACGCGAAACATTTCGTAACTTTATCGTTCCTCGTACGCACAGTTCGTAGTTTACGAAGTTTCCAGCGGCGGAGAGAAAAGAGCGCGCTTGCGCGTCCGGATGTTAAAGCACGCTGGTGAGATTTTCCCCGTACGAAAGAGCCAGAGAGAGAGAGAGAGAGGAGATGGCTTGTAGCTCGACGCAGATACTATATAGAAGTTTCGTAGTATACGCACGTGTTTGTACAAAATCGCTGCAACAAGTGCCCCAGACGCGTCGCGCGAACCTCGCGACAGAGTATCGTCGCGTAGTAAAATATCCCGGAGATTATAAATTATGACCACTCTCGCTCGTTCTCATCACCATCGTCATAATCTCTATTTATCCATTCGTAATTATTCCTGCAGGAAAAGTATTTACTCACGAATCATCGTGAAATTATCGTTGATCGATATTTTTAGTTCAAGCTATAGAGAAAAAGTTAGATTACATTATTATATCAGATAGAACGAGAGATCTTTCTAAATACTTTCGCTCTCTAAACGTTGGTAAAGAATGTGCGAAAGAGCGATACGTGGCTCCATGTAGAGATCTCGATCGAGACGAGATAAAGAGGAAGTGGTCGCGAAGATTTTTGGCACAGGGAGGAATGTACGGTAGTGTTTATAGTCGGGAGAGGCAGAGCGATGAGGAAGAAGAGAGGTCGCAAATTGAGACGAAGGAGAAGAAGATGTTTCGTTCCGTGAGGGATCCGGGAAGTTTTGGTAGGATAGCGAGCGGGGCATATCTCCGGCGGGTGTGTATAACGAGCCGACGAGTGCGGCAGCTGCAAGATCGCTCAAGTCCGTTGTCGTCGTTGTCGGGACGACGTTAGTGGCGCCACGGCATACTGGCGCCTATCCCTGGCGCTCCTACGTGAGAGTCGGTGGTTCCCACTCGTCATATAATACCGAGACTCGAAGCGCATTTTGCGCACGAAGCATAGAGAGATAATTTATTCCCTTTTAGCAACGAAAGATACGACTCTGATTTAAAATCATTTTCTGCCTTTACTTTATTTTCTCTGTTTTTTTTTCTTTTTTGCATTTAATTCAACGATAACAAATTTATTAGCTTCATTATCTTATCGACGGGAGTGGAATTTATCCTATTTATCATAATTTGATCGTAATATTAATCGAGCGAGTTATTAGAATTTTAAAAGTATTGCGCTCGATCGAGCAGCTTCGAGAATAAATAAGAGCGAAACGAGAGCCCGGATCCGGTACGAGATCCTCGGGTTGCGTATAATACCGGAAGCTCTTTCCATACGTCGCAGGAAACCTTTATCGTTATTATCATCGTAACGTTAAGCGCAGGACGTAAAGACGGGAAAAAGTATATTAGACCCATCGACAATTTCCTCGTCCACCTGCATTCGCACCTGCGGGCAAACGCCTCTAATTATCCGCTTCTCGGAATTTGCCACTCGGCACTTTTTTTTCCAACGGACCAAAATGTTCTAAATACATTTATTAGTTCAGCAATTTGCTCGAATAACGTTATAACGTCGATATTTCAAAAGACTCCTCGTAAGATCAATTTCACGGTAGGTACGAGCGGCAAATTTTATTACAATTGTTATCCGACGATCGGCGAGTCTGCAACCGGTCGTTGCACATACGCGTGAGATCGTTTTCGAAACGATTCTGGGGACGTCTAGACTCGAGACGACTGGCCCAGTTCTGGGGCCTGCTCGACGAGACTCGTTTCTTTTTTTTCCACATTATACCTATCGTTTTACGAAACGAAGACGTAACCGCTTCGTGGCGCTTGTCTCGAGGGAGATCGCCGAGGGGTAAAGGGAGAACGACCAGACGACCAGATTTCCGTCAGTCTGCGCGTTTCTCGGCGTTAACAATGCGAGTAGTGCGAATATAAGTATAACAGAGGGAGAGGGGTCACACTCGACCCCGACAGAATTCCCGACGGCCAGACGCCGTCGATGAATCAGATTCGTCACTGAAAAACAACTGTTTGAGCATTCCGACGTGTTTTTTGTTCTCCCTTCTCTCCCTCGTCTGTCTCCTCTCGCTTATACGGTTCCCACCCATGTACGTATCCGTCGCGACGCTACCCAAAACGGTACTCCGTCGTTTAACGCCTCGATTATGTTTTAAGAGACCGTGAACTCGTCGAATTATACATTTTTTTTTATCGAACCGATCAATTTTATGGAGCGAAAGAAAAATCGAATATAATAATAGCACCTTTAGTCTCGAATATTTCGAGGAAAACAAAAAGCGAGTCTCGTTGTCCTCATTCACTATTGTTTCATCGGCGACTCGACACACGCGATCATAAATATTTCCGTCAAAAATGATTTCCGTATTCGCCGTCCGTTTGGACGTTTTGATTAAGCCGAACACGGCGAATTCAGCGAGTCGCACAGTTCTACTAAGCGCACGTGCCAAAGCACACGTACCTACGACAATAAAGAAAAACAGACTTCTCCTCTCGTATTGCGCATATTTCGATTATTTATCAGCTCGATAATGGCATCGTAAACAAGCAAGAATTGGTCGAGTAAGAAAGACAACAAAAAAAGCCGAAAGAAAAAAATTATAAAACTAGATTGAATTTATGGAGCGCATTAAATTCGTAGCTATAAATACGCGAATATGCGTATCGAGTCGCAGCGTGCATAACTTCGTCGAAGTAACTGGAGGTATTTTCGCGAAAGGCGCCAAGTTAGCGAGGACAGCAACAAAGTTTTACGACACGCGTTAATGAATTGTGAGAACGCCACGACGACGGTGACAGTAGCGACATCGTCGTTCGTTGCATATACATGAAACGAAACAAAAACAACGAGAAAAAAAAAAGAACGGAGAATATGCATCGGCGGAGGTATATCGCGGCTTCTCGAGGGCATATTCAATTATCGCGGACGAGTCGCGTATACGTGAAAGAGCGAGAAAGCGAGTGAACAAAACGTTATAAGTCGCCGCGGCGGATCGTGCGTTTATGCGCGGCTGGCTCGCCCGTTCGTTCGGGATTATAATATCGAGAAGTCTCGTAGGAAGCGGTCATTACAAAATGGCATCCACAAACACGCCGTATACACGTACTTCTCGCACGCCTCGTCGAGACGAGTTTTCTAAAATTAGCCAATTTATGAGCGTCTCTCTTTCCGCGACTGCCTACGAATGACTCTCTTTTTCTCCCACTATTATATCCAGTCGAAACCCTCCCTCTCTCCCCTCTACCTCCGCATCACCCCCGTAACCATATTTCGCTCACGCATTCTATCATTTATTCCTCTCTATCTATCTCTCTTTCTTATTTCTTTTTTTCTTTTTTTTTTTACTATCTTTATCTATCGCTAGCGCCCTCTCGCCGACCGTCTCTCCCTCTATCGACTCCGTATTGCAATGCCATGCGCGCATTCCAGTCCGCGGAGGCGCCATCCGTGGTACATACGACTATATATACACGCGCCGCTTATATATCCCTCTCACTGGTACGCGACGCATACGCGCCATATACATTTACAGTCCGATCTCTCTTAGAGCCCAAACATTTTAAGACTCGTTCGAGTCACTATTGTTACATCTTTATCAGCTTTTTCATGGCGTCTTGGCGCTTGAGGAATTTTTATCGACACGTTTTATCGAATAGTTACGACAGAATGGTTGTTCAAGAATCTAAAATTGTTCGAGGTTCGTAGAATATTTATGAGAGATCGTACTGTAGGTTGGTGCACGCGGTGGGCTTTAACGCTCTCGCATATACTGCGCCGGACTAACGTATGTACAGATTGCAAATGTAGGCGCCATTAGAGTCGTGTTTCGGCACTTCGCATACTTACTCGACATACATAACCCGTGGCTATAATAGCGGCTCTTGGTTTTCAGTGCGCGAAAGGCTCTGTGCATTAATTAGTCTCGTCTAAATATACGACATTGACCGGTCGACACAGAGCGAGAGAACGAGCTCGAGGCTCGCGCGATCTTCCCGACAAACATATGTCTATATATAAGTTTGTATATGTGTCCGCAACATCGCGTACATGTGTATAATATCGCGATAAAAGTTTCTCGCCGCGGAGCAGCTAATTTATTTATTTTTTTTCTCCTTCTTTATTTCTTCTTACTCCGCCTGCTGATACGCGTATGACCCAAAAGTATAAATCTCTTCGCGCTCCTCTCTCTCTCTGGTACGTTTAGCTGCTTTTTTTTAATGCGCTTCTTTGAGTCGTACGTAGCGCAGCTTCGTTGCTATCATAATCCATTCGCGAGAATGTGCGGTAAAACAGTAAGGATTTACAGGAGGAGGGCAAACGCGTCATGGGTTTGCCACTGAGAGTCTCCTCGCGTAACGAGAGAGTATAAATATAGGCGAGAGAGAGGCAAAGCAACGCGTAGAAAAGCGCGTTTTGCCCGATCTTTTCCCGTTCGTTGGTATTTTAGTGTGTAAAAAGGGATTAAAAGTTGCAACGGTCTTGTCGTATCGCCGATTAACCGCGCGAGGCGCCCTCTTTTTTTTCCTCTCTCTCTCTCTCTCTCTCTCTCTATCTCTCGAAGAGAATTTCTTTTACGGCTCGGTACGCCGCGAAAGGAGATTGTCACTGGTGCTTTTTTTCTCGGTATTATCCCCTTGGCGATATCTCGGTCGAAATTTGCCTCGTAACTCTTGTCCGTTGTCTCTCTTTCTTTCTCTCTCTCTGACTCTCGCGTGTATGGAACGTTGACCCCGCGGTTGTGGCGCTGGCTCGAGCGCCACTCTACGTCAGATCAGGCTGCCCACTCAGCCGTCCCCTGGCGCTTGTACGAAGAGCCTTACCAATACGTGTACCGATGCAACTCCGTACCTTCGTATATATATTATTGTAGTGTGTATAGTGCGCTCACTATACATCGTCCGGGTTATAGCTAGGTGTCCGGGACAAAGCCAGCCTCGCGAAGATACGTCGCGAGTTTCTTTCGCCTTTCTTCGTCATCTTTACTCCACCCACTTTTCTTATCTCGTTACTAATTTCCCGTAAATCACAAACCGCCAATTCGATCTTTCGCGAATCGTCGATGAAAATATCGGATAACGGAAAATATTCACATTTTTTTCCCTTGAACGAGATCGTTCGAAACATCTGGAAATTTTTTTTTTTTTATCGGATAGTAAATATATATAATAGTAATAATAATAATAATAATTTGCACAGATTGAAAAATTGCGACGCGTAATTAGAAAAATTAATTTGGACGAGGAATGAAATAAAAACGTGGACGTTGAACGTAAAGATGAATTTCGAAATATCCCGCGCTAAACTCCGTAGATCACGAGATACGAATTGGGGTCACACGCACGCACACGTAGAAAAATCGCAATTTTTTTTCCTTGGTCGCGCGAGACGAGAGCGCCTCTCGCGTCGATCTAGGAAAGCTCGATTGGCGAGTAGTGGCGGCGTCCGCGGTGGGTCGCCGCTGTAGTGAGGCGCGCGCGTGCGCGGCCATGTTTAACGAGCTGCTCCCTTGTGTGTTTAGTACGCTGCGGTTGGTGTATCGACTCTGGCTGCGATCATCGCTTACACAACGTTGAAAACAACGGGACACGTGAAACGAGAAGAAACAAAACATCGTGGACCATCGGTTTAACCTTCATAAGATAAACAGGACAAGCGCTTGAAAACGTATTTTCTCGATCAACGAAACCTCGCGGGATACGCGAATGCGCACGAGTGTCCATAACCTGGACTTGTCATCTTAACGCGCGCAACGACTTTTGTCACTCGACGAGGTTACTGTCGTAAACACGAGTGACACGAGATACGTTTCGTCGTATCGCTTAAATCGATCGACGCGAAATACTTCGAGCTGTAGCGAAACGACCAAACCGACGGATGACAGCGAGCAGTGAACTCGCGACAATGTGCACGAACTTTCGATTCTTGTTATTCCTACTCTCGGAAATATCCACGACGCATCGTACGTGCACTAGTCAGTGATACGAAACGGGAGCACGATACTCACAGTGTCATGGTGAACGAGTAAACGGAAGCCAGTCCTAGAAAAAAAAACATTCCAGGACATTTTTGTGCCATATATAGTCTTGTATATTCATCGTACGGTCGCGTCTCGCGAGATAATCGTATTACGGAAGAGCGGTAGAGATTTATTCGATCGAATCCGCGCGTTAAACGAGCGAGGGGAGAATTTAATATTTATTTCTTTTACACGCAAATCGTACGTAAACGCGAGACTACGTACGTTTAACAGTAAGAAGAAAAAAGTGGCGTGAGCGAGAGAGAGAGAGAGAGAGAGAGGGGCCGAGATATACACGCGTCGTTGTGGCGGCGCGGCGATTTCAAGAATGTGACAGTGCGCTCCCTCACGGTCGCTCGGGCAAAATCCGCGTCCGCGACGAACCCGACGAGGTCAGCGCGGAGGCAAACCGCTGTGGTGGTAGTGTCGATGGCGGTAGTAGTGGGGTGGGCGTCAAGGTGGGGGCGGAGTAGGAGAGAGCTCGAGCCAAGAGAGCGTTAGCAGAGTGTCGCGGAGCCTCGTCGAGGTAGGAGCGCCCCCGAGGGAACGGTCTTTCGTATCGTTCACGCTCGAAAAGAGTCGAGAGAACGAAATACAAGAAAAACATAGCGGCCTCCACGAAACGAGTCAGTCAGAATAAATAAAGGATTATAACCCAATATTCGTAACGATATATGCTGGTTATGGGATAAATAATGTCAATCGGTGATAGTTGCGAAGGGACGAGGAGCAGCAGTGCATTACGTGGAAATTCAGTGTTATGTGGTGCCAAAAGGCCGGCGGCACTGAGAGCGCCGGTGGTTGCAGTGGCAGTTGCGACAGCGCCAGCGGCAACGAAAATCACAATTATTCCACCAACAAAGCAAGAACATCCAGCAGTAGCAGCAGCAGCAGCACCGGTGGTACCGGAAATTCCTCGAGCCAAGACAACAGTGAGAAGGATAGCGGGAGCAACAGTACATGCTGCAAGAACAGCGAGGAAGACACCGACGAGGAACAGCCAACAAACGAGAACGATACATTTTTCACGTCAAACGGCCCGGTGTCTTTATCATACCGTCCGTACGACAAGAATAATCTATCCGCTCTCCTAGTTACTTCGTTATAAGCTTCGCCTTAAATTAATATTAATAAAAATAAGAGGAACAAGAAGAAGAGGAAGAAGAAGAAGAAGAAGAAGAAGACGAAGAAAAAAAAAATAATAAGTGCGCCGCGAGCGCCTCTCACCCGTTTCTCGTTCGCGCGTGTGTACTAACGTGTATGTGTCGGGAGATCGTTTTTTTTTCCTCTCTCACTCACTCTCTCTCTCTCTCTCTCTCTCTCTCTCACTCACTGTGCAAGCAACCGAGTGTCTTGGAAGAATACACGCGCGCCACTTGCAACCGGCAAGTGTTGGTGCGTCTGTTGCTGCTGCTGCTACCGTGCGCGTGTTACTGTGTGTGGGTGTGCGTGTATCTCGTGTGCTTTGTGCGCATCTCTACGTGCTTCTGGGATCGTTTCGGTAAATATTCGATTGTTAATAATTCAAAGTGATTACGAAAGTGCCGAGTCGGAAGATTAACAACAGAGCGATCGTCGACTCGCGTTGGTTGCCTCGTGCGAAAAAAGAGATCGAGGCGGAGGGGGCGAGAGAGAGAGAGAGAGGGAGAGAGAGAGAAAGAAAGAAAGAGAGCGAGAAAGAGTGAGAGAGAGAGAGAGAGACATACATACATAGATAGATAGAAAGAAAGAGAGGATACACAACGATATATATTGGTTGATCCGAGAGGCGCCTCACGTTCACCACTCTTCTCGCGCGGGCCTCCGCCATACTACCACACCACATATACATGTATATATACACTCGCGTCTCTCTTTCTCTCTCAAACACGCTGAAAGTAACGCGCGAGTATAGAGCAGCCTCGAGCTGCTTGCTTGCTTTTTTCTTCTTTTTTTGAGGTCGTCGTACGAGCGATCGACTACGAGGACGCGAATCTCCCTCGATACATATATATGTATATATATGTATGTACAAACTCGACTGCTTTACCACACCAATAACCAGAGAGTTGTGATTCTTCGTGTGTGAAATCTCAACAAGCGTTCTAGAATCAGCAACACACAAAGCTTCGCGTTTCGAGCGTACGAACCTCCTCTCGACTTCTCTGCCATCAACATCAGCAGCAGCAGCAGCAGCAGCAACAGCAGCAGCAAGCAGCAAAGCAGTCGCTTCTCGCACACTATTTCGAGAGCGGCCGAGATCCGCGCACGCAAGCAAGACGCAATCATCTCTCTCTCTCGCTCTCTTTCTCTCTTTCTCTCTCTCTCTCTTTTCTCTCTCTCTCTCTCTCTTCTCGGGGCTCGCCTTTTTGCCTCGCGAATCGCCCTCGAGAATCCACCGGTCACATTTAACATACATGAGAGAGTCTGACGAGTGTGCGCTGCCGCGTCCGTGTTGTCTTTGAGAGAGAGAAGACGCATCCCAAATACAACCGAGAGAATCGACGGTTTTAATACGTATTGTATTGAAATAAAAGAGTTTAAAAAGCTCGTGGCGCCGGCTTGTAAATTAACGAGTGACGTATACCTCTCTCTCTCTCTCCTCTATCTCCTCTCTCTCTCTCGCTGGCGAGCCAAAAGAGAATACGAAAATACAAGGAGATAAATAACACCGGCAATATACATATATATATATATATATAAGCATATATATTTATATATATATATATATATAACTGTGTATATATTTATATATATTTGAAGTCGTGGCAAAGTTGTTAAGTACTGGCCCCCAAATGCGCAACCGGCAAATCCTGTTTCATGTTCATGTTCTGGAGCAAACGGGCGGTGCTAACTAGACGTCTACTAAAGGCCAAAGTCCGCGGGGAGCATGAAACCGAGTGTGAGACTCAAGAGGATACGTTTTCACGCATCAATTCCACGATAACGAGTAACGGAACGACGCAACAACAACAGCAGCACCAACGGCAGCAACAGCTACGACAACAACAACAACAAGTACAACAACAACAAGAACAACAACTGAATACGACGAGCAGAGGGCATAATCATCGTTCATCGACATCGTCGTCAACGAATCGCGTTAATTCGGTGGCCAATAGATTTCATCAAGGCTGTTGCGGTGGTGATTTGTCCCACGACGAGGACGATGATACGGAAAAGAATAATCAACAGCAACAACAACAGCAATCGCGTATACAACCGAATCGTTTGACAAGGTGCAAAGATTTGTTGAAAACATTGAAGGAGAATCAGTTGGAAATGCTGTTAAACGTCGTCGAGAGTTACGGGAGCGATTTTGGCTCGTGCGTACTCGTCCCGCGTAAACAAACGAGCTGCAGCAGCCCCGGTCGTTCGTCGCCGGTCGAGGCACGACGTCGCTCGACGTCGCCCGGTTTGCCGAAGCAACAAGACTCGATGTCGCAGCAGTGCAACAGGCATCAGCGTTGCGGTCTCGCCTCGACACTTCACGAGAATCCAACGCGTCGCGTCTCCCATCGACATCTGTTGCGCTCGCGTCGTCATAATCCTCCCGGCGCGAGATGCTCGAGATGCGTCTCGTGTCATACACCCGGTAACGAGGAGCAACAACGCGTTACTACCGGGCCTGCTGGTAATCGCGACGAATTCGCCTCTTCGAACACAACTACCACTACCACCACGGACGACGACGATTTTACCGTGACGGAGTCTCGCGACAACGAGATGAATCTTCGGATCGTCGATACGACCAATCGATCCAATATCGGCCAAAAGAACGACGATCCGCGTCAGGAACAACCGGCGTGGAGTGCCGGAGAAGATTCCACCGCGACGATCAACGGGAACAATATGCCGCCGGTTGGATTGACCTGTTGTACCGGACAGAGGTTGAACGAAGAGGGAATCTCGAGACCGGAGAGAGATCGATGCAGAAGAAATCACGGTAGTAAAATCGGTAGAGCGACCGGAAGAAGGAGAAGGGACGAGGCTAATATCGGTGATAGTTCGGGCTCGGAGACGAGTCTAGATTCTCCGCTCGACGATCCCCATCTACTCTCTTGCCAGATATGGCGATGGCCCGATCTCGCCAATTCGTCCGAACTCAAGAAACTTCCGGTTTGTCATTCCGCTAAAGATCCCGTCTACGTATGCTGCAATCCTTATCACTGGAGTCGGCTCTGCAAACCTGGTGAGTTTTCTTTCATTTGTCATTTTTTCATTCTTAATTCGTACTAACGAATGGTTCGTTCATGCGCCGGAGAGAGGACGCTATATAGGTAGACACGGATGAAAATTCAGTGATAAACCGGCCGGCAGGCAGGCAGACAGGCAGTTGGGCACGTCGTCGGACTCGTCTCGGAAGCAAAGGGGCAAGTTATACGGCGCGCGGCATGTACGCGGGGTACTCGCGCCGCGCGACAGGCGCCAGTGCACTTTACGTAACGCTCGCTCGCGCCCCGACCAACGTTTAACCCGTTTGTCACGTTCTCCACGCCCGGCTAACTCCAAGCTTCCACGAGCCTGTTGGTTATCCGCTGGATAGTACGATACACGACTACTTTACCCACCTATCTACCTACCCTAAGCCTAACTCCCTCTCTCCCTTTCTCACCCTCTTCCGAAACGTGCTTTCAACGTCCGGTCCCAGGAAACACAAGCGCGAACGTGTATATATACAGCAACGTGACGATCCAGGCAGCAGGTATAACGGCTTGGGCAATAACCATCGAACCGTCTTTAGCACCGGCAATAACGTTCTCGCCTAGCCCGCATATCCGCCGTTCAATCGTGCCCGAGACGATGTTGAAGATTTCAGCGGATGTTGAAGTATCAACGGAAAAATAGAATCCGATAATAATCCGGTCGCGTGCAAAAACACGAAGCTATCGAGTAAAAGGATTGTTTCTTTTGGACGATCGTAACTTTCGTAACGTTGCCTTGGATCGGCAATGAGAGTGTACGGATCGTCGATACATTTGGCGAGGTACGAGGGTTCGGGGTTGCGCGCGTTGCTCCCATTAACGACGTCGCTACTACATAACGTGTATTACTATTAACGCCGCGACGTTAGACCAAACGAGGAGGGAGTGCTCGTACGTGAAAACCGCGAGGGAGAAAGAGAAAGAGAAAAGATAGCGACGTTGCGCAGACGGGAAAGCGATGGGTTGCTCGCGAGGTCGCGCTGCGAGTTGCCACGACGTCGGTCGGCATCGTCGCGCCGGCACTTGGCAATATGAATCTAAAAATAAGGCGTATATTGGGCGAGAGCCGCGACGCGACAACCGGCGACGTCGGGTCCGGCGCGGATAAAGCGAGAGAGAGCGAGGCGGGTGACTCGTACACAGAACACGTATCGAATCGTATACAGAAACGCGCGGGGGGCGCGCATACGCCTCAACTTTTCACACGTATACGAACAAAACCACCGCGGTTCGTATTCGCCCGCGAGGGAGTCCGAGAGGGAAAAGAAAAGACCGGTCGACTACGCTCTTGTCGGCTTTGCCGATCATACGACGGTGGCTCGCCCGTGCAATTCCATACGAGTTTCTCTCTTTACATATACGTATATCCACGCGAGTAGTTGAATGAGCACAAGTCATAATTCATCAAGTTTTCATTAACGAGAAACTCTCGCCTCGGGACGATAATTAGCCGATAGGATCGAGCCTCGAGTATTCCAATCGATAACAAAACTATCAACGCAATTACCGGGGTAATTAGTAATTCGATAATTATATTTTTTTTTAATATATATTACGATCTCGCTCGTCAACATTTCCTCTTTTACTTTGGCCAACCGTCGCAGGGGAGAAGGAAAAAAAAACATTAATCGTTATACTTCCGTCCTCGAGCACGCGAACACCGCGGCGACCGATGACGAGACAACGTGCCGACGACGTTGAGAATATTAAAACATGATAAAAACAAAAACAAAAAAAAAGTAACAGAAACGCATATACGTACGAGCATTAAAAAAAAGGAAGGAAAAAAACGATCGAGAGTGAGAGCCGGTGTGCCCCGGTGATGGCGGTTACGCGAAGATGTGGGCAGGGGAGGGCCGGGGTGGAGAGAGGGAAGCCCACGGCGCCGCTTCGTGTCATTGCTGGCGCCAGCTAATTGTCGAGGCCAGCCAGCGTTAGCCGCTGGTGGAGTATCCCGAACGAACCGAGACGAACTCCGCTCGTGAGAGAGAGCGAGGAAGGGCGTGTGCAACGAGTCGCGTCGAGCCGACAGAGAGAGAGAGAGAGGGAGAGAACGAGCTCGACACACGAACCAACAGACCGCACAGAACACCGGCCTTCCAAACCTGGTTAACGATGTGCTCTCGCTTGCCCTCCAAACTCCCCACCTCTCCTTCTCTCATCTCCTCTTGTGAATTCGCAGACTCTGCCTTCTTCCTTCAAAACTACCAAATCACAGGGTTACACGCGGTCCTCTTCTCTACCCCTCCCACCTTCGACTCGTCTCATTTTTGTTTCTTCTTCTTTAATAAACAGCCTACGCACCACTTTCCTGGCTCGGTCACTGCGTCTTTCATTTTCAAATTCCGCTCTGATTGCCGCCTTATCGTCCTCCCGGAGCCGGCAATCCTCGTCTCGATGTTTCGGCGAATGTTGAAAACGTCCCACACACGAGAACTATACTCGCCACATGTGCGAGACACGCGATCCAGCCAGAGATGACGACGGTCCCTATGATGATCGGACGAGTTAGGGAGGGAGAAGTCGGACGGGGAGAATCTTGATGTTGGACCAAGAAACGAAGGAGAGACGGAGAGAGAGAGAGAGAGTGAAAAAAAACGGTCTTTGGCGAATACCGGTTCGACAGAACCTCGTCGTCGTCTCTCGTACCGAGCAAAAGCAGCAGCTAAGACTCGAGAAAAGAAGGCAACGGCGCGCCTCAACCAAGAGCCAATAATAGAATATCCACTTTTGGTCTCGAACCTCCAGCATCTCTTGTGTAGCGCCACCGCGTCCGACGATTGCCCCACCGTCGCCTTTTTTTCAATTTTTTTTTCTTCTTACTTCTTTAAACTCGTACGAGCCGATACCGATGCATGCTTCGACGCTGGCTCGTATAAGAACGTGTATATAGCTGTGTGTACGTTGCTACGACTATACGTACGTGTAATTATTATATAGCAACGGTCTAGACTCGACTTATACAATTCTACGTACTGCCCCGTACATTTTTGTAGCCCATAGGACTGTCTGCCCGTCTGTCTGTCTGTTCGTTCATTTACTTTCTTACATTCGCGGAAAGAACCTTCGCAATGTTCCAGTTATTCGATTTTTTACGTACTTGCCAATTCCATTCAAAGGCTTTTTTTTATGACTCGGTTCGCATGCGATCGGGGGAGACGCCTTGACACTTTACTCGTTCTAGCGTCTCGTCGCGACTCGAACGAAGCGTTTCGTAATCGGGCTCGTATAATTCCTATACGTTTTAATTCATCGAACGGCGAATAATCAATTTTTAATCGAAGGATTAATGTTTTCTTTTTTATTGTTTCAGAGTCGCCACCGCCCCCGTACTGTCTCATCCCCGACAGGCTGAGACCCGAAGGTGAGTTGAAAGTAACTTGTATAACTTGTTCGTCGCAATTTACCAAATTCCTTTTCCTCGTCGCTCCTTCTTCTTCTAATCTATCGACTTCGATATCGGTGTGTATCGTTGTGGGGTCGATGGGGCAAAAACGTTTCGAGGAGCGTATCCATCTTTGCCGTAGTAGGAACGAGTATATAATGTGTATTTTATATATATACACGCGTATATAATACAGCAAGCGCGCGGTAGGTAAGCATCGGACAGTCAGGTACAAGATCGGCGCCGATGACTCATCCCCGTCGATGTGATATATATCTATATGTATAAACACATATGAAGAGAGAGGCAAAAGCAGGAGGGAGCAAGAGAGAGAGAGAGAGAGGGAGCGATCTCATCGAGTCGAGAATCGTGATCGGAATCGCGTTCGAGATTCGAGAGAGCCGATGGATCGTCGTCGTCGTCGTCGTTGAATCGACCACGGATCTCGCCACGAGAAGAGAGAGAATTCTCGATGGCAATGACGCGTAACATTCGTACCATACCATATGGATTTGTAAGTGTGCAAAAGTATACGTTGAATTTATATCGACAGAACGGAGATGGGTTTCGCGTTTATTCGCCATCGGCTGCAACGTCGTGACGATGATATCGCAAAACATTTTGCGCGCTGAATGTTCGATATCGAGACGTCTACTCGCTGTGCTCCGATGTGTACGTACACTGGTACACGTTCTTTTTTTTCTCTCTCTTTATTGCACATTATCTCGACCGAGATTTTCTACGTACGTAAGCACACACTTTCGTACATCCTTGGATAAATCGTACGTAGATTTTCAGATTAAATTAAAACTGGGTTATAATTTTGTTGATAAAAGAGAGCACGAAAGTTTTTCATTTATTTGTAATAATGTTCACGTATGTAACGATACTGTGATCCATCTCGTTATTGCCCACCGCAACGAGTACGAGTCAGCTTCGAGCTATCGAGAACACGAGATAGACTCAGGTCGATGTGTGTACGAGAGACAGGAGCTAGCCTCGCAACTATTACGACATGGGATACGCGGAGTCTCTCTCTCTCTACCAAGTTTGCAAAAGACTCTCGTCACCGTGTAATGTGGAAGCAGCAGAAACAGCAGCAGCAAAAGAGCGATTCTTCGACGAGTCTCGAAAGGCAACAACCATCGCTCCTTTATGTGTTGGAGGGCGCGAGCAGCGTGTAATCGGATCGTGGAATCCTTCCTCGTTCCAACTCTCTTGTCTATACATATATGTATGTATACACTTCTCGCGAATAGTAAATATATATGTATATGTTGAATTTCTCGACGCAGTAAGCATTAAGCCTCGCCCAGTCTCATGTACAAGCGCATTAACGTATATGCAATTCTCTACAGTTGATACCGGACGAATTGCTTACAAAAAAAATTGTTCTCAAGCTATCAAGGACAAACACGCGAGTTACGTTTGTCACGACGAGAGAAGAGTTTCAACAAATATCATAATCGCTCGTCGCGAATGCAACAAAAGGTGGAAGAAAGAGCTCGCGAAGACAGAGAAGTAAAAAGAGAGTTCGGCGACAGGAAACGTTTCTCCCGCAGGAATGACGGAGCGGTATGGACGTTTACACGAGGGAGCCAAGGGGGAGAGAGGAAAGACTGGAATTTGTAAAAGAATGCGACCGCGTCTCTTGGAGAGCCGTGTGTGTGTGTATGTGTGCGGATGGAAGAAGGAGAGAGGGCTGCACGCTCACTGCTCTCAGCGGCCTCCCGTAGTTATACACCGAGCCTGGATAGAACAGACGAGAGAGAACGTTTCGAACGCCGCAAGACTCTCTCGCGTGGACCGCCCCGGTAGACCGCTGCGGAAAGTGGCCGAGATGAGAGAGATAGAGAAGCTTCGCCTCTCTCTTACTCCCTGGGGTGTCCGACAGAGAGAGAGAGGGACAAAGAGAGCCAACTCGTCGCGCTCTACTCCTGACATCATTCTCTCTTTTAGTCAATGAAACCCACCCGGTCGTCGTCGTTTTTGCCTACCGCTCTTTCACCGTCGCTCGCTTCGCGGTTCTCCTCTGTACGTTTCAATATCGAGCAGAAAGTTTTCGTTAATTCACACGAGGCGCTCGTGAAAAATATTTTCCTATCAAACTATATGCAAAAATCAACGTGAATCGAACGTTTTTTTAATGTTCTTTTTTTTCTTTCGTTTTATGTTTGCAGATCGTGCACCGAGTGAAATCAGCGGTGATTATCGTCGTTGCGGTATCACGACCAGCCCGCAGCATCATTCCCTCACTACCAACGGCGAAGGTAAGAACTATTTTTGATCGCGTATTTTTATATGCAATGTATTTTTCGTATCTTCGTCATCGTTCGCGATTCTCGAGGATACGAGAAGCTTATCAACGACATAGCATCGATTACTTTTCTGTCTATGCCGGGTGACATTTATACCTATAGCGTCGATCAATATTTATCGAATCGATCCGCGTTAGTTCGACTCGAATCCGCTCGTAGCGCGTCAAGATTAGACGAGCAAACACGAACGTGCGAAAAAAAATGTCGTGTTAGCTTTGGGAGACAAAATGTTAGGGAATAGAGCTTCTGAAATACACACACTCGTACACAGAAAGGTGGGGTAGAAGCTGAGGGAGAAAAAGAGACAAGAAAGAGAGAGAGAGAGAACGAGTCGCGTTGGATGTCTCGAATCGCGAAGCTCTCGGCGATGCGGACACAACGAGAGTCGAGCAGAGAGCAGCAGCACGACGGGCGCGCGGCCTGAATCAGGATTCGTGGAACGCCCGAAACATATTTGGCGCCTCCCTCGGAACATTTGCAAGCCCCGAGTCGAGAGACGGATGAAGAGAGAGAGAGAGAGAGAGAACGAGAACGGACCGAGCAACTTTGCGGCTGCCAGGCATCGGTATCAAAAGCAAGCAACGAAGGAGACGAGGAAAAAAACGAGAGAAGAGACGAAAAACAAAAAGAAATGAAAAAATTGAAGAGACTATAAAGAAGATTCGAACGAAGAAGACGACGATGAAGCCGAAAGAAAAACGAACGTTAAAAACAGGCACGAGAGGACGAGGACAACGTTAAAAAAGAAGACGAAAAATAAAAGGACGAAGAAGAATATGCAAACGAAGAAGATTATGAAGAGGACAAAAAGGCAAGACGACTTGAAAGAAGATACGAGCGAGGAAGACGCTGAAAAAAAGAACGAAGAAGAGACGAGAGATAGACGAAAGAACGTTCATGCCCAAGAAGAGGAAAAACGAGACGAGAAGCAGATGAAGAAGAAGACGAAGAAGAAGAAGAAGTAGAGGAAAAAACGTCTCGCCCATCGTTCCTTCTCTCTCCCTCTCGTATTATCTCGCGGTCCGAGATGCCGGTTTGAGAATGGCGTGCTTTAGGCTGGCTTAGAGAGAAAAAGAGAAGCGAGCGTGTACATTCGGTAAAGGTGGGTGGCTATCGTTACGAACCGAGGGAACGAGAACCGTGTGGCTCCGTCTCTCTCTCTCTCTCTCTCTCTCTCTCTCTCTCTCTCTCTCTCTCGGTCTCGCGACGAGGTAGGAGAACCGCATGCTTGCTTACTTTTGCTCGGCTGGCCTGACGGTCGGCGCGACTGTTTGAGGGAATAGGGGGGCCCATGGCGCCAGACAGCTGCCGCGTGTCTCGACCTCGTCGCTTTTACGCTCGCGCTCGCTCTTTCCTTCCTCCGCCTCGCTCGTTTATCCTCTACATTCGGATATGCCGCCCTCTCGCTCTCTCTCCCTCGCGCACTCGACCGTGGAACAACTTTTCTCGCTCGTATCCGTTGCACTCATCGATCCTACCTGACAATTGACAAATGTGACCGACGATCGTTCAACCGACGTTTATATATTGGCAGACACGCGTCTATGACGATGCCCAAGATTGCGTATCTGTGTAACCAAACCACTTCCCTTCCATCGCGCCCCTTTTTTTTATTATTCCGTTTCCTCGATTTCGGGGCAACCGCTCGAGCGATAAACCTCCATTTCCCGTCTCCGATATCGTCGCTCCACGATAAAGAATTCGATTTAAAGAAAAACAAAATTAGCGCGCGAGTTGCAAAATACACGCTAATCAACGTGACGAAAGTTTCCCTTTCACCCGAGTGACTGATGAAAAATTGTACAATTTTTTCTCAATTTTGTTAGATCTTATCCCATGTGGGAAATTCGTGCATTGCTGAGAATTCAAATCCTTTTCGTAACAAAAATACACGATTACACTTTGCTGCAAACAAATGGACAAATTAAGTACGGTAATAAATACAATATATTGTTTTTTTTTGCATATAAAACAAATTATCATTTAATAACGTGAATAATCAACGTGATACGATCATTGGTCGTATCGCAAGGCAGACCGAACCGGCGAATTCAGAAGTGATAATCCGACTGCGATGAGCGAATCTTACGAACCGCGAGACGATCGTTGGTATTAATCGTTAAAATGGGCCATCTGCGAATGTTATATAGCTACGTTTATGTGTGCGTAGGGAATGGGAAAGGAATGATAGCGTCGGAGCAACAGGTCGCTCGTTTTGGTTTGGCTTCCGCGGCGTTGTCCGCCACCCCAATTCTAGTAAATCCTCCGACATCCCCCATCGTTTTGTCTCTCACTCTCCCTCGAGTTTAACCGAGGGAAGAGGATGTGGCGAGCCCGGGTAAGATTGGAACTCCCGTCGACTATATAGAGGTCGGGGGGTGAGAAGGAAGTGCAGGAAAAGCGCGTTCTCCGCAGTCGAAAATTCGCGACGCAACGGAACCGAGGATAAATGGCAATAACTCGGGACTGTGATAAATCGCGAGAGAGATTTTCGCGATTCATGAAACACGACGATGTTCTCGATACCACTCTCTCTCTCTCTCTCTCTCTCTCTCTCTTTTCCTAGTCTGTTACCCGAGCTTCGCCGGCTCTCTCGTATTCTCTGAGTCACGACCCACCGGGCATATGCGGACGCAAGCGTTTTGCCTCGCTCATCCACCGGCAAGCTTTTCTCTCTGCAGCTGCAGCTGCTCTGGCTGCTGCTGCACTTGCTATCGCCCGGTATATCTATACCGTTTGTTGTTTGTAAGTAACGTACACACGTACCAGACCGAGAGAGAGAGAGAGAGAAACTAAAAGCGAGACGGTACAGTTGTGCAGCTGATCGCGAGAGCCACGCCTTCCGCTCATTATTACGGAATATACGCATTAGCAGCATCGAGCGAGATGAAGTTTTTAAAAGCCTCGTCGCGTCTTAAAATATGTTTTTTTTTAAATTATTATCCTGATGAGAAATTGACAAACTATTACAAGAATTATGTTAAATACAAGTAAAAGTGCATACGAGTGAAAGGCTAGTCGCAGCTTGTAATAAACCAAGAGTAAGATCGAAACCCATCGCGAGAGTTTTATAGCAAAATATGTTCGGTAGTCGGTGGGTAAGAGAGGTGCGTCAGTTCTCGGTGGTCACGCGGAAAATGAATAATTCATAGGTGTAGCGTATGCATATATAGATATGTATATATATAAAGCGACCATATTTTTCCCTCGCGTCTACGCGTCTCGAACTTGCCTCCTACCCCTTGTCGCCACTCCCGGCGATAGAACGAGGATTTCGCGGTTTGCACACCATAACGTCCAAGCGTTAACTTTCTTTCGCGACCTTTACTCGCCCGATACCTAGGTAGGACTCTAATCGGGCGAATAACACGATCGATATTTCCAATTTGACTAATTAGCAAAATAAAAAAAAAGACTAAAGACATTAACGAATTACATCACACTTTCATCAACCAATCGATAGATCGAGATCTATCGATCCGCTACTATTTCGTCCTCGACTGACCGACGAAACGAAAGAGAAACACGCGAGACCACCTACACACGTATTTACGTATTATCATTTTAATCCACACTGTCTTATTTTTCTTTACAGTGTTACGTTCTTTATTGGCTTATCACACCGGTACATGAATTTTTATTTCCGTACATCAAACGACGAGGCGGCTTCATCGATCGTCGCCTCAATTTGTAGCGCGAGTATGTGCGCTCGGTCCCTTTGTTCGATCGAAACGGAAATAAGCGAGCACATCGCGTGAGAGAAGAAAAGTCCTGGCGCATCTCGCGGTCTACCCCGAGCGAAAAAAAAGTGTCGTCCTTAATACACGTGCCTGACTATTACAACGCACAGCCAACCTCCATTACTTTCTCTCTCTCTCTCTCTCCTATACATTACTACATAAATCACTATATACATACACACGTGTATATACGTATATGCATATAGTAGTAGCGTATCGGCGCTATCGTAGCACGTAACAAACTACACATTGGTATATGAGCTGTACTGTACGAGTAATATGAATATATACGTGTATATATGCGACGAGAAAACGCGAAGCAACCGTCGCCGAGAAGGCGAGAATATTCTCGGTCGATAGGTCGACTGGCGGCGGTCTCGAGCCTCTCTCTCTCTCTCTTTCCCTTTGCCATGTTAGCCCCGCGAGCGTTAATCGATGCATGTTTCCCCGAGTCTCTCCTGGCTTCTGCTGCTGATCGAGCTAGCCTCGCGTGTGAGACTTCTCTTCGGTACAACCACCAAACCCAACTCCTCCTTCCTCCTTCCCTTCGTCGATATGTGTAAGCTAACTAACAATGTTCCCGGAGTCCATCAAAACTCGTCTGGTACCTCGTCCTTGTCTCTGGATCATATTTCCACGACGATATCAGCTTGAAACGCTCTGCGAAAATTTCAAAGCTTTAACAGACTTTCGATGGGTTTCGGGCTATGACAAAGTCGCATAAATTGTAAAAATCTCCTGCTCACGTTCTTATTTTTCTTTAGCCACAAATGTCATAAATTGTACGAACGCTTATTTTGGACAGTGGGAGGTCAGGGAAGGCGGGAGCATATACGGCAAGTTTAATTCAGAATTCCACGAGCAGACATCGGGGATTTCCCGTGTTTGAATTAACCGCGAGACGTTTACCTTGCACAAGACCCCCCGTTGTCCATTCACGTTCCCAACGAAACGAGATTGTCGCAAAGTAGCAAGAACCTTCTCATCGTTCCCACGAGCCACATGGGTCATGGTCCCAATTCCTTTTTTTTTCACATTTCTCGAACAATATCGACCGATCCACTCGCTCCTAATGACTACGGACGAGATATAAAACGATACAAGCCATACTTATCTACCAATCGTATTATCGAATATTATTTTTAGCTCGTTATGATGAAAATAATTCGAAAGAATTTCACGTAGCTCGAATTATTCCATCTTCATTCATATGTTTCATTCTACAAACTTTATCGCTCGATACTTCGATAATTATTTCCAATTTCGAGAACATTGGCGACGTCCTACGTGCGCACACACACGTATCTCGTACGATTTTACATGTATGGCCAGTGAACGTCCTCGTACAGTACGAACGAGGCTTACTACTCTATAGTGCGTGCTTACCCGACTGCCCATCCCACGTTCCTCCTCTCTCTCTCTCTCTTTCTCTCTCTCTTTGCTCTGCAACAGTGGATACTTGTCCGCGGGCCGACTCGTGTACACACACGCACAACTACCAAGCTACTCGCGGCTTTACCAATAATAAGTACGCCTGTGTGTGTGTGTGTAAGCGTACGTGCTGCAGGCTCGCTTGATCGAGGAGCGAGTCTCGCGGGTAAAGAGAGAGAGAGTGGTTGCTCGGGTGAGGAAGGAGGCTCGGGGATGGCGACGCCACCAACAGACACATTCTTCCCTACCCGATCGTCTTTTCTCTCTTTCTCTCTGCAACTCCGAGAGAGGCACATACGTGCCTCGTTCGTATGTTTATGGTATGTGTGCTCGCCGGTAGAGCCAAGCGAGTAACGGAGAGAGGCAGGGAGGGAGGGTGCAGAAGGCGGTGGCGGCAGTCGACGGGCAGCGGGCTGAGAGAGGTTGGCGGCGCCTGGTATGTGGCGCCTTCACTGGCGTCGAGCCATCTTTTATTCTACCATTACGAAGCGTCGACACGCGCTATCGTCCCTCTCTCTCTCTCTCTTTCTCTCCTCTGTCATAGTCTCGAATGCTTACGTATGTAAAATCGAATCATTTTCAACTTACATACAATTATATACTTTATTATATTCGCACGTACATACACATATATATACAAATATTTAGTTCCGTTTTTGATGAACATTTGTTTTTGATGGAAATTTGTAAATCGGGATAAACGAGACAAGTATTATTTAATCGGTATGAAAAGAAATTTATAAAAAGCGAGGGTAAACTAAAATTTAGGAAACATTGTATCGTTTCGCAAAAATGTTCCATTAATTTGTGAATAATCGTGGCTCGAGGGGACTTTGCGCGTGTGTGTATCGTACCACGCGCGAGTAAACGAGTATAAGCAGCGGCAGTAATGTAGCAGCATTGATAGCGAACGGCCGATAAGCCGGGAGAGTCGCGACGTCCGATAAGGAGCGTTTCTCTCTCGTTTCACAAACTCGCACGCACACACACGCACGAGTCTTTCAACGATCGCTGCGGGATTTTCGTTTGAGAACCTCCTCGATCGTTTAGAAGGTTTTCTTTTTTGTTTTTTTTTTGTTTTATACTTCTTCCCCTCGAAACGACTTCCACTGTCATTGCCACCGTCACGGATCTTGAGAATTTTTTTTCGTGCATCATAAAACATTCGTGAGACGGCTCGAGCAGACGCCGAGAGAGACGACGAGCCTCTCTCTTTCTCTTTCTTTCTGTACGTTCGAGTATCCCGAAGGCGCCGAAGGAACGAACAAGATGAAGAAGACGAAGAAGAAGAAGAAGAAGAAGAAGAAGGCATCGGGCACTCGGCCACTCGGCGATCCCATTGGCGTGAGGCGCCACCGAGACGCCCCTCGATGATTCGATGTCTCTTCTCTCTTTCTTCATTTCTTTCTTTTTCTCTCTCTCTCTCTCTCTCTCTCTCTTGTCTCGTGGTATAAAACCCTCGCACGCTCTTTATCCGAGGCAACTCTCGTGGGTATGGAAAACGAGTCCGAGAACTCTTTTTCCTCTCAATAGTCTATTTGTTCTTGTACCGAGCGAACGACGAGATTCCAGGAGCTTTGTGAAACAACGTGATCGATCATAGTGCGCTAAAAAAACCGCAAGATAAAATGTCTTCGGTGCGATTCCTTCCGTGCCAACGGTTGGATCGATTTTTTTTCTTCGCAATATCGAGGATAATTCGATATTGAAGAGAGAAAGAAAGGAAGAGCGAGTTATCAGAATATGCAAAAAAAATGCATAATTTTCATAATCGCGACAGTCGCGTTCGAGGTGATAAGGAGCTTATTTACTCGCGAACACGCTGATTCATCTAAATTCTTTAAACGCATTTAATCCCTTTTTTTCCGTCGTGATCCGTAATGAGATTTGAGCGACATCTATTGGACACTCGCGCGGGCGGTCGAATACGACTTTCAAAAAAAAAAAGGAACTGAGAGCATCGCGAACGTGATTGAAAAAAAGAAAAGCGAAAGAGATTTTCAACCGGTGGCAATTGCATTCGCGAAAGTTTGCGTGTATTACGATAACATCGAGCCATTATCGAAGGTTTCGATTGTTCGACGCGGTTGCACTCGAGAGAGGCTCTCTTGGGTTTCTCTCGGAACGATCGTATAGAAAGGCCGTTTGAAGGACAAACCTCGCCACCGGTGGCGCGTCGAATAGCTCGGCGCATAGGTAGGTGGGTTATATAGCTCGGCGCGCGATACGTGCGCAGGATATAGGTAGAGGAGGAGAGGTTGGTTTTATACGCGAGCGCCTGTGTTTGTACAAAGCAAAGGTACGAGAGTGCACGAGCTGCTCTCTCTCTCTCTCTTTCTCTCGGTTTATGTCGCCGAGAAAACCGAGAGAGGCACGCAACCGTGCTCCGAGGCACGACAACCGGAGAGTGAGACGGACCGTACTTCGACTTTTGCCTCACCACCACACGCCACCTTTTACTACCTTTACCGTAACCGCGATACTCCCTTTATGCTATGCAGCCGTTCTGCATATTCGTACGTACATGCCCATTATTTTAATATTTTCTAGAACTTCTTTTTATTCCTCCAACGAAAAAATAAATAAATCAATGTCTTCGTCCCCGCCTCTTCACGTTCCAACCTGCTGCTAACGTTTGCGATTATTTCGCATCTTGAAATAATGTTCTAGACGCATTATCGCAGGAGATATTGCGATTATAAGTTCGTCGCGCGATTTCTCAAATGACGCCATTTCGCGACAGGCGCGCGACGCCATTTCGCGAACCCACGCGCGCCGCGCGCCCCCTGTCTCCAATCGTTTGTACCAAACGAGCTTCACTTTTTCTAGAAACCCCGTTTTTTCTCTCCGGTCGATCTACACGCGTGTAATCTCTCGCGTTTTCTTGTCGATACGTAGTTATCGTGCATATCATACAAATCTGTTATACCTTTTATTAAAGTTATAGATATATACACGTGTGCACGAAGATTACGGTTGGTACACACGATTGGTAGCGGCGCGAACGCTTGGTGACCGTGCGGTCGGGTGTGCCAAGGTTGGCAACCTTATCTAACCTCAGGGTGTTTGACCCAACTGGGAAAACACATTGGCATCGCAGACGAGAGAAAGAGAGAGAACGCGTCGAGCTCTCCTCCGCATTACTGCCGTTCCTCTTTTGCGCTATACACATGCACTCGCTCTTCTCTATCTATATTTCCCTCTCATTTTCTCGCTCGATCACTATTCACCCACGACTTTTCATTCTTCTCTCATAATCGCCATTATCATTAACCCCCTCCCTCTTCGTCCCAATAAATTATATCTCGGGTACGACAAGATCGAACCTGCTCCATTTTAAAACAAACGTAACGATTGAAAGATCTCGAACAATCGTTTTCGAGATTCGACGAAGAGAAAAGTGTCGTACAACCGAGACAGATATAATGCACAGTGTATAATCGTAATCGCAATCGTCGATCGTTCCTTATCCCTCCGCTGTTGCTGGTGCAACGAGATACGAAGATGCACACGACAAACAACGAGGCTACTCTCACTGGCGCAATTCTCCTCGCGTCATAATTTAAGAGGCGATAAAACACGTCGCGCGCTGTGTTTCTTGGCGTGTTGCTCTTCGTATTCGCAATTTAGCGCAAATTTACGACTTTCTTTGCTCTACGTGCAGCCATATTATACGGATTTTGGCAATTATTCTTCAATTCGAAGAAAATTGACGAATTTTTTTTTTTTCAGAACTGAAAAAATTGAAAAATTACGGAACAAGAAATATAAACGTGGCCCGATCGTAGGAACGACCGCCACAATTTTTCATCCACATACGTACATGTGTGCGTCTGAGATCTATCGCGAACGGTACACACATTACGATCTTTTTTTTTTTGTTTTCCAACGCGCCGAACAAATCTCCAGAAGATGAAAACATTCCGGAACGACGCGACGGCTCCGAATGTGTTTACGTCTGCGCCCGAGCCACTCTCTTGTACCTACAATCAATCTCGCCCCGTGGCCCATCTGCGCTCCCCTCTATCGGTCCGATATCTCTGTGTCCGTGCGGGAACACCAACTCCCGGGGACTCGTATCGTACACACATGCCACCACGCGGTGAATATAATTATTATCACAGACACCCCGATGCTCGATTTAATCTCGATAATTAACGCGAACCGACATGCGACCCGGGCGACTCCACGACCTTCCCAAATTCCTTCTATCTAAGAATTTCGTGATTTATCACACGTTAATAACGTTAATGAAATTATTCCCCCTTTTTTATTTCAATTCTTGGATTCGAGCGATTGTTATCTGCGAATATCTGAAGATTTTTTTTTTTTCGAAAATTTGAGTGAAAGGCAAAATTTCGAGGACGTGTATTAATTAATTAATTAATCAAGGGATTGGAGCGAGAATCGATCAATCGAAATAGATCGCATCGTTAATTATATCTGGAATATTGGATTTCGGTCCCGTATAATAATTACCAGTAGCCGTCTGGCAATAAACGTATGATTATTAAGTACACTACGAGCTCGACGCATTACTATTATCCCTCTATAATGCCGATACTAATTCGATTGTTTCGCCGCTAGACGGACAAGGAGGACGCTCGAGACGCCGGCGAGACTATACACGATTTCGAGGGGGTCGTGAAGATGTCGTCGGCGTCGTCCTTGCGTGAGGCAAAACCGACGATCCGGCGTGTACTCTCGCGCTCGCGTCCGACCGACAATGACGTAATCGTCGCGATAGCCCGCAATCTTGGCGCCGTGGTAAACTCGTAATATCTATTTTTATCTCGTACGAAGCGCCTCGCTACCGTACCCACTTCTCTCTCCCTCTCTCTCTCTCTGTTGCTTCTCTTTTATTGCTAAGCTGTTCGAAAAATTTCCACCCCTTCTCCAATCGATGAGTCTTTCACCCCTCCAAAGCATCCGATTTTTCCTTAAATTTAAAAAGAATGAGACTCGAACTTGCCGAGTTTTATATTACTCGTTCGATCCGAATAATTGACGAGTGAGCGTTGTAATTGAATAAAAATGTTGAGAGAATTTAGAATTTGTGGAACCGGAAGTGGCTCGAGAAGCGCGTCGACCGAGACGTTCGTAACTCGAGAGGAGTGGTGAACTCTAACTCTAGGAGGTTTAAAGCGCGTGCTTGGACCACCAGACCAGGATGAAAACGATGAGATAATTGAGGCGTACCGTCGCGTCGCTGCCTCTGTCCCTTGAAGCCGCGACACGTGGGACGTGCTTTGCCGGTTCGTAGACGCGTCTCCGCTTCTCTCATCCCCGCCCTAAAGATATCCCCTCTCCACTTTTCTCTCTTTCTCATTGCTAACTCTCGTGTTTCATTCAAACGTTCATTCGTCCACGACGAAGAATCCGACTTTTCGCAAATATTCCGTCTTCAACATTCTTCTTTCGTTCGTTTAACTTGACGCGATTATACGTTACTTCGCGAATCTCTGGAATTACGTCCAGAAGAGAAGGAAAAAAGAATCCTTTTCCGCGAGATAATTCGACTCGACTAGTAGTCAACCTATTTGAAAGTGTATATTATTGCCAAGTGAATTTCGCTCTCGTCGAGTATATAACGCGTGGGACCTTCCGGTTGTCGCGCGAGTACTTCTTAAATCGTAATCCCTGTCGTCAAAGTACTTCGTCATCTCTACCAGGGTAAACTACCGTATACTTAACTAATCGTCCGACAAACGACGAAACAATTAGTCGTTATTATTCTCGGTACACGTATGCCTCGTCGTAACTTATCTCGAATAACGTAACGTTCAATGTTCTTTTTCGTTTGTTGTCGCATTACAGGTGGATCCGAAATGGGACAAAAAGAATGGTGCACCCTCGCCTATTGGGAATTGGGCGGAAGGGTAGGTCGTCTCTATCCGGTGGAGCCATCGACGGTAAACGTCTTCGATTCGCTTCACGACGGTGACGGTCTCTGTTTGGCGACTCTCGCTGAGAATCACGTTGCATCGTTAGCCGTTCAACGGACACGCAGTAAAATTGGCCTCGGTAAGAAACTCGTATTAATTCATTTATCAGATTTATTAATATTTTCAATGCGTTATTAAAGAATTTTGTTCCTTTTTTTTGGTAGGTCTCATGCTGAGCCAAGAACCCGACGGTGTTTGGGCTTACAACAGATCGGAGAGTCCAATATTCGTAAATTCACCGACTCTCGACGATCCGGAATCTCGCACGCTTCTCGTTTATCGCGTACCACCGGGCTTCTGTCTCAATATATTCGATCGCGCCAAGACTTATCAGCTGCCACGTTGCCACGGCCAAGGTTCACCGACGAGCGCGAGCTTCAATTCCGGGCCCGTCGACGTCAACTCCGTCCGCATCAGCTTCGCCAAAGGTTGGGGACCCAAGTACTCCAGGCAGGAAGTGACCTCGTGCCCGTGCTGGCTCGAGGTACTCTTGGCACCGTGCAGATGATCGCACCTTCGTCAACAGCTTCGCTTCACCGTCGTCGTCGTCGCCGCGACGATCATCCATATTTTTCTCTTTCTTTTTTAAATATTATTTTTTTTATGTTATTTTTTTTTTCTTTCTATTCCTCTCATCTCATCGACCGACGTCTCTACATCTTCGTACGGACCTTGGACCAGACTTTGTCGTGTACATCTACGTACATACGTAATATACGTGCGCGCAACGCAAACTCGCGTGTTGCCCATGTGCATATATCGTGTGCCTTCCCCGCTTGGTGCAATAAACGAGAGTGAGACAGATGCAAGAGGATGGCCAGAGGATAGGAGCGAGTGATACGTTTGTAATGAAAACAAACGTAACAGTACGAAAAAACAATAAACAATAATGACAATGAGCTCGCTAAATAAATGTACGGATTTGACGAGACTCTCGGCTAGTCGGTCGTGCGAACGTCGAGTGAAAAGTTGTGAGAAATGGATGAGAGTGAAGATTGGAGTGCGTGAGGCTAGTGGCGAACCCTTGTGATAATGCTAGAAGAAAAAAAGAAACAATGTATAACACACAAAACCACGTCATCTTGCATATATATGTATATATACACGTATTGCGTTTTATATGCTCTCGATCGGAAGAGCACGACCGTCACGAACCCAGTCGTGCTTTATAGGCTCCTCAGCGTCGGTTATTTTTGTACAACCGCTTTTATCGACGTAAAAGTGGACATTACTCTATCTTATTGAACGACTGATTCTTACTTGACTGGATTATACGAGGATCGCGAGCATAATAAATGTACAGTATATACATATACATACATCAATATACATATAAATATACATCTATATATATATATATGTATATAGTGGACGGTTAAAAAAGGCAGACTAGGGCGTACTCGAAGAACATAATGGTTTACGAAGCACCGACGTCCTTTGTGACTAATTACTCGTATAAAACGACCGATCCATGTTCTCGGTGACTTCGGTAACGCAAACATTATGATTGAGAGAAACGGACCAAGGCTGACATCTCGAGTCTACTTACGAAAAACAGCTACACCTAACACACACACACACACACACAGATACGCACACAAAACGTATCGTAAAAAGGTGATGAAAAACCTGCAACGATGCATACACATTTTAATTTTGTCTTCTACTTTTATCCTCTCTGTACTGTCACACACATCGGTCCCACAGTTATCGAAGGATTCATTTATAATTTCGTCATTGTACATTGGTAGTTTATTTATATACATTTTTCTAAAGGTTTAACCGAAGCCGTTTGTAAATAACGTTATTTATATTCTGTATTAAACAAAAAAGAAAGAAACAAGCACATTAGAGAAGAGGTTTTTTTTTGCGTTGCCGCTATTGAGATTGTTGAGTAACGGACTGATTTCGGTAGTGCGTGCAAGAAAAAGCCGAGAGAAGGAGAGATAAAGAAACGGTAGCTGCTTGAAATATTTGCATTGTAGAAGACGCGTCTCGAACCTCTTGTTATATCGCATCTCTACGAGTTTTATTTTTTGTTCGCTAATAAAAATAAAATCGAGGATTGCCGAAAAGTCGAGAGTCTCTGTACGATCTACGTCCAAGTGCCATTACGTTGTAACGATAATGAACAGTATGTAGCTGTAGATCGAAAACTAAGATTTTTATTGCGAGTAGTTCACGCCCCGGATACGATCTTTTTCTATCTACAAAGATACAAACGATCAGGCTATTTGCAAAAATTCGCGCTTAATGTATACGAAAAAAAAAAACACAAAAAACAAAAAAACACTTTCGCTTTATCGGCTAATTGATCGATAAATCTGGAGAAGATGGGGCGTATAATATCGAGAATTCCCAGAAGGATGAATAATTTTTTCGTAGCAATGACTTTCTAACGAAACGAAGAAAAACAAAACTAGTGCCTTTAAAATAGTGTTTGCCGTTGCATCGAATAATTAGTCATCTTGTGAGAAATTTATTGCGCGATCTGTGTCGACGAATAGATACGACACACCCGAGGTTACACGTAACAAACCCCCCCGATAAGATGCTTCAAAGACATTGCGCGATGTTCCGTAAAGCCTGAGAATTTTTATATACTGAAAACTCAAAGTGCCTGTCGTGGTTGTTCTCGGTCAAGCGTATTTCACATTGTGCGAAAATTGAAAACGATCTCGTTTACGTTTAAAAAACGAAGTAAAAAAAAAAGAAAATTTTTACGGCAACCCCGATATACTCGTGAGATAAACGCAGCTCTTTGTGAACCGATCTTAATGTTCGGTGGTCTCGTTGTTACGATGATAAACAAAAAAGAAATAAAATTAAAGTCCGAGAACAATTTCGGCTTTCGAATCTTAGGTCTCGTAATGTTCACTTCACGCAATAAAAAATGAAGCACACTACCGTTGTTAATCCCTGTACAATGAGACGAAACGATACTCTCTTGTATTGTATATAATGTATATAAAGACTCAAGTATATACTCCGTTGTATGAATGTATATATAGTATATATAAACATAAATATATTATTACTATTATTTACATTTATGATTATAATTATATTAACGATGATAGAAAACGAACGAGTGAATGAAAAAGAAACATAAATTTAAGAGTGAAGCCAGTAATAAGACGATAATAGGGGCTACCGTCGTCGACGAGCTCTCACCACGTTTTATTGTTGATTGATCGATCGATTGTCAATTGATTTGTATTCGATTGCAAGAACAAACAAAAACAAAGGAGTCAATGACCGAGAGTCACGTTTTTGTGCGTAACGTTTGCATATATTGTATTGAATTGGGATCAAGAAAACTCGATCTTCTTTTCATTTTTATGAGAATACATGAGATTACAAATTTTTTTCATATTTGCCCATGCTTAACGACCCATGCCCTTCTCAGCGTCATCTACGTCCATCTCTGCAAGATCTGCAATTCGATGTTCTTCTAGAGGGCGTCGCTCTCGGTTCTTCTCGAGGCTATTTTTTTATAAGAGTTATTTCTCGCTTCTCTCTCTCATTATTGTTTTGGCAATTCCTTTCGAGCGAAGGATGTGTGTTTCTGTCTCGTACAACCGATGGTTTAAACTACACGTTACTACGTAAAGTAAGTATACTCCGAGGAGACGACGCAAGATCGTAATTCGTTGGAGGGAGAGGAGAAAAGAAAAAATGGAACTACGAGGGAGTGAAAGAATCTGGCATAAGCCGACGATGGGTCTCGGGGTACCTCCTCTCCCTTGTTCCTCTTTATTTGGCAATACCGCCAACATTATGGGCAACCGAAACTCTCGTCTCGGCTCCCTGCTACACTTATCGTAATTATTATCGATGGCTAAGAACGCCAGGGCCGAGAACAAGAGAGAAGGAAAACGAGGGTATCGCCTCGAAAACTGGCAAGTTATAAGGCAAACGATACCGCCGGCGATATTCACCGAGCTTGTCGAGGCCGGAGCAAACGCTCGCCGACGCCAGCGGCTTCGACATATTCCGCAAGCCATGCACTCTATGATTTTCTCCGAGGGTCATCATCCCCTTTTCGTTCTCCCTCGTTCGTGGCCATCCACAGCGCAAACAAGAAATCACTGTGATTCTGCTATGTATATATATCCAAAGAGTATCCATAATTTCTTATATACCTCTTTTGTATTTTTATCATTCTTTCAAAGATTTTCCTAAGGATCCATGATCCAAGGTTCTAATACCGAGCGAATCTTTACGATAATTTCAATATAATACAATGAAAACTAAGGAATATCTTTCCAACGATAAATTCGTTGAAAATAGCCTCGACAAAGTTTGGAAAAATAATACCATAAACTTACACGTATTAAATATGTACATAGGAAATGTATACGTGAAGAAGGAGAAGAAGGATGTTGGAGAAATTAAAGAAGAGAGAGAGAGCTAGTGTGGAGGGAGAAAGATCGTCGTGGCTGGCGTCTCGTCGCGGAAATCGGCGTCGAGGTCTTTCGACGTTGGCGCCAGAATGGTCGCTCTCCCCTTTTTATATATTCCAGCTAGAACTGTAGCGAACGGCTGGACGTCCTCCCCGTTGTCATCTCCAGCAGCGTCTGCATTGAATCGTCCTCGTCGCAAATCGGCTACTCGTAAGTTTTATATTATTATGTATGTATACACATATAACCACCAAGTATGGAGAGAAGGGGACTATTGACTCTCTTACAAACTATAAATACACGAAGACAAACACACGTTTGTGTTACGAGAAAGGGATGGAATTTGGAAAAGGGGCTTCGCGCGACGGGAATTCGTGTTTAAGTTTAGAAACGAAGCATTTTATGATTCTATAATAAGCGATCGAGAAATTAAGAAAAATTAGAAACAAGGATGAGAAGGATGGCGCGGATGCCAAGATATTGCCTGGATTTCGTCTGTCCCGCGGCGGCGTCCACGGCAAACCGAACCATTATCCGTATAGTTCGATTATAGGGCGGCAGCGGCACACACGAGACGAAAAGTCTCAACGCTCTGGCAAAGAGAGGAGAGCACACCAAACCGACCCGACAAAGCGACGCTTTCCGTCTCTCCCTCCATCCGAGGCTCCTCTCTGCCCAAAGAAACGTTCAGAGGGGAACCAGCAACATCCACTACCAAACAGTCCAGACGAAGCAAGAGACCGGCAGACCGGACCCCCTGGCACTCTCCATCTCGAACAACTGCAATACTCACCAACACTAAGAAACGGTATAACCATCTCTGTCCAACAAGCTCCGGCCAACAGCTTTCCCTCTCCCTCTCTCGACAGATCAAGAGGCGCCGTCTCGGTGAGCAGTCTATATATATAGATGTATCATTCTCTCTCCTCTCTCTACCTTTGGTTCTTCCAGCACGCACGTAATGGAAGCAATTTCTGCGGGCAAACAAACAACTCGTTCACGTGTAAAGTCAAGTCCCTCATAAATTGAAAATTCTTAGAGAAACATTTGTTATCTCATCCGTGAACTTCCGACCTCTGACGGCGATTTGAGGAAACATTTGAAATAATCACGATTATTTTTCTTACCGATAACACTCGTATTTTCTCTTTCTTCACGGAGCTACGGGGGCTTGTACTGTAGAGTTGGACAAAGAGAATGAAAGAGCGTATCTTTGCTAACCGAGAATTAGCCCACGGGCTAATCCATTTTACCGCGCATCAGCTTCACCTCGTTCCCAACCTCAGCAAGAAAAAATATCATGTCCAAATATTTCAGTATAATGGGCAAAGCGGTGGCTCGCTCTCGTCATTATACCTGTGTACATAATGCCACATAATGGCGCATAATGGAACGTTCGTTCGTTGTACCGGCTCAATTTTCCATACCAGCGACAGACTCGTTCGTATTTATCTCTATAATATCGTACGCTTCGCCAAGTACCAATTTTCGTATATACAGTATGGATGAAACGATTTAAAAAAAAAAAAATTTTTTCTCGACCGCAAGTCCCGCCTTTTTCTTGTATTCGATATCTTTCTCGTCTGGTGATTCGATCGTACGTGCATGTCAAAAATTAGACGACTTTTGCTTCAACCAAGTTCTTTGAAAATCTTCGGCATAAATACTAGTAAATATATTACGTTACAAAGCTCCGCCGTTTGTACCCGCGTAGCATAGATACTCTATTACAACGAGTGTGTGCGCAACATGCGCGATAAGATATTGGAACGAGGTGCCATTAAAAGTCAAGGCGAGAATATGATCCAAGCGTTGGTGTATCCGCGTAAACGAGGCGATCTCTCAGCGGAGTCATTCGAAACTCCACGGTATTCAGCCATAGTTCCTCCACGATTCGTTTATATATTCAGCCTTTGCTCCAGTCTCACGTTGCCGTAACGGTAGTTTCTTCATTCAGCACGAAGACATCGGACTGTCTCACGTACTTATAACGTCTCGTACTCTGAAAACGTTAATTTTTTTTTCATCTTCTTCCATATTTTACTGTATAAATACAAAAAACATTATACCGTGCAGGAGCCGAAGTTGACGTTGAATGTATCGTTCGTGGACGTTCCTACGCCAACATTCACAAAGTACTGGGAATCTGCCGTTCTCGCGACGATTACGAAATCAACAATATTAGCGATGACGCGATTGTTTTGACTGGCGTCTCAATTGAATTAGCAACAAAAAAAACGGTCTTCCTAAATTCTTCATACATTTCTGTATTAAATCAAAACTCCACGTCTTAAATATTAACCTCTCCGGACTATGCGGTAATAGGTGTTGGGAAAAAAAAACGGTATATCGCGAGACAGTGCGCGACGCGTCGGAAATCACAAAGAATCGCAGAGCACCGCGTCTCTGAAATCAGAGCTCCGTGTGGTCTTGAAGTCTGTCGTTACGGTCCGGTAAGTTCACGGTGTTCCTGCCGTTCATAGAGTGAACGCCGTAGAATCCGCGCGGACTAAGCCACATTGCTGCTCAGGCTTTACGACACAAACATACGTACAATATACCTATAGATGTAGATGTATTAACTGTTACTTCTGTTGCTGTGGCTTCCACCCACCGGCACACAGAGTACCGAAGTGCCCCGCGTTTTCCAGACGTTCCTTCCGAGACCGCGTAACCACACGAAATGAGTGAAGCTTCGAATCCGTCATACCTAGGCCTAGATCTCAGCACACAGCAGGTAAAACAACGCATATAAAGCATTCGTTGATTAACCAAATCAATTGATCGTCATGCACCGCTTGTACGTTCGACACTATCTATTTGGACCTTTGCATATTATATTCGATACGACTCACATATACGTGTCAGGCTTCGATAATGTCGCTTACACATTTTGGTGTTTCGTTGCGCAGCCTTATGCGGTCCTAAACCCAATTCCTTCGATCAGCCCGACACATAGCCACTTGTTTCGTCCCTTCCATCCCACGGCCACTTTCGCACCTGTGCCAACCTCTTGACACATTACATACTACTTGATTTATAACACACGCCAAATAAAACTAATTTTAGTATGCGCACTAGGTCACCGAGGCCATTATCACTGCGGGATGTACGAGTAGCGAGTTGTTTGGTCGATTACCAACGATCAACGCTGCTTCGATAATACCGCGATCGCCATGGAACACTCCGTCTACGAATTTGTGGTTAACACACTTCGTTCCATTATCCAGCGCGTTCCCCTTGTTCAGCGTACTAGCCCGATACACTCGTATTATGATACATTCACCTGCAGCTGACATCACAGTGAGGCGACAGGCGATAAGGTGGATATTTCTAGTCATTGATCCGCGGAGATAGAAAAAAAGCGACCAAACTGTTTTATCTTAATTTCTTCGTACGTCAAATTGTAAATTGATTTATTAATTCGAGGACAACGATGGCCAACGTTTTTCGTTAGTAGTCCTCGAAACACGTACGAATCCCGTTCCACGGTTTCTTTACTTTATTTTTTCTTCGAATAATCGAGAATTTATAAACGTCCGTCGTTACTTTTTTTTCGGATAGTAACGTACAGCTGGGCCTTCCGGGCCACGAGTGAGATTGAGATTAACGCGCAACCGCATCTTCATTCCCGAGAAAAGGCGGTAACTCCGAATGACTAAAGAAAAAACGTCGAGAGACACGAGGAGGATGCGAACGTCGCCGTGGCGTCTAGTCGGGTATATAGGAGTGAGACGCGTGTATAAACGCAGGACAGACGTAGCTTGTTTACCACATCGACGTCGTCGCCATCGCCGTCGCCGTCGCACCGCATCGTCCCGACGTCCTGTCGCGAATTTTCCCGACGGCGACGGCGTCGTTGGACAAATCACCCAAGTCTGTCTCCCTTTAACCCAGACACAAGTGCACGTCCCACGTATATTCCACATCCCACTTGCGAACCTTTCAATTTTTATCATGCAATCATATTCGGCTGGTATTGGCCCTATTGGCCAGCAAATCTCTATCTCTCGTTCTCCACCAACTTTTTACAATCTGCGCTTCAAGATTTCTCCTCGCTGCATTCCTCCTTGTTTACATACGATCGATGTAGCCGTAGAAAACTTGGATCGCAGGAGCAGCGGTTATCGCGATAGTTGGTTGAAGAAGGAGGGAGGGAGAGACAGCGAGAAAGATAAATAAAATCATATGACGTTGCGGGGCGTCGGGGTCATCGAGAGGTTTATCTTCGCGATAAATATGTGACGATACAAACCTCGTTGCGATACGAACACTATGAATCGTTCCTCATTATATACGTTCTCCACCGCTTTATTATGCACCCGAGCCAGGGGGGATTCCCCGGGCTTTTTGTACCTTTAACAAAATTCATTTCCCCATTGATTAAAGAATAGGTGAGAGGGAAGAAGAGAATGTTATTTTTCATCTTCCTTTTCTAATTGAATCTGATTCTTCGTCTCTGTTTTATATTATTATTTGGAAACCTATGATTTCAGTTAAAAGCTGTTGTGGTCGACGATGATCTTCAAGTTCTTCACGAGACTAGTGTACAATTCGACAATGATTTGCCGGAATTCAGGTACAGATTTAGAACGATGCGATAATTGTCAATTGGATACCGAAAGTTTGTTTTTTATTTCAGAACTTATGGGGGAGTGGTGCAAAAGAAGGAAGTACCCCATGTCGTTGTTGCTCCGACTCTCATGTGGGTCAAAGCACTGGACATGATACTCGACAAGCTCAGAGTTTGTGGAGTGGACTTCAGTAGAGTCGTAGCTATTTCTGGCTGCGCTCAGGTAATTTTTCAACTTTATGCATTGCAGACTTTCAAAGTCTTGTCCATCGGCTATCCATCCGCAACAATGCATATTCGGTATTTTTAGACTTCCGCGTAAATCTTTTGTTATTCATTTTATTCGTTTGCAGCAACACGGTACGGTTTATTGGAACAAAGGCAGTCGGGAACAATTGCGAAGTCTTAATCCGGAGAAATTCTTGCACGAACAACTTGCCTCATCGTTCTCGTCCACTCTATCGCCCATATGGATGGATTCGAGCACAACGGAACAGTGCAAAATTCTCGAAGATGCGATTGGCGGTCCTTGTGTAAGAATACACGAATATCTTTTGCTCCCTCCCTCTCACCTTCTCTCTCTTTCTCCTCGCCCCCTCCCTCTCTCTCTCTCTCTCTCTCTTGCACTGGCGCCGTTTTATCGCGTCCAATGCCGTTTTTGGCATCTCTTCCATTTCCACCACGTTGACACTCTCTTATTTTCTCGCTCTTTTCTCAGAAACTCGCCGAAATCACGGGTTCGCGAGCGTACGAGAGATTCTCGGGGCCTCAAATAGCTAAAATGTCACGAGAGAAACCGGATGCCTACAACAACACCGAGGTACGTATACCAACTTAACTTAAAGGTCGATGACCTCTGACTCCGTCCAAGCATAGATTATTTTTCTGAATCTGATCGCGTCATTTACAATATGAAAAATTAAATTTTTATCTTGATCGATTTTTTGCCCATTCCTTTGACTCACGGACAACTTATTGTCGGCAGAGAATTTCTCTGGTGAGCAGCTTCGTTGCTTCTCTGTTTCTTGGAGATTTCGCCCCAATCGACTGGTCCGATGGCTCGGGAACAAATTTACTCGATATTCGTACGAAAGACTGGAGTGACATTTTGCTCGAGGTACAATATTCCGTTCGAAATTCTGTAATACATACAATTATAATATGTTAATTAATATTATTCGAAAAGGCCTGCGCACCAAGGTTACGTGACAAATTAGGCAAAACAGTTCCTTCGCACACCAACATTGGTACCATATCGCCATACTTTGTCGAACGATTTGGCTTCAACGAGGAATGCAGAATAGTTACGTTTACCGGAGACAATGCGAGTTCTTTAATCGGCAAGAAATTATTGAAAAAATAATCGCGACTCTAATACGTGTATAATATTTATCGTACACATTGAACTATGCGCAGGTATGAGATTAGCGGAAGGTGATTTAGCCTGCAGTTTAGGAACTAGCGATACTCTTTTTCTCTGGCTGAACGAACCAAAAACGGAGACGGAAGGACACGTTTTCTGCAATCCCGTAAATACTGAATCGTATATGGCGCTACTTTGGTAAAAATTCATCCGAAGCGATATCAAACAACTCGAAAAATTTACTGAAGAAATACAAGTATCGTGATGAGCTAATTCTGTTTAGCTTTAAAAATGGATCATTAACGCGGGAGAGAATAAGAGACACCGCAGCCGGCGGCTCGTGGCAATTATTCAATGAATTATTGGAAAGTACGCCGCGTGGAAATTTCGGTAACGTCGGTCTGTACTTCGATACTCGTGAGATTTTACCGCCTCTTATCGGTGATCACAGATTCAACAAGGCGAATGCGGAAATTAGTCGTTACAGTTCAAAAGAGGTCGAAGTACGGGCATTGATCGAGGGACAATTCGTCGCTAAACGAGCACATGCCGAGGATTTTGGCTTCACGATCGGTGAGCTCCTTTCGAGATTCCATTAATGGGCAACTTTATCGCCAGTGCGATCGATTTTTTTTATTATTTGTTTTGTTTCCCTGGTAGGTCCAAAGACGCGAATAATCGCGACTGGTGGAGCGTCGAACAACAAAGCAATCTTGCAAGTCCTTGCCGATGTATTCACCTCACCAGTCTACACTTTGGTAAGTTCGAAGAAACAGAATTTCAAACATTTTTTCTCTACTTCATTGACGGATCAATTTTTCAGAGACTGTAAATATGCGTTATTTGACCGTAGGAAGTGGCTAATTCGGCTATGCTCGGTGCTGCTTATCAAGCAAAACGGGCTCTCCTAGGCGAGAATACAACTTTTGACGAAATAACGAGGAGTCTTCCGGAAGCAACGCTCGTCTGTCAACCGTACGACGATGCTGAATCGGTAAGATAAATGGATCTTCGAGCATAAGCAGTGCCTTATTTCTTTCTTAAACCACTGGAATTTAGTAAATGATCGAACGATCGTTCTGACGACAGATATACAAACCGATGGTAGCCCGGTACCGAAAGATCCTCGAGCGTCTATTACCGCGTGACGAAGACTCGAAATAGACGACTACGTGGCTAAAATCGGACGACGCAAAGCTCTCGCGGCTCTCGAGAGCTTTTTACGCACGATTGCACATTCCATCGGAGTGAACACTCGCTCCATTGCGACTCTCTTGGAGAATAACCGTCTTTCGAACATGAATCATTCCCTCGAATCCCGAGCTGCTGAATTTAGATCCAATTTCTTTCTTTTCAGTACAATTATATAGTAATTATTGTATACTGGCGGGAGTTCAATTTTTGCCGCTATTTCGCTTTTTATTATTTATTTTTGTATGAATCAGACTCTCATTGGCCCTGTTTCTGATATATCACTTGCCCCGATAAGACATTACTTACATCATTCAGTAAGAGACGAATGTTTAAAGTCCGTTGGTAAATTGCGGTCTCAAAATATTTTACTTTACCAGTGGGAAATGCGCGGCAATAATACATTTAACATTCGGCGTTGCAATACATGCAATGCTTGGGTCAGAATTTAGTAAAGGAAATTAGAGGATCTGGTAGTATACATACCCGATCCTCTGCACCCGTAATAACTTCGTGATTGTTTTTTACAGCACGGTGCCAACAATACTGGCGACAGTGTGATTTTTTACTTCTTCCTACCACCTCGCTCTTTCGGCAAAAGATTTATAACATTACCCGATGCCAGATTGTAATACGCGAGACTGTTGTTGTCTTTGAAGAACATTCCCTGTAAAGAAAAGGCAAAGTTCGATGTTGTTAAAAATAATTTCAAGATACGCGTTATGTCCGCGATGCATCGATTACGAGCAAACGAGCGTTATACGATATAAAATTTCAGCTTTAAAGTATAAAATTTACCTCATACTGAAGCTTCTGTTTGCCCGGTGGCATTCCAGTTTGTTCGTGAATTCGGGCTTTCATAGTAGCGACTGTATCACTCGGTTGCAATGTTATATTAAGCGTCTGACCATTGAGCTTCCATTCGGCCTTCTCCGTCATCATCGGGACGGCAATGCTGAGCTGAACAGGAGCCTGAGCAAAAAAGAAAATAACATTTCTTATTCCAGGATATATCGAAATTACCAGATTATTTATGTCTTGATTTTAGAAGCAAGATCTTTGCACTCGCCTTGTTTCGAGCTAAGAATTGTTGCTCGGGAATGAGAGAATCTTCGGTTCGAAGCTTTTTCGCTTGTGGCTCTTCTTCAATCGGCTCGGCCGGATGTTTCATAGCCATCTGGAATATGTCATAATTATTGTCTATCCAATTCCATTAAGTTTATTATATTTAAATAAAAATGATAGTTTTTACTTGCGCATTCATCGGAGGTTGCATCGGTGGGGGTGTTGGCATGAACGGCGACATGGCTGGTGCTAAAATTATTTTTGGGGAATAACTCATTGAGCATCGATTCACAGTAGATCCTGAAAAGTGTATGTAATTTTTAAGTTATATATAATTACTCATAAGAGGTGGTGGCCTGATGGGTGGCATCGTTGCCATTGGTGCCATCATCATCATTGGTGGTGGCTGTGCCATCATCGGTTGTGGCATTGCCATTGTTGGCATAGTCATAGCAGGTGGTGGCGGTGGAGGTGGTGGCTGAGCAGGCACAGGCATTGGTTTTGGTGCTGGTGGTTTCGGCGGAGCTTTGAGTGTTGCCTGAGGTTTCGATGCTGCTGCTGCCATGTGAGATAATTCTGCAGCTCGGCTTGCGGGTTTAGGACCGATTTTCTCCTTCTCCTCATCCGGCAAGAGACCCTTCACTTTGTGAATCTGATGAATTTGCTCCTCGAGCGTGATATTTGCCCGAGCAGCTCGCGTCGCAGCCTCGACACTTGAAGTATGACCATCCCACGTAACTTTGTCATCCTTCTTCTTGTCCTCCTCGCCAATTTTCTTACCGATCGCTGTTTCCTCATCACCAACACCGAATATATCGGTACGACGCTCAGCCAATTGCTTCAGACTCGCCTCGATTGCTGTCCCAGGAGCAAACACCGTTTCTTGTGCCAGCTTATCGAGATGCTTATCACGCTGTTCAACCCAGCGTGGATCAAGCAAACCAATTCTCATGTGTTCCTGTACCTTGCTCGCTGGTATTCGCTCGCCAGTTATCGGAGATATAAGATATTCATCCGGTGCAGTTGGTCGTGATACCTTCGTTGCTGAAGTAACAAATATGGGAATATTGGAACAGTCCATGTTTTAAAATTGAGTTTGTCACCAAATGTTATAATTACCATGTTGCTTGGGATCGTAACCCTTCTTGACTAAAACGTTTCCTGGCGTAGGTGGGAGAGGCGGTGGCTGCATACTTGAATCGCGAATTTTACCATCTTTGAATTTTTGTGATTCGCCAGGTGGCGATACATCATCGTCATCATCTTCTTCGCTCGAATCTTCCTCCATATCTTGTACCTAAAAAAAAATTTACGAATCTGTAAAAAACGTTTGCCGCTACATGATGTATAAATTAATGTATATATTTCTTTAACCTGATTGTTGTCCTTTGCACGATCTTTATCGGCATCCGTACGATTTTGCATCTCATCGTCTCCATCGCTCTCAATTTGCATTTCCACATCCTCACCATCCTCGATACGTTCCTGTCAAAGCGATGAAACCACTGTTATAATTAAATTCTATCTCCTTGGTTTTGCAATCATCTTTTTTTTTGTTGCAAATATAACCAACCTGCATGAGAACTCTTGCACCAACTTCATCCGGTGTAGTCGGCGCTGGAAAATTTCCAACTTCAAACTGCTGATAATCGACCGTTTCGACGACAACGAAATCGTGCCAATCTATCTGGGCATAGGCAACTCTCTCGCGTTCCAATTCCTCCTCCTCTTTGCGTCTCTGTGCTTCTTGATACTTGAGCCACTCTGAACGATATTTGACTTGCTCAAGAATCTTGTCCATAGTATACGCCTCATCACGAAGGCGTGGCAACAAATCTTTCGGTGGAATCAATACTTTTGTATATTGTTCCAATAATTTGGTAAAGTACTGAAATAACGAGTGTTGCGGCCGTAAAAAGTCAAATTGAAAATTGCGTTGCTCACGATTCATGAGATTTGTGAGAAACTGTCGACCGTTTCTCGCTACAAATTGGGCCGTCAATTTTACGATGTCTCTGAAAAAATGAATAACAATTTTGGCTCTATCGAATCTGCGTATCGTATCTCACGTTTACTTTGAATTGTTATATATACGTTTTAGTGTTCCTCCATAAAGTTAACAAGAGTTTTTTGAGCCAAATATTTAAAAAATGAATTATTTCATGGAAATAAAACTGACTCTAAGGCACGTAAATATCAAAATACAGCTTATGAAAAGTTGTTGAAAAAATATTCTTACAGGTCCAATGCTGATATCGATGGAGGATCAGCAATAAATTCAAATTCTGATGGAGGATCCTTTGGGACGAAAGGTTGTTCCACTTGTTTGAGAATCTCTTGTTGTTTCTGATGGGCACTGAGAGTAGCAGCTTTTGGGACACTGAGACCCAGCGTAGGTTCTTGTGCTTTACCTTCTTTGAATTCTTTGACCTTGTGTTGATAATAAGCATGGTAGGGATCACCAAAGTTGAGAAAATTGAACTTTGGATTTCCCAATTCATTCTGTCGGATCCTCGACTCGAATTCAGGACCATTTCGAGCAACGAAACTTGCAGTCTTGTCAACAATATCTGTTTATGCTGCATAAGGATAAACAAGCTCATTTAAATGAGTCCTACAATTCAGTGGTCACTGAACACTTACATAACAGTATAACAAATTTTGTGTAGAGTGTAGGATTTGATTATCATCAGACTTTCTCAACGTTCGAAGAATTACAAGAAAAAGGATACTTCTAACCTCCGGTGGAGGATAAATAATGCCGACAATCGGCTGCGAGGAAGGTGCAGTTTCTTCTCCTTCGATGGGTGGCGGCTGTGCCACCGCAACTTCTTGCGAAGGCATTGTTAAACGCTATGTTATTCTGTATCACTTGGCATACATCGAATTATAATCTCGATTGTTTAAAGAAATTGTTTTGAAGTCGCGACTCTCGTACAAAAATCCTCAACACGCCGATTCACCAAACGTACTCCCTTCACTCCATACCACGCGTATTCACCACAGTCGATAGCAATCGTATAATTACTTTAGTCGATGGCAGTCACATCTTACTTCACTGCGCATTACTTGTACCTGACTTCACTCAATGGCATTTATAACTTTAATTTCGTAGCGCACATGCCTAACTTCGCACTGTAGCACTCATACCCCACTTCCCTCTAAGAATAGATATGCTAGCTGACAACCAAGACGTGCTGCTCCCCAATGGCGGGGTCTGTAACTATTATCGATCGCAGTCTGCAGTTCGCGTTGGCGGCGTCGCTTCCTCCAGTTTTCCCGGACTTACTCTTCTCATTTCATTCTACATCTGACCTCTCTGATTTTATGTGTGTATTACTGTGCTACTTATGCTGTGTACTACATTTTAATTAATAAGCGATACAGCAGAAATATTTCACCCGTGATTGCGAGTTTTAAGGATTTTTATCTGCAAACATTTGGAACGCATTGCCCAAAAATAACGAACGAAAATCCAGCTTTGCCAGGTACATTTTACGAAGTGTTGTCCATTGATCATATATACGTCGAAATGGAGCGAGCTCGTACGACGCTAATTAGTCGCATTGCGTTCACGTAGCCTTTACATTGTTATGAACAATCGCCTATCGTCACATCATAAATTGTAAGCCAGTGTTATAGTGAACAAAAGAAATTAAGAGATTGATCTCAAATACGGAAACTTGGCTCTATCGCCGTATTGTATATGTAGAGGTATTGGAAGAATTATGTGCGATGCCATGATGAGCCGGCACCATGTCCGTAGCGAATGAGCATCGCACGCCATTTCTACCAAATTGAAGGCTGAGGGCGTCCCTATGTTCGACCTTCCATATCCTTCGGAAAAATTATTTTTATATTAATTAAGTAATCTGCTGACCATAAATTTGATTCGAATTCGATGATCGCATCAACTTAAACGGAAATTGTTCCTTAAACACGGAATTGATTATGACAGTTATATTGCTAATATCACTCATGGAATATCAATATACTTCCGACGGATATATGAATTTAACATGTATTTAGCTTCTTTATTTTTTTCAGTGACAATGTCGTTCAATCGTGGAGTCAAGCGGAATTCCTTTGGGAATAGAAATTTTAATGGCGGTGGTGGTGGTGGAGGTGGTGGTGGCGGAAATCCATCAGGGCGCAACAACATGGGCAGTGGTGTAATGGGTGGTAGTCTTGGGGGTTCATCAGGAGGAGGTGGAGGAGGTGGTGTTAATCCCTGGGAAAGTGGTATGATGCCGGGACGTGGATTACTTCCCACACCGAACAACAATCTCTCGTTAAGCTCGCCTCAGGCCCAACTGGTTATCGCGAGCAATCTTCTCAGCAATCTTTTGCGGACTCAGCAAGAAACACAACCTCAGGTAAGGAATGAATTCTGACGATGAGAATAGCTTGTTACTGTTTTACCATTTGTGTAATGGCAAAAAAGATGTCCTCAAAAAAGGTACCATCTCTTTTGAGCCTGGGCAACACACTCAATGGCCCAGGTCCTACGTTCGGTGGCCAACAGAACTTTGGACCTAGCCGGTTCAACGATCGCTCTATGAGACACACAATGAAGAATCAACGTTCTCAGCCATACAACAAGGTATGAAAATTTATCCACAATAATATTAAAGAACATCTAGTGGTTTTCTATATACTGCTATCTATATGTTTTCAATAGAATCGAACAAACTATTTTCTTCGTTAATGCTTAGAAAACTTGGAAAAACTGTATGACAATAATTAATGAAGCTAGATACGCATTTTTTTTTTTTTTGACAACAAAATCTTGCATTTTCGAGTATAGAAAAAGTTTTGAACAGGACCAATGCGAAAGGCAACTTCTCTCGTGCTCAAGATATTTTCATACCATCGATCCGTATGGCAATGCTAATTGTCCCAAGTGCGAAATTTACCAGGTTAATCAGGCGAAAGACCGATTTAAACTTGTGACCGACATACGCCTCGGCGTATGCTTCTCGTCACCAATCAAAATCTTTTTAAAACGAATTCTCTATAACTATTCGACAAAAAGACATCAACGTTCAATCCACGTCGCTTCGGTAACCTCTTTACATGATTCGCTGAAGCACGATTCCTTCTTCTACCCAGCCCCCAATGAGCCTCGCCCATGCTAATGCGAATCTATCGATTCAGAGATGAAAAAATATTTGGAGCGGGAACCGAATATCGAAAGATAATATGTTTATCCATTCCCAATCATATTAATTAAACTGTGATTAGCAGGATCTCCTTCGATCCATAATGGCAAATCACAGTACCAAAAAAAAGGAACCACGTATCACAAATTTTTCATGACAAATTGGTCGTACGTTTTGACCTACATGAATAGATGGGCAATCGGGCCCGTGACGGCGTCGCCGGGCGACGTGGCCCATCCGCACAACAATCTCGTGCGCCCCTGTCCGGCAATCAACGTATCAATGGAAACCAAAATCAGCATCGCAACGATAAAACTTCTAAACCAAATCCTGCCTCTAAACAAAATCAGACCAGCAAAAAGGAACAGCAGGAAGTTAAGACCTCTGATAAAGAGAAGGCTGAAACACACGTCGCGAAAAGGTAAGCTCTCCCCTGGTGAATTTCGAAATTACAAAGCAAAAAAAAATGTTCTTCGAAACGTCCAATAAATTGGTTCGTACTGCTGTCTCGTTCGTAAATGAATAGGTAGGCTCGCATATTCTTCAAATGCATATTCGATAACGGTAGATTAGCATGTTCTCCGGAGGCATATTCTACAAATACGAGTTTCTTCAAATGTATAATCTCTATAACGTACATTCTTGTATGGCATATGTCCCAAAAAAAATATTCTTACTATTTTTATTCGTCGAATATTCAACTGCGATTAAAAGTGTTGATCTTATGATATTACCGAGACAATACATCTGTCTAACGTGGGTACACAACTTGGCAACTAATCGGATCGTCCAACAGTGTTCCATTGCATGGAATATGCTCATTAGGGATTATGCATTTTGGTGATTCTGCGTTTGGAGAAGAGACTACATCCTAGTATCACGAAACCGAGTGGCAGCGGTCCTCTTTTGTCTCTCTGGTTCAGTTTGATCGACTTTGAAAACTCATGCCTCTTTTGTCCTCGTCCGACGAGACGGCATTTGAGTTAACGAAATCGAAGAAACCCGAATTTTCCGTGGATTTGATATGTCTTCGTTTGATAGTTTATTTATTGAAATTTAATATATACGCTGCTTCGCGTAAATCCCACAAGAATGAACTGCTTGTATCGAATGATCATCGATACAAATTCTGTTCGCATATTTGCGAATACTATGTAACGAGTGATTTTGGAATTCTTCTCATTACCCCATGAAGATTTCACCGTGTTCGCTCTTCGTTTCAAATCCGAGTTTTTCACGTTATATTTTCAGTCCCCAAACAATTAAGCGTGAGTGATCTTATGCCATCTCTCGCTCCGAAGTGTGTAAGATTGCAGGGCCAAAGTAATATTTAAAATAATAACGAAGAAACGTGTTTTCGTTAACTTCGTCAGGTCTATTTGGCTCAGTGAGTAGCTTGAGAAGTGTAATGGGAAATGGCCGAATAATTGATTCGGGTATTTCGATCGATGATCGTATTATTTACAAATGAAATTATCAGAATAGATTTAATAAACGAAAAGCACAAATCCTGTTCAATTAGTGACGAGAGCGAGGGAAATAAAGAAAAAAAACGTGACTGGAAAGATGAGAAGAAAGAGGGTGAAGTGAGCCAGCTGGAAAATGTGGAGACTGATGCTAATGAATCGACCACGGAGACCACCGAAAAGCCAACATCCACTGAGAAGAAAACCGAGGATGGTCAGGGTGGTGGCAAAAAATCAGCGACGAGGCATGCCGAGAGTCGTTATGCAGCTGTACCCATGAATCACATGTTCTGTCACGTTTGCAACAAGCACATGTGGGATGGATTTGTAAGTTTAAGAGGAACATTAATATGCAATATTTATTACGAAAACTTAATTAATTCTGTCCGTAAAATATTCAGTCTTTCGAGAACCATCTGCGCGGACGTGCTCACCAACTCATGATGGACAAATTAGACGAGTCGTATAAGCTCAAAGTCGATCTGATGAGACACGAATTGAGAGTTGCCGAGGAACAGCGTGAGCTCACTCTCACAAATTCCAAACGCCGCGGTAAGAAGGTAAGAATGTTTTTAAATAAGCGTAAAACGACGACAAATTTCGACTTTTTGTCCCAAAGCTTATAGTCGCCAAAAATGTTTAAGGACTCACGACTTTCCTTAAGTTCCCAAACCCCTTTATATATCTCACGACATTCATTCTTTATTGTATGAATCCCTCGAAACAAACAACGTGACAATACTTCGACAGGTATCCGTTGATCTGAACGTGCGTGAATACTGCACGATGTGCGATCTCAACTTCTTCGGTACACTGTCGAGTCACAGAAAGAGCGACAAGCATCAGCAGCTCAAGACTTTTCTACATCCCCGTTGCTTTCCGTGCATGAAAGAATTCCCTTCAAGAATCGAGTACGACGAGCATTGTCTTACACCTGGTCACATGAAGAGTTCTGCCCAGAGTGAAGAACAGCGAAAAAATAAGAAAAAAGGTATAATTCAGTTGTTCACAATATGATTCATTTAATCCAGTAATATGCAAACAAGGATTATTGATTAGTCACGGGGTTAAGAAAAAAAGACAAAAATAAAAATAATGATTTCAGACAAACTACCAAAAGGAGAGTCTGAGGTATATACTGCTGAAGATGAGGACAAAGACCAAAGTGGACCAGAGATTAAGACAACCGAAAAAGACGAAGTATTGCCGGAGAATACCGAATATATAGTTGATTTGACTGAGGGCATGACGATCAAGGAGAATCAGAGAGTTCCCTCGCCCAAATATTGTCGTCAAAATAGAATATCCGTCGGTGAGTAAACTCTGTCGATTATTAGAGAAAAGATGATTTTTTTTTGTTTCATATTTTAGGAAAATCCATGGTGAAGGAAGTTCAGGGATGGCACTGTGAAAAGTGTCGGCGTTTCATGCACACCGAGGCTGATATGGCCGCGCATCTTCGTAATATGATGCATTACAAAAACTTCGTTCAGGAAGTCAAAGCCCTTCTTCCCACAGCAAGGGAGACCGAACCACAGGCAGCAGTAGAGGAAGTGGTAAATAAAATTTTCCACAATCTGCTTGAAATGTATCTTTCACTCTCGTCTAGTGATGACTACTAGGAAAATTGGATTTTATATAATAATTATGTTGAACGAAATTTTTAATGTCTAATCTCTTATTTTCAGTCAAACGAAAAGAACGAAACGAAAGAGGAAGAGGACGATGACTATGAGGGTGATTGGAAACGTCGTAAGGTTGATCATTCAAAAGACCCCGAAGATGCGCCGATAAAGGATGAATCTCCGGAAGTTGCTGCCGACGATGTTATTGTCGATAAGAAAACGGATGGTGACGACAAGTACGATCCACTCGAGGCAGATGTTGATTCCGAAGCAGAAAGCGCGACTCACGATAAATCCGTTGCTGAGAATCCTGAAACGAGCGTTGTCGAGGATGCTGACAAGGATACACCCGTTGAAAAAATGTGGGCTGATATCGACAATGATAATGATCCAGAAATTGGAAATCTCATCGACGACGATGTTGAGGAAAAATATAGTAGCCAAGAATCGGAGGTAAAGCAGCCAGAACCAGAGAAACAACCTGAACCACCGACACCCGAGGTTGTACAGATCATTGAGAAAACTCCCGTGGTTGCATTACCTGTGGTAAAACCGCCTGTTGCATCGGTCAATACACCACAGAATAAATCGCCTCGTGGTCGTGGCTATGGACGCGGTCGTGGCGGACAACGCGCACGAAGGTCAAGACGATAAACACATTTTTTGTAAATCGGTATATGACGACTGATTGAGGGTTAATCATGATTTCTATTTCGACGAAACAATCAAGATCAATGAGTCATGAAATTACAGTGAATTTTGAATGTCATCCAGCTGGTTTGAATACGCAATTGCATCGAAAGATCACAATGTATTAATCTCCCATTGGGACAATCCGGTGGGTTATATATATATATTTTTTTCATTTCTCGAGGAACTTGAATCCTTTCAAAAAGCACGATACGTACGATCGGATTCCTGGACAACGGTTGCAATAAATCAAATAGATATGTGACAAAAACATCCGCGATTTAGCAATAATATTATTTTACATTATGAAACAGTAAAAAGAAGATTGCTTTGCCATCTGTTTGCACATTAATTGGCAGGATATTGTTAGCTAATTTGAACGTGGACATGTTTATCAATGGTGAGGATAATTCATGAAATATCTGTAGATCTTAGGATTTTCATTCCAGTTAAATAAACAGTAACGACAACAATGAAATTACGAAAAGATAAATATTGTATTATTTCTTTTCGAGCAACTTTATATAACACTCGCATCAATAAAAAACAGTACATGGACGAAATTAAGAATGTCGGCTTGGTTCATTTTAGTCCAAGACTAAATGTGTTTGAAGAAATTCGTCTATGGAATCTGTATCCCATTTGTGTATATCCAATTCATCCTCCAGTTTGTTATCAGCATTGTACAACTTTATGATCGGATCTACGCCACGGATGTACTTTATTTGTAGATTTGTATATTTTCCAGGACGTTCGCTCTTTACGAAAGCTATAAGAATTTTCAACGACAATTAGAATACAGGCCTTTGAATGAAAAAATATTGCTGAATTAAGATTCCCCAAATTTAGATTACTTATAAAAATTTTTAAAAAGTAAGTATAGTAACTTTCATAGAAAAAACAAATGACCTTGAATCTGTGGATACGTTCCAAATTTACATGTGCAAACTTCCAACACTGCTTTGGGATAACGCTTAAATCCAATAACGTCATCATCGTCGTCTTTCAAGCAGCATTCTCTGCAGTTGTCACTAAGAATATAAAATTGCAGTTATAAATAACTTTTTTATAAAATTAGTGATATATAAAAGCAAGAAGCTAAGGAAAATCGTCGTAACACTCACTAAATAACCTCTAATTTGTATTTATTCAACTTTTCACAAGTTGAACACAACAAATTAGCACTATTAAATCCGAGAGTTTTGCAATCTTCCACTGAAAATTTAGCTGCAGATAGAACAATCTGTTAACATAAAAACTTGTGTTATAAAGCTTATAAACTCGACCATTCTGATTAAGATACAAATAATCACTCACGAGCAGATTGAATATCGCTATGCGGCATAATGCTGTTACGCGAAAGTTCACCATTTTTTAAATATCAAGCACAAGTATCGGATCTGTGAAGTAGGAACCAAATTTATCGTGCATGTAGGACGAATATCTTACACTTGTCGCTTTACTGGTTTAACTGATGGAGACTAAAGAAGTGTTAGTCTAACCTCCATACATCTGATCATCCTGACCATTCTGACAATGCCACCAAAACTCGACGATTCATAAGTAGTGCCATCTCTCGAATAATACGAAGACAGCGTTGCCAACTCCTACAAAATGTCCCCCCTAGAGTCAACTTCAAATCCCCCTAAATTTGGCTTTAAACCTCCGAGCACTAGTTCTAGGGGGAAAACCCCTAAGTTGGCAACGCTGCACGAAGAGGTTTGTTCGCGCTACCTGCACTTTCTACACTTTTATAGGGAGTGTACACTTTCGCGTTCGTGTTAACGGAAATGACGTCACACGTCGCTGTTCGCGTTACGAGTGTAGCTACACTTTCGTGCCACTAACCCTAGACTTTCTACACTCGATCTTGACGAGGTGTAAAAGTGCACGAAAAGTGTAACAGTGAAATTTACTAGAATTTACTAGAATAAATGTAAACAAATTCTCATTTATTACAAAAAACAATCAATAATAAAATTTCAAAATAACAAAGTATTATAATTATCAATTTCCATTGATCAAGATGATAAAAAAATTGACATGACATAACGACAAGTGTTTATTGTAAATCCGCAGCATTATAATAACTAGTATTATAATGTTGTTACTATTTTATCATATTATATATTTTTTTAAAGGCATAGACTGTGATTGATCCAGTACAAATAAAATATAGTATCGAATGTTTCATAGTTCGTTTATTCGTTTCCGTATTCCGTAATCTGATGTGGTGTTTGAGGTTAAGGGATGGTCCACTACGTCGCCGCCATGTTTCCTGTACACTACAGCGTTCGCGCTAGAGTCTCTTACCGCTCTTACCCGCGAGGAAATAAACTGCACTCCCTAGACACTGCCCTAGTTCCTTTTACACTGCCGAGTGTAGAGTGCAGGTAGCGCGAACAAACCTCATAATTAATAGAGCAATAAGTTGACGACTTGCTTACAGATGGTGTATCTCGAAATTTTCATGTGGCGCAGTGTGATACCGATTTCACATACCGAGTTCGCCTTTACCTTCTAGTTCGGCATTTCTGCACAAGCTACGCGTGACGCTCTACTCGACTCATTTGCGTTTTGTTTCCGGAAACGCCGGAAAATAATCGACAATCTTCCTGTAGCTTGTAGCATTTTGTCTTCGTTAATACCATCTCAGCTCTCGTATCGCTCGTATCTAGATCACTAATTTGAGACTCCTGGACTTTAGGAAAATTCTAAGTTGGATCGTAACACTTGAAGCACCCATAACATCACGGTAATTTCTCTTCCGATCCGAACATTTACAGTTCCGACTGCACTATAATGTTAGATTAAATTGTAAAAATTTCTTTCCTGTAATGGCGTTTAACAATCTCTTTCTAATTTATCACCATTCAGGAAAATATCTGCGCTTGTCTCGTCTCCACCAAATCATTCTTGAGAAAGGCCAAGTACCTGTATTCGACGATTTTCCTTTCGATATGGCAAGCTATGATGGCCTAACGCTACAACAGAGGATGTTGGAGCTGCAGAAATTCGCCAAAGTAAATGACCTCTTCAAGCTCTTGAATGAGTATCAACACATTACATATTTTACATCGGATATTAGCTGCTCCGTGAGATCTTTCATCAATAAAATCTCTGTGTGCGCGCCATTTTCTGTCAAGAACCGTTTCAACGATGACTTTCTTTGGATGCATCTGTCGAATGAAAATAATAAGATTTGGATGGGAAAATTCAACGCTTCGTTTAATCTGATGTCGATGCCTATGAATAATCACAGCGAAACAGCATCGTTGATTCATGATGCTAAAATCTTATACGATGAGGCATTCACCCATTTGAGGTCGATTCTGGATTTAACCGATCCGGAAAAGCTAGTTAAGAACGGCATTTACTCTCGTAAAGAGTTCGAGAAAACATTTAAGCTTACATGGAATTTCTTTTGATTATTGTTGAGTATAGAGCGCCACGCCTAATTTGTGGTGAAACACGCAACTAAAAAGCTAATGGCGGAATTGGCGTTTGCAGGCGGTAACACACTAAAGAGCCACGAACAGTAACAAAAGATGATAAGAGCTCCGGTTTTGTTAACCCTATATTGATTCTTTGAAAAAGTCACTGTAGCGCCGGTGTGATACGGCCTTTATATACCGAGTTCGCCTTAACGTTCTGGTTGCGTATTTCTCCACAAGCTAGGGATCGCGCTCTACTCGACAATAATCAGACGACCATAACAATATTAACGGTTTAAGGAACTTTCTCTGCAAACTTCTCATAGATTTTGAATAAGGAATTTTTGTTCGTTCATCCGAATTAAGATACTCTCCTCTAATAAGTTCTATGGTTCCTCACTCGCTTTGCCTAATAAATGTCGTCCGTTCAACATTTACGTAACAGATATAAATACCTTGGAACAATAATTTGCAGTACTTTGTATACTTCGTAGTAGTTCGTAGAGAAGGATATTAGTCAATAATTATGCAGCGGTTTATAAAAATTGTAATTATTATTTACCGTAATTATATGATTATTGACAATGACGCGGCTATGTGCACATTAAAACACTTTACCTTTTATCTTACAAGACCAGCTTTTCTTGTATACACTATATACAATTATCTAAATATTATGTTCCTTATTTCCAATAATAATAATAATTAATAATAATAAAACTATCTATATGCACTAATATGTAATGCAACGTCGTCATCGAAAATCTTTATAATTATTACTATCATTATCATTATGTAAGCATATGTTATATTATCCACCAAATGTTTATAAATAAACGAAAATTCTTTTCATTCAAATCTGTACATAGTGGTAGGCTCTGGAAATTATATGCTTATCACTGGCATTAATTGTATGTACATTTTTAATGTGGGGTTGTTTCTAAGTTTATATTTTTTTTTTGTTAACTCTTATACCCGATCGTGTTTATATTCGGAATAAGTACTATCGATGAAATAGTACCGAACGAAAAAAAAAAAATAGTTTTTAAAAAATGATGGTTTATTGTAGCGAACATTTTTTTTTTGTCAATCGATGTCGCGATGCTCAAACTTGGCGCGAAAACACGATTCCTCGTCGATTTGCCGCAATCCTGTATACGATATTTTTCAAATATGGTATACAGATTTCTCTAGAGTATTAATAATATAATAAATATGTACAAAGCACTGGAGCTATGGCTTTTTTTCGCGTGTGCACTATACATTTCTGGGGTCAATTGAAATTGATTACATATCATTTCTCGACTATACGAACCATGCTTACAATTCTCGATAGTGTTTTTTGTTGTTGTTTTGTTTACGTTTGTTAATTCATTATTATTTTTTTTTTAATTAAATTCATTATCGTGGTCACTTTTTTTGTTCTCGTTCATGTTCCTTCAAGGAGTCATTGATTTGTGCAATGCAAAGTTTCGATACTAAAATGTTCAATGTAAACTATTCGCGATTCATTATACATACTAACAAGTATGTTTCACGTTCCGGTCGTTACCGAATTTTCGATTATTATGCCATACATTCGATATGCCGACGGGATTGTTTTTTTTTTGTTGTTTTTTTTTCATGATCATCGAACTTGAATAAATTGGCCTAGGCACTACGTTTAATAATATTGTGTGGGCTTTGATATTACGCCAGGAAATATATAGACTATGGTACTAATTTTTGATCGAATTTTTATTGCCGTCGAGATTCACCGCGAGTCTTTTATCATTGCGTGTTTTCATTCTTTTTGTCAACGCGTGGTACGACGAATACGGGCAATTATTCCATTTTCGTTCGCATCATATACCTCGAAACGTGACACTCTCTATTGCATTTTTTATTATACTTAGCAAAAAACAAATTTTTTTCTTTAGCACGATAATTTGTACAGAAAGAAAAATTCAAACTTGACTTTACGATGGAAAATTCTATGAAAATGATATCACGAATGGAAAAGACTCGTTATGAATAAGGGATAAGAAATAAACATTTGCCATGGTAGCTGTAATCAAACGACTTTATGGTGGAAAGTCGGGAAGTCTGCCAAAGTCTCGGTGAATAGCAACTGATTTTTTAATCTTATGGCCATTCGAATTTTGCATTATTTCCTATTTGCTGCATTTTTTATCTCGCAAAGTGCAAAAGTGTCTGAATTTCATTGTGAAAGTCGATACAGTCCAAAGTGCCACGCGTTAATGTCTCCTCAAGCCCAACGAGTTGTTACTTCTTTACATTTGCCAAACAAAAAGGAATGAACTTTTTCTTATAACGAACGATGGAACTCGTGACAATTCGAACTGTATTTCCGTCTGACAAAAGTTATTCCCTTCTTCCTTTTGCTTTTTTTTTTTTTTTTTACATAGACACATTCGATATGCCAAATTGCATTTACACGCACACAATTTCAGTCGCCCGCACACGTGAGCCACGCACTAACTATTCATGGATTGACACAGCGTTTATTTTGTTTGTAATTTATTTAATATTTAATGAATAGTCATCGTAAATATATATATATATATTTACGTATATATATATATATATTCATAGTGTTTTTATTAAAATTCTTTTCATTATACCTAGTGTTTAAAAATCACGATTCGAAGCAGTGATTTATGAAGAATATTTTGTACACGGGTAATTTCAAAGTTATGGCTCCTGCTAAGGTATCAATCGTTACTTTGAGCAGATTTATTTCTTATTTTTCATTTTCCTCTTCGACTTTCTGGGGGGGGCGGAGGGGGGGGCGACCGATGTACACTCGCTTTCGTTTATTTTATGCTTGTATTAACGTGTATGTGATTGGTGTTTTCATATTTCTCTTCTTTTTGCGACGCGCGCTAATATACTTTTTATACAATAATAATAATAATAATAATAATAAAATTCGAGGATTAAATCGCAATGATCGACCTCGAGCTTATAACCGGTCCTCGACCAAACGATCGAGAAGGCCCACCAGCTACGTGCGTCGAAGGTAAAGAAAAGAGCGGGGCAGGTTTTTGGAACGGGGATAACAGGATTTTTCTTTTTCTTTTTTTTGTTTCTCAATTAAACGCGTCGAATCTAATAAATTAACGTAAAAAAATAATAGGAATTTTCTGGCCAAAAAATCCTCTCTTGCACGATCATGTATCGAGTGTACCGATATATATATATATATGCGGAGGTGTATGTGTGTGTGTGTGTGTGTATGTATGTGTATGAATGTACATTTATATATATAATATAAAAACAACAAGAAAAATAGGACTTACAATATTTGCACTGAGTATGCCCGATATTATCTCGCTGCCGCCGTCATACGACCCGTTGTTAAGGGGTACACACGGGGGAAGGAGCGTCTGCTGTGTTTGTGTGTTTCGCAAGGGTCGAGCGCTTTTATTTATGTATTTCTCTCTCAGAGATTCCGAGAATTCACATTAAACTCGAAAAACGTAAAAATTTTCATACAAAAGAAAAAAGAAAAAAAAAAAATGTAACTTCGTCGATCGAGGATTTTCCTTCTATATAATTTTTTTTTCTCGCGAGTAGTTCAATACTAACAGAATCGCGAGTCTAAAATTGACGTATTATACACGTATTTTATGTACAGGGGAACAAATAATAATGATAAAACGAAGATAGTGGGGCTCGAAGAAGAAAATCATCTCCGGATAATTTCGCGGTTGTTTCACGAACGTAAAGTACGATGAAAAGAAAAGAGAATGAAATAAAGATGATTATCCAGTGGGTTGGGGGGAGAGGCGGATGGAACAAGGGGAAGAAGAACAGATATTAATTCGAATAAACGAAAGACACGGAAACGTTCCGCCACTGGCTCACACATCTCGAAATGCACACATGCTAAATAATTATGGTGAATTTTTTCATGTTTTTTGGGCACTTTGTGACATTTCACTTCACCCTTTTTCAGATCATTTACATATTACATCAAAGTTAATAATTTATATTACACGGATAAAAGTAAAACATTTCTAGTGAGTCCTTTCTCGACATCGAATTATATCATACATATAATATGAAATATTATTAATAATATATATACATTTCGCGAGATAGAGAGAGCGATATATGTACATATACATATACATATACGTATACGTATACGGAAACACAGACACACATATATATATGTATATATGTATATATATGTACATATAAATCGCTATTGATTTAAATCTATAAAGTATAAGAACCATTAGTTACTGTATTTTATACAATTATCATTAATTATCACCTAACTTGGCATCCTTGTGGGAGCGGTGCAGGCGGACAGCCTGGTGTATTATGTGTCGTGGATTGTTTCAGGATATCTATCTTGTCCTCTTTGGAAGATTTATTGTCCGATTTGTTGTCGGACGTAGTATCGCTTCTCGTCATCACGCTCGTCGTCGTTGTCGCGGTCGTCGTCGTCGTCGCCGTCATCAACGCCGTTGCCGATGACGCGAACGACAACGACGCATTCGTCGTTGCCGTTATTGTCGTCGTCGTCGTTTCCGTTCTCGTTGTAACGTCGCCGGTCATTATCTCCGTTTCAACAGAGTTCGTGACGAGCGTCGTAGCACTACTGTCATCACTTGCACTACTAGCAACCACCGGCGCTTTAAGTTCGTAACCCTCCTGGCATCTCGTCAATTTTAATCTTATAGGCGTAACCTTGGAAGATCGCACGTTCCTCAACGTCGCGACGCTAGTTTTAGGATCGCTCGCTTGTTTCTTCTCGTCTCTGGCGCTCTCGTGCGAATACCGGCAATCGTCGTTGAGCATATCGTTGGAGGGCGGTTGACCGACTCTCGATTCCGTACTCTCGCGTTTTTGCCCGTCCGTCTTTTCTCTCGTGTCGTTCACGACGCAGCTCTCGCTCGTCCCGCAATCGTTGCTCGTACCAGCGACCGCACTCGCGTTACTTTTGCCAAGACGAATTATCAGTTTCGTCGTAGCATCGTCGCCTTCCAATATCTGCACTCTACCCTCTTGTTGCTTGTTCTTGTTCGATTGTTTCTTCTTACGTCGGCTGTTCTTGTCCTTTTTGCTCTTGACCTTGGTCTTCTCGTCGTTGTCGAAACCGGCCATTATCATACGACGGAATTTCATGCTCTCGCGCTTGAGCTCCTCGATACTCGGCTTGCTCTGCATATTGCTCAGCCGCTTCTTGGGTGGTCTTATCCGACTACGATCGTCCTGCACGCTGCTCATCTCTTGTCCGATTATACTATTGCCTATCTTGATCTTGAGCTTCGGTGGACCGCTCGTGGCCCCGCTACTTATCCCTAAAGCAGTTCCGATCGCTGCTCCACCAACGCTGTTCGTCAACAGTGGCGTTACCGTCGGTCTCGCTTGTCTTCCCCTTCGACGATCGACGCCACCACCGATCATACCACCTCTTCGTCGATCGCTCCCACCGTCCTCGTCCTGCACGTCCATAAAACCGCCTCGTTCTTTCCTACGCTTCTTCTCCATATTAGCGTCAACAACAGCCTTGTAATCCTCTCTCGTTGGTATGCTCGTCATCGACGCCACGGCTTTTGGTATCGTTATGACCGTTCTGCTTGGCGGTGGTATTGTTATTGGTGCCGTTATCACATTGCCGTATGTAGGGTCGTCCATGTTCATGTCCTGCGAGCAATACTGGCGCAACAATTCTTTCTTTCTCATACGGCGCAGATTCGACGTTCCCGATGCTACCGCTGCACTCGTAGCGGTCGGTGTTATAACTACAGGCGCCTGTTGCGCCAATGGTGGAACGGAAGCTGGCACGTAATTAGCATTCGGTCGCGAATTACTAAACGGTCCTTTTATCTTGACCTTCAGTTGATTGCGCGAGTCGGTCAGCGACACTTTGGTAGCTTCTGCCACCGATGGCAACGGTAAATCGAGTATCGGATTGCAAGGATCTTGCTTCGGGCAAACATCCAATTGTGCTTTGCTGGCTATTAGGGCCGAATGCAGGCTCAATTCTTTTTCAAGATCTTCGTCGATGTCGGGTATCGATGGATCGGCGGCAACGCCACCGAATGAATTTAACAGATGGTTCGTGTACGACGGCGCGTGCAGAGATGAAGTTTGTGCCTCGAGGGTAGAGTTGTACGTTCTCATGTCGACCGGACCCGGCAAAAGTGGCATAACCGTGTCGGTAAAGGATTGTCCCGTATTGCCGACGCTCTCTACGATACTCGTCGTCTCGTGCATATTTGGCGAACCGATCATCGTTCTCTTATCATCGACGTATTTCTTGTGTACATTCGGACTCGACAATCTCGACTGTATGCTGTCCTTGCCAAGAATCGAAATATCACGCTTCTCGCCAATATCCGTCGACTTCTTTCGTTCTCTCATCGTTCTCAAATCGGCGATATTAGCCTCGTTTGTCGAATCCTCGTCCGAATCAAAATCGTACACAGTACCGACGAGTTTGTTCTGTATGGAATCGTCGAAATGCATGATGTTCGAGAGGGACGGTAATATAGCGTGCGAAACACTCTGGTTGTTTCTGCCCCTTCCTCGCCCTCGTCCTCGACCACGGCCACGATAACCAGCTTGCTGCGAGCCTTTGGCTCCTCTGCCTCGCGATCTTGAACTCGGTGCAGTTTTTGCAGATTCCTGGCGCGGTGACTTGCCCGGTGATTTTCCCTGTAGCGACGTCACTCGGGCGGATGTTCTCGTAGGTTTGGACGGTGACTTTTTACCCGGGTGCGTCGACAACGACGCTACAGGTGCCACTGTCGTTGTCGTTGTAGGCGTGGTTGCCACGATCGTTGCTTTGGCCTCGCTCGGTATGACAATCGACATATTGTCTTCTATTGTACTCTCATTCATGCCTCTTACCTCTGTCATATTTTCATTTCCGTAAGTTATGTCCAGAGCTTGCGAACTCGCCGTATGACTCAATTCCTGACTCGTTTGCTGTTCCGTTGTGTCCGTCGTCATGGTCGATTGAGGCGGTGGCGTTGGTATCTTAGTAGGCGAAACCATCGCTGCTGTTAGTGCCATGTTATGTGACGAAGAGGTGAATGCTGCTGTGCACGGTGAAGCTTGCATGTTCAACGAATCTTCCAGAGGTTTACTCACGTGTTGCATGAGACCCTGAGACGTTGGGAACGGCGCGCCGAATACATTAGGCGGAAACATCGCTGTGCCAGGTGAGGGATAGGGTAACGGAGCAGCGCATGACTGCGGCGGAAACAGAGATACGGGTCCGGTGTAAGAACTTGTCTCGGTGTAAGGGTGATACGCTCCGGCTTCCATTGGACAAGGCTGGAACGGTATAGGTTGCATGTTCTTATACGGTGGCATAGCGACGTGTTCTTCGTTCGACGATGCCGATGTTATCGATGACGAGGTCGATCTTCGTGATGGTAGAACTTGCGACTCGGCCCATCTCGTATCTTGACGCGAATTTGACACATCGTTGTAGGGCGAACCAGACGTTTGATAATCCTGTCGTAATTCCGAGGCAACGTCGTCCTTATCTAATTGTCGATCCATGGGGTTTACGTGTTCATCCTCAGCTGCGGCAAGACCCATAAAGTGTCGATTCATCATTTCCATTGGTGGCATATCGTCGACCATTTGATTTGACATATTCGAGACTTGTTGTGGTTGCTGTTGTTGTTGTTGTTGTTCCATCATTGAAATCGGCTGTACGTGAGATTCGTGAGGATCGAGATGCTGAAGTGGACGTACCATGACGTGTTCTTGATGCTGCTGTTCTTGCTGCTGTTGATGATGGTGATGTTGTTGTTGCTGCTGTTGTTGTTGCTGCTGCTGTTGTTGTTGTTGTTGTTGTTGCTGTTGTTGCTGCTGCTGCTGGTGTTGTTGTTGCTGTTGCTGCTGTTGATGATGATGATGCTGCATCATCTGATACTGATCCTGCAGATTGAGATTGAGCTGTGCATGAACCAGAGCGTCGTTATTACCACCGGTTATAACTGCGGCAATGTCGTTGGTAAAAGCATGTCCGCCGTAACGATGATTCTGACACTCAATAAGCTGATTCAACTGCACGTCGTTAGGATTAAAGTTGTCCATCGTACTTGGTGGTACCCATCGCTCGTCAGCTTCGGCTCGGTCCAATTTTGCACGTTCCGCCACTGCAACTTTTGCGGAATCATGATCTTCGCTGGCGTAAGACACGTAATTCTCGGTATTATTGGAATAGCAAGATCTGCGTTTTTCCTCTACAGGTCGAGATTTGGAACTCGTTGTTTCGTCAATGAGTGATATTACTTCCGGTGTTCGTCTCGTCGCAGTTTGCTGTATTTCAGGTTCGACCTCGTGTATTTCCGCAGGTTTTTCGACAGGTATCGGCTCGGGAAGTTTTTCCTGTGTCATTGGTGAACATTCTTCCTTCTTGATCTCTTCCACATCGACAGTGATCGAGGGCTCGAGTTCGAATTGTCCAGAATTTGACTTTTTTGACAATTCCATGCGCAATTTCTCGACCAGATGAAGAGTCTCACGCGCACTATCCTCTTTCGAGTCTTCCTTGAACCAGATCTCATTGTTAAACGAGAATGTGAGGGGAGCTGCGCGTTCCTCGGCATCTCGAGGTATGCTAAAACCGTCGTCATTCACCATATCGTCGGTCAAAATATCCTGATCAAAATCGAACAACTCCGACACGCTTGGATCTTTGCTACCATGCTGAGGCGAGAATATGGAACGGTTCAAAGATTTTCGTCGCTTGTTATTAGTCTCCTTCATATCCGAATTTTCACTAGCGGTCATCGTAGTCGTCGCGGGTGTTGTTATACAAGTAATTGTTGTCATCGACGTTGTCGTTGTTGTTGTTGTCATTGTTGCCGCTGTCGTAGACACGATCTTATCAGTTATCGGTTTCGTAAATACAATATCGTCATTAGTATCCCTCAACTGATTTTCAACATTCAAACGGGTCTCGACCGCCGCTGGCTGTTGCTGCACACTCGTATGTTCATTCTTATACTCAGTTTTACGCTTCCTCTCGCTCCCCGTTTTCTCGTATCCCGTTGTCTCGTCAACGTGCCTCTTGACGACATTTTCCTTCTCATTACCCGATTTTTCCATCACCACGTTTTCCTTCTCATTACTGAAATTGTTGTGACGCTCGTCAATTGTGAGGATTCTCGCGCGTTCTTCCCGCTTTGCAGTATCGTCGATACTACTTTTGCAAATACCTTCGACCGGTTTAATTGTCGTTTCCATCTTGATGTCCTCTTTCTCTGACCGTGCGTCAAACGTTTTCGCTTTCGACAACTTGTCGAGGTGTTCTCTTTTCTCTAGCAATTTATCCAGACCACGTGATGATTTTTTCGGACTGTCGCGCTCGGCGCGACGCTGCTTCATCTCCTCCTCAAGGGTGTTTATAGTATTTTTGTTGCTATTCTTCTTCGCCCTCTTGTCATCCAATTTTGGTGATTCAGGACTCGTGTGCTTCGTCATTGACGTTATCGTCGGCGTGGCTATCGTCGTTAATGCTGTGGTCGTGGCCGTAGCCGATGTCGTTGTCGTCGCCGTTGTCATCGGCGTCGATGTCGACGTAGGCGTAAGCGTCGACGTCGGCGTCGGCGTCGGCGTCGACGACGGTGTCGGCGTCGTCGTCGTCGTCGTTGCTATCGTCGCCGTCATTGGCGTTGTTGCCGTCGTCGTCGTCATCGCAGTTATCGTCGTCATCGTCGTCGAATTTTCACACACAGCTGGAACTTTTACACTCTCGTAATCGCTGTCTCTTCTTTCCGTTGTCTCGCGCTCTTTTTCCCTCGTCTTTTCGCTCATTCTCTTCTCCACTTTCTTGATCGCAGACACATTTTTACTGTTTCTGTCATCTTTATGCGGTATCTCACTTGATTTTCGTTTTCTAGCCTCGGGCTTGCCTCGCGCGGACGAGACGTTTTCTTCTTTGCTTTTCGAACTTGATTGCTGTTGCTGTTGTTGATGCTGCGAAGATTGTTGGCGGCCTCCCACTGATGACTTTTTCGTTGATTTGGGCCCAGAAATATTTCGTGCCCCATCATTATCTCGAGACCCACTGAGCAGACTTTGGTCGGCGGCTTTTTCCTTTCGCATGTGAACCAAGACCCATTCTTTGCACTGTTCGGAATTTCTACTATCGCCTTTTTTGTTACTAGATGATGATGATGATGATGATGAGGATTGTTGTTGTTCGTGTGGTTGTTGTTGTTGTTGTTGTTTGCGCTCGCGCGATTGTTGTTTGTGTGAGTGTAAGTGTTGTTGCGACTGTTCCTCCTTTGATGCGGATACTCCTCTAACTGATTCTTCTCTCTCAATAGTCGGCGGCTGAAACTCAAGTCCATGCCGCCCGTCGGAAGTTTTAAGCTTCTTATCGGGCAGCTTCTTGAGTTTCCGCCCTGATCCTGTCATCGTCGTCGTTGTCGCCGTTCCCGTTCTCTTTTCCGTACTCTCGGTCGCACAATCATCACTCGTCGTCGCGGTCGTTGTTACTCTATTTATCGGTCTTTTCTTCGTATTCTTGATCTTAGCACGATTGCTCGTATCACTCTCGGACGATGTTGTCGACGATATCGCACGTTCCTTTTTCACAGGTGACGTTGTACGCGTCATGGTTTTCTCGTCCTCGGAATCGCTACTACTTTCGGTCGTGCTGCTACTGCAACTACTGCTGCTGGTCTCGCTGTTACTCGTCGATGCTGACTGCTGTAATTTGTTCTCGCTCGATGATTTCTTTGTCGTTTGTTTCGGCGACATTTCTTCCTTCTTCGGCGATGTCTCGTCCCTCTTAACTTCCCGTTGCTGTTTCTTTACGATTTCCGGCGACTCTTTTTTCGTCTTGACATCCGTCTGCTCGATCTCCGCGCTTTGCTGAAGTTTCGTACCAAGACCACTCTTTATGTGCTCGGCCGCTTTCTTTGCCGCTTGTCGCTGTGGCACATACGCGAGAATCTCAGAGCCATCGCCGAATTCTTTGTCAAAATCATATATGTCATTGCTCTTGAGATCCTTCGAGCCACCTTTACGTTCGTCCTTCTGCTTCTTCGTCAGTCTCTCCTTCGTCGCTTTTGGTGGTGGTTTTATATCTTCGATCGGTGGAGATTTTATGATGTCGGATTGTTGTTGTTGTTGTTGTTGTTGTTGTTGTTGTTGCTGCTGTTGTTGCTGCGGTGGTTCAACATTCGAGGTTTCCTTCTTGCTCTGCGAGCGCTGCATTATCTCGGAAGCCTTTTTCGCCGCTTGTCTCTGAGGGACTATGAGTGCCGACGGTATGTATTCTTTTTTCTTCGTTGTCGTTGCTTTAGCATTCTCCTTGTTATTAGGACTTGAACTTATCGAACGCTCATTAACCCGGGCTTGTTGTTCCTTAACGGCAAACGGTTTTTGTGTATTCTTTGCTATATCCGCAGCCGAAAATTGCTTGACAGCCGCTTTTGTGATGAAAGGCTGTGCGGTACTGTGCGAAGTGCCGTGATCTTGGGAGTCCGAATCCGTGTCTGAATATATAGCAGCCAAGGCCGAAGGACCGAGACGCGACGTAACGGAAGTATTGAGAGGTAACAATTCGTCGCTATCGCTGCCAGTACCGCTGCCCAATTCTTTCTCCATATGCTGCAATGTCGTACGCGATCTGGCTTGGCTATCGAGTTTCTCGCTCGAACTACTTATCGTATGAAGAGTTCGATCAGGAGCACTCGACTTCTTGGTTTTTCGCCTTGATGACGGTTTTGACTTGGGCGTTGCAGTCACGGTTGTTATTGATGTATTCTCCTCCTCCGTGCTCGAATCCGTCTCGAGTTTGATGCTCTTTGTTTTGTTCGCGCACTTTGTGCTCGCGGTGTTCGTAATCGTGCTTGTCGTTGTTGATTTTACCGTCGGTTTTGCAGTGTCCGTTTCGCTACTGCTCAATGACGAAATGTCGCTACCATAGAGTCCTTTCCTTCTCACTGTACCGTTGAAATAAAGCTTTTTATTCGAAGCCCCGTTAAAATCGGGCTGTGGCTTCTTCTCGTCGCTCGAAATAGGCGAAGGTGATTTTATACCAGCTATGCGCGCAACTATAGTCTCAAAATCGCGAGTATGATCTTCGGCCTCGGCATGAGAGTACAAACGATCGTATATCGAAGGACCGTGATTGGCCTCGACAACTGCAGCTGCTGCAGCTGGCGGCAACGACGTGCACGATAGTACGGCTGTTTGTTTGTGAAAAGTTTGCTCCCGCAAACGCAAAAACGTACGACACAATTTTTCACGTCTACCGACCATGTAACACAGATTACGAACACGCTCGAGATCCTGTCGTAACTGGACAAAGGTTCGCATCTTCTCGAGATCAGCTGCTTGTCCTTGCGCACGAGCACCAGCACCCGAGAGCTCTCCGCAACGTGGCGCAAGAAGAGGCTTGTTGTGACCAGCCTGATCATCAAACGAACATTGTTTTTTATTGTTATTTCTTTTGATAATAATCTTTATATCAATATTAACTTTGTCGCTTACCCTTCTCTTCAATTTCCAATAGTTGTAAATATACACAATACCGTCAGGATCAACGTCCAACTTTTGTGACGTTATGTCTTTGAGACTCACGTGCTTGTCGAACTCTGCCTCGATCTCTTGTAATCTGAGAGTCGGGACACATTTTCGTTACTTTGTTACTCTAATATTCTTTAGGTATCGTGAAAAACGTATGAAAAACTACATACTTAGCTGCGCGCGCCTGATTCTTCTCCTCGGACGTCATATCTTTGCGCTTACGTCGCCTAGACTCGCCGTCCTCGGAATCCGAACCACCTTTGCCAGAACTTCCACCTACGCCTCCTCCAACGCCAACTTTGTCTTTCGTATTTGTTCTGCTGTGTTTCTGACAATACGACTGTAAACGATACAAATTTATTTTTGTCAGTTGTAAAGAGATTAATATAACGTAAAGATGATCTATCGGACAATTTTCTCACTCTCAATTTGACGCCATCATCGGCCATCTCGTCTTCAATAATCGCCTTCATTTCGAGACCGTACTTAAACGCACAAGTCACGTGATATGCCGTTTTGCACGTCTTTATACTGCATTGAATGCAAGCACCGACTCGCTCTCGACACAGAACACATATCAGTGCCCAACGACTTTGCTGTGAAAGATGGAACGCAATTTCAGTATCGTTCGACGAAGTATTTTTTAGCTTCGTGAATAAATTAACACAACGTTCATATATTTACCGGAATACTGGATATTTTCGTGATCGGCTCCATTCTCTCAACGCAGCCGATGCTGACCTCGGGAATCCAAAGAGCACAAGATACATGAGCCCACTTTTGTCCGCTTCTCGTGCATTTCATAGCACCTCCCTTGTTTGGACACAGAACGCAATCGGGACGTTGACTAAGAGAGCAAGTCCGACACAACCAAGAGCCATCGGGTATGGATGTTATTCCGTAGCAAGCTTGATGCACACAAATGTTGCAACAGTCGCAGAATACCATTTCATTACCCTCTTCGGAATCGGGCTGTTGGATCAAAAAACATCGACAATCATTTCAGGGTCGTATTTTTCTGATTCTGATGTTTGACCTCACGAGTTCGCGAGGAACAAAAATTAATAAAAATAAAATCAAGGATAATTTACATTACTAACCGATCTGCAGACGTCGCAAATGACGTTCTCATCGTACTCGATACCAAGGCCTTCCTCGTTCTTCACGATTGTCTGAATTCTCTCCCAGCATCGTACCTCCAATTCTTCTATAACACGCTCGAGCTGCGGCTCTGTGACTGAAGGCTGACCAGCCTGTGAATAAGAGATGGTTATAACATTTTCTAGGTCACATTTTATTTTACTTTATTGTCATAAACCGATGACCTGTTCTTTTTGAAAATTGTGTGTCAATCTTCAAAAATTTAATTCTCGAAAAAGTGACAAATATCGAAAGCTTTAGTGTCACGACACATTTATCGATTTTCGTACCTGTGCTCTTTCGCCGTTGAGAACATCGAGCCAGGCTATATCCGTATCGTCGAGATCGTAGGCGCAAGCTTTTTCGGCACGCGATGGTGTCGTACTAAGGTGATGATCCTCTTGATTGAAATAATCATCACGGGATATCCTTATGAATTTTTTCGGTCTGTTCGGAAGAAATATTGATCAAAAATGTTCTGCAATTTTAACTTACTCTCTAGACACGATCGAGGATGAAATTATTTTTCAGTACATTCGAGTGCGTAACTCACAATTTAAATTCTCCATGATGCTTATTGGGTGGTGAAGTTTGAGTTATCATGACCATAGGCTCGGGTAAAGAATCCGGATTGACCGGAACTTGTACTCCTCTCTCCCACTCCTGTTTCCACTGATCAGTGATAACCCAATACTCATTAGGGCTCAGTGGCTCGCTATCCGGCAGTTTCATAGCGCTTATAAGGTCTTTACGAAACAATTCAGCAGGTGCTTCGGCCGCCGAACGATTGTATATGCTCGATATTTTGATGTCACTGAGGGGTCTAGGTGTCCATGATGCACCCCCACCCTGACTCGAAGACGCCATCGTTTCCTCCTCCTCGGAGGGACCGAGAGCAACCGTTGATGCCGATAAACCCGCGGCAGCCGGGCCCAATCTACACTTACGCCTCTTGATCGCCCCCGGATAAGAACCCAAGTCATTGTCGTTCTTGTTTATTCGCTTGCCCCGTTGTGCCATTACTACTATGCCCGTTTCAGCTAGTCCTTACGTGGCGCATGCAAGTGAGCAGCTTCGCACACCCTGAAATTATAGAAAACAAAAAATCATATGCCGTGGCAATGGACAAAAAGTTGCTTAAGTCCTGTTGCTACTTTCTACCTGAAAATTTGTACATTACTACATTAGAGTAGCAATGAACGCTACAATGGTACGAATAGAATTTAAAAGAAAGCAACCTAGTGAATACTCACTACATAGCGGTCCATATATTTATTTATGTGGAAATAAAATTCCTCTCAGAGCTGCAAGAACAAAATAAAAAAACTTCTTAAAGACCAAATCTTTAATAGCATACATATATACACATATGCATACGTATATCAACCCATATATTCATGTAAATATGTAAAGACCACTAAAACTATGAAGAATGCAAATGAACACATAAAAAACCAGAGACAAATGAAAGATTTCCAAAGTGACAGTTCAAGTTACAAAAAAATTACCCTTTCAGTGTTACGCAGTTACATTGCGCAGTATAAAATTGTAGTAGGTTCTTGAAATTGTGTGTCTTAAACTTGGAAACTCGAATGTTCTCATAGCATTCTGTCTTTTTTCTTCCACCAACATATTTATAAAGTACCCGCACGGATTGTGCATGGAATAGAAATTGTTTCGTCACTATCACAAGTTTGATAGACAAATGTTTTGGAAACTCTAAAAATCGAATTATTTGATTTGATGGCTAAATACATGCAATTAGATTAAATAAAAATAAAAATGTAAGGTTCACCATCTCATAGAAAGATCGTCTTGGCATCGAGCATCTGTGCTGTCGTGTATTTTCCTGCCAGGTACAAGATCGTCGACAATTCCAATATCAACGTTTAAAAGTTAAACGGGATCCTCGAAAAGAAACAATTCACCAACGTGCGTGCACACAGGGCACAGGGCGAGCAACCGAAGATTGGCAAACGATGATGATTCTCGTTCGTTGCACCGTACGCACCTGTCCTCCTCAGCTGAGGGGTGATAACAGAATATAGGTTATACGAAAAGCTCGTTTAATGAGCGCGAGACGTTCATCGGGAGTTTTGTTTATTCGTCGTGTTGTCATATCGAGTCGCGTTGAATCACGAGAAACGACGTATAAACACGTAAAAAAGTTTGTAACCGCGTACACGAACAGGGGAACCGTGTATACGAGAAGAAGTTTTGCTCCTCTCCACCATCCGTAAGTTGGGGTTCATGTAAACATTGTCGCGATAATCGTGGTACACTACGAGACTATCGTATTAACGGAAAACTCGGACTCACTGGGCGCAATGATGATCGCAGTGGCCCCGTACGCCTCGGAGCTTCATCGTAAACGTTCGAAACACTTTTTTAAAACGTTTGGGTCTATCAGCACGAACAAAATGCCTCACGGCTCCATTACGCTGCTGCTGCTGCTGCTGCCTGCTGCCCAACAACATTGACAATACAGATGGCAGCACTGAAGCCTCTCCAGCAATGGCCGCGGAACACATACATACTCTTCGACGCACACGAACGCGCCCACGAAGACTATCACTAACACACACGCAACTATGAGAGGGGCGGGGAGGACCTCTCTAAGCTATATACCCTCGAAGCATTAAATACCTTATTATTGATCTATTAGCCGCGAAATATATTTTCGCGCGCACTTGGGTACACGTGATATTACGGGAGACTTACGCGAGTCCTCGTGCGTGCATCGAACAAAACGAACACTATACGAGAGAGCTCTGTTGAACTTTTTTTTTTATTTTCCGTTTTTTCCCCCGCCGTCTCGTTCGAATGCCGATTTTTTTTTCGTATATTTTATATCGTATGTATATATATATGTATATATATATAAATACACATATATATATATAATATATATTTTTACGTGTGTATATGTGTATCTATCCAACGACTCATGTATAATGTGTGCGTGTGATTGTGTGTATGGAGTACTGTGGACGGTATGTAGCAAGTGCGTATACGACTCTCTCTCTGTCACAGGGGGTGCCTAACCAACATGTCCTCATTAGCGATTCCAGTAACGTATAGCCTGTTCGTACTCACTCTGGTACGCGAGAGAGCAGAACGTGTGTATGTGTTGTGTATATTTTTCGATCCACGATCATTTATCTTGGACAAACCACCCACACCCTACCTCTTCCTCTGATCCCCGAACGTTCTTGTGTATTTGATCTGACTTTTTGTCTCTACGATTTCGTTGATTTATTTTTTACGGTGCTGTTTATTATGTATATGTACTTTTTTACCCCTCGAATCTCCGGCTCAATGCTCGAAAGAGATATACGGCGCCAACGTGCGAACCACGCATCCACGGATCTCGTTGTCCAAGGAATCGATAAAAATACATATATACGTATGCATACACACTGACGTATGCATACATGTTATGCTCATAACCCTACACATTATTATATTGCTATATTAATGTGAATATACGTGCATAGACATTTGGCGCCATCGTGCCTGAGAAAAAATATGCCTTGTGAGAAGTAATATATATGTGTACGTGTGCGTCGACTTGCGAATATTATAGTAGATATGTGGGTGTCTATGCTCCTTTCCGAGAGCATGGGGGAGAAGTCACGTGACTGAACCAAGAGAACCATAGAGTATATATGTATGTGTATATGTCTCGCAAATCGTCCTCGCGGATTATGGATCAAGAGCGCGACGATATTTAGGGGGTCAACAGGTACACGAGGTATCTTGTAGACAGCAAAGGCGTATGTGTGCAAGTTTCTCTAGCTGCGCGGCAATATTTTTTTTTTTTTCAGCGAAGCGGAAAATGAGTGCCTTTGCATGCTCTAAACCGTTCATGTATGCCGGTGATGAGTTTGACGTACTCATCGCATATCTTGTCGTCTCGCGTCTTGACGACAGATTGCTTGGTGCACGATTGCACAAATCGGAGTGGAGGGGTACATTTGATTGCTCATCCGAATACAGCATCCCTTACTCCCACTGTTATCATATATTCTAATCGTACCATATCGTCGAATAAAATTGAATAATGTTCGTTAATAAAGAAAAAGAAGGATTGTGTGAATTACCTTGAATAGAATTAGATAAAGTATGCAAATTTCGGGCAGTTATTGACATGTATACGAGACAGGTACATCCGCGTAGTTCGGTTTTGCTGTATATGCTCTGTCCACCAGTGCAAACCTGGGATTGTTTGATAGATATATTGATATATAATATGTATATCTGATAACAGCGCCTGATCTATTGTAATTTACGACTATTGCGTGCCAAAGTTCTGAGAGGACACTAAAGATGACAGGTTGCGGCAACAGAGGCGTCGGGAATACGAAACTTTGATGATCTGCCATAATGAAACATGGAAGAACAAATTTTAAGGATAACCGGTGTGATATTTTTATACGAGCGTACAGCACTGCCCTCTAGGTCACTTAATCCATTTGGTGTCAAACTACTGACGGTGTTCAGTAAGATACCTTGGTCGGTACAAGAAGAACGGCAAACACCCTGCGGGTTATAAATATCCTAGGCTAATGTTGGCAATTGTTTTTCACTAGCTAATAATAGGGCAGTCCAAAAATCACCAAGAGCAGCAAGAGTGAGGCCGTCATGAACGACAGTCAATTTGCGGCTTGATTAATAACTGCATTAGTGATTTTGACAAAATAAGTTTTTTCTCCGATTATAATTAGACCGATAATATCGGACACGAATCATTTTCCGGTAGGCCCAGCAAGAACGTATAAAAAGTTGTGAGAAAAAGATAACGTAAACGGAGAAGAATGGAAGCCGAGTCTCTCGAACTCGAAGATGGAGAGGTTGTTGATGACGAGGTCAGTTATGTCTTATTTGACAGGTATTCAACGGGATCTTTTGCTCGACGTAAACTCATTCATGTTGAATTTGACTCGTACCCGACATTTTGCACGTTTCGTTATTGCTGCATGCAGATTCACGTACACCCTGAACGTGTATGCAACTGTCGAGACGTGCATTTTCTTCAATGTTTTAAATTGTACCATAGCTATTTTTCTGAGGCTCACACAAAAATAAACAGGAAGTTCAATTTCAAGAGTTCTTTATAGAGAGCCTTTATACTCGAGCGGAAAATTATGAACAAATGACGCGTGTTTAAGAAATATTGAAAATCAAAAAAACATTTTTGAAAATTGTATAAACTTTTGTACCGCAGGCTATCAGTGATTTTGGAACATACAATATTCTCCAAAGGCCTCACATCGCAACAGTGTGCCAAAAGTCAACAAAATCAAGTTATAGCGATGATTCCGATGAAACTTCAGCATCACCCAGTGAATCAGACTCAGATTCTGCACTGACCCGAGTCAAAAGGCCAAAGGTTAAGATAAAACGTCGTAAAGTGGAATCCCAGGATAGTCGGCATAAGAACGACAAGTACAAAATATGGTGTACCCAAGTACAAGAAGAATCACTAACTGAGAATCTGGTTTCATGTGGTGTTACAAAAAAATTATATCAAGGACGTAATGTTGAAAATTATGATTTTCCATTGGGTTATCATCCAATGAAAAATGTCAAGGATGATACGAACAACAGCTCAGAGGATGACAGAGATTTACAGCCAAGATTGACAAACAAGAGAACAAACGCTGACAGACATAATATTAAATTACGAATAGGCAAAAGGCGAAATTCCATGGAAATTGATGCGCAGAAAGGTTCTGTCAAGATCATGGCAGAATTGGTAGTCACAAACGAATCCACGGATGTAGAAGTAGCCACTGACATAGCTGAAAAGCTAAATGAAAAAAAAGATTGTCTCATAAGTTCGTAATCTTGCTTTATTTTCGTCTAAAATACGAGTTGTCGTCTTTGATAGCATTACTTTTTTTCCCCTTTTATATAGAGAGGGTAGTCGATATAATCGGGAAACAAGAAGCAATGGAATTTTATGAGAAGACACGAGAAATCGAGGAAAAAGGTGGTATGCTAATAATGAATGGTTCAAGAAGAAGGACGGCGGGTGGAATTTATCTGTATCTCGTGAAGAACAATGAGCACATACCTCAAGAGAAAATAAGAGAAATTTTTTCAATGGACAGACAACATTCTACAGAAGAACGCAAAAACTGGGCAGCGCGTAAACGTCACGAGAAAACACAGGAACTTATCAGGAGTCTTGACAGTAAGATTGTTTATTTGATAAAATGTGATCACGTTCGTTTTTAGAAGAAGATTTCAAGGTATGCAATTGTTTTTAATTCGGTAACTTTTGATTCTCAGATGGTTCAGACAAAGATTTGCCAGCTTTGTTAACACGGACCGAATTATGTACCCGGCAAATAGCAGAAGAAGCAAGGTTACGACGAGGTGAGGGAATGGATAGAAATTTACCTGATTCCGATCGTACAGTGTCGAATCCACCGCCGAGTCCTGTTACTGATGACCCTGATCATACCGAGCAGCAACATCAGCAGCAACAACGAAAACGACAGGAACAACAGCTTCCTAGTACGAGTCCATCAGGGGACCAGAGACGTATACAAAATTATAACGACGATTTCCTCGACATCGGTCTTGATGTTGACAGTATGGAGGTTTTTTGAAATGATTTCAATCACGCCAGTCGCTCCTCTAACAGGATTTGTCCCCAAATTTTCCGAACGCGTTTGCGTCGAATATCCTTGTTCAAATTTTTTCATGGTCGTCTTAGAAACATATGAGAAAAACGATTTTTACCAACTTTTCGAGTTCGTAAATCGAAGAATTTGAATGAAATATTTCTTATCACTTTGAAGGCGAGATTAATTTCATAGGACACAAATGGCGGAAGGTACCCTCCGACAATTTCATTGCATTGTATATACACGGAAAAAATACTACGTTTGACTTTTATGTAATTCGTGTCATGCACGATACTACAAAGTGATATGCGTTTCTACACTTCCTTGAATCGATTTAATTTTTGATCTTTGGATTCAGCAGTGAGCATGAGATGTGCAAGATCTCGTATTCTTCGATTAGTAAGCAGCTTGAAATAAAAACAAAAAGGTCATGTATACACGTCGACAGTATACAATATTATACTAACAGCTGCCCATAATCGAATGACAATTCTGTTCTGATGGTTATGCTTATTATTTGGCAGCACCAAAGTCACTTTGGGTGATTTTTTTTTTCAACAAACGTGCAACACCACTGCCTACCACACATGGTAATAATAAGCGTTACTTTAAACAAACAGCAAAAAATAAAAGTAATGTTCCACAGGATATGGCGCGCTAATATGTACGATTGTAATCGAAAACAAAACAGAATAACGTGTCGTACAATCGATAAACGCATCGATGGTCAAATTTTAAATATAATTCATCAGCGAGCACCCACATCAATATCAACGTTTACGTATATAGTAGAATCACTAATGCGTTTAATAAAAAATTGTTTTATAATACAAGACTAAACAAAAGTGCACTTCTTGCTGTTGTACCGGATAGACCGATATCGCGTTATTGAAAACTGTTTAAACGAAGGACTTGCATCAATGGAAAAGATTGCAGAGCCTCTGGCAATACCTATACATCAAATATTGCAGCTGCTGGCTATAAACCGTTTTCGCTGTTTTCATTACCGATTCTCAGCATTGTTAGCTTTCTTTTTTGCAGCGAAATTACTGATTTCGGAACCTTTGAGATGTCCGGAACTCGGAAAAGATCCTGACCACTACCTGGTGTAACGGGCATCGACGCACGCCCGGAATCCAACGATCCAGACGAATAATAACCGCTTTTGGAAAACGGAGGTCTCGGATTATACCTGTACGATGAATACAGGAAGGTACAATATAAATGGGTTAATACAGTCCCTGATCAAAGATACCAATGAATTTTGCATCCTATAAAATATCTTTTTATATTAGCCTTTGGGTAACAAAAAGATTGCAAATTTTATTGGTATCTTCAATGTATAATTATCAGGCAACATAATCGAAGAACCTCACGGATAATTTGAAATTGATGCTGGCGATATTTTTTGATAGCCACTTTTTGTTGGCTGTTCTATCTTACATCGTTGATTTTCCGTACATCCTGGATTTATTGGCATTTCGACAAATCTAACCGTCTGAGTTGGCGATTTCGATGATTGATGCTGTACTTTTTGCATAAGGTCCAATCTTTGTCTATTTTTTTGTCGCATCGACGAAGCCATTATTACTCTTGGAGCATTGTTACAGGATTTTTCTATCGACTGTGATTCCATTTGCATAGCAAGATCGAGTTGTCTACTTTCCTCGTGGAGCTTTTTATACTTCATCGACATAATTTTCATATCTTCCGTTAACTTGGAAAAAAGTATTTTCATATTTTCGTATTTTTTTTCCTGAAATCATACATACGATGGTTTAAGCTCAAATACCTATGGAACCGATTCATCATACATTTCATAGACGTAATTTGTTTAACGAGATATTTACAGCTTCTGCAGAACCACGTAGGCATATTGCTAGCTGTTCCTCATGAAATTGTATCTTTTTTTGGCTTATTGTCATGAAATCGGTTAGTGGTGAGAAGTAATTGATCATTGTCTCGAGCTTTGGTGGATTCGTAAGTTTCATGGTTGCAAATTCGATTTTGCCGCATTCGGGACACACTGTAGTAACTGAAATACATTTATCGGCATGTAAGCAATTTATCTTATTATTCTTATCTTAAATTGCATTTTACCGGAAGTTAAGCACTGATCGCAAAACACGTGACTGCACTGAGTCATGATAAAAGTCCTTGCGGATTTTCCCATCAATCGGTAACACTTGTTGCACCGTAGCCACTCCATTTTATTTTATTTCGTCTTTATCTTATGTTTATTTCTATCTGCATGAGAACGTAACCAATATGCAAATGATTCAAATAACTGTTCCCTTTCCTCTCGCTACAATGTACTTTTCGATTTGTGTAAAACAGAAGTGATACTTCCATGACCTTGCAGCGTCCTTGAAACTACAATTTCCCAAATGATGCACTGAATGTCAATATGACAATAAAAGTTATGAAATTATTAATATGGACGTGAATAAATTAGATGATAGCTTTTTAATTGTATGAACAGAGATTAGAGGGGAGATCAGCAACATTCGACAAAGTCGAAACTTCGAACGTTGATTCTGCGACATCTGAGTGGTCAAAAGGTAAACTATTTCGCACCCATGTTAAGTTGGCCGCAAGCTATCGTAAAGTTTTTAACGATTTAACGACTATTCAACTTTTGAAGAACGTTACTGATCGCCGCCGTAGTCACTGGTATAAAGAGTTAAATGTCCGTATGCCGATCTATTTCGATTATTGATTCGACTGCCGTGACTATAGCAAAAAGTATTATATCGTGTTACATCAACAACTATGTAATGCCGTAAAGTAGTGTGAAAAGTTGTAAAAATAAAAATGTACAGATAAATAAACTAATAAGTTTTTTCGTTCATTTATAATAAAGAACTGTTGCTTACTGTTCATGAATGAAATAGAATTAGTAACCTCACTTTTACAGTATATTGGAACGAAGATACTGTTCGGACCAGAATATTAATTTACAGGGTAAATCATTTTTTAATGCAACGCTCTATTATTATTTGAGCTGCATACAAAGTTTGGTATTCGAATTACGTTGGATTCTTCTATATGGACATGGAGCTATATTCAACAACAAACTTAGTTGATTCTGTAATTGATGAAATAGCACTTGAAGGCTTGGATGGTATAACTCTAGAAGGTTTGTTTTCGATTTTTGGAGTCAATGATTTTCAATTTGTTCTCAAAATAATTCAAGGATATTGCCCGTTTTGTTGAAATAGTTGTTCAATTTAAAACTGATATTTATTTTACAATCAGCATTATGGGTTCGAATGGCAATGAGATTTCATGAAACAACCCCATTGTCATGCTCATTGATGGAACAGATATGGAATATATGTTTGCAAGTTCGAGAATTGGCATTTTATGAGCTAGATGAAGAGCGAGGCAAGCTCTTTATTTTCGATCGCTATGAATATGTTGACCCTGATATTGGAATAATTCTTGAACCGGTGAGTTACAAACGAGTTTATGTAGTAAACTTTATTGAGTTTCCTAGATGCAAACAGGCAAGAGCAATTGATATATTTTGGAATATTACAGGATTACGTGCCTGATGATATTTACCAACATTGTCCAATCGATGATTGGAAAAATGGAATAAAAGGTTCGTGTCCATCGTACTATACACGAAAGGATATCAGCAACATTGTGAAAAGTATGAACGTACTCGACGCCGAGAAGAACTATGGAAGAAAATTGGTCATAGTGGCATCTCAAACTGCTCGACAAAATGCTCTGATGGACAAATGTGTTTGTCCGATTCTTGAGATGACAGTAATGCAGTATTGTTTTTTGGAGCGTGTTGGCAGATCACGTTATCACGGTGAAGTGACTCAAGGCAAATTGAGCCTTGGTTTGCTCGGAGAAGACCCCAGATCGTTATTCTATCATAGAAAATTTTTGTTACGACACAGACTTGTGACCAAGCAAACTCACCATCAAAAAAGTGGTAGACACAGTTGCAGTGGAAGTTTACTTCATCTGCCAAGATTTTATGTAGAGAGGAAGCCAAAAGTAATTTTTTTGGCAGAAAAAGTCATTGATATACTAAAAACTCGGGAGAATCACCTTGCAGAATATAGCGAGATAAAGAAGGAATTGAAACTCGAGAATTCAATCAAGAAATTATTTAAAACCTCATTCTTTCAAAAAGTAGTAAAAACGGATCTGGTCAGTTCATAAATTACACGTGATTATTTGCTACGAGGTTTAATTACTTAAATTTGGTGATAATTAGATTTTTCTTATTATTATATTGAAGTTGGTACCTTGGCGAACGCTTTATCCTCAAGCAGAAGATACTGAATGGCAGTGTAAAAATAATTCCTCAAAAGAAAAAATGTTGCGGGTCGTGCAACTCCTAGACCCAAACCTAGAAATAAATGACCTGTGGAAGGATGATGTCATTGACGAAGACTATCCTCTGTCATTGAAGGATCCTATTGGTAATAGCCAAACTTTTAACTTATTTACATTTCATAATTTCCTTTGAAATACATAAATATTTATAAAGATTCACTCTTTATTTACAGAATTGCATATTTCCGAGCAGCAGTATGGCGTGCCTATTTTGAAACAAGCAAATAAGATAGTGGAGGCGAGCAAACACGACGGTCTTGGTCAGACCGAACTGGCAAGTAAAATGGGGCTGCCAAAGTTACAGGCTAGAACAATTTTCCGTAATTTGGCAAAATCGAACGTAGTTGCTACGTTTATGAATGATATGGGTCGTCAACGTGTTACAAAATACGTATCGCGAAAATTTGAAAGCGGAAGTAGAATGAGTAAACAGTTTAAGCAAGAAATGACAAAAATGAAAAAATTGACTGAAATCTCGAGTTCAAAAGATCATGGAATTAAGAAAGAGAATCTGGTTAACGAAGATGTCAAAAGAGGCTTGCCCGATATGGAGGAAAATAAAGAGAATACAGAGGGAAAATTATTAAAATGCGAACAATTTTCCACTGCAGTAGTTACACCAGTAATCGTTCCAAAACCGTCAGAGAATCGCGATTCGAAGGTATTTGATACAGCAACGAAAATCCTTCGCAAATACAAACTGACTTCTTATAAAAAGAGTTACAAGAGAACTTTTCAAAACGTGGCTCATATGGAGGATGTCATTACCCCGGCAAAACGTTGTAAACTAATTGAAGCCAGAAATAAAAACGCTAAAGCACAAACGGACGTGAAATCGAATGATCTCAAAGTTGCGACAGGTTTATCTCCGGACGAATTGGAGAAAAAATATCTCACAGGCGTAGCAGCTATTCCGCAAAAGCAATCGAACGACGTACTTGGTTTGAAGCATTTCGGGAACGTATCGAACGTAGCAAACATGACAAACGTATCGAATGTTACTTACAGATTGTTGAAACGTGCCAATATGATTATCGAGTCTGTGAAAGAGCATAAAGTCATCGATGATATGGCAAAATTAATCAAGGTAAGAAATGTCCATTTTTTTAGTAACGAGTGAAGTTGAAAAATAAAAAATCAGTCCATTCAAATGTTACTTTTGTTTACAAAAAAATCAAGGCTATAAGCGAAGAAGAGGAGAGAGAAGGCTACGATGTAAAGATCGACAAAAGATCGCTCATAAGGTTGTTGCAAAGATTGGCAAAGGACAATTTAGTGAAAAACATTAAGTTGACTCTGAGCACTAATACGAAAGAGAAAAGTTTGACGTTCATATGCGATCCAAGTATCGACGTGAATCATACCGTTATAAGGTCAGCCGTTGAACAGGCTAAAATCAAATTTTCTTTGGTCGGAGCGCAAAAGGTGAAAACGGTATTGCAATCGAAAACAGAGAAATTGGAACTACCCAGTGATCATGCAGATGATCTTGAGAGGATTGGAAAATTGACTCGCACTGCCAAGAACGAGAAGAAAGATTTACCGAAGAATGTCGTCTATGATATTGTAAGATTTCCTGCAATTCCTACTTTCAATTTATACGTACGTTAACTAATAATAAATAATAAGGAACTTTATAATTTTTGCGTCTTTACAGAAAGCGGGCAGACGATATGGTTTCGCACCAAAATTCATTCGTATGCAAGCTCTTCATTCTTATCTATTTTACATAATCTATGAGCATCCCGGTCAACCACGTGAATCGAAGGAAAAGCTTATTGAACTATTGCGCACGAAAGGAGTCTCGGTAGACAATCATTTGGAAAAGGAAATTAGTCAGATATATAATACAGAAGTTGGCTGGAAAATGTTCATACCGCCTTTGCCGATGCACAACGGTACGTAGCACAATTTGCTTATTTTAATAATATTCCGTATAGACCAACAAAAAACTTTCTCCATATTGAAATATCATTATGAAAAAAGGTTGGCCGACCGGATGGGCTCTGATGTGCGATCTTCTGATACGAATGCCACTATCGATATTCTTAAAAGTTCACAAAGTCACGTACACCATACCGGAACTCGATGAGTACACGAATCATCCAGTGAAAAAGCATCTGCTCGTCAAGGATATGCCAACACCGATGCGAAACGTTCTCTTCATACATCGCAAATACATATACAGGATTCACGACTCGATAACGCGATTATGTTACGTTGGTCTGCTACAATTTGGACCACAGAAATTTAAAGAGAAAGATAAAGTCTTTGTATATCTTAATCGCAATACGCAACTCCTCGATACTACGATATCCGCAGCTCACTATCACAAAATTGAAGAGAAAATGTATCCGGTTATAAAATATCACTTCACATCGCTCCAGTCGATCGACAAGTATTGGTACAAATTGTGGACGATTTGCGTGAACACGCGCTTGGGAGGTCGTCTCGTGGTTCAAGGAAAGGACATTGTACTTGAAGATCTAACTAAGAAGAACGAAATGATTGAAGCGACAAAACCACGTGCACCAAACGAGGCGAGCGTTCTCGACGACGGTCACATGCCGGGCGATCGTATGGGAGCTGCCGGTATAGATTCTGCATTTTTTGCTCATCTCAAACGAAATTGGAATTGGGATTCTTCGAATTATCCGTGTCAGCGTGCCATTGGACAGTGCGGTCGAGGTGGCAGAATGAGCCTCGAGAGTGAACGCGAATCGTACTTGGTGAAGGTGAAATCGAAACCAGTGAAATTTACAGAATTTCACGGTCTCAAGAAAATCACCGGTCCCGTGACTGTCAATGCGACAGATCTGGTGAAATCCGTGGCCAAAAATTCCAGCGACTCCAATATCACCAATGGTAATTTAATTAATTAAGAACATTCAAACTCTGTTTGGAGTATCCCTTCCTTCTAAGTTCAATTTTTCCAGTACTATTCGAGCATTAATATTTCTTTATTCTCATCTCTAGGAGCACCGGCGAAAAAGCAAAAGCACAATCGCGTTACTCCGACTAAGAGTGGCAAACAAAGATCGTACGTTAGACGAGTATTGCCGAGACGTCAGCATCATCGCGCTCGCGTTAAATACGACGAGATAGATTACAGCGCTTTGCAGCGTATGGATAAGCTTCGCGTCGATTGGGAAAAGCGAGAGGACAATATATTGCTGATTTGCAAAGTAGCGATGATGTATTTGTGCCCTAATCCACGTCGGCAAATGATCGGTTTCACAGCGGTACGCGACGTGTTGCGCTCTTACTCATTGACATCGCACAACAAAACTTCGAGAGCTTGTCAGCGACGTATTCTTTACATGCTGAAGAAGCCCGAGACCAATCACAGTGTGACGCTCGGTATCGAGGAATTGAAGCAAAATTTTTACATCAATCGTCGCTTTGGCGATGTAGTCGAGAATCTCAAAAGGGAATATCGCAATACGCGCAAGTACGACGAGGCAGTAACGCAGGTTTTCCGCGATCTCGTAACACACATCGCCAAGAAACATTACGACATAACGAACATACAGAGCACGAGATTGAATTTTTCACCGCAAACCCTCGAGGAATTTCGTCTCTTTCATCGTATCAAGTATCCTACGAAGTCTACAAGCGTACAAGGCTTTCACGATGAAACGACCAATGATATACACTCGTCGACGATAAATTCCGTAATACACAGCTCGATGTGTTGTGTGAAAGATCGAAAATCATGGGCGTATCAGTTGTTTCGTATTTATCAACAGTATCCGGAATGGCTTTTACGCAGTGCGATGGCAAAAATACGTACCGACCAGATGGTATCGATTAAGAAGAATTATGCTTTTGCTATAAGAAAACAATCCAGCGGCTGTATGCCAATGAGCAGCTCGCAGTATCAGCTAAGCTCGGGATACGTGCAAAAATTTAACACCAAACTGCCGTACAGCGTATTCAAGGAATCTTGGGAATTTTTCGTTAAACTCGCAAATCATTACAATGATCACATCGTGACGGGTGAAACAGCGATGGATACGAGTGCGAATGACGATAATGAGAAAAGAAGCGGAATCGAGATCGCTCCTGTAAACGGTGGAATAGTAGCGGCGATTCACGATTATATAAACGTCGATCAGTTGGATTTCGATCTTGAAATTCCACGTCATATCATAATGCTGGATCCTACGGCAGAGAAGGATGACGAAAGGTACATAAGGATAGCTCGCAGGTATCAGGACATATTGAGAAATTTGGAACATTTTCACATGCACGATATCTTCGATCGCGAGGATATAATGGCGTCAGCTCGCACAGAAATTAGCGATGGCAGATCCACGAATACAAAAACAATTCACTTCAAACAGTTTGGGAGCGACGATGATAACGAAAAATGTAAATCCTCGAAAGACTTGCCTAAGGTCAAATACTGGAATAATTCAGAATCGGATTTGGAAATAACAAAGGTTCAGGTTGTCGGTAAATTTGCGGATTCGTACGAGGCTAACGCCAACACTGATACCGAGGCTTTCGAGAGCGAGCACGAGATGAATTTTGATGACGAGGACGACGAGGATTGTTGCGATGAAGCTGAGGAGCTTGATCACGAGGACGATGATTTGATATGCTTTATTGACGGCACGAAGATTCGCTTGACGAGTCGGGATATCGAGCGTTCTGGAATGAAAATCGGTGTAGAGGAATTGCGCTCGAACGATGTCGCGAGAAGTCGCGAAAACCCGCATACCAAAGAAGAATCTTCGAGCAAGAAAATTCGTGGCAATCGAACGAGTATCGAGGAGCCTGACGTTACGAGGAAAAAACGACCCGAGGACTCTTTGGAAAATTCCATTTCGGAAATGGAGACAGTATCTGTCTCGAAAAGGTCTGTACAAGGGACGCGTGTGAACAATATTTTTCCCGCAGATGTGCCGACTGGCGATGTCAGAGTCAACGATCTCATAGATCGTGCCAATTTTTCAAGGGACGATCGTTCCTCGTATTATCGTACTGGTGATCCAAACGACGTACGAAAGCGTTATACGCGAATTGCACTTTTGAAGATGCGGGAGGAATTGAACGATCTAACGCCGCATGACAGTCATCATGCTCACGAATATTTCGTGCTGAATATGTTTAAAATTTTCTATTCCTTTCGGAGAGCGAAAATCGAGCGTCCTTTAGAACTGGCGAAGATCGATAAAGCGCAATTACCTCACGAACTGTTGCCCCTCGATCGTGATATCTGCAACGATCTCATGGCTGATCTCAGGAAATTTGCTATATTTCCAAAAATTCCTGTGTCGTATGAAAAATTCAAGAAAGATTTGGATAAAACGGAGATTTTTAAACGTGGCTTAGACGCTGTATATGAATACGTGCGAGACAAACGCGACGTTGGTGCAAGTATTTCGCAGCTTGTGGTGAGTTTCAACGATTCGAAAAGAGTTTAACGACATTATATTTGCATTTCATATTTTTGCCAGTATTAACTTTCAATTGAGAGTAATGGCGAAGGAATTTTTTTTTCTAGACCAAGTTTTACAGTATTCTGGGTGATGAGCTGTTCGAAATTCTATCCGTGTTAAAAGAAGGACGTTTGGTATTACGGGCCGGAGTGAAGAATACGCGGTATATACATCAAAACCATGCGGATCCGTGGCTCATACATTCGTACAAGATAATGCGTCTTCACAAAGAGGGACACCAGAATGTACCGTCTGGAAGTTTGTATATAATCGACGGCAAGAGCACAAGTACGAGCGAATCTAAAGAAAGGTCGGTCTATCTATTTTATGACCTTTTAAAATACTTTTATTTCGATCAAACAAATGATTGTCTGCCCTGTAGAGCTGAACAGATGGACATGATGGAGGAAAATGAGGATGACGAGGATTTGAAGAAAAATATCGTTGCGCCACAAGAAAATAGCTCATGTACAAATGATTCCGACTCTCGTCAATCGAGTCAAAGAAAAATGCAAAAAAGTCGAACGTGTTTGTTGCAAACGAAAGACATTTATCGAGCTGCAAAACAATTGGATCTCGAGTGAGTTTAAGTTCTATTTTTTCTTAACGGTATAAAGGAATGGAGAAGCAATCGAGAACTGCTTCGTTATTTTGGAATTGGGTTACAAGTTACGAATTTAGCGTTATGCGTAACTTTTGAGACGTTTTTGTTCTTTGATATTGAAAGCACTGCAGAGGAGATTAGAGTGGTCGTAAGACCGTGGATACGCATTGATGGAGCTGTAAATCGACGTGTTCTCGATCGTATGCTAGGCGGCGTTTTGTCCTACTGTCTTATACATCCAGGCGTTCATCTTACCAAAATTCAAGAAAAATTTGCTCCGGCTATTCAGCCGTTCCATACCAAAGAACTTGTTGAGGTAGATACGTAAATACCAATAATGTGTACTAAACATTATTCTATAATTTCAAAACCGACTTTAAAATTTTTGTAATAATTACGATGTTGTTCGCAGATACTAATGAGACTGGAATGCCTAAAAATGGGGGCCGCGCAAAAAACGCGCGTCACACTATTCTCAAAATCTTCGTCGACGAGAGCCGGTTAGTAAAATGAGTTTCAACGAGAAATCATCGACCGATTTATTTTGTTAATCGTTTACTGTTGTTTCAGTGTTCTCATGCATACCAGAACGTTTCGAATGGTCGGAAGAAGAACTGGTTGTTGAACCGATGCTCGGGGCGACATTAAAATTTTCCATGTTTCTGAGCACTCGACTTTATACAACGGACTTTTTGTCATAAAAGTTGCAGTGTTTGTATTGAAAAATAGAACAGTACGCGAATAAAAATGTTTATCGAATTCGTTCGATCGTCATTCCACTCCGTTACATAAATAATGGATCCTTTCGTTTATGATATTGGACAAATGACGCACAGAAACAAAATTCAATTCTCTCTTAAAAAGTAGCTCGTTGCCCGTAGCAACGCATCCGCTAGATTCAGTTCGTTTTTGATCTTCTCCCGGACGAAACAGTCGTCTTCCAAATTCATCGGTTTTTTTATACATCATCTTTTTATTTCACTTTATTCCCTCAGCAAGATTCGACAAATTATTTTATAGTTGACTCTTTACTCTGCGATAAAAACAAGAATAAAAATGGTACGGTGTCATATTGAATGTAAAAATTAGACCATTTCTAAAAATGGTGATAACATTGACGAAGATATTTTTCTAAAACGATCACCATCGCTTCATCCCATGTAAGAAAATAAATAAACAATCGTTTTAGCGTGAGTGTATTTCGATGCACGTCGGTCAGGCTGGCGTACAAATGGGAAATTCATGTTGGGAATTGTATTGTCTCGAGCATGGAATACAACCGGATGGTACGATGCCTTCCGACAAAGCATCAGGAACGAACGATTGTTTTAACACATTTTTCAACGAAACGAGTTCCGGTAAAATGGTACCTCGAGCCGTGATGGTCGATCTCGAGCCAACCGTTGTTGGTGAGTATTTTGGACTAATCAAACAAATCGTTCGATGACAATATGAGTTTAAAAAAAATGGTAAATTCCAGATGAGATTCGCGTCGGACCATACAAGCGTCTGTATCATCCTGAACAACTGATAACGGGCAAGGAGGACGCTGCCAATAATTACGCCCGCGGTCACTACTCGATAGGTCGAGAAGTGATAGATTCGGTGATGGATAGAGTCAGACGTTTGACCGATTTGTGTACGGGTCTTCAGGGCTTCTTCGTCTTTCACTCGTTCGGTGGTGGTACAGGTTCCGGCTTTACTTCGTTGTTGATGCAAAAATTATCCGACGATTATGGAAGAAAGAGCAAGCTTGAATTCGTCATTTACCCTGCTCCACAGGTCTGCACGATTTGTTTTAACTTTCGCCCTTCCTCCATCGTTTGCACATTTCGTAAGAATATTACTTATGGCAAAACAAATTCATGCACCTCGTTCTAGGTATCGACAGCCGTAGTTGAACCTTACAACGCAATATTGACAACTCATACGACGATCGATCATTCGGATTGTGCATTCATGGTCGACAACGAGGCGATTTATGAAATTTGCCGTCGAAAACTCGGCATAGAACGGCCATCGTACGCTAATTTGAATAGACTTATCAGTCAGGTTGTATCATCGATAACGGCCTCGTTGAGATTCGACGGTGCTCTTAACGTTGATCTCACCGAGTTTCAAACGAATCTCGTGCCATATCCGAGGATACATTTTCCATTAGCAACATATGCACCTGTTGTCTCCGCGGATAAGGCATTTCACGAGGGTATGTCTGTCGCCGAGATAACGTCCGAGTGTTTCGAAGCGGCTAATCAGATGGTCAAATGTGATCCCCGTGAGGGCAAGTATATGGCTTGTTGCTTGCTGTACCGAGGCGATGTTGTGCCAAAGGATGTTAATGCTGCAATAGCGACAATGAAGGGCAAAAGTTCAATACGTTTCGTTGACTGGTGTCCAACGGGCTTCAAAGTCGGTATCAACTATCAACCACCTACCGTAGTTCCCGGTGGTGATTTGGCAAAGGTGCGAAAGAAATACCTACTTTAACACATTTCTTCTCTCCTTGGTTTTTAAGCATTTTTGTTGCCAATTAAAGGCAGCGTTTATAATTCCCTCGGTGATATTACGCTTGTAAACAAAACAAAAAGGTAAAACGAGCCGTGTCCATGCTCTCTAATACAACGGCGATCGAGGAGGCCTGGTCAAAGTTGAATCATAAATTCGACCTAATGTACAGCAAGAGGGCATTCGTACATTGGTACGTTGGTGAGGGAATGGAAGAGGGTGAATTTTCCGAAGCCCGCGAGGATCTAGCAGCTCTCGAGCGTGATTACGAGGAGGTCGCTCTCGAGTCACCATCAACGCCCGATGTCTCGTTGGAATATTGAACCAACTCGATTAGGACCTAGACTGCATTACACATTTTTTATCGCTTTTCTTTATACAAATATTTTGATATTTTTTTTTTTGAAATCTATTCATATACTATAGGTATTTTGCTTCTGATATTTATACATGTGTTTTTTTATATATTTTATTTTGATTTTATGACTTTGCAATGCAATGACCACGGGACCTGGGCTTGCAATCGCTGATATAACGAAAAGTTAATGAGAATTGCTTTGGATTATCTGCGAATCACATGTTGGGGAAGAAAAAAAATAGTATATCTTTTTTTCGAAAAGGCGAGCGAACTATATTGGCCACTTGCGACAAAATATCATTTAATTCTTGAGCTCGTAGGCACACGTGGGTATGTTTCTTTTATATATATATATATATATCATTTTCTTATCAACAATCGTTGTACAAGTTTTACAATGAATAAAATTATTTTACAATTATTTAGCGAGTCGGGTACTTAACAGTTGCTGTGAGAAACACGAGTTCTCACATCCACGTTTCATCCCCCAAAATAGGCTGGAGAGGCTTGAGGTAGTTGGCACTAGCTGGGTCAAGTCACTCGATCGAGAAAAGCCTTTATTGGTCCATTTTCTTTGTATTTATTTATTTATTTGTGTATTTCGGTTCTGACCTTTCCTTTCTGTTTTTAAGTATATTATCACTGCCGATAGTTGTCGCGTTTAATTTTTCGATGTTTTATTTTTCGTCTAGTGTTAATGCGAATACGGGTTCGAAAATCTCTCCCGAGATATTCTTTCAAACAGTTGGGCGTACATGCAACAGGATCGAATCAATCGATCGATTCTTTCTTCTTTCATTTACGATAATATCGTACCACGATATTCGTTTTGCACTCTATTTACAATAACCTTGTCGAATTGTATCTTTCTAAGAATCTCAATGAGCAAGAAACAAAATAACGATAATAACAATAATGGCTTACCCTTGGCAAGAATTTCAAACTATTCTAACTTCTCTAGTCGAGTCGTGCATAGGCCGAAGGGCCGATTCGTTGTCCAGAGTCTCTCGTCGGGCTAGACTCGTCAAATTTCCCTACGATTATTTGTATCACCCTCTAGACATCGACTTCTGTCTCTCTAATGAAACGTGTTGTCAATCACTGCGATAAATCTGCGGTAAACATAATGAAGAGATAATAAATAAGACGGAATAAAATTGTAAAAAGGAAAAACAAAAATATACCTCATTTGTTGCCGAATGCTTCGACGATTAAGGCAATGCTCTGATAAGTTCCTGTGACACATCCCAGTAAACCGATCACCAGTATACACACATCTTTCATGATCGTGTAAATACCTATAGACGCTTGCTGGGAGCGCATAACTATTTCCATTATCGGCGGAAAAATCAATGCCAATGCTGTACTGCTCACACTACCGACGAGCGATATAAACAAGCCAAGTTCTGGTATGGCCTCAGCCAGGATAACTATACGAGAACAGAAAATAAACGCATAAGAGAAATTAACGATTGAACATAATTAAGAAAATACACAAAAGAGTCGATGAAATAGATGTTTCTTTTTCTTTCAAATGACAACTCACACGTGAGAAAGCATACGGCCGAACGATAGCAAATTTCGGAAACGGCTGGCCACCGAAAAGGTCCAAAAGTGTCGACTAACGTTGGCCAAGTTATTGCAATTGGTACGTAAAATTGCAATGCGTATGTCAGCAATATACTCAACGAGATTGCTAATTGTATGCACTGTGGCAGCCTGTAAACATAGGAAAATGGACACACCACAGAGACGATATATAATGGACCGGAACTTACGAACGGTGAAAGAAGTCGAAAAATCATAATGTCGCTATAGTGCTAAGTGAAAGAGATTTTATAATATTATACTTTTAGAAACTACGATATACGTATGAAGATGACTAGGAGATACAGGAGGTGAGCATGATCTTTGTGAAATAAACAAGTAACGGTATCGAGGAAAATCATAGTTTCTTTTTTTTGGTCACATCGTGGCAAGGACGTCGAGAGTTTTGCACTTTTCTTTTTTCTTATCGAAGATTTATCGTGCTAGGCTGTACGAACGTGATACGAGATTCGCGTTGCATAGCGATCCCAAGTGCAATGAAGGACTGAGGAAATGTTTATCACATGTTTGCAAAAAGAACGATCATCCCGACGGATATGTGATTTTTTTTTTTTTGGTAATCGTGAAGAAAACAAAAAATATCTGAAAAGTTGGTGAACAACGGAGGAACGATGAAGTACCGTATTTGTGAGTTACGCAAGCGATTTTTGTTTTTCGTGTACGTATAATCTCTCGACTCTTTCCCCCTTTTCTTTGATAATATTCGTCGTTGACGAACGAAAGCAAATTCGATAGCGAAAAACGAAAACCCAGGAGAAAGAGGGCCGCGGTGTTTCACAATACCCTCGGACAAAACATTGAATCCCTCTTTTTCTCGGTCGATACGTCTAAAAACCTCCTTTCTAGTCGATGAAATTTAATCAAAAACAGAGAAAACATTATTCGCAACGAGACATCGAAAATACGTGAATGTTAATAGTCGCCAGAAATTGCCAAAGTATCATTTTGTCAAGCAACGGATCGTCATGCTCTGATGCAAAAAAAAAGAACAAAAAGAATCGTCTATTCCACAATACGAATTCCTTACTTTTATTCAATTTCTCGATTAGTTCGATTTTCTTAATGTCGAAAACGTTTGATACGTGTGCACGAGTCGTTATTCAATCATAAGTTTTGTTTTCTTTCTTTTCACTCACAATCGATACGGTAACAGCGATAGTGATATTAAGAAGCCATCAATAAAAGCTCGATTATCGACGTAGAGGATTCACAAACTTGTTTTTTTCATCGGGAGATAACTCGAGATATCTTGAGACAAAAAAATTACCATTTTCGCGAATAGGGATGGCCGAGATAACGATTAATAGAATATATCGTACCGTTAGTCAAATTAGTTGATCGAAAAGGAGAGACAAAGAGAGAGAGAGAGAGAGAGAGAGAGAGAGAGAGAGAGAGAGAGAGAGAGAGAAAGAAAGAGAGAGAGAGAGATTTGACGATGACAACGATAGGAAGTATCAGAGAGGACACGAAATATCGGAGCTCCGATTAATGAATAGTTTGAGAGAAACAGAAAAAGAGCGTAAGTGAAACAAAAAACGAAGAAAAAAAAAATGTCTTTCGAAATTCGAAACGCAACGAGATAATTCGACAGGACTACTTACCAGGACGGGACAACTTCCGAGGAGTCAAGGTTGAGTGTGACAGAACCCTCTACGCTATCACCGTATTTTAAGTATGATAGAAAGCCCATTAATACGAACATCGAGCCTACAATGACCATGCCAACATTAAGTACTCCCAGAGGTTTGCTGAATTTCTCCGGGGTTTTCATTTCATTTTTTAGTGGCAGCACCTATTACATTGTTTTTGTTTTCGTTGTTGTTTGTTGCTTTTTCACCAATTTTTTTTTTTTAGTTTTTTTTTGTTTGTTCTTTTTTCGCTTATGTAATTGAATGAAAAAAAGAAACATATAAGATAGAAAAAAAAAGATATATAAATATGTACGTAACTCTCGTTTCATCACGAGTATTATGTTTCTTGTCGTTCGTCATAATTTATATTCGAGATTTAAACACCGACGTTATCAAATCCATAATGTGACAATTTTATAATCTGTTTCAATTGAATTAATTTAATTGCTTTTGTTGCAATACTCACCAGAGTGATACCCTCAAAAGAATAGATAACGGTGCCGAAAAATAGGGGTATGTCGCGCCAGTCTGCGACGTAGGCGCGTTCCTTGACCGATGGCAAATCTCGGCTCATCAGATAGATGGACAGTACGTAACCGGAAACGACGAGGAAATTCGCTATCGACGATACTGGCACCAGGTATTTGAGATTTCGTATCCACGTACTGAGCATTATTGGTACCAATACAACGGCCATGTGTAGGTGAACATTCATCTTGAAGCCATAACCATCTAGGACCTTTGGATTGAAATGGATAGAAAATTAAAACGTAATTATTAGAGAGTAAGTGTCGCGAGGTGTATTTACCTTTCAAGAGGCAAAACATTAATTTTCATTCTCACCTGTTTCATGTTCGTGGAAATAAAGACGAAATAGACGCAGCAAAATCCCAATTGTGTAACACACAAAAATATGTTAACCAATTTTCTGAAATTGCAAATACTCTCGGGTAGTTGACATCGGCTAGATCATCGAAATTCTCGTTTTTTCGTCCGAAATATTTCCTCGCATTATCGACAATTCACATGCTGTCTGATATTGTTCTCGTCGCTAGTTCTTAAGAATAATGATTCGTGTTTTTTTCGTTTTCTCTACGAGACATTGTGATTTGTTTATATTTGCTAATGAACGAGCTTGATGCGATTTTTTCCCCATCGTGTACTGCAATAGTATGGAAAAAAGAAGAAAAACACGCTGATCACAATTCAACCCCAATGAGTAAGAATTTTTATTTTTTTTTATTTGTCATGATTGAACGGAACAACGAAAATTCAAGATCAAACTGGATACAAAGTTTCCGTTTCAATGTTCTTGGATCGTTAATGCACACGCGACACTAGCCAATTCCGGCCAATTGATCGGTGTTATATTCAAACGTTTTTACTCAGCTGTTTGCGGTGCAACGAGATGCGAGTAGTCGTCACGCGAAACCTCGATAAAATTCTCAAATGTACACGAGGTTCGTTCGCGACACCGCATTAAAAATTCATTTTGCTTTTCGATACGTAAATACATTCCTTTCGGTTATTTTAGTCATCGTTGATGATCCGCAGTTAAAATTATAACTAAATCAAGGGCGCGCCACTCGGAAACTCGCCAGAGTAAAAATAAAGTCTTTACAACGAAGAATCCAATACCCAAAATTCATCACGATCACAATATTTCTTTTTGTCATTTTTCGATAAAGAAAAATGCAACACGAACGACTTACCTCATCATAACGGAATATTTGCGAAGTTGAAGCGGTCCTGTTTGAAAACACATTTCCACCGTTCCAGCAAAGCCCGGTCGTGCGTCTTTCGTCGTTCCCAATCGTCGGCAAACTTCCTCGTTACAATTGATCTAAAATAGTTAAGTTGCCAATAAAAGAATAACAAAACTCTCGATGATGTACGTCGATGGATCATACGAGTAAAAAATTCGTACGAGAATATGCTGAGCGTGGACACAAATCACTCCAAGCAAAATTGTTAGAGGCGGAGCGAGAAGTAGTCCGGCGTTTTTGAAAGCATCGCCAAGAGCAAAAATTCCCGAACCGACATTGCCCTTGAACAGGTGCATCATGGTTTCCAGGTAGCTTGATAAACAAAAGTCTCTCGTTCATTACTTCTCTCAGAAATCCGTGAAATAAACCAATCAACGATTAAAGTTTGCAAAATAAACGGATGGATATATTATTTTTGGATTGTACTAACGATGTCGGATGATGAACACCCGAGCCGTGTTCCGGATCAGCGTGAGACTTGTTGCGACTCTCCTTGCCGATCGATAGAATCGGATCTTTGGATTGGAAGGCGCCATAATTGTCGACGGTGCTCCTGGAAAAAAAGTAGTAAAACGAAAAAGATTTGTTTAGTCAAGCAAATCTCGAAGCAGCGAACAACGAGAATGAGCTACTCGCCACAAATTCGTCACGAGTCGAACCGTCGATTTTTATCACGGGATCAAAAGTCACCCAGGTTTGAAAGAAGAAACGTAATTTTTTCTACGTGGTATTTGCATGACTGTCTACGTTAGACCTTAGAAGTGGGTCAGATGCGCTCGAAATAACCATCTTGCGAGTAAATTATGCGCCGGTAGCGCAACACAAGCGCTTTGGCAGAAAGCCTGGAAATCTCCAATTTTACCGTCCATTTTCACATTTACAATTGTTGGAAATTCCAGCATTAACTTCCTTCCAAAACTCAACATTGCCCCAAACAAATACAAAATAATTTACCCAAGTGGCGTGGTCGTTCCTTCGAAAATCGTTTCAGCGCCAATTCTTGGATCTCCCTTTCGAGAAGGTCCCGAAGATTTCAGATGAAATTCCATCTGCAACGAAACAAAGTATTGGCTCGATTATTATTTATTCACGGCTAACGTCGCTCGAGTTTAATTTTAGTGATTTGGCGATCGTAGTTACCGGTTCCCAAATTGTCCCAACAAAGTTATACCTACGTACAACAATTCGGAGCCGATGGCACGAGGTTTTCCCCATTTGGGGCGTGATGACATCATTGTCGAAAATTGTCTCGTGTTCTCGCGCGACAAACTTCGATATATCCGATATGCTTATATATATAAGAAACGGATTTTATGGGCAAAGCGTAGAGAAACGTCAGACGCGCGTGTAAAACCCGACTGTTTTTCTTTCTTTCCTCGTTTGTATTCAAGCCCGTTGCCTTGAAGACTATCCAGTGGTCGCGCAAGCGTGTCCTGAAACTCGTTGATTGCATAGTTTTCTTATCGCCGCTCGTAAGCAACGCACATTACAAACGAACGCGATAATTGCATTTATATCGCTGCTCGACCAAAATAAATTTAGCAACGCCTATGTTACCTCATCCCTTTTTTTCTATATCCGACGATTAGTCTTAAAGAATCGCGAGAACAATGCCTATTTCCTTTTCATACGCATCGAACGAGCGACTGAATAGAAAATCGTTGAATAGCGAATAAATAAAGCGCGCCGATTGATACTCGGGAACTTTTACAGGTTCGCGATCGTTTCTTCTCGAAAGTGAACGGCGGTCGACATTCCATGACTCGGAATACACTCGTCAGCATCTGTGTGTATTTAGGATCGAGATAAAGTGTATCGAGCGAGTTCTAATATCCGCAGCTTTTCGGTCGATTCTTTTCTCTTGGAAATCTCAAAAGTCACTGACCACTCGTATTTATTATTTATAATTCTGGCAAACGTCCTCGACGCTCTTAAAATACGTACGAATGAAAATTCTTCATAAATAATTTTTGGACGAAGATGATTCTAAATCCGTAAACGACGAATCTTAACTATTCCTTCTTTACGTAAAATTAAACTTCTACCGACATAAATGGATTTGCAAGCCGAAAGGATCGACCGTGCGATTAGTGAATCATATAAGCCAACGGAGTGTCCTTGACACGGAAAATAAATTCACGCGAGAATCGGATTACAATCCGCGGTTTCCTCAAAAAAAGTCACTTTTATTACGCCGTGCGTCGCGCGATCTTGAGATTACAACGACGATTACCGAGATCGTTTCTTTAACGACGAATCTACCGGTTTATATAAAAATGGAAAAATAGCTTGCTACTTTTCTCGACAATTTATCCTCGTACGTGGATATTTATCTTTAAACTCGTACAATCGCTATCTTGCGCGAACGACGCGCCGATACGAGAACAATTACATTGTCCGTGTGACTTTTATCGCGCTGGACGATACAATTACGGAACGTTATTGGCATAGCGAATTATTATTCGTTCTATTAATTTTCCGATCGATCAACGAATCGATCGTAATTAATTCGAAAGATCAAACTCTCGAGCATACATAAGAGTTAAAACCTAGAGAGGATTTGTCTCGCGAGGGTGGCGAGTGATGAATCTTATCGGTTCAATTGGTCGATGAATGAACTGGTGCGATTAAAATTATATACACCCGTGTGTTGTAATCTTCTTAGTACCCGTCTGGTCTGCCTGGGCCGGACTTGGATATTGGCGATATTACCGGACACGAATACACGAGTACATACAAACGAGTCTTAAGCCTCATGTGTATGTCGGTAGACTTCTATACCGACTTCTCCTTTCGAATCTTCGACTATATATAGTCACGATTACACGTATCTATGTGCGTATGTATGAGAGACAAGCGCTTTCGCCGGGTCTCAAGGTTTTAAAACTGCATTGAGTAACTTTGTCGCCCGCGACCTCTTTGAGGAAGGTAACTCATTTCGGTACGAGGATAACTATCGACTTCCCTTCATTATATCTTCAACGATGTAAATAGGGTCTTATGATAATTAGGTATAAAGTAACGCTCGTGTAATTTGACTAAGGATCTAGTACCGGAACGCCTCGTGATTCTAGAGCCAAACAACTCGAAGCCATTCAAATATTTCCAACGAGCCAAAATTACTCGGTCACGAATAAATTATTGTTGTTAGGGCTATTTTTGTAACGAGGTTCTCTCGTACGGAGATTAGGATTCTTTTTTGTTTTCTCGACGGAAAATTATCTCGAGATTTCGAGACGAAAAGCGGATAGAGCCGTGGTTTACACCTTGGACCGATGTCTCTCTCACGCAGGCTTCCGTTTCACGCACATCGTGCGGTATACCCCGAAAACTTCTCTGACCACACTCCGCGGGTCTTCGTTTCTCTACCGATAAGCAACTATTTGGCGGTGTTCCAAAGCGCCAGAGTGCTTCGCCACTACCACCAATGATCGTTCTGCCAACACGCGAAAAGCATCGACACGTGTGTACCTACATCGAGACTACGACTGAATTCTCATTTGAGCAATGTGCTCGTCATCGTCTATACCGATTGAAACTTATTTACTCCGGTGTCCGCTAGCTCGTAACGATTATCAAGATTTTGTTATCATCGTTATTATAACCAGACACTGGAATTCTCCATGTCGTGTTAATAATAATAATATCGTGTCAAACAATTAGAACGAACAATACCTTGTCTTTACATGCGAACGCTAAATACGTTTGTTTGTTGGCTCGTCGAGGCTAATTTATTTTTCTTATATCTGCACTGACAAATTAGTGACGAGCGACGCGTGGACTTGTGCTATAGGTCATTGTTCTATAGCGAAAGGAGCGTCAGTTTCACGTGGCTAGAGAGAGACAGATAGAACCGATCAGAAACGATGCATTCGGCATCAGGTTTGGCAATGCATTCGGCGAAGTGCACTAAAATAGTAACTCAAAGTGAGAGAGTCGGCGGGTTATGTCTTCCTCTCTCTCTCCTTTTCCCTCTAATTCCTTAAGTATTGCATGTGCATCAGTCTGCGAAAATTGCAGACAGAATCGATAAAAGAGAAATACTTTTATCGATTCTTTAATATCCATGTTCGGTCTCGTATTCGAAGGACCCAGAGTGATGATAGATGTAAGCAAACGCTTCGAGGAAAGACCTAAAATGAAATATTGGAATATGAGACATTATTTATGATTTAGCGTTTATGATAGCTAACCGAAAAGATGTGAGAGCTCTTCAATTTGCCATGTAATCCACTTTTCGTATCAAATGGACTTAAAGCGTATAGCGATATTGTTCTCGATCTTGCGTGCGAGACACGATGGATTGGGGATTCCCAGCGTTGTTTGCCCACGTGTAACGTTATCAGATAGTCGTCCAAGGCTATCCCAATATTCGACAATGAATTTTCTATGGAAATAAAGTATTTTAATTAAATACTTTTCTCAAACTTTACAATTATGAAATAACAAACGAAAGGATTCTTGGCGAGTGTTTTCAAGTTTCTCGCTTAACGAGTGCGAGCTGTAAAACGCGAGTACGAAAATTCGCATTTGTCGCTCGAGCCTTCTCCGGTTTGTTATTTGCTTTCATTGGTATTACACAAGATCTGATTTGTCTGTTTCTTATAATAGTCTCGCTATACTAATTCGCTATCGTTCGATTCATTGCCAGCCATCAGTGACGAGACTCGACAAACGCATCTGTTTCTAATTCTCAATTTTTCCTGGATTTTTCCGCGTCGAACTTAAAACCTTATCGTGGCGAGTTTCAAGTATACGATAGAAAAGAATGATTATTATCAATATCTTTTATCGCGCTAGACAAGAAGTGTACAATCAGATGTTTTCTTTTTTGACAAAACGAAAGAATTTATCCGATATCGGTAACGTCGTAATTGCACCTTAAGACAAATATTCTCAATTTATGTGAACGACTTTTTTAAATACATGTTCGAAATACGGAATAAACGTTTCAATTCGACCGGCATATCAATCCCAACGTGTATATTAAAATAACATTTTTATTCATTACCAAGAATAAGTTGCAATCAGAAAAATAGCTCAAATAATCCGTTTGTTTCACCGTCTCACGTGCGCGAATGTTCAGTGATTCGTGACTAAACACAGGAATTTGTGTAAGAATTCGTGTGTATGCAGGTACGTGTGTACGTATATATTTAAATATCTGGATGATAAGAGGCTCGTGCGCTTTCGAACGTTTCTTATCTCACTCTTCAATGATTCACGTGCACGCAGATATACCAAGACATGCAGCTATGAGATTGTCTCCTCTATCATCATTTTCCAAACAATACCTGGAACTATCGATAAGCAATCGTTCGACGATAAAAATGAGCCGTTGACAATGTTTATTAGACAAGATTAAATAAATCCTCGAGTATTTGGCCAATGTTGTCAACCGTATCAAGAAGAAAGATGCCTTAGTATACCGGTGAGAACTCGATTCGTCCAATTAATTAATCGTTCGTGCATTCATAAATATTTATATACGTCGTATTTACACTTCGATAAATACACACGCCTTTCATATTTAACAGGAAACCTCGCTCTTTCTTACTCCCTCTCTCTCTCTCTGCTCGTGGACACGTGGGCAAATTTTGTTATTATTATGTTTTTGTACGTCTCAGCCCATATACAGATATTTCTGTCGCAATATCAAATGTCCTTGTTCTTATTATTGTCGAGTATTATATATCGTGTTTGATTCCTTATGCGCAGTAATGGTCGATAAATTTGTTCTCTCATAACATATGAAATAAATTAAAACTATATTGTGAGATAAAGCTTGGTTTGTTTATTTTTTAAATTCAAATTCCATTTTTGTTTTGTCCCTGATACAAGGAGAAGAAGAGATGGGGAAGGCTTAAAATTTCCTGGTCAGCGTTATCATACAAGTCCTCGCTTGAGATACTGCGAATCAATCAGGTGTAAGAATCGTTTGTATCGCAAAACTTTCATTGAATTAAAACTTGCGGAAATGTTAGTATCAAGATTGAATTAAAACTTGTGGAAATGTTAGTATCGAGATCGAAGATACGAGAGATTGTTAGCCAGCGATAATCACTGTGTGAAATTAAAATGTACACACATACCAATGCCACAACAATGCTTGATATATCAACGCACATGGGCACTCTCGGCACAGACGTCGAGTGGAATTTATCCCGGACGTGAGAACTTTTCCAAGAAACGAAGGAAGAAATAAAATTTCGTTGATCCATCAGACGAATTTTCGAGACGCTCCGAAATTTCTGAATTACATAACGAATAAATCATTCGTTCGTATAAAATCATCATGGATAAATGTTTTCCTTTCACACGAGTGAAAAAAAGAATGATTTTACCGCATGTATAAACTTCCTTACGTAAATTCGATCCAACTGAGTAAATGTTGAAAGCTTCAGGTGGATTTGTGGACGGAGATGAAATTAAAGTGGTGAGTTTTAATAAATATAGAGCATGGATATTATTGTAGCGTTAAAGTCGAGTGAAATAATGAATAAGTAGTTTGATCAACGACTCACCGCTGATTGTGCGTGTGTTTTTTCCACGATGGTAGTTAATTATCCAAACACTTTGAGTCGGGTTATATCACTTATCCATGAGAGTTTTCGAACGGAGTAACGAGACACGGCCGGTTGTCTGCGCTCGACTGATGAGTTCTCGCGTATACTCGAAGATATCGCGGCTTTGAGCTCGCGCGGTGTCTCGTCCCTGCAACACGTTTAACAAACCAATACACTATCGCCCGTTCACTCTCTCTTTCTTTCTTGGCTCTTGCCAGAAGGACCGCGAATCGTTCGAGGGAGAGACTATTTCTTCCATCCCTACCAATGCAAAATTTCCAACTATCTCACGCTCGCATAGGCTCGCGATACACGACCAACGAAACCTCCTCCACCTCCGAACACATGGACTCGGCGCATCAAACCGAGAAAAACATTCATTTTCTTTTTATCATTCTCGGCCTACTCCAATTTTTTTCTCCCGGTCTTATTGCATCTTCTCACCCAAATGTACCCAACGAAACATCTCACAAGTTGTCTTTCGTACGAATTTTTAATATCATAAACTTGAAAAACATGAATCGTTTCTATTGTATGCCGAATGGTTTCGTTCTTTTTCTTTCGTACGAGTCTCGTCGGAGGAAAAAAATTCAAAGGGCCAACGCCAAAGTGAGAGTTACAATTCATTTCGTTGAATCGAATCTTTTCCAGCTAAAATACTTACTCCTCGACAATCTTTAGTCACAAAAATAGCGCCACACACTGGCAAGAATTTAACAGTAGCCCTAATACCAACTCTATCCGTTTATTTTCGTACGACTGACACCAGAAAACTATTTTCAAAGGTTCTCAAATATCTCATCACTGTTTTTCCGTCTTTGCCCGAATAGTCATGCCGACGGATTTTTGTCTCGAGTAAGGGATGCGAACGATGTTCTAGTGGCACTGTTGGAAATAGACACCTTGATAATACTTTCCATATGTTACTTTTCTTGTTTACACAAATATCGATTATGGGAATCAACATTGTATACCTTGTTCCGATTCTTGCGACGTGATTGTCCGAGTAGGATTGCAATTTGTCATCTTCGGTAGTCCCTTTTATATATTCGATGCTTTGACAAAATGATATTTTTCTCACGAACATCCGATATAATATCATCGAACATATCGTGTGCTAACGGAAGATCTTGATCGATTAGATTACTATTACAACCATTATCGCCTATGGAAACACAACAAGTTAGGTTTGAAGGTTAACGCCGCGACGGAATTGGTCATGAAAACAATAACATTGTTGCGTCGAACACTCGTACGGTTATCGAATCGATCATAAAACTTCTTATGACATTTCAAAGAGAATTGCTACTCACCGCCTGGGGTGGCAGCATAATACGAAATCGAACAGAAAACGAAAATTCATGCTTATACATTTATGAGCGAAAGTGTCCGAACGAAAGTGGCAGCACTATCCAAAAACAATATTTCGCGCGTCATCTACTTAGTATGTAGGTGGTGACGTCATGCGGAGGATTCGCGAACTCCGTAATTTTCCTAGCATAAGTAATCATACATGATCCGGTCCATAATAGCACTCAACAGGTAATAGCGCGAAAGACGAAGCAGAAGGATCATGGTGGTGAATTTTGTCGCAAATTCTCTTGACGCATGGGACTTGAAGTATCTATATGTTTACGAAATGTTTGATCTAATCTGTGAGTTGCGAGATATAGCATAAGTACAGATAAATAGGAGAGTGACGCAAAAAACAGTAATAGTCGTTCGATGATCGGTATGAATTCGTGGAGCACGTTCAGCAAGATGGGCGGTCAGTTGAACCTTTATCGCATAGCTGAAACTTTTTTCGCTGTGCACACGTATTGTAAGTATTGCTCGTTTTTTCAAGAACTTTTTGCGTCTCGGCGACGTAGGAAACGTTTTTGCATTATCAGAATTATGTACATATAAACAAAGTTCATTTGCCACGAGTGGTAGTTGGTCTTACTGGCACGTCGCGTCAGCTCGCGGAAATGTCGTAAGTTATTGAAGTTCAAGCACATTACTGCAATAGTTGCTTGCAGTCTTCCACTGTTTTCTGCAGATTTAGCCGCCTTTGTGACAATGAAAAAACTGTGAGTTTCGATGTTTTGAAAAATCGTTAGACGTATATTTTTATTCATTGTGAAAAATGGAGAAAATCATGGCATTCCTTCTCCATTGTATGCACTCTATAAATCAGTGTATCTGTCTGAAAATGTTGACGTGTACAATCGTATGGTGAACAACTATGGCTAACTCACGTACGAATAAACATTAATAGTATGACAGCTTGGATATTGACACGATTTTATATCAATTACTGTATCATGCAACACCTATATTTACAATATCAGAACAGTCTTAAAAAACATTGTGATGCAGTACATTAAGTGCATGTGGCTTCGACTACCATGTTTACAAAGCCAGATTTATACTTTTATAAAATCGTGTCAATTCATCCTGAGACTAGAACCAACGAGAAAGCATGTAGAGATAAATGAGAAAGGATAATACAAAAGTTTTGCTAAAGGCATCGCCTTAAAATGATTTCTTATTGCGATGAGGCATTACATATTCCTTCACATATTCGAATACAGATAGCAAACTCGAGCGTTTTCTTCGTCCGGAAAAATAATTCGCTATCACGTCATCGTCTGTGGGAAAAAAAAGAAGATTGCAGTAAAATAATATCTACAAGATAAAAAAAGCAGGAAATATACTTTTGTAATGTAAAAGATATGGGCAATTCTCACTCACCCATCCGAGGTCTCTCGCTTTGAAAAGTTGTAGGAAGAACGTTTTCATTCGCGGATAGGGATACAAAAAGTGCGAATGGCACGAGCCACAAACACAGAGTAAAATATCCCATGACCTGTGACAAAAGGCATTTTATCATTTAAATAATTTAAAAATTGCTTTTGTTGTGGAAAGTTAATGAAAAATAATTACAAACGATGACTGCATAGAACGAAAGTTCGAAACGTGTTTCTTACCTCTGAAAAGTTGTATGTGATTTTTGCAAAATACGTGAATGCAAAGTAGTGATTTATGATTAGAAGTATGACGGTAACTATAAATCCAGGAGATGTTACGCTGACGTATGGAAATGATTTCAAGATGTACAGATGTGCTGCTTGCGCGACCATTCCGAATGAGGTCATGACGAGTGGAAAATCCTCAAACAGTAAAAGTCCAATGTGAATAGCACTTGTCACCTGATATCAAGAAATAAAATTCATTCAATCGATATCACATAAAAGCAAAACATTGACTTTGACTTCGAGCCATTGACCAGTTTCTAGTTAGACAATGTCTCTACAGGCATTTATCTAATCATAGATAAAAATTGTTCGGACGTCGAGAATCATGAGAAGTTGAAAAAAAAGATTGATCACTTACCGCAACGAACGTTTTTATAATTCTTTTAGACAATACAGTGTACTCTTCGACGAATTCGGCCATGTAGTAAAGCCCAGCAGCTGAAAAATAATTCATAAATGAATTGTTGAATAAGTACGCTAACGTTAACCTGTCGCGCTATGAACTTGAGGTTAAGTAGTAGAAATAGAATTCGTAGTGCGTCATAAATTGATCTTTTAGAGGTATGTAAATTTTTGGGAAAACTTACCGATAGAAATGGTGATAAAACATATTTGGACGATGAGAGATATCCAGCTTAGAATGTAGAAGAATAACATTGCACCGTCACTTCACATACCATAATAACGACTAATCATACTACTTCCCACACAATAGTATCCCGATTTAGACAAGCTTCCGAAAAGTCACTGGTCCGAGGAGGCTACTATTCGGAATTTTTTCGTCCGAAGAGTTTTATATCGGATTGCACAATTTTCCGAATGACAATAGTACCGGTAATAGGAAATTACGACGCTTATCGAAGTTCCAAAAGCACAGTGTCCCGAACACAAAGCGACTCTCGATGGGAATTTTGTTACGAATAAACAAGATTTCGACTTACAGGAATCCTACTATCCGACGATCGATATGCGAGTACCCTGGCTGTTCGTCGGTCACGCAGATTTCTCGTGGCGCCACATGCAACCTCTCGCGTCGGTTTGTTTTTCAAAAGTGGAGGAGTTCCTCGCTTTCGTTTCGTCCTACGAGGGAAAATGAGTTATCACAGGATGGAATACTTCCGAATAATATTGTCGCAAGATTCTAGGGTCTTTCGTCGTACGATTTTCCCCAAATGTTCAAGGAGTTCAACAAAACGACACAGTGCGAACACTTTACCAATCGATTTCATTCTTCCCTGAATATCGATGGATATGTTCGATGAATAATAAAAGCGAGGTTAGGATTCTACAAAAACATACGAGAGAAGTAAAGAAAAGTACGGGCATCTGTAGAAATACGCGACTCTCCGTTTGGAAGAGATCGCAGCCTTTAATTTCGTTCTTTTCTACGTTACGAATATATATGCATATACATATATACGTGTGTGTGTGTGTGTGTGTGTGTGTGTGTGTGTGTGTGTGTGTGTGTGTGTGTGTGTGTGTGTGTGCGTGTGTGTGTGTGTGTGCGTGCGCGCGCGCGTGTGTGTGTGTGTGTGTGTGTGAGTAGAAAAAACAATCGAATAAATTAACAAACGACGAAGTGAAACGTTTGTCGTCACTCTTTTCTCGATAAAGGAGAAGATAAAGAACACAAATATGAAGGTAAATGTTGTCAGAAGCATTTTCACAGTCTCACAATCTCACGGATCACGATAATTCGCGTTATATCTAATGTATTTATATATTTATAGCGAGAAACAGTCCATTTCGATTTAATCATGCTGGTTAGCTGGAATGTTCAGCTCGAAATGTTCGATCCATCGCGTCGACGTCTATCGACGAATTGACCGACGCTATTTCTCCAAATGTGTACACTTCGACGTTCTTCAACGACGTTTCGCTCGGGGATAATTTGATGGTGGCTCTTGTGCGCAAAGACTCCTGCGAAGCGTCCAGTGGATTATTCTCCTCGTTAACCGCATTATTCGGCTCAACTTCCGTTTCTTCGGACGTCCTTTCGTCCAACTTTTCTTCCTCGATGGAAAAACATCTTTTCACGTTTGTGTCTTCCTTCGATGGATCCGCCGTTTGGATATCAAGCTTTTCCTCAGGAACGTAAGAAGATTCGACTCGTGGTCCCAAGACTTCGGGCACAACGGCGAGTTTCTCGCGAGTCTCGTCAATAGTATCGATCGTTAGATCGCAGTCAAGAGTTTTCGCGACTCTCGTCGACATTTCCGTCTCTTCGCGAGGCGCTTGGCTCTCGTCGTGCAACGATTGTAGCAGCGATCCATTCGATATCTCGGCTTCCGTCGTTTTGACGTGATAATCAAGTGGCCTCGTTTGATCGTTGCTCGTCGTCGAGGCGTTCGAGTCAGCCTTGCACTTGAAAGTTTGCGAGACACTGTCCGAATTGGTGCTCTCGTCACCGGAAACGCTCTTCGTTTTTCCATGTACCATGAATTTCGGGTTGCTCACGTTTTTGTATTCCGCAGCTTCCGCGTTGCTTATATTCTCCTGTTTCTTCCACTTTGTGCGACGGTTTTGGAACCATATTTTTACCTGCAATGAAAATAATTCGTTGCAAAATAATTTTATCTCCGGTCGATTCATAAAAATAAGAATACATGAATTATATTTATCGTTCCACCGACCTGTGTCTCGGTAACATTGAGCAGTTTCGCCATATCGACACGCTCGGAGGAGCTCAGATATTTCTTCTTCTCGAATTGTTTCTCAAGCGCAAATATCTGCCTTCCCGTAAACGTCGTACGTGCCTTTTTTTTCTTATGATCCGAGAGATTGGCATCTTCGGCCAATGATTCGAGACGTATTCGAGCCTCTTTCTTCGATTTTTCACCCCCGACTAATGGATCCCCCGCGAGACTCAACTTTCGTCCTTTCGTGCTCGAACTTTTCGTACTCGAGACGCTGTTCCCTGATGAAAGGAAAAAAAAGATAACGTTTTATCTTTCAATATAGATATTTACGAACTCTCGGAGTCTCCGTTCGTTTATTCAACGGTAATAAAAAAAAAAAAAAACACGGCGAGATTCCTCGCGATCCAAAATTTAGGACAATAGGCACAGCGTTTAGTCCCATATTATACGAGATTAATTCAGGTCCAAAGGCCAACTAACCGCCACGGTCGAAATCGATAACCGCTTTATTAAAATAATTGGACCAATTAGCGTTCGATCGTTTGTAGAATAGTATAAAAATTCGATCCTTCCTGGTTGAAATAAAGCGTCAAATCCAATTTCAACTAGATATAAAATACACGTAAACGGTAATATACATATTTACAAACACACATACATATAGCTATATGTATAAGCGTGTGTTCGTCTATACATATATACATATATATATGTATATAGGTATATAGAGATGGGGAGTGCGTTGAAGCTTTTTCACAACATGGAATAATAATGAATGTAGGGTGTATCGCGAAACGTTCTGAATGTACTATCTAGTTAAAACGGCTTAGGCAAGCGGCACTTATTGATCGGTTCCACGCGACTCATCCTACACAAAGTAACCCCATCGCCCATACCCCACCGACCGTTATGTATACAGTGACATTCTGCGTGGAACGAGGGAGGTGATACGCCAGCCAATTAACACCCCTAAACACGCTCCATACTATCAGAGCGAGGGAGGGAGAGAGAGAGAGAGAGAGAGAGAGAGAGAGAGAGAGAGAGAGAGAGAGAGAGAGAGAGAGAGAGAGAGAGAGAGAGAGATGCCATGCCTAGGCATTTCTCGTGTTATGCTCTCTCGACGAATATAACCGAGTGAAATATACCATAGGATAACGGAAATTTGCTCAAGTGTTAACTCGACAACCAATATTAAACTTTAACAAATACGTTTTATACTACGTTAACGAGTAAGAGCTTTTTTTTCTCAATTTAAAACAAGTGCGTTCGATTGGCACGCTAGTTATTATCACATTTAATGACGACACGAAGCTCGACGAATTTAATCTCAAACAATACTGGGTTTTACACGGTTATCGAATTTTCCCTTTTTAATTCATCTTGATTATTTCAGTTTAAACATTGGTATCTAATACGAGAGGGAAATTATTTCGGGTAATTTGCAATCGTTGGAATAACGAGATAACAAAATTTTGATAACGATAATATTAATACGAAATGCTTCCTCGTTAACGGATCGATCGTGCCTGCCTCTCGAAATTAGGGAACGAGGCAAATTTAACGCTAATTCGTCTTTTGACCGAGTGGAATTTAACGATCGCGATCGCTAAAACAAACCTTTTTGTGCCGTTCCAGCCGAATTTCCAGGAGTCTTTGACAAATCTCCATTGTCACGAGGGCCAACACCACTCGCAGCTTTCGAAAACATCCTTTGCTGCTTCGGCCGATTACTTTTGAGACGAGAATCGAGGCTCTCGGCTCGTGGATCGGCAAAAGTGGGGCTCTCGTAAAAATCGTTACTACGATTTCGTATTCCAAAATTCGAATCGTTCCTCGAATCCGTTAATCTCGAATTGACGGTAAGATTGAGCGGACTCTCATCGGACTTGGTCGTATCGATATCGCTAGGTAATTTTGGAACCGTTGTACGATCCAATTTACGATTGTCGCTTGACGCTTGGGTAACGGTGAATTTTTTAGACAAATCGCCGATTCTCGACAATTTGGGTGTCGTTGCTCGTGGCAACGTCATAGGTGGCGCCGGTGAGCGGGAATTTGTCGGTAGCTCCTCTCGTCCGATCGTCTCCGGCGAATAATGAGTCAGTCGCGAAAGTTTCGCCGCTTCCTCGAGACCCACCGGTACTTGTAGAGTCGCGACTACTTCGTAACTCGAAGTAGGGGGCGCGACGAGTCGCTCGACCCTACGAAGCATATCCTCGTTGTTGGCCTCGTTGGCGAGCGGCACGCGACTCGTTCTCCATGAAATTTCTTTGATATTTCTCTCTCGCCTCGTCCAACCGAGTATGTCGCTTATCATATGAGCCGTTGGGACTCTGGGCGGAGCGGCGTAAATGTGCTCGTGCCAAGTTCCGCTGACGGCGGACGCGTCGCTATTTCCCTCGCTGCTCGTCGTTTCGGCGGCGCTAGCGGCGCTGCTACTACTGTTGCTTCTGCTACGACTTCTGCCGCCTCGTCTTCTTCGTCCTCGTCTTCTTCTGTTCGCTCTCCCCGACGTTTCATCCTCGCCCTTTATTTCACCTTGCCTCTTTATCGCCAAATGCGACGCGTCCTGGCCCTCGTTTTTCAATTCCTCTCTCGCTCTTTCATCGACGCTCTCATCATCCTTGTCGTCCATTTAATTGAAAATTCCTCTCTTCCTTTCCGCTACTCGATAACGAATTTTAACATTCGAATGTCCATTTTCGTTTTCTTTCGCTGATAATTTCTCAGCGTTCGATGCGTTCGATAATTCTTCACCATTGCACAACATTTTTCATTTTACGCTAGCGCCCTCTGGCAATCTCGTACAGTCGCTCGGGTGCGCGTGTGCGAAAGCTCGTATAGACAATTTTTCAATGACGATCATGTTCTCAAATTTTCAGCGAGCATCGTCGAAAACAATTATAATTTTAAAGAACCGACGTATATCCAACGATTTTCCTATAGTTGAAACGTCGATCGGTAGATCAAACGAGCCAAAGTAGACACGGACGACGGCGCAACACGCGCGCCTCTAGTTCACTTTGTTGCCACACTGTACACATTCTCGTCGCGACACGCTCCGGTCTCGTCCGTTTTAACAACTGGCCTTTATCCACTCTTTTTACCTTCCCATTATCTTTTTATCGGCCTGTTCAATAATAACTCGACCAAAAAAATAAAACAAATGTCTTCGTAAAGACGGTAAACACGTGGTAAAGTGTCCACGTGCGTGTATAGTCGGACAAACCTCGGTACGAGCCGGAGTTAAGCGTTTATTATTATTGTTATTATTATCATAAATAACGAGCAAGGCAGAAGAGGGTTTATAGACAACTCAAAAGGGTTTCTTTTTTTTAAGGACACGTGATCGCGTCTCGCTGCGTAGTATAGCCCGATAACTCGCTCCCTCTTTTACAGACGCACGTACAAACAAACACGCACACAGACACACGCACACACACAATCCTCGGGTGAAATTTAGCCGGTCGAAGAGCGTGGCGCGTGGGCAAGCTCGTTGACGCCCGATTACTGACTGATTGTCGCAAGATTGAGGGTTGAAACGGGTGGGCCAACGAGAGAGGAGAGGAGAGAAGAGAAGAGAGCAAGAGCGAGAGCGGGGCGAGAGAGAGAGATGGAGAGAACGAGAGAGAGAGAGAAGATCCCTCTCCGGGTTTTCCTCTCTCTGGCATCGCTTACCGGAGGGCTGTAGAGGGGTAGAGGACGAGGGGAGTGCACATTGCGGCTATTGGGGATGCCGAAGAGGGAGCACGACTGCTGATGGGGTTAGCAGGGGGAAAGGGGAAGTTCTGCTGCTGCTGCTGCTGTTGCTGCTGCATTCTCACTCTTTCTCTCTCCCTCTCTCTCTCTCTCCCTCGGCCTGGCTGTGCGATGCTGATGCTGCTCTTCTCCTCTTGCCTTTGCAACCCCTCCTTGCCCCTCGCAACGTTCCCGACAAGCTAAAACGTCCCAGGCCTGTACTATACAATATCACCACAAACGCTGTAAATTCTCCATCTCTATTTGTTGACGAGTGTCCCATATCTATACACACACAGAGTGTGTCTCACCGTACGTGGCTCTGTGTGTATGTATGTGAGCGTGCGCCATTCTGGTACGGTATATATACATACGTGTCGTATGTATTATGTATATTCAACGTTTGATGATATACGTATATCGTTCGCTGAAAGTCAAAAGGGCATAGCGGTGTTTGGTTCGTACCGTATTACGTCCCTATTATTATCAGGAGACCATAAATGTGTCGATGTATATGTTGATCTGCCTGTCTCCCTCTTTCTCTCCCGTTCTGTCTCACTTCCTCTCACTGCCACTGCCCCCCTGGAAAGCTGCTCCCTCCTACCCGTTCCGGCGCACCTCCAGGGCACGCTCTCAACGACCCGCACGGATCAAGCTTCACAACTAATAGAAAAGCGATAATCCGTACAATATTCATAGCTGTATAGCGTGCACAGTTTATATCCATTCTTTTAAAGATATAAACTCCATCCATTTAAAATGATTTTACATTGAAATTATCGTTGGCGTGCGATTAATATCATACACTTTTTTTTGTTATTTTCAGTTTACAGAGGGAGAGATATTCGTGTACGAGATTTATTAATGGACCCTCGAAGCTCGTGGAGCAATTATCGAGTGTTTGCGAACGACAAAAAATCTATGCAGGGATGAAAGTTGGAGGGAGGTAGAAATAGATTGAATTTTATCAATGAAATAAGATTAGATAGATTTATTTTATTGCGGAATAAGATTGAGGTCGGTATTTTGAAACCCGACCGTACACACGCCGTATAAGCACTATAAAAATAAATAAGACGTATAAATAATACTAACGTTGCATTTTTCGTAACTATTTACAGGATTATAAATAAATCTCTCTCTCTATATATATATATATATATTTCCATTCGAGACATTCATATTTGGTATTTACGATTTGTTTCCTCGATATTTATATAATGAGAGCTCGAGTCGAACGATCGACGCGGAGATAACCAAGACGGAACGAACGAAATGCCATTTCGAAATAGGCGAATAGGTCGTTTGCTCGTTGTATTTCTAGGAGATAATTAATTTTGGTTGGAAAGTTCGTGGAAGAAAGCTTCGATCGGTAATGTAGGCTTGTCCTGATTAATCTTGAAACGGCTGCTTATTATAGCACCACCCTCGGCCGCGGAGGGTGCAACCGATACGGCCTTGAACATACCAGGTTTGTCGTAAAGCGCCGATGCGGAACTCGTCAAATCGGCGACGCTCTGCGAAGCACGTGCAAAAAGATCCTCCTCTAATTGCGAATTCACGGTTACGAGATCGTCGTCGGTCTTGACGAGAGCCTCGGTCTGTCCGGCCGGTTCGCTCGTGCTTACAGTAGTCACCGGCGAATATTCGAAGACGTTCGTATCCTCGACCCTTATTGGTATCGTACTATCGTGACTTTCGTCGGACGCTGTTTTATCGGTCTCCTCCAGATCGTTCTTTCCCGTTGGAATCTCCGTCTCGCTCGTGGTCGTGGCAACTTGGTTATTTTCTTCGCTCACCACGATTACATGATCGGTCTTGTCGTCATTGTCCACCGGGGTGAAGTCCTTGCTAGGTCCCCCGAGGAGTTGCGTAATGGCGGTCGAGTAGAAACTCGTCTCCTCCGGCACCATTTCCGTCGCGTCTTTTCTCGTCGTTCTAATATCGCTAGATTGGGTGAATACCGAGTGTTTCATCACGGGTCGTCGTCGTATCGAGGCGGAAAAGACATTCTCGTTCCTCACGGAACTGTGCCTCGTGCTTGTTCCGGTAGTAACGTCGGCATCTTGCTCGGCAGGTTCGACGGTAGTCGTAGAGATTTTGCTTCGGTAAAGGTGATTGTTGTGCAAACGACGCTTAGGCGTGAATTTGTTGATTCTCTCGGTGGTGGAAGAAGCGTTACTATCGCCTCGTCGACTGTGATAAGACGGTGTTGTCGACGTTATCCTGTAAGAAACCCTCGACATGTGTCTGTATCTTCCCGTTGTCGCATCGGCAGTCTGATTCTCGTTATCCTGATGCAATTTTGAGCCAGTTTTGTGACGACCGGTGACCGAACTCGGCGATTCGGTGGTGCTCGACATTCTGTTGCGATAATCCAAACGGGTCTTGTAATCCTTTATGCTGAAACGCGGGCGCGTCGAGTTGCCGAAACGCATCGGGCGAACTCGATGGGACGGTGGGCGCGTCGTGTGGGCCATCTCGGAACTCGTCGCGGGGATTCCCGTAGTTCTACTCTGCGTGTTTCTCGTCGGCGACACCGTTGCCGGTCTGGCGGTTGTCGTTGTCGTGGTTGTCGTCGTAGCGATTGGCGCTACTGTAGTAGTTGGGACGGGTCTCTCGGTATGTACGAACAATTCCTCCAGAGGTATATTCGTGTAAACGCTCTTTCCAATTTCTGTGCTCTCTAGGTTCTCACGTTCGGTCGGACTCGTGTGCGTCAGACTCGTGGAACCCGTTGGATAACCCGAAGTCTCGTACTCGCTGGATTCTTGACCCGTCGTGAATTGGCTGTCGTACGACGGCGTGTAATAAAGCGCCTCTTGTTCGTTCGTATACGCGTAAGTTTTTTGAGGAGAGACTTGCTCGACCTCGGTGTTATACGTTTCGGACGAAACGTCCGTGACGTACTCCTGCTCGTTTTTACCTCCAAGCTTGTGTCCGTAATTTTGTATCTCGAATCTCTTCTTCTCAGTGCTGCTGATCGTTGGAAGACTCTCGTAGTGATTTCTCTGAGTCGACGCCGGAGTAGTGGGCTTCACTCTCCTTCTTCGCGAAGCTTCGGTCTCGGTCTTTTCGTATTTCGTAAAATCTTCCAGCCGATACGACTCGGGCAGAGTCGTCGTTTCGGGTTCTTGCGTCGTGGTTGTCGTAGGTCGCCTTCTGCGTCCCGATGATCCATTGGAAACGATCGGTCGTCGAGTTCTCGGTCTTTGAGTCGTTGTGGTCGTTGGCGTGGGTGTAGTCGTCGTCGTCGTCGTTGTCGTCGGCGCCGTTGTCGTCGACGTACTGCTCGCTATTGTCGTTACCGTCGGAAAACTCGTTACCTGAATGGGAGTCGTGAATTCCTGGGTGGTCGATGGGTGAGAGTACAAAGTTCCAGGACTCTGAACGATGGGTTTTGGCGACAGCGTGGATAAATGGTACTGCTCCTCTTGACGATAGCTGTGGTCGTCGTACGAGGGGGTCGTCGGCTTTCGACGACGGTGCTGCTGTTGCTGATGATCGACGGAACTAGCGGTCGTTGGTTTACGAGGTCGAGTTCGGTATCCGCTGGACGGCGTTTCCGAGATTTCCTGAGTAACCGGTCTCTCCGTTTCGGACGTAACTTTGGTAAATACCTCGGGAGCAAAACTAACGTTCTCAGTCTCGTAATTCACACCGCCGGAGTTGACATCCGGTTTCGTCGACTCGAACGGAACTTCCTGATATTCTTCGTGAACGAATTGTTGATTAGGAATTTTGCGAATGTCCTCTTCCTGATTGTTCGAGTCGACGTAACTCAGAGTCGTATCGATATATTCCACCGGGGGTCTTGGAGTTTCCTGGCTCGGTCGAGGTGCCGCGGTTGCTTGCTTCTCCCGTTCTCTCGCTGCGGCGATACGTTCCAGCTCGATCTGTTGCCTCTGCAATTCTTGTTCTCGCAGCCTCTCGCGATCGCGTTGCAAGAGCTGTTGCTGAAGTCTGTACTGTTGCTCGTTGAAGTGCTTGAGGGAAATGCTTTCTGGTGTCTCGAAGATCGTTTCGGGCTGTTGTTGATTGATCAGGGCCAGAGGATTGCTAGGATAAAATTGCTGTTGCTGCAATTCAGGCCGTGGGAACAAGTAATTGTGGATCTGTTGAATGTTCTGTCGAACCGGCTCGATGGTCGCGGGTTCGACGTTGAACTTTGGCGGACGACTGGTCTTTGGCAAAACTTCGTTTATGTCCGGGGTTACTTTACTCTTGACGGGAATTGACCAAGTTGGCGCGGGAGGAGTCAGACTCTGGTGTTCCGAGATGTAATACGTATTGGCAATTCCATTCGAGTAATTCGGCTCGGAAGATACGATACTGTTGTCCAAGCCAGGATTTCCATTGTGACTATACTGTCCGTAATTTTGCAGCTGTTGGCGGGTATTGTCGGTCTTGGACGGTACGAATTTGTTCGACTGAGTGGGTCTCGTTGTGGAGTGACGCTCGGGCGGATGAAGACTCTCGTAGGGCGAGGATGGCCGGAAGTTGCTGTAAGCACCGAGACCAGATGTTGGCGCTGGTGTTGCGTAGCTGACTTCGTGACTCTCGTGGACCAGAAAGGAAGGATCTCTCTCGAGGTTTGGGCTCTTGTAAGACGGCGAAGGATGATTGACCTGACTATAAAAGTTGCCACCCTCTTGGCTCAACTGTTGCCCGTGTGGCGACACGGAGGACGGATATTGTTCGTAGAGATTGTCGGACGCTTGTTGCTCGTGGCCGAAATTCAAGGGACCGTTGGCGGTCGGTGGTTGAAGATAGAGCTTCCCGTTGGATAATTTCAAAGATTCAAAGGGCACGTGCTGCTGTTGTCGCGGTGGCTGCTGAACCCCTTGGCTGTATTCGGTAATGACCGGACGATTTTGCGTCGCGGTCAACGCGTGATTATTCGATGCGGCCGGTAGCCCACCCTTCTGATAATATTGAGGATTTCTGATCTCCGCGGGTCCGACCGGATGCGAGATCACGTATTGCTGAGGTTGCCGAAGATACGCCTCGTTATCGCGAAGTATGACCTTGCGATAAGGATCGATGTCGTAGCGCACGGGCTCGCGAGGAGGTGGAACCAAGAACGAAAATTCCCGAGTCTCCGAGCTCACTTGCTTGATGTGAGACTTTGGCGCTTCCGGTCGAGATTTCGCCACCGAGTGACCGAAGACGCTGAAACTCCCAAGGATATTCGGAGGAGTGTACTCGTGTGTTTGCTTATTGTTTTTGTTATGCTTCGAGTTCATTTTCTCCGACGTCGCCATGTGCTCGTGAAGCTTCCCGTGGACCGGATGTGGCCCGGAATGCCTCTCGTTAAGCGGCAAACCTCCATTGTTGTTACTCGAATGAGATCCGCCACTTTTACCCTCGTACGTCGTCAATGGACGCCAACCGTTCGCTATCATCGACGAACGTACCGCCGCCTTGAAAGTAACGTTTACATTTTCACCATATTATTTACCATGAACACGTTTAACGTATTTTGCAATTTATCAGATATTGAATATAATTACAGGTATGCTCGGACGATTCGCTTGAACTGTAATTTGGGCCAGTCCCCATATCACTAGAATATCTGAAAGCAGAAAACGATCATTAACTTTTCATCAGCGTTTGATGAATTTGAGGAACCGACAAATTCGACTTACGACACAACACTGCCTTTGATATCATGTTTCCGGGGCATCAGATCACGCGATTAAAATGGATTCTGAAACAATAGATGCTCGTTGAATGAGGACGAGGTGAAAAAGAAAAGAAAAATGAAATTTTCAAGTTGGTCAATGGGAACATAAAAATTGATGATTCTGTATACAAAAAATATCCATTTAAAGCGAAGTATTATCTTTCGAGCACTTTTATCGAAGATCGCGATGCGTAGACCGGTAATAAATTATCCGATTATCGTGTATCACCGTAGGCATTTTAAAAGAAACAAAATGCACAAACCCACGGGATAATTGGTCGCGCTCTGATTCCCTATATCGCCTTTCCCTTTCTGCTCCGCGACTTCGGACCCCAATATACATACACATTATACCTGTGCGTGCCCATAAATTTTCTTGGTAATCGAAAGTCCTCGCGATAAAATTGGAATTGTTGCATGCACGAAGTAATAAAACAACTGTTCGTTTATTCCACTCGTTGAATAAAACGAAATCGATAAGAGAAAAGTCATCGAGTATTTGATAATTTTCGTGAAAATATCGTAATATCGAGACTGCGATCGGTTTTAGATCTCTGACTTTCTAGTTCATCGGTCTCCGCTTTGTCGGGGTAATTTAATTCTTTTTTTTACGTTCCCACAGAACAAACGACGATCAATGGCTCGTGAAATAAATCGTTGACTCGTAAATCAATTTCCAGGCTGGGTATATATAAACACCCATGGGCGGGACAATAATTCGTATAATAGCGACATAACGTACTTCCAACTACGGCGAAGAATATGCAATTGTTTTGTCAGTGTGGGAATAAATATCGCGCGAGTTTTCACTTTTTATTGAGAAAAATTCTTATTCGACAAGTTGAAATTATTTGAACTTGAGTAAAAAGTAAAGGGAAAAAAAAGATAATACAATTATTCGTTAATTAATCGACATGCCTGGGCTTGATAAAGGGGAGTTAATCTCGGTGCGAAAAACATTTCGAGCCAACGAGGTAGGACGAACTACAACGAGACCTGTACACCTTTCTCTGTCTCTTTCGTTAAACAATAGATTAAGCATTGTGCAACGTGAGATTAAAACAAGTGTTTCTCAAGGCACTTACATACATAATAGTGTAACTTTCACCTCTAACAATGACAGATGAGTCTCGATGTTTCATTACAGATGCTTGACATAATGCGTCTTGCAAAAACAAAAACCCACAGGAACCGGCGAGAATAACGATAATTTTTTCATACACGTGTAAATTAACGCCCGAGCGCAAACACCCTTGGAATTGATATTTTTACTATTCCTTTTTTTCTTCAAACGTTTAATTACATCTCGATCGTTTCGTCCGCTCGAGAAATGTAGAATTGAATAAGTAATAAAAATATTGTTTCGCAACGACGATAAGAATCTCCGTCGTTTTGCGCGAGACCGCACATTTATACTCCTTTTTTTTTTACAACGTAAACTTTCGATTGCGAAGGCCAATTCTCGAGTCGAGAATTATCGACCACGTTTAATATCTTGTAAATCATGGCATAAGATTTTACACAGTAACGATCGTTCGTAATTACAATTTAGAAATTACAACGTTCGAACTACGCCACTATGATTTTGTATGGGATTATGTATGAGATAATTAGTCGCACGTTTTCATACAAATTCTCATTTACCGTCGACAAGATTGCGCAAATGCTCGAGATTGTCGGTTTCATTGTTGTTTGTTTGTTTTTTTTTTTCGTTTCAGATCATCTTCCTCGAGCCTTAAAAGAAAATAATAGTACAGTCGTACAGTGAGAGAAGAAAAGGGAGGTGAACGAGCGTTGTTCTATTCACAGTGACAAAATAGGAAGTGGATACATGTGTCGTACCAGGCTTGATCATGTATCGTCGAGTGTGAGAGAAAACGAGAAGTAGGTATTAGAGAGGGAACAACTTTAATACTCCGTACTCAAAGTAGATTAGGAAGTGCATGTACGTGTTGTTTTATGACGAAATTGTAGTCTCGCTCTGCTCTCTCCTCTTCCCTACTTCTCTCTCTCTCTCTCTCTCCGTCTACGGATTCTCAAAGGTGTCAGGAGTAACGTTTTTTACAAACGACATGTGCGAGATCGCGATGGTATGCACAAGTCCGCGATACGCGTGCCGAATTAGTCGCGAAGACGGAACAACCAAGACGCCTAATAAACGGTCATCTACTACTTTCTTTTTGCCTGGCCTACCGGACTTGCTATTCATTCCGAGTACTCGCACGTTTCTTAAACCAGCTGTTCAACCTCGTATTTATTACGTCGCTATATATTGCGTATACCTATATAGATGGACTCGGTCAAAGAATAGATGAAACATAGCAATAGTCATGAAAAATAATTTCTCCTTTCATCCCTCTCTTCTCTACACTCTACTTTTAGTCAAAAGCATATTTCGACATTAATTTTATACAGATTTTGTGTCTGAATCAAGATTCTATGTTCGCAGAGGATTGTTCGACGGTACTGGTGGCCGCATCTTTGAACGAGAGAGCGAGAGAGAAAGGGAGAGAGAGAGAGAGAGAGAGAGAGAGAGAGAGAGAGTGAGAGAGAGAGCTACATCAGAACGCACAGGCACACGAAGAGCTTCTGCTCGATCTCTATCCGTTACGACGACCCAGATTTTTCGTTCAACGAGCGCATCCGCGTGTCTGAGCGAGTGAAAATTCGATCTTACTAGGCCCCTTAAGTGCCGTAATCAGAGGCGTAAAATTAGATCACAGATAGATCCAATTTTTGTTTCTTTTTTCTTCTTTCTTCATCGGACATTAATCAAATTATACGAGCTTAGCGTTGGGAATATTTAACGATTAATTTGGATCCGATCGTGTCGTCGGATCGTTTCGTCGATTTATCACTATTTATTTATTAATCGACAATTTGGAACGCTCATTTATCAACTACCAAAGTTAAGGACCGCTTCGTCCTCCTCCTCGCTTACCTCGACATTGAACCTGTTAACGAAAGAAAGCCCGGTTTATCCTGACAATAATTTCGCGCTCTATTACTAATCGAGCGAGCGAGCGAGCGAGCGAGTGATTGAAAGTGGTAAACCAGGTCAACTACGGACGTATTGTACACTCATCGGATCGAGCTACGTGATCACCTTGGAAAAGTGTGTTGCCTCATGGGGAAGACGTTTTCAATCTTGATCGACAATTTCACATCGTTTCATCATTTATTTATTTCCTTCGCAAAATCATTCGTCTCCCTCCGTCCAGTCATTTTCACGAAAGTTTTAACACGCGACAGATGTCTCGTTGGCTTCTCGAGGTGGGGAAGAAGAAAAAGAAAGAGAAGAAACGTATTCAGTGAAATCGTTTTCATTTTTATATTTTACCGGAACCGGATGTTAAATTAATTGCGACGGTACGCGAGGTGGTACGAAGGAAAAAAAAAAGTGAATATAAAGAAGAAGAAAAAAAAACGAAGAAGATATAAATAAACGCTCGAATTGTCCGAGAAAAGGGAACGGGACGCGTGTCGGCGAGTCTTTATTGCATTTACTATGGAAGATTTTACAAAGCGCTATTACGAAAGTAGACCGTATGATGCTTAGCCTTCATTTCTATTAGAAATTGCAATTCTTCATCAAGATGTGTGTGTATGTCTCGAGCCCCATCTGTGTGAATTCAAATGTAAAACTACCGCTAAGAAAGTCAATATTCATTTGGCCGAATGTGCACGGACTTTTCTCTACCCGCGTTTGTATATCTCGAAATGCTACGCGACCGCACTCTTCGGTTTCTCGCCTTCCAAGCTCTACAAACTCATCGAGGCGCACTTTCCGCGTATCGCCTTAAAACAATCTAATCCTCGTAAATATATCGACCCTCTCCAAATATACAGTAGTTTCACGCAATTGCTTGAAAAACACCAAAAAAAAGAAAACAAATTATTCGATTCTCGTTAATGTTCTTATTTTCTTTTTATCATTTTTTTTTAGGTCTCTGGAAAAAGAACGAAGCCCGCTAGGACATTCCGTATGAAATAGCGATGTAAACGTGTTACGTTCTAATGCAACGTGAAAGAAGAAAAAGAGAATCATAAACCGGATAGTAAACGTTTCATAAGTGGAAGCGATTTATTCCAATTTTACAAGCTCGTTCGCGACTCGAAATCTGCCGGAAAAAAATGTACCGCAAGATCTCTCGGTACAGCTGAACATGGGGGATCATGAAAGAAAAATTATCACCGAGATTGCCGTCTATTATACGCGCAACGGTCGCCCCGGTCCTCGACCGGGCTATGCATTATAAAAAATAGAAAGAAGAAAAAAAGTTCTTTCGTCATGCCTCGTTGTCGACTAGGCATACAGTGGGGTATTACCATTAATTACCTAACGAGCATTCGCGCGGGAGTAAACTGGTAAAACTGTACCACTTCAAACAAACATCTCTTTCTCTCTCTCGTTGGGCTTCGACCGAGGTGGACGAGAAGAAGCTCGTTCCACAACTTTCTCTCTACGGAAAAGTGCAAATCTCGTGTGTGCTTGTACACGCGTTACACACTTGCTCCTTTAAATCCGATCTTTCGTACAAATTTTACTTTATTCCGATTTACTATCTATATTTAACATATACGAGTACTTATCCAGTAAGCGAAACGAATAAATCATAATATAGAGAATTTAAGCTTTTATTTTTATATATTAAGTGTTCGTTATGTATTCTGGACATAAAATATATATTTTTCTTTTTCGTTTTTTTTAGAAATCATTATCTCGACGTCGATCGGTCTCAGCCATTTCTTTTTGATCCTCGCGTCGAGGAAACGGCTCAACAACTGCGTAACTAATGTATTCATCATGCCGGTTTGTTGAAAAATTGTGCCGCCGTAACGTGTTGTGGATTATTTTTTAACACTCGCCCACCGGTATTTTCAAGAAAAATCATAATCACACCGTTCGAGTACCAAGGAGATTTTCTAGGAAACTCAATTATGAAATCTTGTATATACCTTGAACGATATCCTGGTCCGAGTCGGAAAATAAACGTTCTCGTGCTTTGGAAGGAAATATAAAAAAAAACGAACAAACGGAAATTAGCTGAGAAAGTACGTGGATATAAGTTACAATCGTTCCTGCCAAGGTGGGACTTTATTTATTACGAGTCGGTGGTTCGTGACTAACTCTAAGTCACGAAACTTTTGCCGCCGAGATTCGCAAGTCAGCCGACTGGAAATGTGAGTGAAATAATATTTTTCTGTTATCTCGCTCGCACCTTGAGAATAATTACCAATCAACTTGTTTTCTTTACCAAGCAATTCATTAGTGGCATAAAACATACGCGAAATCTTCGTCCGGCTCGATGGACGTGGATTATAAATTTGTTTTTTTTTTATAGGCTCCTTCATCCGCTGGTCTTTTACGTGTCAAACGTTGGGAAAATCTGACGATTCGAGTCTCACGGATACGGGACGTTGAGTGGCCAGCTATAGTTTCATGCAACCTAGATGACCATACGAGGAAAATATAAGTTCCGCAACGATTCGCTACTTTGATAAAAATTTATGATCAACGAACTACGAGATACGATTGTTATATCTCTCTTAGTCGATAATAATTGATAAAAATAATTGATTTTGTCTGTCGATGAAGCCAGTATGATTTGTTAAATGTAAAGGACAAATGTTGATCGTAAAAACCGCCGTGGTATGTATCAACGCATACGGATTCATTATAGAGACAAACCGAATGAATATGTATTGTTGATTGGATACCGAACTTCATCGACACGCTTGCGTATTCGGGCGGCATTCGAACATAACATTTCACTCGGCATGACCCTAATATGTGCCGAGTGAAAACCGTCGAACTTATTATTTTTCGTTGTCTCTTGCCTAATTGACGATTTGAATTTTAATCGCGTCGCTGAAGACCGAATTTTTCTTTTCCTTCTTTTGGCTTCGATCGAATCGATGGAACATAATTATCAATCTTTATTGCAACGGATTAAACAACAATACTAGAGTTCATTCAACGGGTTGATTTGTTTTCAACGATACTCGAGACAAGAAGTGACGATTGCCACGAACGAAAAATTATATTCCGTCGGAAATTTCAAATACTTATTTTCGAATCTTTTTTTTCGATCCTCTTCTCTTTAACGATCTGTCGTTTCAATCGGTAATTGTGTCAGGAGGTTAGTAGCCACTTACACTTTAATACGAGACTCGAGGAAACTCGTACACGTGGTTGTGCGATCCAACCGCTCGTCCTTTCTCGAGCATATTCATCCAAAATCGTTAATACAAATTCCACAAAAACTTTAAGTTAAAATCTCATAGAATCCTTAAAGATTATTTTTTAAATTCTGTTTTACAATATTTATTGTCTCGAAGGCTCGATCATTCGCTAAGTTCGAGCACGCTGTGAAAAGTTCTTATCGATCGAAATCGATGTAAATCGAGAAGAAACAATGATTTTATTATGATTAATTGGACGAAAGGAATGTACAATTTTATCGAACAATTTTGTAAAAAGTAAATACTCACCCGGATAGTAGAAAATCACTTTACGAATGATAAACCAACACTTTGTTTATTGCAATAGGCAAGTTTTCAAAAAAATCGCACGTTCGTTATTTTGGTTGAAACCATCGAGAACGTTCTTAGCACCGATTTCCAAGTTTCGCTCGGTCCGGGAGACTGACGGCGCGCATACTGGCGAACCATTCGGCCAGTGTATCACCATTAACTCTTCTCCTCCCGAGATCGCACGTAAAACCGGCAGTCCCCTTCTCGAGACAGTTTTAAAAGAAAGTAGGCTCCACCTGACGCTCCTTTTTCATGCTTCGACTCTGGACTCTATTATTCCTATAACGATATTACATATCTATATAGACTTATATTTATATATCGTGAAAAGGCTTTCCTTCGTGTTTGCATGCGGCAAATTTCCAGCGAGTTTGTAAAAGCATGAAAAATTGTTTCATATCGCGCGTGATCCGGCACCGTTTATCGACTCTGCGTGATTCGATAAATTTACTTGTTTTTTTTTCTTCGTATCGTCACTTTTAGACCTATGATTTATCATAATTTATCTCTAATTAATCCATAACCGGACGAATACGGTGTATTGCTTTTTTGAATTTTATTTTTCAAAGATTATACGTTTCTTGGACGCCAAACATTTTGTTACTTTGTTTTGGGAACGGTCGATGCTACTGGAGAACGACCAACGACGCTTTGCCTTTCTCTGTTCGACAAAGTTTTCCAAAGGATATTCATTCTCGAAAGAAAGGGGCAAGGAAAGTTGAATACGAATCAAAGCATTGTCATGACTTCTTGTTTCCTATAAAAATGTATTCTCGTATAAAAATGTACAAATTCATCGGGCCCGTTCACGGTGCGTTCGCCTTCTGCAAATTCAGAAGTCCGGCGGCAATGATAACGGCTTGATCGAGATGATCGAAAAGATCGGCCCTGAGACTCCGGTGATGTTCCAGAAATTTAAAATCCCTCAATTGTCTGACAGTTTTTTGTACGTAATCTCTGACGGAATTGACCGGTATGGTAGTCTTCTTGCGCTCCGTGCTCTTAAGATCGATGAGAACGATCGGCGGTCTGATAAGAGTGCAGCGTTTTTTTTGCATCAGTAGCTCTATTATCTTGTAACTTCTGTCAGCGAGAACGGCCGAGCCGTCTGGAAGGTGACTAAGATAATCGGAGTTTTCGATAATCTGAATGTCGGTTAGCGTGCCATTGTAGCCGCTCGAGACATAATTGATGAAACCGTCGGGTGTGATGGAAATGAGATATTTTCGAATGCTATCGCCGACGGTACGCTTTTTCGGTAAATTAAGCTCGTCCACGTGTATATCAAACGTATCGATTATCGAATGTACACGTCCATAGCGCTCCGTGAATATCAATGGAAGATTTAACCGTATCTCGTTGTTCGGTGGCCAATTGATCCAACGCTCGCAGTAATTCGCCATTGCTTTCATCCCTTCGACTATTATCGGCGTTATTGTCCATTCCGAGAATCCGAACAACGAGTATAATATCGAATTCGACACGTTGTGTCGTATCTTGTGCAGCACCGCGTGTATATGTCTCTTTGGAAGACGCGAACTTCGAGACATTCCGTCAATCACGGATAAATGTTCTTTCGCCAGACCGAGAAAAAGGAGAGGATTGTCCTCGATAAGCAGCCTCGTAGTCTCCTCGTAAATCGTCTTTTTCAATTTCAACATTCTCTTCTCGGTCTCACTTTTTTTCTCATCCTCGACGCTTTTCTCCCGTACACTGCGTATCATTTCTCCGTTGCAGGGATCTAGAATGATCTCGGTGTCGTCAGGCTTGCGTTCGAGGATATCCATCGAGCTTGTTTCAGGCTGTGTTGGAATTCGTTCGGTTTCTATATTTTGCTTCGGCTCGTTATCGGTAGGGTCCGGCGTTACTACCTCGTCGGTAGGCTTCTCGTCGATTATGTCCATTGAAATATCTTCTACTTTTATGGACATATGTTTTTTATCCTCTTCCCTCGGGGTCGAACATGTAATTCCATTTTCCACAAAGGAGATCATGCACGTTCCGATGCTTGTGGTCCGTGGCTCGACTTGTGTCAGTTTTTCGCTCGTCTCGAGCTTTCCCGTTTGCGTTCCACGTGTCAAAGTTTTGGGGCAGATGCGAGAATTTGCCGTTGCTCCCGTCTGCTCGAACGTGTCCAAATTGTCAGGAAGTATGAATTCCTCGTTGTTATTACCTCTTACATTACACACGAATATATTCGTGCTATCGTTCTCTGTGGTTGCCAGAGGGTCGACGGCGTTCGACGTGTCCACCTGGGAATCGATGATTGGAAGCAATGCCGCATTGTGACAAGCGATCTCCGGTGACGATGCTGTGTTCTGACAAGCAAAGAATCGTGGCAATGAACCTCTCTTTATTAATCTTGGACCTCCCAACAGTTTCCAATAGGGATAATTTATCAGATCTTCGCTCAGCTGAAACAAATTAGGAATGTACGATATGTTTTTAATGTCGTACAAAAAAAGAGTCCAGAGTCTAGAAAAATATTCAGATATCTTTAGACCGTTTTTCATTATTATACCAAGTTAGAATTATATATTTATGTAAATTTGTTTGTCAACATTTGCTTACGTGACGAAATAATGATCCAGGACACCTGAATTAAACTAGTAAACGAAAGAACGCGTTTGACAAGGGTTTGCCGTTTGTTTCGTTTCAAACATTTTTTTTCTGGTACTTGTTCGTCGTCTCGTAGATCTGTGAACCCTCTTTCACAAGCTTTGTGAGTTTTGTGGGCTTACATTGAAATGATCCTCGCAAATGGACGCTGAAGGTCTTAAATCGTTGGGAGAACATCCTGCCGCGTTGCACCACTCTTTGCGAGTCCTTGAATCTTTCGGTACTGGAATAAATACTTTCAGTGGTGTCCTCGACGTCGAGCTCTGGCATTTTGGCACGAAACATTGCTTGTAAGACAATACAATTGGTTTTACGGGTTGCGTATTCGACATTACTGAAAAAATCACCACACACCTCGCGAACGTTTCGGAGCGACGACTGTAATTTATTTGCCCGTATACCTATATATGCGTCAAGAAGCATATGATTTTAGTTGAATGACGATGCCACCAGATTGCGCGGCACACCAAGAAACTGTGGCGGACTTTAGCCTATAAAACAAAAGTTTCAAAATTCACATAGCCGCGAGAAAAATTGAGTTGAATTAAACCTTATTTGGTATACGATCTTTAATTAATCGATTAATAATGATTAATATCGTCGTACTCGAGCGATCGTGTATTCGGAGGTTCGACTGGTTAGAATGATTATACTGCCGACATACGCAACATTCTTTTCTTTGCACAAAGTTTTCGTTTTACGAAATGAGAAACTCGTGACTAAATTGAAACCAAGTAGATTTTCATTCGCCTAATTAATTTGGAAGATTGAAGAAATGGTTCTTTGCGACCTTCAGTCCAGAGCCTTAGCAATCGAGTTGTAGATTCTAGTGTTCGATCGTTCATCTCAGCTGTTTCGACAATTTTGTATATTTCCAAGAACGTATGCACCTAAATATAGAAAGAGGCTCCACTATCGTCAGTAATTGCGTGTTCTTCGATTGAAACATACCGGCTCGTGATATCGTGTCCATCATGGCTGTGTTACGCAAACTCTCGAGATACTCGAGAGCTTTCAAATTTAACAATATAAATCCATTTGTCATCGAGAATACATTTAATCGTGGACTGAGCACAATCGTCGAAGCTCCAAAATCACGAGGAATATTGAGAGTGAGTTTGATAGGTGCTGGTGTCGGTGCTCTCGTCGGTATAGGTTATGCGTTGCAGAAGATAAATAGGGATCGTGAACATCTTGCTCTCGAAGGAAAACAAATTGATACCGAAGTATTGAAGTTCAAACCGCCGATTCAACCGTCCAGAAGCGTAAGTATAAGATGATACATTAGTTGACTGGCTTTGTATTTTTCAAATTCTTCGGTAATTATATAAAATTATTTATATCACAGATAATTTCCCCGGTCGACAGGACAGGCTTAGAATTGACTTTGTATCAGTATCAAACATGTCCCTTTTGCTGTAAGGTTGTATAAAAACTAATAATTCGATACAATTCAAACTCTGCTCGACTACACTCAACAATTTTATTTTGTTACAAACTTTGCAGGTTAGAACGTTCTTAGATTATTATGGAATATCTTATGACGTGGTCGAGGTCGACCCTGTCTTACGTCGAGAGATCAAGTGGTCAGATTATAAAAAAGTACCGATACTCCTGGCCAAAGTCGCAGGTGGCTATCAACCTCTCAACGACAGTTCCATGATAGTGTCAGTTTTGGCATCGTATATACACGATTCCAATCACAAAATCGAAGAACTTGCTAAATACTATCCCAAAATTGCATTGAATGACGTTGATGGCAAATTCAAACATGATATTGTCAACAAGTACTTCCTTATGTACCAGGGAACAGTGCCAAAGGATAGATCTCTCGATGACATAGTGTAAGATGAAATAGTATCAACAAACTCATTGCTTTGGGAATGTAGTCTTTTTTTCAAATTCAATCTTTATTTAAAGTTTTTTTTCTTACAGAGAGGAACGAAAGTGGCGGAAGTGGGCAGACGATGTTTTTGTACATACACTGTCTCCGAACGTTTATAGAACTCTGGGAGAAGCATATCAAACTTTTAATTGGTTCTCTGATGTGAGTATATTTGATATTCCTTGATATAAACACTCGACATGGAGTGAAACAATGAAGAGTAGAGCTTTTTATTCACAAGGAAGATAATACAACGTATTTTTACTTAGGTTGGCAAATGGGAAGAATATTTTCCAGCTTGGGAGCGTTTCATCATGATAAATATCGGTGCATGTGCCATGTGGTTAATTGGCAAACGCTTAAAAAAGAGGCATCACCTCAAAGACGATGTTCGGCTATCATTTTACGACGAGATTGGTAATTGGCTCAAAGCGATAGACAGTCGAGGTGGTCAATTCATGGGTGGACAAAATCCTGACCTATCCGATCTTGCTGTTTATGGGATATTAAGAAGTATCGAAGGATGCGACGCATTTAAAGATGCACTGGAGAATACCAAACTTGATGTTTGGTACCAGGCGATGAAGGAGAAAGTCGACTCTCACAGTGGTAGTGTACATCTTAGTGGTTGAGTTGCCTTTTTTTAGTTGAGGAGACCTAACCATCCATCGCCATTTATTGTTAATTTTTCACAATTTACTTGACGTATCGATCAGTTTGCAAGTACTGTATTGAGTTTGCTCCAGCGTGGCACTGGTTCTCGTTGTAATATTCCAGAAATTCTGGCATTTTCTGGTAGCACGCAGACAAAAATAATAGTAAATCAATTATAAGCAAATGAAACCAATGATTCTTTAATAAACGAAGGTATATACATATATACTGTACAGAAGATGAACAATCACTAATCTCAATATTTTATTCAAAAGTACATGCGACTTGGCGATATCTCAGTACGAATCCACGATTTTCAAAATCGTTTGTTACTCCTGTGGCTTCCGGATTTGTCACGACGTACATGACGAAAGGTTTCGAGCTCGCTGAAAAAGAATTGACAATATGAACTCGTGAATAACGGGAATTTATATTTTGTTTCAATGTTTGCCTCTCTAGAGAAATTATACTTACAAGTTGCCGTTACGAATCCATTGCCACAAAATCGATCGGTGGTATCGCGTACTCCTGATGCTGAAGGATTTGGAATAATCACAAAATTGTGATCGCAAGCTGTACCAGATTCCGCGAAAGCGGTTCCTGTTTAAAATGGAATAATAGTTACAACACTATCATAATAGTAGGAAGTCCGATGATCTGAAAAGTAGTATATTTTTATGTCCAATATTTCACCAGCTGTAGGATCCAAGACACCGGTATCGCCAGATATGGCGAATGAGAGCGAATCTGACTGTGACCATTCTATCGAGCAATATCCCAGAGCCATTCTTACACAAACGCCATAATTTAAATATTGCATCTGTCGCGTTCCCATCGTACCAAGGGCAGCTGAAACTTTTACATTTCGCTTTCGGTATACTTCTGCATTCATACTTATTGATTTGCATTCCTAACTAGCATAAACATATATCTTTTTCATCTCATTACGATTATGTCTTACCACGTGGATTTGGTACTGTGCCATAATTGAAACTGCTAACCGTATCGGTGGTAGCCTTGTAGTATTGAAGACAACCGTTTGGAGCTGAAAATTACATATACTTTTCTCGTGTTCAAACATTGTCATTATTTCAAGTATTTTTAGTTTTTCAAATAGAAATAATTCATATATCCATTCACCTCGCCAAGGCGAATCGCATGCGATTTGCTGAATTCTCAAATTCCAACGTCGATTCATCGCAAATTCGGCATTCGTAACGATAGATATCATTATAGGATTCGCTCCGTCGAATTCAACGTAAACTGAACGATAATGAGTCATTAGTATCTCAGAAGGGAAATTGATAAGTTTAAAAAAATTCTATTTCGTACCATGCTGATTCGAATTATCCCCGCAAATCCTTGGTACTCGGGTAGAACCGCCCGAAATCCGTAGAAAATCATAATCGCAAACACCACTCGCGTTTGGTTGAGCGATACTGAAGTCCAAAAAGTCTATTCGCAGCTTGATGATTTTTATTAGTAGTGCGAAAGTTTATTAGTCATCGATCGACAAAATTTCATGAAAAAAAAAAAAAATTAACGACTTACTCCAACAAAAATAAGCTTAATACCTGGCAGATATTCGAGTCACAGCGATAAACGTCGAGTGTACATCTCTCACCTCCCGTGTACGGTATCGGATAACCGGGATTAACGAGATACGTGTTGTTCATGTTTGACGTTGTTCCGCAGGATTTGCGAACTTGACAAATTGTATTTTTTATTGTTGTAAATTCGTGCATTGTAATTTTATTGTAAACAAATATTGTACCAAAGATCAGTTGCCTGTCCAACATTGGTCATCGGTCAAATCATAAAATATTGGCTTTTCTACAATTTTAAGAAGCGATTACTCACACACGCAACAAACTCCAAGTCCTGTTGCACACGTTCCAAATGCAGTTCCGCCGTAATTTGCACATTCTCGTTTCGTGAAACATGTACCGATCAGATTGTTGCTCCCCGAACATTCGTTGTTTGCAAATCTCACGACACTGAACAGCGGGAAAACTGTACAAACAAAGAAATTCTTTATCTAAAAGCTTACTGAGATCTCATTCGATCCCTGAGGGACGTACGAGACGAAAGCTGAAGAAAATAGCTGTTCTCTACGTCGCAAGACGCAAAACATTTAGTTAATTAACGACAAGAAACGAATCCTTTTTTTAATGCGCAACTTTCACTGAACAACGAACTCTGTAGCTTACATTTTTCTTGGCGTTCCGATTGTGAATTTTCTTGCGACATAATCTCCAAATTTGTAGCATCCCCCAAGGATCTTTCCTCGGAAGTCGCCTCACCGGACACGATAGTTGCCACGATAAATATGAGACCCAATGCCATTCCCAACATCTTGACGATAATGACTGACTGGATGAACGTATTACGACTTGAGGACCACGTAAGTTTGAGAAGCGCGTACTTAACGGTATCACACGAAGTTTGCTTGAAAAATCATGACCAATTAGCGAGTCCACCTGGAAAACTTGTATGCCTCTTGTGAGAAATATTCGTCTCAACGAGAATTAACTGTGCCCCTGTTACGGGTTTTACCGCTAGGCAAAGATAAACTTAATTATTAGAGCGAACCTCGTATTTCAATGATTTTCACTCTCATATCTAGGCAATTAGTAATTTTGCAAGTTTTTTTTGTCATTCTCATACTTACCTAGTTGTGCAATAAATCTGTATTATGAGAACTGAATATAAATCTCTCAGAGTTCCGAGTGTAGGCAGCAAACAGTAGAAGTAGATAAGACGAAGATGATGATGAATCAACGATTTATTATTTATTGGACGGATTTTTATAATTAACTATAAAAATGAGCAACATATTTTTCACTCGATATAACAATTATAGAGATTTCAGGTACGTGAAGATTTTCAACTGGAAGGAAGATTGGGAGCTCGACAGAATGGGCAGTGCCCATGTCGCAGTAAGGCCAATTCGTAATCGTCGGAGTGAAACAACTGGAACAATTTCATGTTACGTAAAACCTCTTTCTATGTTTTTCATTGTTCATTTTTTTACTTACGGACATACGTACCTTTAAACAGGACTTGCAGAACGTTACTTGTAGATCGGTCAACAAATTCCTAAAGTATCTAGTTCTAAAGGGCTTTGGCCATTTTACGATGAGCACACTCGAGGGTTCCATGCTTTTCAATACATTTCGCCCAACTCTTATAGTCGAACCGCTCACTTTGTCCTGAAAGACAAGAAACGATTAATTTTATTTTTTACTGCAATCGAATTTATGATGAACGAAGATCTTTACCTTCATCAAATTAAATTACTCTTTATGATGAAGGTTGATAGCTCACCTCGTATCGCAGCAATCTCGCGGTGAAAAGATCGGCTTCGTTTGAAGCGAGTGTCAATTGATCCTCAACGAGTACGGTGCCGTCGTCAACAGAAATCGGTTCTTCGATCAATCTCTGAGCTTCATCGTCCGTTATACTCTCGTCGAGCTCGAATTCAATCAGTGGCAGAATTTCTGTAAAATAGTTTTCTCATCGATTCACATATGCCCTTAAATGCGAAAGTAAAATGAACACTTTTAAATCGTATTTACTTACCGAACATGACGAAGGAATGTTGAAATTTGAGACCGCACTGAACGCATTGATTGCTTGGTGCGTTGTTGGCTGGCAAAAGGGCATTAAAAGTTGAACATCTGTAGCACAAAGGCAATAATTCCTCCGGATCTCTATACTGATAAGCTCTCGCGCCCAAAGTCGATACGTCGATCTGTGCCGAAAGATTGTCAGGTATTTTCATTCCTCGCAAGCGCTCGAACAATTGCATTGCCAATTTGTTGGCTCCTAGGAGACGCGCTTGTTTCGCGAGAGCATACGTTATTGTCAATTTGGATATTCCATCGACATGAACACCCTGAGTTTTCATAAGTAGATATCTCGATATGTTAAAGAGAGCCTCCGGCATCAGTGACGTGAAAGGTTCTTCCTATTCGGTAACAATTCACGAATCAATCGTTCTTATTAATTGCGACCGTTTGACAAATTAAATTAAATTAAAATCGTTACCCCTTTACTTCCTAAATTATCCAAGATAATTTACCAAGTACTTAAAGACCTCGTGGTAAGCGTAATAAACATCAGCTTTGTCTGAATATGAAAAAAACGTCGATTTCATTTCTTCCGGACTTTTCGTTAAATTTAGGCTGAGCTGCGACAAAAGCCAATAAAAGTAGGAAGTATCGCGATATCTTCTCTCGGTTATGGCATTTTTCGCCAACGTCGTGAGAACTCCAATCGATTCTTCTGGCTGACCGGCCATTTGGAACGCTGCGAGCACAAAAAACATAAATGTTTTTTTTTTATTAAGGGGGGGGGGGATTACTATTCAATTAATTTATACAATGGTTACCTTCCTGCGCCTCGGAAAATCTACCCGTTTCTGCAAGCCATCGCGCATAAGGACCGTAAACCCGAGATTTTAGTTTTGGATTTCTTTCGGCAAGCTCGAAAGCTTCCGGCCACGCTTGAGCATCAACGAGAACGTCCGCAACGTCTGGGTCATCACCGAGACGGCTAAATATCTCGGCTGCGCCATGAGTCGCTCCGAGCTGACGTAATTTCTTTGCTATCATTGACAGACTGTCCCGTTCGGCTTTATCCAATTGCCTGCCTACTTTTATCAGCATATCGATCCAGCCATATTCCGAAATAATGTTTATTGCTCGCTGAACATCTCCAGCTGAGAGAAACATTTCGGCAGCGGCTCTCGGCTCTCCCAAACTTTTTGCCCACTCTGCTCTTCGCCTTAGAAGAATCGTTCGATCCTGATATAAAATTTCAATTATATTATATCCTCAAAGAGAGAGGTGTTGTGCTCATGTATCATAAATGAATTTCATTTAAATGTGCAAGAGAAAAGCTATGCCAGATACCTGCATGTTGCCAGTTGCGATAAACTCTTGAGCGATATCGAACATTCGTAGGTCCGAATACATGTCAAGGGCATATTGTTGCAAACCAGCTTTCTGATAGAGTCTCGCAGCATCGCGAAGTCTACCCAATGCCGCTGCTGCCGTTGCCATACAAGCTTCCTGACCCCATTCCCCCGATTTTAATTTCTCCTCAACTTCGGAAACAACTTCAATGTAACGAAGTTTTTTCATTCGGGCAAATGCAGAGTATGCAACATTCAGCTGTAACTTGTCGAGTGCGGCAATGCCCAGCGCAAGCCAGTCATTTTCTGCAACACCCAGGCATGCCACGGCGTAAGCCTCGTCAAACATTCCAATGTCCAAATATTGATACATCGAGGACGAGAGCGGTATCTGTAAACAATTTGTTGAATTTGGATGACTTATGAAACAATCATAATTAATCGATGAGATCATGATTTTTTATCACCAAATTGACGAGATTCTTACCTCGACTGTGACGATAGTCGGTCCGTTCAAACAATAAAGCTTCGATCCATTGTGCCCAACCACGAACCCGCTAAATTTTTGTTTATACTCTTGGAAATTTGCCACTTTTACAGCAAGATAGTCAGTCCCAGAAAAACACATAATATCCTCGAAAGCTCGGTTGAAGGCGACGCTCGTAACGTCCTGATATTCTCGTAACTTTTCATCGCTGCACAGATCGAACACTGCGAGTGTACCGGTCTCGCTAACAACAGCGAGTTTCTCCTTCAGTGAGCTTATGTCCAAACATCTTACAGCACCATCAACCTTTGCAAGATGAGCAGGAAATGGATTATCGATGTATATTTTCATAACTTGCCCTGTTTTCAGTCCTGAATAAATAATTTCATATAATAATTTAATTAATAAACAATTCTATTTCCATAAATCGTTAAGTGTATACGTATTTTGGGGTAATTAGCTAAACAAAACTTTAAATAATTCACCTGCTATCAAACATTCCTTGCCCGCCGGACCACCGGCAACTTTAATGTACGTTATCGGACTATCGAGTATCCATTCACGCTCGATCGAACCGGCGAACGTGAGACTCTGCAACCGTTTTTCGAGACAGAGAACGAGATGATTGGATGTAACGACTAGAAGATTGCAGTCGAGTGTTTGTGACAATTTATCACGTATGCGATAATGCATACCCTCACTGTTACCCGATGGTTCATATATGATGACCCGCTCGGGTAATTGAACCGCGAGACGATCGCGATATACCGCTATTCGGCATACTAGATCTTTGCACTTTATGCGCACTTTTTGGTTGGTCACCAAGTGCTGAATTATAACGTCTGTCATATTTTCACGATAGGCATATCTATCACCGTATAAACCATGCACGACGTTCCACGAAAGTTGAAGATACGTTATTGTACCATCTTGGCAACCAATTGCCTGAAAATTCATAAAATAAAGATTAATTTACTATAAACAATATTTACAATGGTTATTTATAAGCATCATTATATTTATAAGAATTAGCATACAACGTGTGATGAGGAGGGATGAACAGCACAGCTCCAAACCCAGGATGAAAAATTTTCGCCCACAGTGGCCAATTGTATCCCTTCGTGAGTCATGAGAAGGCACTTTTCATTGCTGCCACATACGAGAATGTACTGACCATCTGGGAAATGTGTTACCTTCAGTGGTATAAAATTCGTGACCCTCTCACGACCAATTTGACGTCCCGATATCGTGTAAAATGATATCGTTCCACCCCATTCAGCAATGCACAGTACATCCGTTGAGTCGTCTCTTAAGGGACTCCATGATACACTCCATATCGAAGATCCCCCGGATCTCTCGATACGTGTTTTCTCATCACCATTTTTATTTCTTATTGAGACGTAACCAGCAGCCAAACCGATTGCCAGATACTGGCCATCCTTTGTCCACGCGCAACAATTCACACGACCTCCAGATTTGTGCTTTTGAACAGCTTTTTGCTCAGCTGACCAAAATGCCATGTCAGAGATTGAGCAACTGAGCAATTGATGGGACACAGGATTAAATTGCATTGCCTGAACAGCATCATTGTGTCTGATAGAAAAGTTCATAAAAACCATTATTACAAAAAAAACATCGAACTTGCAGTGGAAAAAGTTAATGACAAACTCACGAATATTTTAATATTCCTTCTAGCTTGGATGTCCATATTATTACAGATTTGTCAGCGCTGCCTGATGCAAATTTCTTACCATCCCTTGCATAGCATACACAATATACAGTGTCCTTGTGGCCTAAAAATTCATGAATCACAAGACATTTTCTCCAATTAAGAAAAAAATTCGTTGCATTTGATGATTTATTTAAAAAATAACCGAAAATTGTATTTTGCGAAAATATCTGTAACTTCTCAAAAATGTACCTTTTAGAGGTTGTATCAAAGCACCGTTCGTAGTTTCGTAAACGAGTACTTGTTGACCTGCGGCAACTACTAATTGCGTGCCATCAGGATTGAAGCACAAATCGTATATGCTAGGAATATAAGAAGAATGGAGCTTTGGAAGAACACAACGAGCATTGAAAAAATAAAGATTGCAAGTACTTTTATTAATGTAAATTTTTTACCATTGTTCTGTCTTATCCTGAACCTTATCAACCCACGTCGGATGGGCTCTCATATTTGTACAATTGATATTAAGTTTGATTACTTCACTTATTCGAATAAATCGAATCTATGACACGACACAGGTATAGCATCAATTCTTGAATTCCGAACAATTTGTTTTGACATTGGCTTCGCTCGGTTACCACGGAAACGAAAGCAAAGTACTGTTTGTCAGTGAGGCGACAAAGAATTAAAGAGGGCTGGCTGGCCTCGTGCTTTTATAGTCCGAAAATTAGTTGTGCTGATCTGCCCTCTAGGTTATCTAGTAATATCCGCCGTGGTTTAAAAACATCCTTCTTTAATTCTTTAAAATACCCCTAAAGTCACAGAAAGAAATGTACAAAAAATTGGACAAACATTGGGGCAATGTCAATATTTTCTCCTTTTATTTAGTAGAATCACTGTTTACAATAGAATGCCATTAGATGTACACAGAAAAAAACGCTCTTTTTATCACCGCTATCGATCTTACGTTTAACAAAGAGAATTTATTTCATCTGTTTTATTTAAGAAAAGAAGCAGCAAGTAGGTTAAAATGAATACCATTAATGTTGTCGGACATGACAATCGCCAAATGGCTTGCGGTCACGGCGTTAAAAAAGTGCTGCTCGTAACACCGTGATCCTAGTCTAAGGCGACGTGTTGCCGCGTTGCGTGTGTCGTATACCCTTGTCAAAAAATTATTAGGTTTTTTTCCACGTAAAAAGTAAGATATTTTTGTCCATCGTGAATACGCGACAGAGCGGTTAAAAAAGTATTTTGTATGCCTCGTTACACAGCGTTCAAACTCATAAGCCTAACATGATTAAATTATTTTCGTTGAAACAAGCGAAAAAAGATGGCGAATCCCCCAAGTCAGGAACGCAGAAAAAGGCATCCGCGGCACAGCTGAGAATTACAAAAGGTAAACGTGTTATATGTTTTCGAAATTGTATCGACAACAAGTGAAAATAAGAAGGAAAATTTAATTATTTTCCCGAAATTCGTGACGTTATGCGGACCAGTGACTCGGGACCTTGAAACATGACATCGTCGATCGATCGTTACGCGTCAATGATTTTTTATTTCAGTCCAACCTTCATAACCCAAAAATATGCAAAACTTAATTTTTTTCGTATCTCTTGTTACAGATATAAATGAACTTAATCTTCCGAAAACATGTGGTACAGAGTTTCCTGACCCCGATGATTTGCTAAGTTTTAAATTAATTATCTGCCCGGATGAGGTAAGTGTATGCTATTCTGTCATTCTTTCCTTGTCCTTTGTGAAATGTTCAAGTACAGATATTTCTAATAGATTAAGGATTATGAATTTTTTCGCGAAAGGTTTTTGAAAGTTTCAATGAAACCAAACGATATTATTTTTTCAGGGTTTTTACAGAGGTGGAAGATTCACATTTAGTTTTAAGGTTGGACCGAATTATCCACACGAACCTCCCAAGGTCAAGTGTGAAACCCAAGTTTATCATCCAAATATTGACTTAGAGGGTAATGTGTGCCTGAATATCCTAAGAGAGGATTGGAAACCGGTTCTAACTATCAATTCTATTGTTTATGGACTCCAGTATCTCTTTTTGGTTAGTATAATGCAATATATAAATTTTAAATACTGACAAACTTCAACTGCCATCTGTCGCAATAGATTGTAATAAAAATTAGAAATGATAATTTACAAATATTAGTTAAATTTTTATGTAAAATCATAAAATTGTATTAATACATCCTCGATGCAAAAAATTTGGTAAGACTGTCGCAGCATTTGTATCTTGTCGTTACTATTATTCTCCAACAGGAGCCAAATCCAGAAGATCCACTGAACAAAGAGGCGGCTGAGGTGTTACAAAACAATCGTCGAGTTTTTGAGCAAAATGTTGCTAAAGCCATGCGTGGTGGTTATGTAGGATCTTGTTACTTCGAGCGATGTCTCAAGTGATACAACGCTGGTAAGCCGACATTATATGCATTACTCTGGAGACTCGCGTTAACGGGAGATATTACGAATCAACGGAATAACGAAGAACGCCGTCGTGCTTTCGTTGTATCTTGTAAATCTGCGCTATACATACTTACGTTCTTTACATCTTGCCAGGCCTCCCAACATTTAATCCATCAAGTATTTTATGCCTTTGTCCAATAAAAAAACAAAGACAAAAATCAAATTGCAAATGTTTGCAGCGACGCGTGAAATTTTTTTTATTCTTTTCTATTGGATTCCAACATTGTGACTTGATTCGCTGCTCGCGCGACACAAATGAAAACAAGCAAATGATAGCCAACGAAATTTTACGCTCCGCAATGTTGCTCCGGTAACGTACAACAGGCCTGAGCAAGTATGCAAAGATTAATTCTGTCAACGATCGTTCTGGATGATCGTCGCACTTCGTGCCTTGCACAGTGTCGAATAGCCACGATCTCCATCGAGTTCTCTTAACTCTTGATTCTTACTCTTGGTTAACATAGATTCTATTCGTATATTTGTATATACTTAAATATATGTGTGTACGTGTGCGTGTACGTATATACATTCAAACCCACACATTATGCATATATTTATGGATATATTTATAGATTCGTTTCTTAATCACCGGAATAGAGCTATGAAAGCGTAAATGCAAATCGCGCCTTATTGTTCTGAAAAATCAATTGATTACGTACTTGGTTCACAAATCGAAGCAATTGGACAAGATTTTTATTTGTTATAACTTTCCCTCAATTGTGGCTAAGAAACAATATAACAATTATGCGTCATTTGGCCTTCTATTCGTCATTTTGTAATACACTCGTTGTTTTTTCAACTATGTCATGTGAATTATTTACCGTTTACCGAATGAAACGTCATAGATTCGATTATTGCTATACGTTTCTTTAAAATCATGAATTGCAGCAAGAAAACAAGGACATCGTATAAAGTGAGTCTCAAAATCGTTATCCGCTTAGATAATTTGGAGAATTATTATTGCCACGAATAATGGGATACAGAGCACAATCAATTAATAAGACGATACACGTAAAAATGCCTGTTCAAATAATCATTTGAATAAATGAATTTATAATTCGTTGGGATCAATGTGATTTGCGAATGATCGTTTTTTCACTCTTGACATTGTCCAAAAAGAACAGAAAAAATTTCATGAAGTGTGAAAGTAGGTTGCACGACGTCCGAGCTATAAGGTGGAAACAAGAGTCTCTCGACCAGTACGAGATGATTAATCAAACTGGGAGGGGAGTAAAACAAATGAGATTGTAATTTGGTGCGTTTGGGAAACGAAGGGGGGAACCATTTCTGCCCAGGAGTATAAATTATATTACATTAAGAATTTCTTGGGTGTGAAAACAGTGTGGGAACTTGAACGATTGTGATCGCGTTGTCCGACGTTCGTCACGTTGGGCCTCGTGTGTTTATTTATTAATACTAGAGAAAAAAATGGCAATCGTTCGACGATGGCTGTTTAATAATAAAAAAATTTTAAAAACATTAGGCCGATGCGCAATATGTACCTTCGAAGACCAGTCCAGAGAAATATAAACTTTTAGAACCAGTATAAAAGAAAAGAAGAAAAAAGCAACCAAACTTGATTGCTTCATTCGTTCGATCTTTCAATCCCTCGTCCAAACTACAATTCGGTTGTAATTTTGAGGAATTAAAAAAAATATCCAAAGTAACTCTCGAAGAATATATAAATTACACAAATAAAAAGGATTATACCGAGACAAATAATTCTGAAAAAATGATTAATTTATTCTTGGGTAGGAAAACGTTACTCGTGATGTCACTTAATTTCTTTCTCAAGCCAAGAATGAATATGCAAGTTTTTTATTTTGTTTTTAAACTCGTGTGGAATGGATCTCAGAGAATATGATTCTCCTAGTTTTATATATACTCGTATTACCTTTCTGTTTTTTTTTCATGCTTAACGTAATACATTATCGCTCTCTGCAACATCGGACAAACTTTAACGAAAAAATTGTTGAAACCTTAATTATCTACGTGTAACTAATGTAAAGGTTCCGGTATAATAAAATGATGACTTCATGGACTTTTTCTCTTTTGCATGAATTTCAATCGCATCATTCGGTTCCATATGAATACATGGGCGGAATATCTCCAAAACGATGGGACAACAGTAAATAAAGAGTGACGATTTTCACGGTTTTTTTTTTCTCATAAAAATTAGCCTTTCGATATATTTATACCAACAATTTAACACATTTTTCTTTTCAACAAACATCATATAAAGTAAACGAGAGAAGTTTTGTTTTTCTTCGTGTTTCTCTTCAACCGAGATGTATGATCGAATAAAAATGTTAGTTTGCGACAAGAAAAAAAAATATTGTTAAAGTATACGTACATATATATATACGACGCATATAAGAGGTTGCAGTGTGAAGTAATGTGGACGATGCCGATTCGGCCAGTTACCCGTTTGTTTGTTTACATTTTTTCATCGCCATTTTCTTTATGTAAAGCCTCGTTAAAGTTGTGTATGGGCTGTGTGATGCCCCACGGTAAATCGGAAAAATGTTCCCAAAAGAAACGAAAAAGAAATTGAACGTATGCACGTATATATATATACATGCACATTATACACGATTGAAAAATAAGTTAGTATCCAAAGCTTGTTTTTATGTAAAAGAATACATAGCCTCGTCGCGACAAGAACAAAGCAGCAGCCGATCGAACAGTTATTATGTTTTACAAGGCCAAGGTATGTGCACCTTCTCCCCGTTTTTTTTGTCTCATTTCATCGATTAAATTTCGATGATATAGCCACTATTATATATCTCGTTTCAATAACGGTGATGTCGCTCGTGGGTGCCCAAGTAATGTACAATGTACTTTACACAAAAATATAGTAGGTAAATAGGAAATGCATAAATGTTTTTGAAGTGGTCAAATTTTACAGTCGCGTGCTACAAGTGTGTGTTCTCGAATTCATTTTCCTTCGTTTCTTCTTTTTTGTTTTCCCCCTATTTCTCGTTTTTTGTTTTGTTTGCCGTTATAATTTCTTTGATTACTTAATTCCTAAAATAGAAATGGTTAAGATTCTTTATCGACCTAAGGGAGTACCACCGAAATTAAATGAGGTGGGCACAGTCTGAGAGTGAAAGGCGTATCCTGCAAAATAAGACGAAACAAAATTAAATATTTTTCATTCAAATAGAGAAAGCGGAGTTTGAAAAATATGACATTGATTGCAAATCTCACCACCACTCTGTTCGATTCTTTTACTCTCGAGAGCTGCTTTGCGCTGATCCGCGAGAAGAATTACCTCCTGGAGAGCTTTCTGTTGCTCGGCCGTCAAGTGGCTCGTCAATGCTGTGTACCAGACTTGATCCGTTCTCTCGATGTCTGAAAGACGGAAGAATGCAGATTTGCGTTTAATCATCGGTCGAATGTTTTTCTTTCTCTTCAATCTTGTGAAAATATTTCAGGTGGCTAGCACTCACTCTGCATAACTTCCTTAAAAACAACGTATTCATCCTGATTGTTCTCATCAAAGTCAAGTGGCGTGTTGTAACATTCAAGGGTAGTTTCCTCGTTGCCCTCGTAATCGGAATCGTCGTCGTCATCGTCGTCTGATCTATGACCGTCGAGTATCAACGCGTTTACATTGACGCCCTGCTGTGCCGAAGCTTTTTCAACCTTGTCCTGAAGCTTCTCAAGGTACTCCTGACTAGCATCGTCGATTTCATCCTCGTCCGATGACAAAACTTCTGCAAATTTGTAATTGTTCAAGGATTTTTATGCTTTGTTGTTCATTTTGATTGGTATGACTGATTTATTCACAAGTACTGCTTACCTTCTTCAATATCACTCTCCTCTTCCTCGTTTTCCTCTTCTTCACCCTCGGCCACCTTCGCCGTGTATGCTCTCTTCAATCCATCGAAGAGCAATATCAAGGATGGAATTATTTGCTGAGCGCATTCATTTACTGCCGTTGGTATCGCAGGTCCCATGCTAATCAAAGTACAGAGACCGAGTACGCAGAGTTTTCGATCATGTAATCTGAAAAACAACGCCGCCGTGTATTTTATAAGTCGATAATGGTTACTTAAATAATTGGACAATGATAAAAATAAAAATTTCTTACCCGAGAAAACAGTCGGTGTCGTGAATCCATTGCTTGATAAAGTGAGAGGCGATCGGCTCGGTTGATTGTCCAAGTGTACCTTGTAGTCGATCCATTACTTCGAGACAGAGAGCTGGATTGTAATACAATGCAGCAATCACTACTTGAAGACACATTGTTCGAAGTTCTGATGTCTTGACCTCTCGTGTCAAACGCTCGAGGACCAATTGTACCATAGATGGTATGCACTGAAAAATCGCTCGTATCATTATCATTGACTAATTTACCTTTTCCTTTTTCTTCAATATTCGCTATTTACGTGTACAATTTACCTGATCTATGTGACCTTTGCATTGTAAAATTATAACCTCTAATAATTTAGCAGCATGACACTCGGGATCTTCTCCTGCATCGCTTGTGAGAATCTGTTCGGAAATAACATAAAAATTAACTCGCGGTGTGCTTTGGCTCCTGAACGAAACTCTTCTCATTGCAAAAATAAAATCTCACAGTTTTGCACATGTTGAACATGGCTAGTATATGATTTTCGTTGGACAAGAAAGCTGGTGTATCAACGGTGATGTAATTGTGTAACGCAGGCATCATGTCCGTGAAATAATCAAAGCCGTCTTTTTGGAAAAGCTGATACATGAGCTCGAGCACCTTCCACATGTCTTCGGAAATTGTTTTCCCTGTAAGGTCATACACCAATGACATGGCCTCTTCGTAAAATTCAATAACACTCTGGCCAAAAATATGTGCAACCACTTGCAAAACGGTTGGTTGCAACTGGGCCATTATCTGTGGCTGATCCTCCATGACTGTCAGTAGGGTTGCGATCGTGTTCAATAAACCCATTGCGGCTATCGCTTTTTCGTCGCTGCCTTCGTCGGTCTCCAAGACTTGGCTGAAAGTCGCTGCGAGATGTTGACAAATTTCAACCGCAATCGGCATAAGTTGTTCCGTATAAGTGCATACGATCTTTTGCATAACGTTCGTAAGATCGTCGTTCTCCGTTTCGCGTATTATGTTCAGTAGTTCAAGGGTTATTTGCTTTATCAGTGGTTCGATGTATTTTCGAGCTTTCGTCTGGGCGTTCAATACGGTCTGGACACAGACGGCAGCCTCCACCTTTACAGGAAGATCTTGATCGGTAAGCAGAGCATTGGTCGTCAATCTTACAGCCTCATAAAGTATCTGATCCTGTTTGAATTTGATCTCAGAGAAGTAATGCAGAACCCAACAAGCCTATTAACAAAATAAAATAAATATTAAATGTGAGGTGTCAAATCATGTGAAATATTGTTCTTGCGTAATGTCCAAGAAATATATTCTTACTCTGGCTCTCATGTGACCGTGCGGACTGTTGAACTCCGGAAAGACGTATTGTACAAGCATCTTTTCCATCTGTTCCTTATAAATTTTCCGCTTCAGCAATATATCGGCCAAGCTACCGACCATGTGAAGAGCACCATCCTTCTGTCGTGGATCAGCATTTGGGCTCATCAATACTTCCATACAAAATTGCATAGTTTTTTGAAGCATTCCTTTGCGCTTCTTGCAAGCAGAGTGAAGCAAAGTTTGGGCCGCTGTTACAGGTGACACGAAATCCTCGAAAATATCTGAAAATTGACAAAAATAACGTAAAAAAAAAACTGTTGTTGTTTATTAACTGATTTTTTTTTATTCGTCTTACCGAACTTCACACGAATGTACTCATGAGGATCGTTGTTCCATAATTCCTCATCAGCCGCAGAGTACGACAAGATTGGAAAAAGTACGTCTCTGATTATCTCGAACATATGAGGCTTCAAGAATTTCCATGAAAATGCATGACTCACACTGAAAAAATAACCTCATGATAAAAGACTTTGGATAATTTGAAGGGAATAATGTTTAATGTTTAATTATACATATTTCTTACCCTTGATTAATGTAATTGATCGACTGCTGCACGACTCTCGGTGATACATAAACCTTTCGACGATACTGATCGAGAATTTTCAGTAGTACTTCGAGTATACCACCACTGAATGTCTGCAAATACCATTCGGCAAAATCCTTGTACTCCGAAGTTACACTTCCGGGACTTCCATAACTGAAACATTGCCCAATCGAGAAATTAATTTGGAATAACGGAATGAAATTTAGATAGGATTTTTTATATTTTTTAGCGCGTACCGTTCAAACATTCTATGGAGGATGTGAAGAGCCCACTTTTTGCATTTCCACCAGGGCAATTCACCACGCTCGTCCTCGTCGATATCTGGTCTGTTGGTTTCTGGTGGTACAGGTCTATCAGCAACCTGACGAACAACGTCCATCCACTGTGAGAATACTTCCTTCGATATGAGATCCAGTGGAAGCGAGTACTGCAGAAAAAGTTGAATGGGCTCAAAACACTTTTTATAAGTAAGAAATTGTTCCTATTGAGAAGGTATTGCATTGTGAGAGTAATAGAATACCTGCGTTATAGCAAAAAATATTTTGAGTATTTGCTTCTGAAGTAGCACGGATTGTTCAGAAGAATCAGGCAAAAGCCGTAGTATCAATTGATAAATCATTGGGAAGAGAAGATTCATTGCTTCATTGAGCGGTCCTCTTTCTTCCGCCTTTTTGTACCTGCATAAGATATTACCTCGTTGATCAATTGTAAATGGAAATATGCAGAAAAAGCAAAGCAATCTTAATTGGGATAAACTCACTCGAAATTTTTGACGAGTTGATAGAGAGCCAGTAAAACTCCAGGCCAACACGAAGCATCAGGATTTTGCAGATAAATAGTAATCTTGTCAACTATTTGCGTCCATCGTCCAGGAAAGTCGTGTTTAACGATGCTACTTATGCACACGGCCAATTGAGCTCTGAGAAAGGTTGTACACAAAGATGACTTTTAAAATAGTGTGGATAAAACAAAATGATAATTTTTTACAGGTTTGGTATATTTTCTTGCCTTATAAGCTCAGGTGCATGTACAACGGCATCGACGATCGCATCACGTATCATGGCACGATCCTGTTCATGTATACTGAATGGCACAGGACTGTTGTCTGCCTCGCGATCCGCCCACTTTGTACTTATTAAATTTTTCAGATAAATGGCACCTAAGATGCAAGAAAAATTACATAATCAAAGTAGGTCGCATCATCAATCATTACGGCCAATGGTTTTTAAAAATTGGCTTCAAATTAAACATTCTCCTAATATTATTTGCCCAAAGTTGCTCCTTCTAGAACTATATATAATATGTCTAGAAATCCTCATAGAAGTCAAATAGTGAATGTGACTATCTTCTTAAAAACTTATACTTATAATGGAAAATATAATGGTAATTTTTCAGAATTCAAATAAATAAATAAAAATGAAATTAAGTAATTCATTAAATTAATAAAAACCCATAGTTGATACCTACCAGCCTGTCTGACAGGCAACTCAACCTCCGCGGACATGACGACTTGCAACAGAGTAGGAGCAAATCCGATGATTTTGTGAATCTGAAAGGATCAAATTCACAGAAAAATTCATCTCATTTTCTGGTCAATTCTAATCCAAGCATTCAGAGTAAAAGATGTAGATTGGCCAGATTTCAGGAATTTCCCTGGTTAAATAAACAAATACGAGAAGGTGATTCACACCAAATTCCGATTATCGGCTACGACCGTTATATAGATGTACGCAAGTAATTACATATATCCACGAGCTACTTTGCACGAGACAATCATCGAAGGAAAGATATTGTCGAATATTTATGACATGTAAAAATCGGCAAGTTCGTAAGGAAGATATCGGAGAAATATAAATAGCGATATGAGAATAATCTTTTTTTGCTTCTTAAGACGTTGCGATGGCAAGGTTGGCAAGGACATTTCTCGATCGTGAGCGCCAGGGTGCCACAGATTGCTAGGTTGTAAAACGTGCGCAACGAGAACGGTAAAATGAAATAGCCATTATATTCGCGATCTTTTTCGGGATAATGTTACGAGATAAGCGCGTCTGATGGAAAAAACGTTTTTCTCTGGGAGATTTTTGAGGACGTTTCAGGTATGGAAGATCTAAAAGACGAGGATCGAGAATGACCGCGCCAAGCAAAAGTCGGGGAAGATTTTTTCCGTGCCCGGCAGTCCGAGCACGTTTTTGCCCGTGGTACGAGAACTCACCTGGTCGAGCTGTTCTCCGGCTTGCTTCTGTTGAACCGGATCTATCGTAGCTCGCAGCAATTCCGTCAATTTTCGCGGATCCATGACGACCGCCTCCGAACCCTCGGTTCGGTCGAATTTTACACGTAAATATAACAATTAAAACGCTTAAATTTTTCGTCGACTTTCCCCGTTTGAGAATTTGACCCGGCGCATTCACCTCCGCTGCGCTCCCTCGTCACTGCTCGTCACGTGATATATCAACAACATGGCGGCACTTATCATCAACGCCACAGAGGACGGAACTTTACATCCAATTTTCACAAGATATACGAAGTTGCTCACTTCTGAGGAATATATTTCTATAGATAGTCGCCTTTGATTTCTTACGTTATGTTTTTTCAAATGAGTTCGTATATCAGTGTGAATGAGCTTGTGTATGTCAATACATATGGTGGCGAGGCTTTTCCATTCGATTATGGCGCGAAAACGGTTAGGTATACGCTTTCTTAGTCATCCTCCCCACTCTCTAAAAAGTATGGCAAGTCTTTTTTCCGTTTCTAATTATCAATTAGATGTTGGATAGCTGTTTTACACTCACGTTGAGTATTTTGCGTACAAATATTAGCTGATTATAACTCCGGTCACCTCATCATCTTATCTTACCGTAACCTGACGGTAAGATGCGAGATGGTCATTTGACCCAATGCAGCTGCCGCGAGTGACTGTAACGGGGCGCGACGATCAAGTTGCGCGGTAAGAACGGCGCGGTAGACGAAAAGATTCAGTCTATCGGATGAGATAGTCCGATGGTCTGCTGCTGTGGGAATATATTGTTGTATATCCACTCGGGAGTAGTTGGAAATCGTGTAGAATCGAGTAGGGTTCCATGCACAGCACGATCCTGTACGTGTGCAGCAGTGTACGCTTGCCTGTTTGTATTGGTGTGCACATTGGGAGGGGGATCGTATCAATTCGGTGAGAACCGTGAGCCTCCTCCCCGTCGTGCTGCCCCTCAGCAATGCACCGACAAACTAAATAATCGACGTCGAAACCTGTCAAATATGGCGTTACGGTGCGTGCAATGTACGGTAATGTAAATTTGACAATGTAATGAAAATAAGAGTATAATATGCTTTAACAAGTGGGGTGGGGGACATTTTTCGAGACTAAGAAAGTTCTACATAAGTGTCGCGACGTTTTATACATACATCGTTGACGTTGAATTTAGCGAGAGAAGTGAGAGTGCGCGTGAAAGGTGATCTCTGTCCCCCGCTACTGTGGATGTCTCTTGAAGATTCAGTACAAGAAAATAACGACTAAACTCGGGTTGTATGCGATTTACAATGTAAAATAAATAACTGGTGAGAGGTCGGAAAGAATAAGAAGCGAAACAAAGAAATTCGGTGAGAGTGAAACAGACGTAAGGAGAGAAAGAGAGTGATTGAACCCCCGGTGAAGAGCGGTCAAGAGGTTCAACACGCAGACACACAGGGTTGCCGGAAGTCAACCGGAGTCGATCGCGAACGTTGGGTATACACGGTTGGGAGTTTGGAGGAAATAGTCCTTTCTATTCCTACAAGCATAAATACATGGGATAAAATTGACGCGTACGAAGGATATATTAATCAGAAGCGATCGGCGATACAGGGTCGGCCGGGGGTGGGTGGGAGGAGGGCATGCTCATCGGGGAACTATGGGTGCTCAACAGACGAAAGACAGAGTGATACCTGCCGGGTCAGCGGTACGACAAGCTCGTAAACAGCCGAGAAATCCAAAAGAATCGAGGCTCATTGGGTCCAACATATTCACCGAACATAGTGGTGAGTCTTTTTTTTTTATATTCCCTTCCCCAGTACCCCCTGCATCCCTATAATTTATCGGCAAAACGCAAATTCGACTCTGTCATTGTAAATTTTGTGCTTAATATAGCCATATACTTTTTATATCATTAAGTCAATTTAATTGACGTTTTACTTTGACACGTGTAATGAAAAATTTGTTGTATTAAACAAAATTGAATTCAAAACGAATCAATTGACGGATGATACACTGTTGTGCATACTTCCTGTCAGTCGACAGGAACTTATATTATCGTTAGTTCCTTTGATTATATATGTATCGTTCGATAAGAGTAACTCTCTGGCGTAAAACTTATCGTTAGTGGGAACTGTTTTATATATAAGTGCATTAGAATATCATATATATGCATGCTGCGTGTGCGTGCGCGCGCGCGCGTTAACTATAGTAAAAATGATTAGGAATATTGGAGACATTCTCATCTATGATGAACAATAAATCATTTTCTTCTTCGGGAAGTACATATCCTAATTCATTTTTATTAATGACAGAGAAAGAAATCTTTTAATTTACATCAGGACTATTTTGATTAAAATCGAATATAAATATTCATTTAATTATTTCTATGAAAATTTACAACTGAAATAAACTATACGGATACTGTACCGAAATGACACATACAAAATAAAATAACTCTCTCTGCTACTTCATATCTTTATATCGCATAAAGTTTTCTAATGTTCATTACCCATATCTTCAAAATAGCTTACTAACAATCTCGTTTATAATGTGAAAACTGATTTCTGTACAAAAAGATTCTGCCAATGTCACGTCGATACCAGGCTATACAGAATTAAAGCGAAAACACCAGGTTATTCACTTTTTACAGAAGCCCTTCTACAGAGCAGACCTTTGCCTCACATACCAGCATTGCCAGAGGGAGATCCACCGAGCGGCTCCAGTGTTCAATCCATATCGCAACAGGCTAATATTCAGCAGCAGCATGGAAACGTGTCGGGCAGTGGTCTTCTCGAAGCTGCCAACAGGTCAATAAGAATACAAATTTATTAAATGTATGTGTGTGTGGGTGTGCGCGTGAGAGTGTGTGCTTGTTCTTGTGTTTATATATTAAATGTATCGGTATAAATCGAAAAAGAGCCAAATGTAAAAAATACTTTTCCAGCAATATGTCATATGTCCGATATACTCCTTTATACAGATGGACGAGCAAGGAAAATCTTCTGGCTCAGGAAGAAGACGATCCCCAGTTATTTGTAGCACTTTATGATTTTCAAGCTGGTGGTGAGAATCAACTTAGTTTGAAAAAAGGTACGATCGGATCATGATTTCAGTCTTACGATATAAGAAGATAAGAAAAATATTAAACTACGACATATTGAAATTGGTTCAAAATTAGGTGAACAAGTTCGTATACTAAGCTACAACAAAAGTGGAGAATGGTGCGAGGCTCACTCGAGCACCGGTCAAGTGGGGTGGGTACCTTCGAATTATGTGACACCAGTGAACTCGTTGGAAAAACACTCGTGGTACCACGGAAGAATATCCAGAAATGCTGCCGAATACCTTTTGAGCTCTGGCATAAATGGCAGCTTTCTCGTTCGAGAATCGGAAAGCAGTCCAGGACAGCGAAGTATTTCATTGAGATATGAGGGACGGGTATATCATTACAGAATCAGTGAGGACAGTGAAGGAAAAGTACGATTTATCTTTGACAAAGAAATTCTTGAATATTTCACTTGAAAATCAAAAGATTGCATTCTCACATTATCGTTTTAGATGTTTGTTACTACAGAAAGCAAATTCAATACATTGGCCGAGTTGGTCCACCATCATTCCATGCTTGCGGATGGTTTGATTACGCAGCTTTTATATCCAGCACCGAAACATAATAAACCAACGGTTTTCCCACTTAGTCCAGGTACGAAAAAAAATAACGAAGTTTTGGGGACTTTTCTAATTCTGCTCGTTTTTTAAAATACAGAGCCTGATGAGTGGGAGATCAATCGAACGGACATCGTGATGCGGCATAAGCTAGGAGGTGGCCAGTATGGCGATGTGTACGAGGCAGTATGGAAGAGATACAACATGACAGTAGCAGTTAAAACACTAAAGGTGTGAAAAATACTTACACAATCATAAAAATATGTGGATTGCAATATCACGTTCTAAATAACCATATTTTTCGGTAACTATAGGAGGATACGATGGCTCTTAAAGATTTTCTCGAAGAAGCTGCGATAATGAAGGAAATGAAACACCGAAATTTGGTACAATTGCTTGGCGTTTGTACGCGAGAACCACCATTCTACATAATCACAGAGTTCATGAGCAAGGGAAATCTGCTGGATTATCTGCGAAACGAGAGCAAGCATCAAATAAATGCTGTAGTACTAATGCACATGGCGACTCAGATAGCGAGTGGAATGAGTTATCTAGAGAGCAGAAACTTTATTCACAGGTAAATCATTTATTTCAAACAGAATAACAAATCGATCGGTGTATTCAGATTTCAAATGGAGAGCTTCGAGTTCAAAAGTATTATTCTAACGAACATGTACCTATTAATGTATCTGCCTTTTTCAATCGACAGAGATTTGGCCGCAAGAAATTGTCTCGTCGGTGAGAATCATTTAGTGAAAGTTGCGGATTTTGGTCTGGCACGTTTGATGAGAGACGATACTTACACCGCTCATGCCGGTGCCAAATTTCCGATAAAATGGACGGCACCCGAGGGTCTCGCGTACAATAAATTCTCAACGAAATCCGACGTTTGGGCGTTCGGTATATTACTTTGGGAAATAGCGACATATGGTATGTCGCCGTATCCCGGTGTCGATCTCACCGACGTGTATCACATGCTGGAGAAGGGTTATCGAATGGAATGTCCGCCCGGGTGTCCACCAAAAGTTTATGAGCTCATGCGACAGTGCTGGCAATGGTTGGCCGTTGAACGCCCGACTTTCAAGGAGATACACCATTCGTTGGAAAATATGTTTCAGGAGTCTAGTATTACAGAGGGTAATTCGAGCAACGACGAATAAACATTGTCTAACTTAAAATAGTTCATATATATTTTTCGTCCGCATATTTATAAAATAATCGCTATTATAAGGATCGCGAGATTCTATTGAGAATTTTTGTATCTTGATTCTAGAGGTAGAAAAGCAGCTGCAGGGCGGAGGTGAAATTCCTCTTCTGTCATACAAAAAATCGCACACCGGAAGCACGGGAAATATTCACGGCCTCGTGCTCGTCACCGATCAATTATCGAATACAGGTTTAACTCAAGGTATTCTCAAAGATTTCTGTATATTATATATTGGTGTGTTAACTATGTAGTAAAGTTTTGATTTCGTTATTAAACTTTTTTTTTAAATCGAAGTAAATGATTGTTCTTTAGATGGTTCGAGTACTGTGACAAAACTCAGCACTTTTATGGGTGGTCTATCAAACAAAGCTAACAATAGCAGTATCGTACAGATGAGGCGTTCGACGAATAAAAAGGGAAAACAAGCTCCTGCTCCACCGAAACGTACAAGGTACGAAATATATTTTAGCAGTTTATTTTTGCCTTATGTTAGGATCGAATAATTTTGTTTCTCTTTTGTAGTCTCTTATCATCGTGCAGTTCCTTTCGTGACTCGGCGTATCAGGAGCAAGATCAGCGCGACATTGATGTTGGCGGTGTTGGACTCGATGACGGATCAGATGTAAATGGTATTGATAAGATTTTTGAAGGTATTTTCATTACAATCAAATTAAGCATTATGACGAAGAAAAACAAATATTTGCACGTGCCGCTTATACTTTCTTGTTTCGACTCTCCAATTTCCGACTATCTGATTCCTCGTAATATCGGTTAATTTTTGTTTCATCCATTGGTTGACATTGATTTGCATCATTTGTTTAAAAAATATGGCTGAAAAGAAAAATCCGAAAAAGATTTGGTACCGGTGCATCGATGATGAATATGAGCGGGTCATTCTCCCGGAATCTTATCGTTATTGTATAACCCCTTCCCCTTTGCCCCCCCCCCCCCCCCCCCCCCCCCATTGGGCCTTACGGTGTCGCCCTTTTGACCGTGAAGGGCGGTCAAAATTTTAGATTTTGCCACCTAAAGTATAAATTATTGTTTATATCCATATTATCCATATCTCGAGTGAGCATCGTAATTCGTAAAAAAATCATTGCACATCTTGAATAATGGAATACCTTTAAATTTCACCTAAACGTGATTGACACATTAAGATTTTTCATTTACGTAAAGAGTTGATATTTTTATCTTATTGTTAAGGGTGAAGAGAGAGAGATGAGGGAGAGAAAACCCTGTTTGCGATATATTTTTGTAATGCATGGCATCTATCTAGAACGACAAGTAGGTTTCAATTGTATTCCCTCTGATCATGATCGTTTTTCTTTTCTCACCTCATAGGTAACATTTGTGGTATATCTCTGTGAAAAGATAAAAGATATGGTCACTTTTTTGTTTTTCTAAATCTACATTCGGCGCAAAGTTTTCACACGTTCAAGCAGTGTTACGTGAGTTTACTGTAATCGCAATAGTTTGTTGTACATAGCTTCAGAGTGTCAAAAAAATTATATTCAGACACAAAGGAATTATCGGTGTAAATTTTGAACGACAATCATTCGTCTTGCAAGCACGCCCGTTACCGTAAATGCCATTACCAAATCATTCAATCATCATCCATTATCAGAGGGAGGGTCAAAGTAAATACAAAAATTAAAGGAACAAACAGAAGCACAATTCACAGTACAGATACGGATTGCTTACACGACTTCACTTGATAGCTTAGGCAATGTTCCTCGCTTAAAAATACTCACTCGTCGCCTTGCCGTTCACGGAGAATGACCTGAGAAGCTCGCGCAAAAAGTTGGAATTGAAGGATATTAAAATAATAATAATAATGATAATAAGAAAAAGTTTGAGAAATACGTCGTCTCATAGCTTCCACATGCTTTGTCACCAATCTAATCGATAACTTCAACTGCTCCTAGTACGACGTACAAAAGAGAGTAAAGAAAACGAAAAGAATACTCGAAATCCAACAAATAGGCTTTCTGAGAGTACACTGTTGTTTCTCTATGTACAAATGACCAACTCAGGTATCACGCGAGATCTCGTGACAATGGCGACACAGTCGATAACGGCAGGAGGGTGCGACTTGGATGACGACGGAGACGGATCCCAAGGGACTGCGGAGCCAAATTTTCCTCCACAGCAATCGGCCTCGCCTGAACCTGTGTCCAACATACAGAGCAATCTGAAACAAATTAAAACACGACCCTACCCATCTAAGGAAGTACTACCGCAGAAGGTATTAAAATGGTGTTTGCCGTGTGCGTGTGAAGGACCAAAAAAGATAAAAACAATAGACAGTTTCCCAAATTTGTATGAATTTCTCTTTAATGGCCGGTAGTCGCAGATTACATTGAACACAGACTTTCAGAAATTGTTGGGTGCAAATATGTTACACGCATCATTTTTTACACCCATTGACAAATAATAAACTGGGTAAATGCATTTAGCACTGCTTGAATCTCACAAAGAATAACGATGAATAAAGCGTTCTATTGGTTTTCGATGATTCGTAGACAGATTTCAAAAGGTCACGAGAAAGACACGAATTCGTCGTTCGTCATTTGAACTTGGAAAGAAACCAAAGTGATTTTTCGAATCTCGAAATTGTCGCAATATATACAATTTTAACATTGACATTATCGATATTTTCTTCTTTTCTTTCTCTCCTGTACTTTCAGCTGGTCCACGTGGGAGCCCTGGAAGTGCAAAATGTTAAGCGTGCCATAAATCGTTACGGTACATTGCCGAAGGGAGCGAGAATCGGCGCGTATCTAGAGTCCCTTCGTCAAAGCGGAATGCCCTCTAGTCAAGAGGGGGCCACGGTAACGTCATCATCCTCGTCCGCGTCGCCGTCCTTGATCAGTCAGCACCAACAGCAGAGTCAACAGCATGATACAACGAGCGTCGGTGTGCTGGAAACATCTCAGCATCGTTCGCTCTCACCACGACAGAACAATCTTCGAAATCAGCCGCAAATGACACGTAGTAATTCTTCGAGCGGTGTAGTTGGAACTTATCAACCACCGAATTCACCACGCAGTCGTGGAGCGAGCTCGCGCAAGGCCAACAACAACACCAACAGCAGCAGCAGCAGCAGCAACAACAACAACAACAATAACAACAACGACAATATCGGTCTGAGAACTTTTCGCGCGGCAGCCCCCAGTAGCAGCAACACTTCGACTTTTCGCACCTCGAGTCCATCGAGATCGACGCAACCGACACTGGCGGATCTCGAATTCCCTCCGCCACCTCTCGATTTACCGCCACCACCTCACGAAGTTCTCAATTCCGGTGATCAGTGTGACTTGCCAAGCATCGATTGTATTGTCCAATCGAGGAGCTCGGGCTCGCCGCTCGGTACTCGAAAATCCAAGTCCGAGAGACGCTCCAGAGAAGAAGCGACCGAAGAAATGGATGATCGTGTGAACGACGTTAGAAACGTTGAGCCATCGGTACGCGAAGCAAGTTCGCGCTTTGGCGTTAGTCTACGGAGACGCGAGACCCAGTTAAACGAATCTTCTCTCAGCAACAATACTTCAAGATCGATGGACGATAAGAGATCGCAGATTTATCGGGGGAAAGAAATTTCGGGACGTAAGTACGACTCGATAATGTCGCCGCCGGATGAATCGCCACCACCACCCCCACCTCCGCCACCACCACCTCTTGAAACGATCACCGACACTTTTATCGACAAGCCCGGCATGAAAGAGATGCTCGAGTTGAAACTGATAAACGAGATAAAGAACAATGCCGATATGAAACTCGGTGGTGGAACGAGCAAAATCAATACAACGAATAGCACGACTTCCGTCTCGCTCGATCCCGCCTCGCAATTGTTATCAGAATTGTGCGCCAGTTTCAGCATCGATGCTACCAACCGGCAGCATCAGACTTTTCAACCTAGCGAATATGCCATATCGATGCTCAAATCGGCGGAACTGTGTCACGACGGTACGCAAAGTCTGGGTGAAAAATACGCTTCGATTAGTGGCGGCGGAGCGGTGAACAAAGAACCGGCGATATCTCCAATTGTCGAGACGATAGCGGGGAATGTCGCGAGTAACGTAGGTTTCAAGCTGAAACGCGTCGAAAAACCTCGCAACAATCAATCCAAGGACGAATCCATCGAGGGACAGATTATTGATTTTAAGGCACGTTTGCGAAAAGTCGAGAATAGCGAAAAAATTGCGGACGATAGGGCGAACAAGCGCACCGACGATACACCGTGCGTACAAGATTATTCTGGTACGAACGACGAGCAGGATGACGATAAACGACGAAGTACGGGTAGTATAAGTAGCCTCAAGAGACTGTGGGAGAATAAGGAAGTGTCCTCCTCCGAGAATCAACCCTTGAGCCCGAAATTAAGCGTACGTGGTACTATGAAGCAAGAGACAGGAGATCCGGGCGAAGAATCACCGGAGGATCACAGTGGCGCTTCGACCAGAAGTTCGACCAGTAAGCAGAGTGATAATCGATCTTGGCCACCCGTGGGAAGCGTTGAACTCGAAAAGCCGGTGGTCCCAGCAAAACCACCCAAATCACTCGTCGTAACGTCCTCGAAACATTTTGTACCGTCGATATATGCAACGCCAAATTGCGACAGGCAAACGGGTCTGCACTCGACGAGTGTCGTCGCCGATGACGAAACATCCACGAGTACCAAACAAAATGTTGATACGAGCAAAAGCTCGAAGCACAACGTTCTTGAGATTTCGAACGCTATCGAGACGAGTATAACGAATTTGAAAGGTACACCCTCCATTCTAATTTCCAGCTGGTTACAATTGTCCGATAAGGTTGGTCTTTTGCACGGTATGTGCGTCAATCTTACGGATGCTGCGATATCGCCGCACGTGAGATTTCAATTCCGCGACATACTCGCGCGTCTCGAGCTGCAAGCTCGTCAATTGCGGGCAGCAGGCACGCGCAATATCACTGAGAACACAAGACTGCTGAGTGACGTACAGAATACGATAAAAGACGTGACTAATATGGTGCAGAGATAAACTTGTTTGTATGTGTGTGCGTGTGTGTATGCTGGGTGGGTTGTGTATGTTCGTACGGATGAAAGAGAGCTCGCACGAAAAGCCGCAAATGTGCAAGGCTAAAGAACGCAAAGAAATGAAAGAATCAAAAGTTTCGAGTGAGAAGCGCTTGAAACAAGACGTATAGGCCATGCGTTTACTAATCATCTAATCCTGTAGGGTATTCGTATCATAAACATCTATATATATACATATACATATATATACATATATATATGCACACACATATAAGCTGCGTGATTTCGGCGTCAACGTCACACCTAAATTCGAAGGGCGTATCATTAAATATACATTTATATATATATATATGTAAATGTATGCAGTCAATATACGCGTATATATGTGTGATTATTCATATATATATTTATATATATATATAGATATATATATATAGATATAGATCTGTATATCATATATTCTAAGTCACTGTAGTATGCCCGGAAGAAACAGTATTTCGCAAATCTTTCGGTGCTCTTGTCGTGCATACTTCACGACACATTTGATATTTTAAACGTTTTTTTTTTGTTCTTTTAATCGGGATTTCGAGTTTCGTGACTCCTTTTTAGCAATGTCCGTGTCCCGGTGATCAAGCCGATGAAAAACTGCAAGCATGAGAGGGTAAAGATATATAATACTTTTTATAATAACGATTGAAAGAAAATGGGAGAGTTGCTCGTGTATATCTCTCGCGAGCTAATGTGTAACGAACGAAATTTAACGCGGATAAATGCTTATCTTGAAATATGATGTTTTAACTTGCTAGATCTGGTGAGATCTCAGCGTTTCGCAATTCTATGTATATATATATACACACGTACATACATATAAATAATGACCGCTCAGTATAATCAAGTCGTATGCGCGCGGTCATCACAGAAAAAATTCAATATCCAAGCTGCTTGATGGACACCGGATGGCTTAAGGAGGACTGCTTTTGCAGAAAGGAAGAAAAGTGGGCGGTGACGGGAAGGATATAAGGGCCTTGAAACATGACCTTAAATCATTACAAGTTCCGAATTTCCAGAAGACTGCTATGCTAACATTTCGAGAAAGTTGTGGTAATTAAGAAGAGAAAAATGTATACACACACACGCGCGCGCGCCACAAGTAAAGCGATCAAAAAATGAATAGTCGTATAGCGACCGGAAACGATTGCGTCGAATAAGTGTCGACTAAATTGCTAAGTAATCATCGTTTAATTTCTTATCTATCTAGCGTCATTCTCATTCATTGAATGTGGTAATTTTTATAAGCACTCACGATTATACAGAAACAAATGAAAAAACAAAAAACAATCCACGCTTAACAATTATTCGTAATCGCGACAGATGAAAGAAAAAGAAAAAAAATCGTAGAAAGAATGTTATAGATAACAGGGGGAATCAAAGAGAAAATCTGAGTAAAAATTAAGCAAACATTCATTAAATATCCCGATGGACAATATAAACAATTTTGTATTTGTATAGGATCGAGAGATTCGAGTGATCGTAAAGGCTCGATTAATATTATAATTATAAACGCCTACATTTGAATTATCTAAGAAACACGACACTGGTGTTTACAAACTGTAATTAATCGACTTTTGAGTGTGTTTGTGTGCTTCGTTTTGTACCGAGGGAATACATAGTTTTTTTCTCATTGTTTTAAATGTTCTTCCAGAAGTGCGATCTCGGTCTACAAACCACAAATTGAGGACATTTCTCTTCTATGTAACAATGCAACGGGAAAAATTTTCACTTTCTCGCTGTAAATCATCCTCTTAACGCCCCATCCGAGATTGCACTTCGCATTCAACGAGAATGCGATATACTGGTGGATGAGATGATTATGAATGAATTACTAATTCTTACGACACTGCCTATATTGCATGTAACAGCTAATCATTACATTCAATTTCATCGATAACGTTTAAGAATATAAAAATTACAATTTCGGTCCAGTCTACCAATTTAATTGATATAATTAGAGTACCTGTGATAAACGGTTCCAATTTTTACTTCTTTTCTTTCTTAAATCATTTTATGTTTCTCAAGACTTTCAATGATGTTATGTTTTCGTTGCCGATTGAAATTATAATTAATCCTGATGTTTTTCGTTGTCGAAAAACGTGTCGTACGAATTCGTCGAGATATTTTAGTCATGGAGAATTTTCTTTATCCACATTATTAAGAAACATTTCTTTTTAACGATCGATAGAGAACACGATGTGGCAGTCAAAAATTAAATCTCATTGTTTTATATATGATCTGTATTATACGTGCTTTATCATTATTTATACATGTATTTATTTTATCATTGTCGATGTAAAGTTACTATGATTACGATTATTATTAATTATATACATATATAAATATACACGCGTCACCGGAGATCGAACGACCAACGACTCACTCGCTCATAAAAAGAAAAAGAAAAGACAGTAAAAGATTCGTAATAATACTATTGCTTTATACGTTAAACGCGATAAGGAAATAAAAGTAAGAATAGGAAAAACTAGTATCTGATATTGTGGATCCAAAGTAACCTAGATCCAAGGAACAATTGTGGAGGCCCGAATTAATTATCCACGACAGAATGTTTAATGAATGAATTTTACAATGACAAGCTGCATTGATAATTGCACGTTATATGGGCACGTCCAATGTCTCTTGAATCCTGAAGCAATCGCTTACAATTTTCCACTTATCAGCCATTGCAGTTATCAGGAAATTTTGGTTGAAAGGTCTATTGGTTTTTCCCTGATATTTCACTTGACCGCTGACTTTAACTAGAAACGTTAGCTGCTCCGCCACTGCAGGACCTGCAACATTACAAAATTGCATCGCGGTTACGAAAAACCATATTTTTCTTCCCTCTGATCTATCCATGGTGACATTAATGGATAGGTACGATACGATTAGAAAATCATGCATCCCATATTTTGTTGCAATAATTTTATAAAGCCGGTAAATGACTTAATTTCTTTTCTAGGCAATCTCCTACATTGGATTATTATTTTTGGTAGCAACTAATATCATCACCAGTGATTGGCTGAGCATCCAGAGTCAATATATTGTGATCGGAGGGTGGGAGACCTATCCAGAACTTCTCTATGTTGTCTTTGCCCTCTATCCCATTGCCATTCCAAATGAGGATTCCAGTGTCGAGATAGAGCTTTGACATGAGCTGAATAAAAGTATATCATCAATATCAATATCATTCAAAAATTGCGTCGATAAATTCAGGATTGATCTACGTAGTAGTAAGATCGGTAGAAGTATGACTTTTGTATCATATGCCACAGGGTTTTATTCAACTTACATATCTCCGTTTATCCAAACTTTCGTAGTAAACTTTGGTGAATTCTTCCGCTGTTCGACATGCCTGATCTATCTTTCCCTTTAGATCCTATTTGCAAATGACACCATAACGTTTACAACACTATTAACAAGTATTCAACATTTATTATAAAGTAGCACATGTGCAATGAATTTCAGTACCTGTTCCATGTTTGAAGAAAGTACATTCATTCCGTGTTTATTTTGTACTTATCCTTTTAGTAGAGAAAAGTAATTTAGAGAAATCAAGGTTATGTTTCTCGTTTATTGTGCATAAATAGCTAGATTCAAAAATTATCTTCCTGTTTTAGGAATACATCCAACAGATGAAGCTGCCCGTATTTTACGGCATGAAAAGAAGCCATTTCGCGACCGGAAATACAAATCTCTGCTTCAACTACAGTCGGTACATCTGGTGTAGTTTTATGCCAATAACGTAAGTAACAAAATATATACCTAAAACGAGTGTGCGTGACGTTAAAGAATCTATTTAATCGTAACAGGTGACGTTAAGTTGTTTATTAAAACAGGATCTAAATCCAGTATGTGAAGTGGCAATTTAATGGTAATTATTCAGGTGACATAGTCCTCCGTATATTTATATGAGAAGAACAAGTAAATTTGACGAATCTGTATGATTACGCGGGACCTTGTAGAACATAACCTAAAATTAAAGCTATTTCAGATGTATTGCGTTAAAATACTTCAGAGAAATTACATCACCCCTATCAGCTTAGTGTTGAAGGCCAAATATTCGCGTCGGAGTGCTAAAAACACAAATTCCTACAAGCTCATCAAATCTGATGATGCTTTGCGAGGTAAGTCAATTGCTTTGGGAGTCACATTTCCCACTATTTCTTTCGGAGTCGTGTATTCGGTAAAACTAACTTTTAATAACGATATTATCGTAGATGTCGAGAATACGGAATTTGGAGTTAATCCGAATTGGGAGCTACTAGCACCAAGGGGATTTAGATTTTATATGCCAGGTAGCGTCGGCCCTGGCTGGCTAGATGAAACAACTACTGCTCAAGTGGAGACTCATTCGATACTTGTACAGAGTGACGATGACATAGACAATGATCTTTTTCAAGAGGAGCACCGAGGGGTATTTAAGAGAAGCACTCACAATATGTCCCATCCTACTCTTCATTGCGTTGCTCAGGAATGTCCAACTTTACTGCGCAAAGGTCTTCTTGAGCTGTTTCCAGGCTGTGTAGAGGTTGCATCGCCTCAGCTCACCATAGTCACAATTACTCAAAAATTGAATCCTCGGATTAACAGATGGAGCAAGGAAATCGAGACCGAGAAGCTCGCTAAGTTTGTATGTTATTTGTCTTTGTAAAAAAGTAAATATTGTCTGGTCGCATTTTTTCATTATAGTAGTTCCACAGACTAATAATTCGATATGCGATAAACACGCACCCTGATGCCCGTTTATTTCAAATTACAGTTTGTCCTAGCAGCGTCCGATGTTTGTGCACAGTTGAAGATGGTCGGTTACTGGGCCGATTTTATAAATCCATTCAGTGGGCAGCCCTATCTCAATCCCCACAAGAACAGCTCGTTGTATAAAACCGATGAACGTTTTCGCTGTTTGGGTTTCAAGATAGAACAGAAGAATCATTGCAAAATCATATCTTTTGACAACAGTTCGAGAGAATTTGTCGGTAAGATTTGTAACTTTCTTTTTACTTAATTCATAAGGATGAGCTCGGTGTTACCTTGCAGGAAATGTGAACTATGCCGAATTTCCGTTTTATTATTTTGTAGGAAGCCTATATACGACAGCTCCTTCGAGTACAGAGTTTCTCAGGGAGATCATGAACGGGCTGAACGATCACTGACGTCTGTCTCATTATTGCAGGTATCTGTTTTGACGCTTAGTTATCTATTAAAAAGAAAAATATAAAGAGTTTATTGCGATGTACTGCCGAGGAATAAAGTGATAAAACATATAAGCTAGTTGAGGAACTTATCGATTCGATTCCCTTTTTCCAAAACAACGTGTACTGCTGAAAACTTGTTGATGACTAGTTCGAGGAAAGGAAGCTTAACAAGCGCGATAATGGGAGGTGTGTGGGTAGCAGAGGAGGGTAAACAACTTTGATGGAAAAATGAACTCGAGTAAATTTTCGCTATGAAGACCGGAGTTACAGCCATAATTTTTACGTTAACGAAGTTTGAAACAATCAACGGAAGTTGAACCAGAAACAAAGAAGATGCCTGGGAAAGAGGATATAAATGTTATTAGTATTAATTTCTCATTTGCTAACAATGAAGTTTTCTCTCTTTCCCTTTTATAGCAATTGCGATTGTTGTTATTACGATTGATCGTCAAGGCGTATACTCTATCAATGGACAGGCCAAATATTCCCAAGGCGAGACATATTTTTTGGATTACAAGTGTTTAACAATTTCCTCTATCGTTTCTCCTATTTGCAACTCTTGATTACGAATGAATGAATGTATGTAATGAAGTCGATAAAACTGGGGAAGAGCTAGGATTTTTAGAATGAGAAGAATCATCTTCCAATAATTGTCGTCAACTAGGAGGTAACTTTGTTTTATTATAAAAGAAGTTTTCTTTTTAAATTATTCAACATATAATAACACTTGAATCTACCAAAAATCAAACCTCTATTTACACACCCAACACTATGCACGTCGCAACTTAATTATTTTGGTAGCGAAGGTTCGCTCGTTCACACGTGTAATAAATATAATCTGTGGCCACTTTGATAGTGCAAACACCGTCATATATATTTCTGAATTTGCCCATTACAATTTCTTTACATAATTTCTCCCTCTCTCTGTTTCCTCTTTTAGTGAGTGCATAATTCCTGTATTTAGAGAAAATGAGAACGCGGTTTACTGACGGGATTTCGAATGGCCCAGTTTTTACATCATATACAATTTTGTATCATGCTTTTCTCGTTTTTATTTTTAACCTGGCTGCCTGTCCTTTTCGATCTTCGTTCGTATCGTTCGTTATTCAATGAAGACAAACTACAATTCCCGATCAGGGAACGTTTAACAATTATCGGTGAATTCGACGATCAGCACTGTTACGGAAGTGTTCTCGGTGCAGTATAAAAACTCAATTGCCGCCCGCAGCGTATCCCTCGATTAATATCGAATTAATTAATAAACCATCGAGAATATAGCGACACATATAGTCACGTAACATTATTATTTCTGTCATCGAGCCAGTTCCAAAACGATTCGAGCAATTGAACGGTCTAGTAATGAATTATTTTGTCGCATCTCGTAATTTGCGTTTTTGTCCAATTAAGTGGTCGACGATTAATTGTTTCGCAAAACAATTAATAGCTTATCGACTGCAAAACAACAAAGAAATATAAAAAATTGCAATTCGCAACTAGACCGTTCGCTTCTTGCAATGAAAAGTTTCCGCCCAATGACAAGGAATAAACAAAATCGATTGTTAACAATCGACATGCCGCACAATGAACAATTTCTTTTCTTATCTCTTGACAGATTTCTCGAAACTTATATCATCTACTTGATCCGCTCACCATTTCCTTACGGACAGTGTATTTTTATATGTTGTTTTTTTTTTGTTCGTTTAAATGTAATTTTCGCTTAATCGTTAATTTTCAATCAATCGATTCACACGCCGTTGCCGCATTATCTTCGAATGCAAAGGACTAATCGATAAATTCATTAATTACACAATACGTAAGAACTATTATTGTTTCAACTATGAGACTATAAATTTTATATTGGTCAAAGCTTGCTCAACGCATCGGCGTCCATTGTGTTGGTCTCGTCGTAGCATTTTCATAGCGTTTCGTCTCTCGTTCTCCCGGCGAACGACGATTGCTCGCATACTTAACTCGCTACGTTCGATTTTCAACTAATAAATGAGCGTCTCTCGTTCTTTCCGCGGACAAAACTCTCACGCCTGTCGTCGAGTTGGTGTTTTTTTTCTGATTGCTTTTTTAAATTCTTTTTTGTTGTAACATTCGCATCATCGAAAACATGATCTTTTAAAATGTATAATGCCAATATAATAGTATCTCCTCGTTTATATGTTATCATATAGGAACGGAAAAGCGAGCCGGGCGCTACTAGTTCGATAACCGAGAGAACTTTTTCGGACCCTCCTCAAACGGAAAAACAAGTCGTCGCTCCAATTAATCTCGCAGCAATTAACGACCTACGAACATCCGTATATATCACTATATGGACTAGATGCGTATACTCGATTATCGGGAAATACAAATTTGTCATTATACTTGTCTCGTGGTACATACAATTTCGGTGAATTTATCCAAATTTGCGTATTCGTAACTTCAAACTGTAAGTATCACATGCGAATTGGAATAAGTAAATAAATAAGATCGCGTAAACGTCCTAGGTACGTTGCAAATACGATAATTTGAATGAATTTCCATTATCAAACATTGATTTATCAACTGACAACGCGCTAAACACTTATCAATGTCTCGAATCTTCTTTACGATTTTGCGCGCGGATTACGTTGGAAGAAATATTTGGAAAAAACAATAACGCTCAAAACGCGGAATGACAAATATATGCGTAGCATAATCGCGGACGGAAATAGTGCTTTAAAATCCGCTTGTGAAATTCGACTATTTCATTACGTTGTTGAATCGATATATACGAAGTAGCTCGGCAATTTGCGGTTTTGGCAGGGGACTCGTAGAGCAAAATACAATACACATTAGACGACGATAACTCAGTACGCGATATAGTACTGTATTTTAATTACGTACATCGAATCGCCAACGAGTATGATCTGTTTTTTATTCGTTTATCGTGCTGTCGATTGACGATCTAGCCTCGTCTTTTGCTCATTACGTATCGTTAAAATATGATTTTCGTATTGGCGAATGCAGCGAGGGTTGCGCGAGTTAATTCGGTTTTTATTCGTCGAGAGGGGAGAGAACATTGCTTGCGAGGAATTATTTAATAGCAAATTCGCGCGGGAGCGTCGAGGAACGCCAAAAATGTTACATGTATATTGCTCGATGATTTTTTCGTACAGAGCTCGTTATTAATTATACAACGAGACGCAACTTGTCTCTTGATTTTTTTTTCTTTCTTTTCAATTGATCGAATCGATCGAAACGTTGGGAGGGAGGGAGGGAGGGAGGGAGGGGAAGGTGGCAACGATAACGGTATTCGTCGAACATTCGTTTGTCCCGTTCGATTGCTCGTATTTCTTTACTAATTACTTAAATACTAGTGGACCTCGTGCAAGCATCGAATTAAACTATTATTAATCGTTACGATTTAATTAATGTGCGCAACGTACGAGCGCTTACGCTTTCGGACCTTCGTCCCTTTTTTCTCCCTCTCGATTATTCCAATATACCGACCTTCGTTATAATCGCCTCTTCTTTTTCGCTCAACGTTCCGTATCGTTTCTCATTCCCCTCGTATCATCTCCCTTTTCAACGCGCATCAATTTTAATACGTTATTTTTAAACTCGTTCGAAGTACAAAATCGTAAATGTAAAAAATTGTGTAAATTCATTTTAATACGCTCCTTTTCACGCTTGACTGTAAAATTTCTTTCGAGGATATAACGATTAATAAGCGTAGAAATTATCTTTTTCTTTCTCGATTTGCTTTCTTTGTCGTAAAGTGTGATTTTTTACGTCGCAGACGCGCGATTGTTTAATCTCGATGTGTGACACGAGACGCGCGATTCTATACGAACGATAATGGCTCGTCACAGTATTTATTCAAGTATAGCTTAGGATCCTTCATTCGATCGAAGCGTATCCCAAGATGGGCACATATATATGTGTTCTGAAGGAGAATTAAAAAAATACAATTGGAAACGGATTTTTGTGCACAGCAGTAAATTGTTTTTTTTTGTTGTTTATTTAGATTCTTGTCCATCCGTCATCACCATCGATTCTCGTAGTCGCGTCTCCTTGCGAACTTTTCGTTCGTACTATCAAAGTCCAAAACCGACGCGATGGGACTGACTCGGCGAACATAAAGAGGAATCTTCAAAATATATATTTTCACGATATTGATGAAAGATACAGAAAAATACGCGAATCCAATTATCGATCATCGCGCGATTCCAATACTTTTCCCCATGAAACGTTACTCATGCAGTTCGCGGCTCGATTTTTTTTGCCCATCGGTCTAGCTCTTTGACTCTCGTCCTTTATATCCTTTACCAAATACGCGTCTTGATGCGTATCGAAGATTTAGTAAGGAGTCGATTTGCGCGTGTTACGCGTCACGTTTTTTGGACGATTTGCATAATTCGTACGCAACTTGGCATAAAACTCGATTCGTGAGTCTAGTTACTTTGTCGATGGATATCTCTTCGTCTATCCTCTTTACTGCTTTCAACTTCTCTTCATTTTATTCGCCGTTTCGCTTTTCCTATTTCAACCGACGATACATGTGGTAACGGATCGATCGAGTTAATAGCTTATATACCTCCATTTGCAACGTCATTTTGCGGCTAATCGACGATCTCGCCTTTCAACCCCTTGGCGAATCAAACAACAATCTTCCTCGGTATACGATATATCAATATGTACAAATACGATAAGTAGCACTATTTTTATGTCAACGCCTAAACGTTTCTCGTTTTTCGACGAGAAAAACTTCGTTATTTTTCTATTTTTTACATCCTTCCAGAGTTCTCGAAAAATTGATTTTATCAAGGGGATGTGCGAAAGATTGCGATCAACGGGACTAGATTGAAATTCCGTGAATCATCGAGAGAAAATGAACTGTAAAATCAAAGAGCCAATGGTTTCTCCCCTCGGGTTTCCTACCAATAAATTTGTCCCGTTCGTTTCAGTCTTCACGTTTTAATTCATGTTTTTTTTTTTTTTTCTTAATTATTCGCACAAAATCGGTCAACTTTTTAGCGCCTCTCTTTTTATTAGTCTCGAGTCTGGACACAATCGGTAGATTTATCATCTATATGTATTTTATATTTTATATCACGTTAATTATCTGGAATAGGGTTTTTGTTGTCGTTTGTTGTTGGTTTTTTTTTAAATATTATTTTCATTTTTATGCCTTCCCAGCTTCTCGCGGCGTTGTCTTTAATTTCGATCAGGTCTTTCTCAATCGCCACGAGCCTCTTTGGTTCTATAGTACGTGAAGATTTTCGCAGCTCTTGGACTTGCTGTCGCGGGCCCATACCTTATCCAGAAGATGTCGTACTTTTAGACTAGCGCTCGTTCGACTACCTCGATATTTCTTCGGCGAGTTGTTCTCCGAGCACGAGCCGAGCGGAGATTTGCTGCGATTTTTGCGCGATCGACGTCGAAACAAGTCACGATTTCTCTCAGGATTCTCGAGCTTCAGACGTATTTGTTTCAGCAGACCGACGAGTAGCTCGTCCACGTTGTGATTTATACCGACCGAAGTCTCGATGAATTTACAGTCGTACGAGGTTGCCATCGATTTTCCTTCTGTAATCAATTACAATGCGCAGGTCGTGTTATCGGTCTCCGTCGCTTCTCGGTCAAACGATAAACAATAAACGAGAAAAATGTGAACGAGATTATAATTTTCATAATATAAGGGAAATTTTCAAACGAACGAATCGGGATAACAAAAGGTTAAAAGAAATCCAAGACAAAAAATACAAATGGTAAAGATTTCTTTATTTGGCAATCGAAATTTGCAATTTTTACGAGAATTACATAAAGTCTAAACAAGTACAAAAGGTTTAATTAATATCTTACAATCGTATAGTTTGAAACAACCTTTAATCTTTGTTTGATAAATGGAAATAGCACTTTGTATCGGGATAAAAAGTATAATGTCAAAAGGGGTACGAGAAACGAAATTGAACTAAAAGAACCTTGTTCCATACTATGGCACAATAATGGGAACCGATCCCGGCATAACATACGACCTTTCCATAGTTTTCCCATTAATTACCTTCGGTGCTGACGAGTCGACTTCGGACGAGGTCGACCTTGTTCCCAACGAGTATAACTGCCCTAGCAGAGACGTGATCGCTTCGCCAGAGTGTCTGCAGAAGGTCCTCGGCAACGCGTACCGAAGTTCTGTCGGTCGTCGAGTAGACGACGCAGTAGGCGTGAGGCTCGTAAGTGGCTATGCAAGTTTCCGGCTATAAACGATAAACGATAGAACGAAGCTTCAAATTGATTGGAAGAGTATGGACAAAGAGCCGATCGGATCGTTGGTCGATCGATGAGTCGAACGTGTTAAACGCTTTTACATACTTATACTTTCGCGAGTAGTTTGACTTCAACTCGTAATTGTAATCGTAGTCGGCAGAGTTTAGAAATCCAAGCAACCACATGTACATGTATAGTAGGCGTTATAGGGCATTACAGCCCTGTGAGCTACGGAAAGGTCGGTCCGCGAACCAAGGCACCACCGGTCGAGGGTCAGAGAGATCGAATCGCGACGAGAGTTTGAAAGCGGGACATAGCACAGGTTTGATGTCCTTATTGAGAGATCGATCTTCCTTAGGAGCAAATCAAGCGCGTAATACCGCGGACCCTCCTCACTCTATTTCTTTCTCTCTCTATCTCTCGTTCTTCCTATCTATACCACCTTGCATCGATATTCACCGGTGATATCCGTCGCGAACAAAGCGCCTTCGTTCTCCATTTCTACTCATGGCTCTTTCGAACGTGCAAGATTTATTATAAACGGTGAGAGAGAGAATTGGATTGGCCCATACTCGCACATACTTGGCATTCTCCCTGACTCAGTTTCCTACATAGTCTAACGCGATCTAAGGGGCCTTAGGGAGTCGTACAGAGAGGATGCCGGGATAAAGGACCTCGGATTTGCGACATACAGGCTGGGCCAAATGCTAAGATCCGGGAGTTATCCTCAATAATTTATAAATCTCTGGAGAAGCCAGAAATGGAGGGAGAAAAAGAGGGAAAGAGGGAAGTGAGAGATTTCATAATTCTAGAATTAATTTGCATAAAATTTTATTTTAGCGTACACAGTAGATCTCTGATACGAGATGGGATTGAGAAACGTCCAGATTTATGTGGGTGCGGATCGGATTAGAGCTTTTCGGACTTTTATAAACGTTGACAATCGCGAGTAAGTCCTTCTTAATAATTAACGTTCCTGTAATTAAAATTTCACCCGAGTAGGATGGGCATGTCTGTAACGAAGTATGGCTCGAGTAGAGCATACCCTCGGATAACTGCAGGGACGTCCGTTACCACCATTTCGGGAATCTGTTTGGCAAAACTATGTACACGCTCTGTGCAACGGATTAGAGATTTCTAGTTCGTGTTACGCTTGGAATGGTCCAACAGCTTTATACATATACAGTGTAAGCTTTGACGGGGACAGGCGAGAACTAATTTACTGGAATCGGACGAGCAAGTGTGTCACGGAGATATGCAGGATCCACCGACGAACTTCATCCAAATTCGACCAGCATAACTTCTCTCATATTTAAATGAGAATTTGGGGATTTTGGTCGAATTCGATTGAATATTCTGAATATTTATCCATAAATCTTGTTATACTCGGTGTAGGTGTACTACCGCTATCCGGAGTTTGTAATAAAGGTATACCCGGTTGAAAAGCAGGTATCGCCTCTAAGCTCAAAACGCCCATAAAATGACCCGTACTTTGTCCAGTCTTCAATTTCAACGCTAACACGATGCTTTGAAAGGTGCTCTCGTCCATGATAGAAAAGAAACACACGCGCATTAGCTTTGGGAAAACTCTCGGTGTGTCATTCGCACAGCCGTCGACGGGCATGGGCCATCAACGGCATTTACGTGTGAACCGTTTTACACGCTCAAAAGGATCCGATGTGTTTGACGTGAAACACAGGAAAGGGACTTTACTCTTTTATTTGCTTCTCGTATTTTCTCAGAGGGAGAGGCTTGTAAAGTCAGTACCTATGGGAAGACATCCAGATGACAACGAAACCTTCTGAATATTGTTCTTTTCATCATGAAACTCGTGTTGCGATTGAACGCAAACGATGAACAATATACTTCCTGTCCTTTCCACCGATCGCGTAGTCTTACCCTTTTGTGGCTTTTTCGATCATTGAATAGGTTTTGTATCCCTCGATTATCCGCTTTGATTCGGTTCTTTACGTAAATTAGCTTGGTAAATTTGTATGAAAATAATCGTCGAGCGAACGATGACGCAAGAAGATGGTCGAAACGTAAATGTTTTAAACAAATCAACGAGTATATAGTACGGATGTGTGTTTAATGAACGTCCTTTTAAATAAGTAACTAACTTTCAATGTCGTTCGATTTGATGTAAACACAAAATCAATAATTATAATCCCGCTTTTCGAAGATTTATTTCGAGGTCAATTTTTCAACTCCGATAGGTTCGGGTTTTTTTTCGCTCGGAGATGGACGCGACAAGAACACTTCGATGCTTGACAAACTTCAGCCAGCTTAACGTGTATGTTCTCTGGCGAAGAAGGATAGGAAGGGAGACGGAGTCAGGAAAGATATAGAAAAGTAAGCTCGGGGATCGTGTCTGTCGTCTTGAGAGCTCATCGAAATATATATTGTTGAATATCGCGCGGATATCAGGTGTGCCGCGAAAGAGAGCGCGGGACATGGAGGGTTGGATGAAAAAAAGAGAAAGAGATAGAGAGAGGGGGATTGATCGTTTTACAGTCGAAGTGAGCTTCCGGTTGGTCGCACGTTGTCCCTGCTTCGGCAGATATGCCTCGATGATCTTGGGGCAAAACGGTTCAGATAGAAGGAGGCGATCCAGCGAGAAAACGAACGAACGAACGAACGAACGAACGAACACGTCTCGCTGGGCAAGAGAGCTTTTCCATCGCTACGCTGTGTAAGCTTTATCTCTCGCTCTCTCTCTCTCTCTCTCTCTCTCTCTCTCTCTCTCTCTCTCTCTCTCTCTCTCTCTTCGGGATTTTATCATCGACTGGTGAACCGAGCGCGATGGAGAACTCTGTTAGCTAGATGACTACTCTCTCCCATCACCTATAATCGATGTCGATTGTATATGTGCATCCGTATACTCTGTATAGAAAATGCGACAGTTCGCGAACCGTCTACCTCACGTGAGCTACTCTTCCTGACGATCTTACGTAAGTCAACTTTCATTAAATAACAAATTATTTAGCTCGCATGAATTATATTGCAACAATTCTCTTCCTGCTTCACAAAATGAACTTTAAGTCTCATTGACATTTTGTAACATTATTAGTAACGTCGGTTTCTTTCTATCTCTTGGTCACCTGTGTCAATAATTTATATTTGTTCACACAATATACACTTTCGAGTAAAAGTCTTGATCAACGCGGCGTGTCTTCTTGCGCAAAGACATATTCTCCTCTATAAATATATGAAATATATTTCTCCAAAGGAGCGATAAAAGAGGAGTGCTAGTGTGCGTGGGTATGCTTTTGAGAGAAAGAGAAAGAGAGAGAGAGAGAGAGAAAGCATGATGAAGGGAAAAATTCTTTGGGACCCGTGTGATCGACTTATTTCGAGACGAGAAAGAATTCGCGATTCTATTGAATATCTACGTGTGTGTGTATAGCTTACGATCGAAGGGTAGTAGATCTACGTGTTTGCCTCGGTATATACGAGAATGAAATCACCTGTATGCATATATATATATATCGTTCCAAGTCTGGTAAATGAGAGTGGGTACCGATTGCCAGGTTGGCTTCTCGCTTTTTCTTCTTTCTCGCGAAGATAAGGGGGAGAGAAAAGTTCTCGTGAAAATAAAAGGTCGACGGAGACTCGAACGTTCCCTCATCCACGTCTCCATTATTTCACGATCGTCGCGTCCTTCGAGGAAACAACAAAAAAGAGTTTAATAAACTGCGTAACAACTCTAGATTGCAATCGTGAAATAAGTCGTCCATTAGTATTTTCTTATCACTATTTTCTTGTCAAATTAAATCGCGATACTGAGTTGTAACTAAATTGTTGTGTCAGTAGAATTTCATGGTTGGCAATGAATTTTTTCGTATCTAACTCTTTGCCAGTTTGCCAAGTGTCAACGGGGTTGGTCGTACGAAAGTCTCGACGTATTGTACGGGAAAGGCGAGAACGACGCAGTTCGGGTCTATAACGAAAGGTCTGACATGCACTTAAGGGGAATTGTACGTGAGTGTAATTACTGGAAGAAAAAGGAAATGAAATGAGGAAAGCTTTTACAGGTTGGAGGTTGGAGTGGAGCGCGAGAGAAGTTTAATTATATAAATAAAGGGGGAATTGCGTTACGTCTATAGAGAGAGAGAGAGAGAGAGAGAGAGAGAAAGAGAGAGAGAGAGAGAGGGAGGGAGGAGAGATCGAATGATGCGACCAGCTTTTGATTCATCCAATCTGATCGGCGGTTACTAATTAATTAATTAGTTAATGGGTGTGGTTGTATGTGCCGACAGGCATTGACGCGACGAGAGCTCATAACGCGGAAGGCACACTTTCTCACCCGTTTCATACCAATGGAATGACCAATAGGTCGTACAAAAATTAATAAAATATATGAAAGTCCGTTGATTCTCATAAGATTAAATCGCAAAGATAAGACAGAGATAAAATATGTTGGTGGGTGAGGGGAAACGAGTCAGCGGGAGTGAGAGAGAAAGAAAGACAGAGAAAGAGAGAGAGAGAGAGAGGGAGGGGGAGGGAGGCACACGGTGAAGCCGTAAACTTCGCCTTAATGGAATTTGTTGAACGGATAATTAAAGTTTGACGCGAGAAGATTTCATACCGTGTCGCCCTTTCCATTATCCACGTCGCCTAGAGACACCCTCTCCGAGAATTTACGGCAGAGTCCGATGTTACAGTTAAAATTCCACATTCAATAATAATGAAAATTGTGACAGTCGAGATGTATATTACTGGAAAAACGGAGAATTATATTTTCCATCTTACTTACGCCTCTTCGATAATCTCACTTGGCTGCTGTTTTATATATATGTGAACGAATTTATGACGAATAATCGATATTTTTTCCTTACTTTCAAAGGATAGGTATTCGTTATTCACGAGTTTTTTCGCGCGAGCAAAATGAATCATGAGAAACAAATTTTGTGACAAAAAAAAGGTAGAAAAATATAAGAGCGTAAACGAGTTTAAAGAGGTGCACTTTTCCATATTCATGAAAAAGGATTTTATTTTCTTTGGCCTACGCGTCGACGAGATCGATCCTTTGCCGTTGTAGTTCACTAGACCGTACGAAATTTTCTCTCTCCTCTTTTTTCGCTATTCCCTCTATCTACGAACCTTTTACCGCTGAGATTATGTTCAACGATGTATACGTTAGCGAGGAGAGTAGCACCCGAGGGCTTCTTAAACTTTGACCGTGGCGAGAAGGAACGAGAGAGCGTGCCTCGTCGTACCTACACTCTTCGGTCTCTATATACAACCACCGAGTCCTTTGAGATTCCGTTACACTTCGTATGAGGGTATACTTTGAGGTGGAGGCAGGGGGGAGGGCATGACGTTGCGAACACTGGCTTCGAGGCCCTTCATTGTCAGCACTTAATCTTAGTGTAAATTTTACTCCATTTCGCGAACTAGAGAGAGAGTCCCACAAGAGAGATGCCAGCCTCTCGTATGTTATGTTGTTTGAGCTTCGGGTTTCGTTTTTCTCTATGAGTTGGCCTTCTAAAGAAAACTTCGTCAGTATTCAACATCCAGAGATAAAATAGAAAATCTTTCATTCGATTTGGCAAAGTCTGTTTGACAATAGCTATTCGCTCTTACGACGAATCAATCTGGGAAATGGTCCTTTTCATTTCCTCCGACATAGAGAGTTTAGGCCAGAAAGATATTTCGATCGCGTGAGTCTGGACTCGGGAATAATGAGGGATTTGGTCGAAAATCGGGGCATGGCGTACGCGCGACCGTGATAATGGCAAGAGGACGGCGGTGCACGAGGAGGGAACGAGAGCGAGCTGGAAAGTGAGAGATAGCTGCGAGAATTCGATGAGCTTCACCAGTGAACGTCTACTTCATCGATCGCAGTGGTCAGTCGAGAGACAATTAACGTCCGGATCTCGTTATCAGGGGAACGATAACGAGCTTCAATTAAGGCGAAGGATGCAAAGAGGCGTTAGCAATAGGTGTATACAGAGAGAGGAATGAGGAGGCCCTGTTTTCACGATGTTGACGATCCAACCTATATTTGCGCAACTAGGCTCGGCTACCTCGTTTCAGAAACTAATTACATCGATAAATGACTGATTAGAAAACAAAAAATGGTAAAGCATTATTGCTTCGCAAAAAGTGATAACGAAATTTCGATGTTCCGTAACGAGTTTCAGCACGAGGGGTGGAACTTGGATGGAAAACGTGCCATCGTCGACGCAACCTCGTGAAGAATACTCACCTCAATGGAACGAGGGGAAAAAAAGGAACGCTTTGGAGCCGCGTAACGCCGTTTCTCGATGACGTACCTACCGATGTAAGTGAAAACGGGCCGCGCGTAGCCCGTAACGAGACGGATCGAAGGCCCGAAGCGAGCGCGAAAAAAGGCGTTGGGCAAAAAACTCAGTCGACCAACAGTCAACCCTTATTTTTGCCGTTTTCTTTTCCTATCGTTCTCCGTCGTTCTCGTTCCACCGTTCTCGGCCGACTTTTTTTGTCGAGACCTGTCAGCATCGACCCCTTTTTTCGTGCGCGAGCGTACATCGGTAGAGAACAATCTGTTACTCGGATTGCCGGGGTACAAAGATATTCCTCCACTATCAACACGGTACGTGACGCTTCGCGACAGTGACAGAGAATCAATGCCGAAAGTGGAACGAGTTGCGGTATTGTGACAAGGGTGTCCGAGAGGAAATAAAAATATTGTTTTTTTTCTCCTTTCTTTTCGGTATACACATCGCGAACCGTAATATTTGTTAACAATATGCCGGAAAATGTGAGGCGCGAATTTTCGATATACCCGCGAATACTTATATTTTATCTGCGAGTATATAAATCATATGTACACATGGCGAAGGGTAACTGTGGGGGAGAAGGTGAACGCCATCTGGTTGATATTGAATTTTCATAGTTTATTGGAAAGCCACCGAGAACGGAAAATCTCATCGTGTGTTATTATGGCTTCGAAAATAATTGAGCGGCGAGTTGATTAATTGGCGTTTTACCCGTTTTTAACAGAATTCGCGATAATATCGGAAATATATCTCAAGTTAGCGATATCATCATCGCGAGGCAATGGGGGCAAAAGTTAAACGAGAAAAATATTATGATTATTCGCGTCGAGCCCAAAGGGTAGTTTGAAACTTCGTTTGGTAGAACGGGGAATCGACGGGAGCTGCATGTACATAAATTAAATTATATTGGATTTCATCCAACGCCGGGAAAACAATAATACCGCGTTGAAAGGATCGCCAGTATTTCGCTGTTACCCGCGCGGTTAACAAAATTAAATTTCCTATTCTTTTATTTATGGTACATTCTGCTCTCGAAAACTGATTTTCCGAGGCGCGTAATCATCTATCGGCCAAGTATATGCTATTTATTGTTGTAATTTCAATTATAAAAATTCTCTCGCCTTCTCCGTTACGCTTTCATGGAACGATTTGCTTCTTTTGTTCGTCATGGCTGTAAGTATATACAGTGCGCGTGTGACAAGTCCGGTGAACGATGCAATATGGTATTAAATGCTAATGGAAAATGGTTAATATACCCTCACCGTCGTCCCTAGCGAAATTCCGCCAAACAATGGACGAGAGAGAATTGGTCGCTGAGATCAGAATTTCACGTTCTCGGACGAAGCTGATGTTCGGTAGAAAAGCTTTTTGTTAACAATGAAACCGGAGAAGTGTTATTTAGATGCGAATGTTCGTGCGCGTATGTATAATTTGGAATAATATTTCTATTACAGCGATCGTTAATATCCGATCGAAAAAAAAATGATTTTCCGAGCGAATTGAAAGATAATACATTTTTTCAATTAATTTTGTTGTCGTACCATCTCTAGCAGTAGGGGATGAAGCAAATTTTAGTAAATCAGATTTAGGATCACAGGTGTCATGTTTCGGATAATCCATTTGCACACATCATCAGATTGGACAAGAGGCACGATTGTGCTATTAGCTCGTAGTGCGTTCACCCTCTCGGTGTCTCCAACTCCTTGTGTCTATATAGGATGCACGCGTACGTCACGTTGACTTCGGGTGGAAACTTGAGAGTCTCTCGCGGTTTACGAAGAGAGGGTAGAGGTTGGCGAGAGCCTGGAATATATCCCGACGTTTAGCCACAAATTCGATATTAATTGAATTCAAGCCCGCGTCGCATAATGGCTCTCCTCTTAGCTTCTACGCTTTTGGTCCTGGTCGTGCTGTCGGCTAGTACTCTCGACACACCGGGACGTGGCCTCCGGACGTACATACACGACCGTACTTTAAGTACTGCGTTATATATAATTCCCCACTGTATGGTCCTTTTTCCTTGCCTCTCATGGATCATGGATCGTCGGGTTGTGGTCACGCGGTATAGCCAGTGCTACAGATTTGGGATTCTGTACATGGTAAAAATGTGGTATACCTTCGCAAATATATATGCCCATGATATGCAGATTCGAGAGTGCAGTTGCGCAAGATATCGCAGTAATAGTGAAGAGCCGGATTAATTCCCGATGTATAATTAATCGGTCGATTTCCAACTCTCACGGAGAATATTTCATCAAAGCTATGCGCGAGGGTTCATGGTACATCGAGTGTGCTAGTGGCTTTGATGAAACCTAGGTACATAAAAAAGCACGAAAAAGATGAGCCAGTCTCTATTTAATAGCGATTCCTCGAACGTCAAAATGACGGAGAGGTTGAAATACGTACCTATATACCAGGACATAGTCTTGTACATATATTTTCAGAGAAAGGAACCCTTTCGATGCAGATAAGAGGCGGAGAGAACGGAGTATCGTTCGTCCAAAGTTTCCATTTACCTCGTCTCACCCCGACCCATCGTTTCAAAGCCAGGTGGAGGAAGGCACAATCGACGCGTTACAGAAGTTTTCCCTTCGCTCTCGATTATATATGGTTTATTCTGTAACGCCCTGATGATGACGGCAATGTAAACTTGAATTCTGTCGCCCATCCGGAAGCCCGAGGGAGGGGAACGATTGTTTCACGAATATTATACAGGAATTTACTCCGAAATGCAGTGAATCGATAACAGGCGTAGGATGTTTGGTATCACGATAGACCGAAAGAGAGAGAGAGCGAAGAAACGTTTCAAATAATTGTCACATGCCATCGTTATAAATGTTTCTTTCGAATCAGTTTTTAAATGAACACATTGAAAGAAATATTATAATATGCGAAATAGTTTTTCACGCTTCGCCTGTATATTTCGGCGAGATAACGATTTTTGTGCGAAATCTACGAATTTACCGTATTTTAACGGAGGTTACTAGTTGGCAGGAGGAGTGTTATCATACGCTTTGTTGATTCCAGATAATGATGACCGTTAATTGAGCCAGTTAGGTTTTTTCTTTCTATACCCGTGATGTAAAGATGAGCAGCTCATTATTGTGATCAAAGTAGGATCGTTGGTTCGAAATCATTAGTAAAAAAATAACGCAATAGAAAAAGTAGACTTCACTAGAGACAGATTATTCGCAAGTATTTGAAAAAGTTCATTTACAGCGAGAATAAAATTAATTAGTATCCAATTAAAATGTACCTTTTCATCGATTAAAACGATCTTATTTCTACAATTTATGTTTTTTTTCGGTCACCTGTTCACCGATCGAAATTAATTGAGTTGGTTGGCGTAGGAGGTCGAGAGTCTCAAGCTATTTTCGGTATTTTCACAAAATCAAATATATAACCTTCGAGAGTTGAAAAGTAGTTGGAGAAGATACGAAGGCCATTATCTTGATTGAAGTGCCTATCTCGGTAAATTCTACGTATATCGATGGGTATAATTGTTGTTCTCTGTAACTGTATGTATACGTACGTAGTTCTCCTTTCTATCTTTCGTTAGATGGGGATTCCCGGACGATCGATCGTACCAAGCACAGCAAACACACGAGCGCAGAAGCAGCCGTCACTCTTTTATCTCGGATCAGAAAAGTCATAAAAGTGAAACTAAAATCGGTACAAAAATATATTGGTTCATCGCGATATCGTCGGCGAGCTAGTAATAACAAAATTACATTGCGTACCCAGACAAATAGCGCGATGTTCTTTTGAAAATAATGAAATTATACTACACGCGACGAGCCGAGGGAGAGAGTTGTATTTTTAAAATTACAATTTTCATAACAATACAAAAACTCGTTTCTTCTCTACGATGCAAATTTGAAAAAATTGTTCTCGGAATACGCGACGTTGATGATTGAAGAATTGGCACGTATATGGCAAGACCTTTTGCGAGCATACATTTTATTCGTTGGCTTATCTTATAGCGATTCAAAGTTCGAAATCTTCGTCGTATTTACATTTTTACGTAAAGCATTGATCACGTTGAGTTAACGAGGTTCGAGCAAATAGTTGTTAATTTGCATGATAACTTATGCATTATATCACATCGGTTGACATCTTCATCACCTCTTTTTCCTCCTCCTTCTCCTCCTCGCTGCCTTCCAAGAACAGCCGTCTTCGTAAAGATCTTGGAAACTTTAGCTCCGAAGTCAGTTGTGAAGAGAAATCGAACAACGAAGGAACGTCCGAGGCGTCTATTCTATTGTTTAATCAGCGTCCAACCGTCGAGACCAACTGCTCATATATTGCGCAATTTACTATTTGTCACCGAGTTCTTTGTGAAAATCGTGTGCAGTAATGGCGTCACCAAGATGTGCAACGTTCTTTCTATGTCTGATAGTAGCTACGTTCGTATCGACAGTACTGTCGGCGACACTCGGTAAGTCGATCACTTCCATTTGATCCATATTTTTTCACACATATTTAGAGAAGGTTTACAAGTTCTTTTTACTTTTTTTTTGTAGTTAGCCTCTCGCTTTCTTTTATTTCCATTGTTTCGTCGAATCTCAACATTGAAATTATGATTTTTCATTATAATTCTTGTGCCAACCGTAAGTTTTTCTTTTGCGTTTTCAGAGAGAAAGTGCGTAGACGGCCAGTCTTACAACGATGGATGTAACCACTGTTTTTGTGCCAATGGCCACACGGCCTGCACACTCAAAGCGTGCTTCAACATAGATCCGGTAACTCACGAAATGGTGAATCTGCCGAAAATTGAACCTCCGGAATCATTTTGGGAAGTTCAAGAAGTTAAATACCCTGAGCCATAAATATTAGTTTTTTGGATATATAGTTGAGTTTCATCTCGGCGTAAAGTGTACACAACTACATAACTCTGATCAAATCAAAATAAAATCTGATATATGATTAAATATATTTTTACGTATACGCAAATATAGCAAGCCTGGAAACAGTCTTCTACAGAAATTACCTCTTTTTTATTCAAACGAACTATTTATGCGCATTGAATATTTTGAAAATGTTACTCTGCATTTTCCTTCGCGATATGATGAATCGTTTCGGAAAAATGTTGTATTATCGTCAAAGACACGACCTCAATGAGCGACGAGAAATCATTCGGGATGGCTCTATTGTTCGTGCCAGGTGTGACAAGATGATTTGTGCAAAAGGTCGATGCGTACATAGCGGTAAGTACATAAATAGAAGAAACGGCGTGTCGGCAACTGACTTCGAAGTCAGTTACAACGGAAAGTGGTTGAACGAAGGGACGTTCCAAGTTCGTTTTCAACGATTTCCACTCGATACTTCGCGTCCGCGAGTGCATACATCCTATACGAGAATGCAATCTTCAAAGTACGTCACTTTACTGGTTTGCTTGATGGTAGCTACGCCGATGTTGCCGACTAGCCTATCGATAATGTACGGTAAGTCGATCGACCAAATTTTGTTGACACGCTTATTTTCCGAAATGTATCTTCGACGTATTTCTGTTGCATTACAAATTCTTGTCCCTATTTTAGAAATACGTTGTCGGGACGGCAAGTCGTATTTCGACGAATGCAACTACTGTTTCTGTGATAATGGAAAAACGGTCTGCGAGGCGAAACCGTGCAAGTCGCAATCTTGGCTGAAGTCGTATCAACCTACCGTAGCACCACCAACAGATTTTTTTTACCCGATCGACACACCTATATACCCGGAACCATAAGTTTTCAACTATAAACGTGAATTTTTTCGAGGATGGATAAAAATAAAGTAAACATTTTGAAACTATGTGAATTCATGAGAATAATAATTGTATTGTATACGGGGCCATTTTAGTTATTTCAGGTCTGTAAAGACAATTTTGTTTAAGAATAAAGGACGCGCGTACGTAGGTAAAAGTTTTTTTTCCGGTCCGTCGTGAACATTTGTCTTTTTGGCTTGGCTCACTTTTACCCTAAAACATCCCTCTGTTCTCTCGTTCTTTGTGGCATTAACGTTATTCACGAGACTCGGTGAATTCTCTCTCGTGCTGGCGAGTGAACTGTCAAACTGGGGATACCGTCCAACGAGGGTTCTGCGAACGTTTGAATGTACCGTCTCTCAAAGTGTGCGTCAACCTGACGTCTGCCATTTCACTCGTTCTCTCACTCTCTTTCGCGTTTTCCTTTTGTACTATATTGCTCTGCCTTGAATGTTTCGAGTTTTTTTTTTCTTTAAGGAAGGTGAAAATGTGAGGAAGTTAAAGGTTAGAAAAAAAAGGTACAACATTCGTATAAATAGCAATACGTCATTAAACATATGAAGACGTCACGAATATAGCTATAGTTCCTATCGGTCGTCTTGTTTTTTTATATCTCTTATCTTTATTTTTCCCTGTGTCCAGCGCACGCACATAGTTCGGGAGATGAAGCAGGGGAATCGAAAAATTTGGAACTCGCCGAGACTTGGAGCTCGGGGTACGATAAACGAAGAAAAGAATTCTAAAAATAAGTAAATATACGGTGTATCGAAGATGAATCGCTGCGGCCTCGACACGAAATCGACGGATATTTGGAAAAGACTATGCCGAGTGTTACAAAACGACCTCCGAACGCGTGAATAAATATGCAAAGGAATAAACGTCGAAAGAAATATATCGAAAATTAGATAGGTCGAGTTGACAAAAGCCCTGTGGTACTTGCGTTTTATCAACGTCGAGCGTAGGAAGGATCGAGCGTTTAATGCGCTGAATTCCGGGTGATCCTTGTATACGATGAGATGTTCGTCTTTTCCGCACGGTATAACAAGAACTCACCGGGTCTCGCTCCCTCTACAGTTTCTCTCTTACTGGGAGGGGTAAATATTAGCAAGCTCCGTTACTGCACAATTTCGCCCACGGGCTCCCTGGAGCAGCTCTCATATATATCTACGTATATACATATATATATATATATAAAAGTACGAAGAGATATGTATATTATAGAAGTGGAAGAAAGGATGACGGTTCTTTGCTGGCTCGAAGAAACTCGGAGACGTATATTAGGTACCAAAAGAAGGTCAACCGTTAACGCTCGTCTCTCGCACTCGAGCGGGAACATAATATTGCTCAAACCACCGGAATAAGGTGTAAGGTAAGAGCGAGCGTGTTTCTTATATAGGTACTCGTCTCGAGGGGATGAATTCGCGCCACAATTTGCCAACCCCCTCACGCGCGACAATGCAAAGTGGCTTGCATTTATCTCGCGATTCGAATAATATTGCACGGACGGTCCGACGGAACAAATACCGCCCCCGTCGAATGGTCTTTAAATCGTTCAATCTCTGGAAACGAATATTTTATAAAAGACGATTTATCGTAAGGATCTTCGTCGCGAGTGTGTGCATTCGTCTTTTTTCTTTCAAGTTTTGGGCTAAGATGTAATGACTTTGGAATTGGGCCAATCCAAATGGGAAGATGCGGCAGTGTCCCAAAGGTATTCCAAAATTCTCGAATAACGACGTTTCTCCTTTCTCTGGAAAGGGAGCGACTGAAATTTTGTTACGCTAGAAAGAGCTTTCCTCCAAATTAATACAAAAGAAAATAGCTCGAGACCCTTTATGTAGCCCGTTTCTCTTCTTTTGTTTTTCGTTTCTCGTGTTTTGTGACACGGGTGAAATTTTTTTCCCTCGCAAACCGGAGGGAAAGGAAGAGATTATGTATAAAACGTACAAACGAAATATTCTCTGGACACAGTTTGGCAGGCTTGCCAAAAGTCGGGGAGTACAAGGTTTTTCTTCGAGCTTTGCGTATATTCGTCCCAAATTTTTTCCAGAACGACGGATAAGAGACTCGGAGGAGCCAGCAGTATATAGTATAGCTAATAAGGTGCTCGAAGCGAAAGAGACAGAGCAGAAAGGGCGAAAAGGGGATTTTGCACTGAAAGTCGTTTAACCGGATGGGTTTGAACCCTTGGATGCGGAACGAAGATTAATTATTCGAGGTTAAGAATTTGTAACAGAAATTGGATAATTTCTTGTCAATTTACTAACTTTTAAAAACGGTTCGCCCTATATGTATGAAAAAGTTAGAAAATAAATATATTTCGAAGCACCTTCTAAATTATTTTATTCGAAGAGTTTTGCGTTATACTGGGTCGAATGAAATCCATAAAAAACCGGCCAAGGAATTCTCAAGGCAAGTTTTAAAAGGCTCGTCGATCGTGTTTGCTTCGGACATTTATCTTCGCAATTTTAATACACTCGGTGGCCTTGAGATATATGTATATACATATACGTCGAGGCTTTAATTATTAAAACGCAAAAGGAAGATTAAAAATAAAATAAAAATAAGGAAACTCGAAATACGTATGACCTAAAAAAGAGAACGAGGCGAGATGCGAGAGAATATACGTATAATCGCGCTTGTATCAACTATTACGCGAGTGTTATAAAAAGAACGAGAAAGTAACACAAAGTCAGCGATAGAGGGAGCAAAAGAGAGAGAAAGAGAGAGAGAAACGACTCGAACGTAGAAAAGGTTGAAACGCGTGTGTCACGTTGCAGAACAGCAAGAGTGCTGACTACAAGTTTTTCGTCGCAGCTGTTTGGTAAGGCCGGCTTAAAAAACTACTTATAAGACTCGGCATTTGTTAAGTCGGCACGTTGCGAATTAAAAAACGCCAGAAAAGCTGAACTAGCGCTTGATCTCTGGGCGCATCGTCGGGAGAACTGAGAAAAAGCGTCGAAAATACGTATAGCCGTACGAATTTTTCTCTCCGACTCTTTGCCCGTTAGTTTAGTCAGGATTAAATTATACGTCCCAGGAAAAAAATTTCAAAATAGAGTGCCACTCGGTAAAAGGTATATGCGAATGAGAAAAAGCTCGAGAGGCGGTCTGAATAAAAGTGCAACGACATTTTCGATCAAATATACATTAAGTTCGTACTCGTTCTTAATGCGAAATATTTATTTGACACTCGCAAGGGGTTTCGATCGGGCTACTCGATCGCAGCAGCTGGGAATAAGGTTGGGAAAGGGAATTCGAATAATGGATTGTAAACACAGAGTGAGAGAGGGAAAGAGAGAGAGAGAGAGAGAGAGAGAGAGAGAGAAGGAAGAGAAATGGGCGAGGGAGAAAGCGAAATGAGACAGTGGATGGACAGAGCGGGTTGAAAGTTCAACCATGGCAATCTGGGTCAACTCGATGTGTGGTTGTCGTACGTATATATCGCCGGAAACGTCCCACATATATATATATACACAAATACGGACGGAAAATAATCCGTAAAGGAACGTTAGTACCTATAATACATATGTATATGCTATATCTTTAAATTTTTTATAAAATCTGGATTCCGCACACGCACACGAATCGTTCTTTGATCCTCGGTTGAAGCCATCTGTCTTGGTATCTAGATTTTTGCCTTTTTTATTTAAGTTAGTCGAACAAACGTAAAAGATTTTTCAAAAAGGTTCACTTAAGGAATATGCAATATTAACGTCGCTCGATGTTTTGGCTCTTTTTATGAATTCTTTCTCAATCTCCGACTTTTGAAATATTAATTTTTACCGACTATATTCTCGGGAAGACTACTGAGCGCGTGAGTATGTCCACTAGCGAGTTGTTACTACTTAATGACTCTCTTGTGCGATATATCAGTGACGAGATTACGAGTTGAAGCGAGAACATCGCTTAATATACCAACGGTAAAGTAGTTTGGAGAGACGCGTGCGTGCCCGCGTGCTCTTAGAGTTGCTCACCTCGGCGCGATTTGTGATTTAATTAGCAGTCGAAGAGAGAGAGAGAGAGAGAGAGAGAGAGAGCTACGAGGAACCCAGAGGAAATGTTAATGATAAGATAATGAATGGGGAGACGCGTGAAATCTCCCAACGGTGATAAAACGGAGCAATTCATTTTTGGTTTTTCGGATATTCCGCAGGATTAATATATTTCACGAAAAAGAAATTGGAAACATTTGTCTTTGCTTCGAACACGCTTTCATTGATTTAACTAATTCGGAAAAATATCATTAGGCAGAAATAAAATCTGATGGCGATAACATAAATTTAATTATTATAATTCGAAATAGAATTAAAATTCTAATAGACCGTTTCTCTCTCCCTCTCTCCTCCCTTTCTGTCAATCTGTTTGCCCCTGTATCGTTCGTCGAACGGTGGAGTGATATTGCAATTATCCAGCAATGAGTGGCTCATCTGCCGGTGCCCTCTTATCGATTGGTCGATTAAACGGGCCTACGTGCGATTCCCCCGCTTCTCATATACGCACATCGTTCGTGAACTTGTGCACGGAATTTGTAAACGCCGCCACCAACAGCATCGGTGGCAAAGCGACCGAGCAAGAGAGGGGAAGGTATATAGGTACCGCGATAGAATAGGACTACGTGTTCGGGGTAGATAGAGGAGGCCAGGAATTCTCGCCTGTTGCGATAGGTCGGCAAAGCGCGCTTTAACATCGGCTATTGGTCGGAAGCTTCTACCTATGTGCAATTATCGCGCGCCCATGTGCGCAATATATAGATAACGTACACGCGCGCCCGTGAGTATACACACATCCGCGCATGCACGCTTATGGTCAAAGTAGATCGATTAACGAGGTAAATAATTAACTATACGTCGAATAAACGGACCGAGAGAAATACGCTCGTCTATTACATATATATACATATATATAAATTGAAATAGAGAGAGTAGTTTAATCGTTTTAGTTCGTTTGCGTTCGTCCCCAGGGCTCGCGTTCCCGCTGAAACTTTATTCGCCGAACCGTGATCTCGTATTTAAAATTCGACGTACAATCGAGAAAAGTCAAAGGGATTATCGGAGCGATGATAAGAGGAAGAATAAATAAAATGAATCGATACCGCTTTGATTCAATTTTTTTGGTTCGGAATAATTGTTACGAGTCGAAAATTTCCGGCGAGATAAATCATTTTACCCGTTCGTTATCCGGTAGGATTGTTCGAACTTTTAATTATAAGAGAAACAAAAATGGGAAACGAATCGATCAACGATATAAATTGTTAATTGCGTTGGGTGAGCCAATCGAGCCCGGCGAATTACGCTTTACGATCAATTGTATTAACACGTCGTGGTATAAAAGCGAGATTGGAGTCTCTCGGTGTGGAAGCAAGGAAAGCGCTAATCGAATTTTCCAATAGCAGGCAGATTCCGAAGGAAGGATTATATAGGGTTCCTGTTGGCAGTCGCGGTATAGCGATTATTGGAAACACGTGTGTGCGATCATAGCAGGGTCGCCAAGCGTACGTTAACGTTCTCCTTGCTCCTATATTCATACATAAATGTTCACGTAGATCGAGGCTATACGTTCGTCCCTACAGCGATCGTCGAGCGTGCGTTTTCTTGGCACGAGACGACCGATTTATTTTTCTCCGTCGCAGCCTCCTCTTTCACCTCCCTCTATCGTAAAAACCAAACACGACCGAACGAACAACAACGACGATCTGTGCACGGATATTTTATCGTAAACGTATAGGTTTTCCATTTTTCCTCGATTTAATTATACCGAGAGATGAACGGTGATCGGCAGGTTATAGAACCAATTTTCATCCGTGCATACACCAATTTTTATAATCGGGAATTTATATTAGGTATATTTTATTCATAGATGTGTATTCAAGTAGACGCGCCCAATCGTTATTGGTGAAATATCAGTACGCTTCGGTACAATGCACAATTCACGTGCGACTGTTATATCAATTCTGCAGATAATGTTTTATACGTTACCGATGACTCGTGTCATTTTTATATACATAAAGTGTATGAATTCGCTGCTATGGAAATTTACGAGTAGACGAATATTTATCGTTTAAACTGGCAGATTACTTTTGGTTCTGCAGCCAGTACTCTCGAACGTAGAAATAATGTAAAATAGCGCATAACTTTGATCCATCTTTTGAATAGATAATGAGCGCCACAGAGGGAGAACGCGAGGGAGAAAGAGAGAGAGAGAGGTGGTACTACAGAGAAAGCTGAGCTTTTATCATCCCTCTTGCACGTTGGTCTATACGTAACAACAACGGTGAACGTATAAAGCTCGCAAAATGGAATATCGATTGGGCTTTCGGGTCGCGCTTAAGTGCGCGCGACAGAAAGGGCGAGAGAGAAAGGTGGTGGTAGGAGAGAGGAGCGAGCAGGGGGACAGAGAAAACCGCGTGCCAAATTTATCCAAGGTTAATACCTAATTTGTCATGTCCCCGAGATTCCGTGTATATGCCTTTATACATGGTTCTCGCTCGATTCTTTAATATACGTATACATTTCATCCACGTTTTTTCATTCTACCCGACTCTCTAGCGTCGATTACTTTGATCGCTGTAGTTTGTCTGTCCCTCCTTTCCTCCATTCGCACCAACCACCCGTGTATACACGAATGATATATGTAGACAAAATTTTGACTTTGATATATATTCGATATGTGCATAGGAAGATTTTAGCGACGGGCAAAAAAAAATATCGATGCCAAAAGTCTCCGAGTCGAATGCTACGTGACTCGATAAGAATCGGTATCGACAATGAAGGTATTCGTGAGCGAGTATCTATCGAATGTAGGTATGTAGCGCGTGTAGAAAAGTTGACGATGCTTTTTCGAGTATTTTCACCGTGCACTTTCCTTGCATTAAAATCTTGGATACGTATATACGGATATTTTCTCTTTTAACTTCGTATCTTGGAAGTTTTTGTTCGTACGAAAGAGACGGGACGATCGGGACTGAACACCCGACAGAAGAGATCTCGCGTCTCGAGTGCACCCTCGACCGGGACCAACCCTTTAAATTTTGTGCAGACAAAGAAGTGCCACTTGGCTCTATCGTTCCTCTTTCAGACAATTCATACACGTATATATATACGTGTATCGTTCTCGAAATTGTGAACTGTACTTTCGTGAAGAAGTATTGGGTACTATTGTTGCCCGTCGATATACATTACGTTGGAGCGGAAATTACGGAGCTACGATCGCTATCGTTAAATCGGATTTCTCAACGAACATTGAGAAAGCGCAACGATGCGAGCCAGCGTGTTGTTGAGTTTTTTTAAACTCTCTTCTCTAGCTTGTACTTTCGCGAGAAGGACCAAAAAAATGGCAAACTATCCAACGATAGAACGAATTAAAAAATTAGGATTTATAACGTTTTCCTATTTTATCATTTTTCTTGCATGAAATCGAATATACGTAATTAAATCATGTTGCTTAACGCTTGCGATGGAAAATATTGGTATTGAAATTACGACTCACCGTCATGTCCGCGCAGGAATGGTCGATGAATGTCAATTCCGATTCCTCCCCGGCCAACAGGACGCTGACGGTTTTTTCTCCAGATTCATCGTCTGTAGAAAATTCATAGATACGCGATAACGAATCAAACGATACAAATTGATAGGCACAAAATAATTTCACACAATTAGATTTGGGTACAATTCGATTATCAACAACAATCTTTATTCGGATTATCGATCGTAACGACGGGCTGTACCTAGAAAAGTAGTTAGTTGAATTAATCGACGAATAAACGTAAAACAAATTTCGGGACTGTTATCAACGAATCCATGTGGGATCAGGATTGTGTGTAGCGATAAGTGTCGAACTATTATTAATAAATCAAATTTCGTGGCTGGATTGCGCGTGTAACGGACGAATGGAAAGGCTACTGTACTAGACGTACATAGTACGCGCTATATTTCACTCCCCACATTTTCATCCGTTTTATGATGAAAGTCGGGTACCAGCGCTCCTCGCTAAAAGTGCTATACGCCAGGAAAATAAACGGATAGAGAAAACTCGGAACTGCAATCAGGCAAATTACCGTAGCTACTGTGTACTCCCTCGTATAAAGATAAAGGCGAGGACGCGAATAAACTTATTTCGCGCACGGACCGTAAAATTAACCGCGACGTGCTGCTCGTATTTTTCCAACGTCCCCCGTGCGTACACGTAATAGATGAAATGGAAAAACGAAAATACGCTAAGACGTTTGAGAAAAAGTACAATTAAATATAGCGCGAGTTGTCCATTAAAAATAAGCTAATTGTAAGTTAATACGTAGTATAAATGCATTTTTTATAATACATATAGACGTTGGATTAATCTTTCTCCCGTTTCTTTTGGTAAAAAATATACAGACACCACGTTATTCAAGAGAATTTAATTAGGCGATATTAAAAGTACTTTTTATTGTCGTGCCGTGTCGAGGAAGTGTTTTCCCACGACCGCTGTGGTGAAGTACGCATCTATAACAAAACCAGCCACTAATGCCCATCTAAACTTTTTTACTTCCCTTTCCGTACTCTCGACTCATCGGTACTTTTTCAAGAATATCCGCGAGTTGGTAACTGGATTATAAATAATAGAAAGAGAAAAGAAACGTTATTTACGAGTTTAATTTATCTCTCGTTTAAACAGCTTGAATATTGTCCAGTAAGTAAGAAAAGATCAAGCTTGCGTGAAAAATCAGTCCAGTCCTCCGATGATTAAAAATAAAGGGGTTTCGCTAGAGCAGGTCGGAGTTGGGCACAACTGTAGCTTCCAATTAATCGTTATCCCGTATCTAGTTCTAAAAAAGTTTCTGTAACGCGCGTATACGTAGCCACGGGTTAATAGATACGTGGGATTACACCGGGTTAATATTACGACCAATCAACCGAAATTCCGAAAGTAAGCTTACCGGATCGTTTATCAATTTACCAGGGCACACGCGTACGGACAATAGATTATTTAGTGATTTATCTGTGCGTACGTAGAATACCTAGAAAGCTCCTAAAATCGGTTCTAACTTTACGAGCACAAAAGACTGTCACCTTGGCGCGTGGTTGTTTAATTTACAGTGGTGAAGGGTATGGAAGGGCGCGGTGTAAAGCTCATTTCGAAACGAGGCCACCTGTAAAATCCTAACAGCTATGGTACAGCCCGCGCTCCATCTCCCGGCTGTACATGTACGTCACCGTATATAACGTAACTCTCGGGTAATAAACAACGGAAACCCATTTATATTTTTCAATCTTTCCTTTAGCCAATACATCGCGATGGGTGCGGGAGCTAAATACGTAAAGGACGACTCACCGATCGATGTATCGTAGACGAGAAGATGCTCGGATGTCATAAACTGTGAGACGAGTGAACTCTTTCCAACGGCGGGAGCCCCGAGCATCAGCACGCGATACAGAGCGGCACCTTGCGAAGCGCTGCTTTCTCGCGAACTTGCGAGCGAGCCAGCGGCTGAGTTTCTCGCTGAACCCGGATAAGACGCCGTTAAATGCTCCGTACTGTCAAACACCAAATTAGTGACGAAAGATTCGGAATTAGAATGGTGGATATGCGACGCTGGGGATCTCTATATTATCCCACCCCTTCTTCTCGTTCATCCTGATCGAGGAATCGCTCCGGTTTCACGAGCCGGATAATTAAATTACGATCAAGGTTCGAACAATTTTGTGAGTTAGACGTCTGAGGAATTCAAGGGGCGGTATATGGAGGCTGCTGCGTATACAGCGATATGTGCTAGATAGGTAGTCACTCGCATACAAGCCATCGATAGAGTCAAATGAACCAGAGGAAGAGGATGTATACATCGAAAGTAATGGATAGGGCAAAACGTATAACACGTGACGAACGGCGAGGTCTTGAAAACGAGAGAGCTGTTGGAACGGAAACAAAAAAAATGAAAATAAAGCGTGATAAATCGACGAGCATCAGGGTAGGGAAGGGAGAGGCCATTCGTTGGGCTTTCGGTATCAGCCGTGATGTTGTATCGTATATCTTGGTGGATTTGGGGAAATAACAAAAAGTTCCGAACCGCGCGAGAATTTTGTTAAAATCTCTTTTTTTCCTGTGTTTCTAGAGTTTTTGTGTAATTTATCTAAAGTGAAGTATGTGTGCATGTATGTGGGTGTGTGTGAGAGAGAGAGAGAGTGAGAGTAAGAGAGACATTATTGGATCGTTGTATTTAGTAGCGAGAGATTCGTTCAAAGTAAAGGGAATAGAGTGGAGAAGCTACACCCTTTTACATCAACCCCTAAACGCGAGATACGCCCAGTACCAGAACGTATTGCACTTTGACCTCTGCAAATGCTCGACCCACCGATGCGAGGCTTCGTTTGCGGTCCATCGAAGGAATTCCGCTCTTCGTTGTTGATGGAACTCGCTCTAAGGTCTAACACGTGGGTCTACGTCACCTCATCGCCACACGTAAACTCACGCGTTCGATCTAGAGCAAAGGTCCCTGATGTTTCGAAACAATTATTCATCCTGCATCGAGATATATTTTTGCTTCGGAGAGGATCATCAGTGACTTTTTTTGTTTACTTTTATAGATTCGTGCGATTCTTGGACTCTCGCGCTATAATATTTTATTGTATCGAGATTTGACGCGAAGAGAATTTTTATTCGGATTCAAAATGTTAATAATGGATGGGAGAGAGAGAAGTCAAGTTGGCCTGGGAATCTCCCTTGAGAATAATTCACCGAGTACGATAATAACGCGTACCGTTACACCCATAACGAAGCGCATTTTCAAATTAAAGGATGCGCGGGTGTTTGCTAAAGTTCACCGTGAAGATACGCGTCGCGAATAAAAATGTGGTAACCTTTATACCTCTCACCTTTCCACGGGATTATTAGAAATTATTCGAGTAAAAGAGAGAACAAACTTATTTAGGAATTTCGAGACGTCGTTCGAAACGTACGATAAAGAAACGGAGATTGCAATATCCGTGTATGAGTGTGTTCCTCATCGACTAGAAACTCTTTAGGTATAGCTCATTCGCTTTTGTATTTTGTTATTTTTCTCTCCCTTGTACGAGAGCGTTGGAGCGAAACTCCGAGCACTCGATGCTCTCGCATCCTGCCATCCCTAACGCAATATTTCCATCAAAATAATTGATTCAGTACTCCACTTCGCGAGTGCTGCCTCCCTATCTATCTTTCTATCGCTCGCTCTCGCCCTCTCTCTCTCCACGACTCCTATCTCTCTTTCAGCCATATTGCGGCGGAAAATCGCTCGTACAGACTTTTTGCCCATTATTTTTCTTGCACGGTGGGCATATCCTATGCGCGCTTTATCCGATGTACGCAGGTTCTCGTGAGAACGCGAGCGTTATTTCTCCGGACTATACGAGTGTATAAAAGTAAGGCTCTACATGTTTTATGAAGCGAAAAAGTCGCGAGGTCTCACGACGGGGTATTTTTCTCTATATTTTATTTCGGACCCGCAACGTCATATTTGCGCGTAAGCATAAAACGCTTAATTTTTGTATCGTTAATTAATTTTAACGGAGGTAGGATGAAGGTACTCGAGCGGGAGAGGTCGCTCTGATATTTCGCGACGTCGAGTCCCGAGAGCGTAAAGGGTCAAGCGGACCGAAGCAAGAAAGGTCGGACAAAAGGGACGAGTGTAACACTCCCGGGTCTTTTCTATAAAAATATAATGAAAAAAAAGGTTTATCCACGAGAGATTTGTGCGCCCGTGAATGTCGAGGATTAAGCGCGTCGACTCATGAAACGCATTTTTTTCATACTCAACCACGAACTTCGGATAGCTACGATGGGCAAAAGCTACATGTATATCCGAAATGCGTAAAGTCTCGAGAGAACCTGCGAGTGTCTGTTCTATAGAGACGCGAGTTAAACGCGAGACGCGCTTTGGGCAAACTTCTACTCCGACGAGAAAATTTATCGAGGGTCGTGCCAGGAGCAAATGCATGTGTAAAAAGGAACAGAATCGCGATGAAAATAAAATAAAACATAGAGGACAGTCGAGGCTAAGGGTGAGTCAATCCCTTTCGTGGATTGGGCGCAGCTCGTCTCGCCTATCCAACTGCATCTTTGTTTTCTTGCGTCGGACGCAAGAGATTAGCCTCGTGCCAATAAATGCTCCAAGACGGATCCGGATATCTGAACTTTTCGAAAATCTATAATTTTACGTTGGTCCGTCTTTTGAGATGTAAATTGGCCTTCTTCCTCGAATGAAAAAACTCGTGCTGCGGATGTTCCACATATCTCCACAAACAAATGAATACATACGAGTATATTTGGAAAAATATTCATATAATCCATAAATGTTTGATGTTGTTTACGTACATGCGTAATATGCGGAGTAATAGCGATTGTGGAAGTTGGGAATTTCTATCTCTGAAATAACTGGGAATATATGTTTTGCAATCCTCAGATATGATTTTAGGCCCCCAAAGGGACAAGATTGAGGGTTTTCGTTGTGTCCATGCAAACAGTCCTTTTGGCCGGGATCTGGAACGACGTTTCGGGGATTTTGCACGAAGGGTTTCGAAACAGAAAATCCCTCGTAATGCGACAGTCTCCGACGTTATGGAAAATATTGGAAAAATTGAATCGTCCAAGTGCGAATATTCATTGTTATTCAGATTTTATTCCGCCTCCGTTTAAATCATCCTTTTTTCCACGAAATTAAGTTCGAATCGAGGCTTTTTTACGAGGAATGTTTTTTGAAAATTTACGATTTAATTTGACAAAACGAACTATATACGTATATATGGATATTTTTTCGTTCATAAATATCGATATCGAAGTTTACCTCGAGTTGCTAGAGGCTACGCTGTTGTTCGAGCGCGATCTTCGGCTCTTGAGAGAATCGCCTCTGTTGACGATACCTTTGGCCGTTATACTGAAATGGCGAAGTCTGTAATATTCTTCCTCGACCCCGGTGTTTGGCATACTCGCGACTCTCGATCTCTGCTGCGGAAGACAAAGATAATTCGGTCGTCCCGACGATCTGCTCCCCGGAGTTTTCACCGACTGCGATCTGCTGTGATGAGGACTTCCGTACCTGGGCAAAATCATTATTCACGTTTTTCGAAGCAAATTCACGACCAAAACGTAGGTATGCGAACACGATGACGCTCGTATCGCAACGATTACGTATCTTTAATCGTAAATTACGTTTTTTACGAAAGCCTTGTATTTTTTTCCTGATATTTCAGCCAATCTTTAAAAGTTGAGACAAAAAAAAAAGTCGAACGAGATACGCGAGATTGGATTTCATAAATCTGTAACCCGACACAATTTTTTCATTGTTCCAAGGTTCGGGGAAAGAAAGGAGGACCCAAAAAAATTGAACGAGACAGAAGGCTTGTTCAAGGGTTCGCCAAGGATGGAAATATAAGGGTGGTAATCAACCGGTATCTCGGTATACTCGTATCTCGAGCCCTTTTGCTACTCGCTCTCCCCATTGGCTACATAATTTCTGCATATTTTGCGATGCTCGGGCTAGAGAGCCGTTGATTATTTATAAACCAACTTTTCATCATGTTTAACAGCACAAGTTTGACGAGAGTTATACCATAAAAGCTCTTTTGCGCACTGTGTACAGTTAAATTATCTCTTAAGCTTCTCGGTCGATATATATGTGTATATATTTAGCACGGAGCGTCGAGAAAACGAATGAACGTGTTCTCGAACTTTGATACCCTTGAAACTTCGAAACTCTACACATCTTTCGTTCAAACGTAAAAAATTATAAAAATTTAACAATAATCTTGACCATCTGTCGAAAATATAAAATGAAAATGAAGAGATTCGTAATAATTCTGGCAACTCATTTGTTAAAGTAATCGTTAAAAACTGCGACTATCTCGAGTGATTTACAAAGTTTCCCACGACTTAACTTTTTTTTCCTCTTTGAAGGAGGATGAAGTTGATCGGGGCAAGCTATTCGAGAAGACGTAGTGGAACAGAACGGAAAGAAGACGCGCGAGGGTTCGACGTTCCTCCTTCTCCTCTCTCCTTTTCCCTATCTCATCCGGGCGAGAAACACGTTTTACCGGAGACTCGAGAAAGCGGGGACAGGAGGGAGGATTGGGAAAGTGAGCGCATAGATCCCCTTCAGATTTACCGATGCCTTCAATTCACCTTTTCCCTCGGGGAAAAGCGGGAGCAGCCCTTTCGCGACTCAATCACGGAATCATCGGTCTTATACGCGTCCATATACATATATCCCTCGTCTCTTCCGAAAAGAAACGAGGGAGAATTATATATATATATCTATATATATCGTTCTCCCTCGTCTCTTTTTCAGAGTGTCACGGAGAGAAAATTTATTCGTGGTTTTATATCGGTCGTTCCCGTAGACTCGAATTGACAGAAGACGAAAACGAGGTGAGAGTAAATTCGTGTTCCTTCTGTACCTTCGGCACAAACTTTCGGTAATACGTTTACGATCTTTCGCCGATTTAGAATTTTTTATAGCCATCGCGAAAGCTGTCAAAAATAATACAAATACGTCGAATCAGAGACCGACAAAGAAATAAAAATAGGTTCGTTCGTTTGATAGCGCGTGTGTGTGTGTTCAATTTCCTTTTACTCGAGGAAAAATTGAATCGGTAAACTCGCTCGATGAAATCGGCAACGCAAGAAAATCAGTAGCGCGCTGAAGAGGTTAATCCACATAATATACATATACATATATATTTGTATCGTACGTTCCTCTCGTGGGCAGAGAAAACGCTCGACCGACGCTGGTATAATCGGATCTGCAATTTCCTGTATCTATGTCCGAGAGAAGAATTGTTTCCGTCGTTGAGTCCTGTGGCCGAGCGAACGTGCGCACGTATCAAAGCGTATATACACACAGATATCTGTTTCGAGAACGAAGAGAGAGAGAGAGAGAGAGAGAGAGAGAGAGAGAGAGAGAGAAGGTTGCCGAGGGATCTATTGATCGACGAGCAAAATGCCGAGTCGTACCAACTATCTCGATCCGTTCTCTCCTATCTCGGTCTCTTCCTATCTACCTTCCAGTCGCTCGAAAAAAAAACCAAGAAAAAGAAACGTCTGCCATCATGTTCGTAAGAAAAAAAAAAGAATCGGTACTCACCTCATCTCGAAGTCGTGAATTTCCTGGAGAGTCAGTGTATTGGCAACGTCGAGAAGCTGACGCATATTTTCCTCGCGACGTCTCGCGTCGACGTCGGGACGTAAAAGTATCGTAGCCGCCGGTGCGTCGAGCGACAAGGACGGTTGTTGAACGACTATCGTAGCTTGTGCCGATCTCTTCGTCCCCGTTCCGCTTCCGCCTTCGTTTTTTTTTTAATGGAAAAAATTGGACATGGAACGAAAATTCAAAATACGAAATCAGCGCCAAAGTTGTTAACGTCTATTTAATGCGCTAAAAGAGAAAGGCAATGATAAAGGTGTTTAAACGTGTTCTCATTTTTGGATAGTGTGTGTGTGTGTTTGTGTGTGCGTGTGTGGTTGTGCGGATGTTTGCCGAGAATTTAGAAAAAATCGATGATTTTTGCGTCCAATCTTGGCAGCACTACGAGAATTCGAAGCTGATCGAAGCTATAAAGATGCGCCAATTCGTCGTGTTTGCTCGTGCGAATCACTCGAACGAGTGCGCGTGTGTTTTAAAATACGTGTACGTATTCTTTGACGAAGTTAACGCATTCTCGACGAGCTGGCTCGTTGCAAAATACATACCAGGCGCTAAATTCATAATATATTTTATTGCGAGAGATGGAAATAAGTGAAGCACGGGACGAAATTTATGACAAAGATCAACCCGCGTTGCTATTGGATTATTGAAAACTGGGTCATATTCCATTCATTGTTCCCCGAAGTCGCGGATGAAAGAATAAATGTTGCATTGTTCGATAATGAAAAAAAAAGAAACAAAAAAAAATGGCGAAATATAAATGGTGAACCGGGAGGATACGTCGCGATCGAATTTTTGCGCGGCAACGACCAAGTATACACGTTACATATTATATAGCGGCGTATATATCTCGATTTGGGCGACGTGTTATTCCCGTACGTGCGCGACCCCTTTGTCGCGCATCTCCAGCCACAGCCACCTTGTTTTCTACGGTTCGCCAAGCGCGCCCATAAAGGTTTGCCCAGCATTGTTGGTTCGCCCCATCGCGCCACCCTCTCGCGCCCTCCTCCCACTTTCCCTCTAAACTTTCTCTCTGTTGATCTCACGCTGGCGCGAACATACACGTCCGACCTCCCCCTCCGTTTTGTTGTTTTCCGCGGGCCTCACTCGCGGCTACGTTGATAATACAAAACGCTCGCACACGGCCCGAATCGATTTGACCCCCAACCCCATCTGGCCCTCTCTCACGAGCGAGCTTGTTACGAAAGTCTTCCCGTGGCCGGTGAACCGTGAACGCCACCGATCCACTCGTTTCTACTCTCGTTATTTGGAAAACGGTCACGTAGACCGATTCTCTTTTTATTTTCAAGTTACTTTCGCTGACCAATTTTTATTAAAAACGAATAATTTTTTCGAAACGTCGACTGATTTCGCCGGTGACGATTATCATCCGGCGTATCTTCACAATGCGACACTCGTAACTATTATTCTTTGCGCCGTATTGTTTTTTACACTCTTCGCCTTTTTTTAGTCACCGAAGAGAGAGAGAGAGAGAGAGAGGGAAAGGGACACAGATACATAGAGAGTCCTTTCTTTCCACGGTTCACCGACGGTGATGAGGCTTGCGGGAACAAAAAAACGAGCTAACTGTGTGGCTGTAGAATCGTCCCGACAGTCAGCACAAAATTCTATTCGACGACTTTCCCAATTTATTTCATTGCCGCGGGGCAACAGACCGGGACCAGAGGGAACTATCTCTCTCTTCGTACGTGTGTTTTGTCACGTGGCACTTTATATAATCAGTGAGTGAAATGGAAAGTATCGGGGATGAGGTAATACATGCAAGATGTTCGCTTCGCGGACGATCGCGTTTGGTATGTATTTTCCTTTTTGTTCGCACATTTGTTAAGTATAATGTAGACGTTGTAGACAAAGATAGAGAGAGAGAGAGAGAAAGAGACAGGAGGAGGAGGAGGGGTATTACGTACAGGGAATATTTAGAGTGAGTTTCGTAAGGGCATTTCAGGCACATATCAATAAAACATGGTAAAAGTTTATACGTTTATGTGTGTGTGTGTGTGTGTGTGTATATATGTATATGTGAATTATACAAGTATATACAAGTATATGTGAATTATACAAGTATATACAAGTATATGTGAATTATACAAGTATATAAAAAAAATATACATCATGTACATATGTACACTCACAATACGTAGAATGACGGAAAGTTGATTCGAAAGAAATATTATACATATAAAGGAAACGATAGTTCGTATGATAAGCCGATAATGAGTAGGAAAAGAATAAGGACCGTTGGATAAACGATGCAACGATGACAGCGATTGTTGCAATGTGGCGAAAGCATCCGTGCTCTATGCACACGCGATTATGCTGCGTTGTGGGCGTGCGCGCGTGTCTGTGTATATAGGCGTAGCTTGATTATTATTTAAATATGCGGCAATGCAATGCACAAAAGCATAAAAGGTGTTAAACGCTCCGTTAAACGCTCATTAATTCGGTTGCATCACACGTGTTCAACGTACTGTTCGCACACCAAGAAAAGACCCCCGAAAGGCTGACCGTTTTTATCGTGAATACTTCGTTCGAATATACGGGTATACATTAATCGCACAGTGATCATCGAGACGGAATAGAATTAGAATTTTCGTTCATTATTTTGATACAACGTGAAATTGAAATGAAATTAATTAGAAATATTGTCGAGAGTCGGGAACTCACCGTGGGATAGAACACGTATATCCGAAATATCGACCGATAGTAAACTCATTAATTCGAGAGTATGTAAGCTCCGAGAGAACGGGGTGAGAAGGTTCGAGAGCCCGGGTGTACGTGAGCGAGCACGTATGCATATTATTAAAAAGACTATTACGATACCGGACGCACGAGAACGGGATTGTTTTTGTATGTTTTATTTTTCGGGGGTCTCCCCGTGGAATGCGGACTATACCTATTGCGCAAAACGGGAAAAAGAGCCTGACCCATGAATGAATGGCTGAAACGAGGGGATGAGATTCTGAAAGAAAAGAACATCGATTCATTTTCCTAAATATGAACGTTGACGTCGCTTCTCTCATACTCTTCGGGTCCCACTCTCTCCGTTTTTTTTTCTTTTCTTTTTGACTGCTTTTCGGGGCCTTCTCGCACGCAGGCACGCACGCACACATACACGCATACACTCGGGCATTCATCCCTGGCGATCGGTCAATCGTAATTCCCTTTTATTCGGTACAATTCTCGCATGCGTCGATAATACCAATCGGACGTCGATCGATTCGTTCTTACGTCGATGCTGGTTCGTTTTCATTAAGTGGCAAACGAATGTGGGAATGAATATTTTCGAACTTATCCGTTTACGTAAGAGTAGAGCGATGGTATAAAAAAAACAACAGTGCAGCTCTTGGGGCGAATAGAGAGACGATAAAGAATAAAATGTTTCCCGTTCGTTCAGGAGAGTGAAAAGGAAGGCTTACCTGCGGTTCGTGGTCTACCCCGTCCAGAGGCGATAGAATTTTGGTTACCGCCGCCGCCGCCGCTGCCACCGCCGCAAGGCGGAGTCGCGCCGCACAACGATATGTCCAACGGGTTCGTGGTCACGTTAATGCTCGGTTTGTTCGTGACCTGTTGTTGTTTCTGCGAGGACTTTGTTGCGCCACTCGCCGTGACTCCGCCAGAAGCCGTCTGCCTGTCGGACTGCGTCAATTGCGTTTGTTGCTGTTGAGATCCGACCTCGGGTTGCCCCGTCGTTTGCTGAGAGCTCTTCGGCGAGGTGGCTAAAATAGTCGTGGCCGACGACGGGCTAAGGTTTGACTTGGTACATTTGTCCTTTGATGCAACAAGGGCGAGCATCGAATTCAATTGCTGAGGATCGGGTTGTCCGGCGTCGACCGAGCCTCTTACCGGTGTACTGCCGTCCATTTATTTTCTCGTTATAATAAATTGTGACTATTTTCAAACTCACGGAGGAAGACAGAATTTCCAACGAGATTAAATGATATCGAATTACCTAAAGAATTCCGTGGTACGTAGATCGGGCAGTGGGGGAGTTCGTCCACTGGTGAACGAGAATCTGCTCTCTTGACGGGCTCCAAGAAGGGGCGTCGGGGGTGGCACTACCCCGATCATCGACGACGAAACTTCGTTATTGAGAGGTCCCCCACCGAGGGTCTGTCCGGTCGTGGACGATACCGAGATCGAGGACGACGAGGCGGGACTTGTCGATCCTTGAAAGCTCGCGACGCTACCGTGCCCATTGACGACGCTACGATCTCGTTGCTGCGAGCTATTGTTGAACGTATTTCTCGATGTCGAGGCTGTGTTATTACTGTCGGACTGTGCCGAACTGTTACTCGACGCGGGCGAATGATTCGTGCCTGTCGAGTTATCGCTCGGGACCGGAGGGGGTGACATTTCTGGCAAACCATCGATTAGATCGAGACTGTCGTCCGGCTGCTCGCTGTCGGTAGTCGTCACCTGTTCAAGACCCGACCCAATCGCTCGAATCATTTTCGAATATACTCTCGGCTCGACGCTTTTTCTTTTCTTTTGGTTAATATTTAGCTACTAATGGTTTCGATGTATAGGAAAATTCGTAAGACTCACCATGGTGACCATTGTGTTGGCACTGTCGGTACTCGTGTTGATCGTCGTTTCCGAGGCGTTGCTCGAATCTCGCACGACGACCTTCGGTACCGTGTTGCGACAGCTTCTACTGCCACCGGCGGACTTGAAATGAAGACGCCGGAGTGCCGAAGCCGCGTGTGCCAACAGATCGCCGTCTTTCGCACCGCTGCTGTTTCCTTCGCTCGTGCTCGAACCACTACCGCCCGCGCTCGTGCTATTTGCATTATGCTGATGACTCGGATGATGATTGTGACAATGATTTCCACGGGCCGGCGACGACTGCGACTCCCCGGAATCGGCTCCGCTACCCCTCGCGCTACCACCCTTCGAGGGTGAGCCACGGTTAGTCGGTGAACATCCCTAGGACAACAGACACAAAATTCTACTTTTCGAGCGTACGCCTTTTTTTCGCCGACCTTCTCGATGAAATAAAACGAAATAGTTTTGCTACCGCGTTTTTTCGTTTCAACCGTTTAGCAGAGCGTGGCATCGAAGCAATAAAAGTAGTAAATGGATTTTCGACACGAAAATCGTTGCGAATTAAAAGCCGAACCGGTGATCGAGGGAAGAGGTGCGATAACAGTTCGTTTGTGAAAATTCGCGCTCCGTGACCCATTAATAAAAAGTATATATAGGAGCGGCAGGGGTCGAGAGTTCGGCTCGGGCTGTCGAGTGAGGAATGAGTTTTGCGAGCCAACGGCCGATTTACCTTGGCAAATGAACAAAGACAAGAAGAAAAAAGCTTTTATGTACCTGTAGTTTGTCTAAATCGGTAATAGCTTCTCTCTCTCTCTCTCTCTCGTACGCTCGTTTTGTCGAACTTTCCAATCGGAACACTGCATTCCCGTCTCTCCGGGAGATGCACATATCGAGAATAAATGAAACTTCATTTGCCATCGATAAAATCTCATTTAAATATATTTTCACGGTTGCGAGGGAATTGTTCGCGGTTGTTCGATTTTCGTTTTTTTTTTGCTACCGGATTGATCTTTTTCCGGGGGCGGCGAAGAAATAGAAGATCGAACGCCCATGACCGCAGGAGCGAATGCAACTGGCAAGAAAATCAAGTCACGTACGTTGAATTTTAGTCCTTATTCTGTAGCTACGTACAGCGGGAGAAAACAGCAACGAAAAGCGCGTTACGTCGGAGCACCGACCGAGTCTATCTAAATGCAAACGTGTAACCCAACGCGTCGCTTTTGCTTTCCCACATCTCGTTTCAGCCGCTTATATATCCCAAAATGGCAGAGCGAACGTTGCTGGCGACGCAGCTCGCATCTCCGAGATAACGTCGGTCGCGACTCGCTTTTTTCTCTTCCTTCCAACTCATCCCTATTCTAACGTTTGCGCGCGAAAGAAAATCTCAAATACTTTGTATACGTATAGTACGTATATAGAAAGCGCGGGTGTGCACTTTAGCGACGAGCGCGGGACGTAAACTCGAAATTGTTCTCTCTCCTCTCCCTAGCTCTCTTATATCTGTTTGCTTTTTTCTCGTGCTACACACACGCTTCAAGCACCTTGCCCTCCTTTCTTATGCTTTGGGATTTATCTCAGAATTTCCAAGGAAAATTTTGAGGGTAAGCGGTATATATATATATTTATTACCCGTTGGTAAGGTAACTCTGCCAGGAGCTGGCAGCAATATCTATGGAGAGTGCTGCCAATATGCGGTAGCCCCACGAGACTGTCGCCTCGTTGTACCTTCTCTCCGACTCTCCATCTTCATCTCCATCTTTCTCTCAACAAACGAAATATCGTTACGTTGTCGGTACCGTGAAAAACGTTCGTTACAACGCGATATAATAATAATGATAATAATAGGGTTTATAAGAATGATAATAAAAATATAAGGTGGAAAACGAGTCGAGGCGATATGCGCCGATGCGTCAGGTCTTAGGACGATTCCGACGTCCCTCGGTGAATTCGCAAAGACGACTATGACAGACAGACGACGGTGACAATAATCCTCAGGGGGATGTCCCGAGTTGGTTGTCAAGTCCGGAAAGCTATCTCTGGAAGGGAAGCGACTCTCGTATTGATATATATATATATATATATGTATATGTGTGTGTGTGTGTGTATGGGAGGAACCCGAGAAGAGTGGCAAAGGGGATTCTGACATCGAACCAACGAATATACGCGCTACTTTTACTCGGACGTTTTTCTTTTATCGTTTTTACTCTTGGCTCGAATTTCATCGAGCGCTTTCTGCGGGGACCAACTTTCGAAAAGAGTTTCATGGGTGAGCTTCGTTACCGTCGTTTCAGGTGAATCCAGTCGGAACTCTCGCTTCCTATCGTACGCCCAAAGTTTTTACGACGTCGTGTGCACTTTGCGAAAACTCTGCAGCCGAAGCGTTTCCACCGTGGAACTCCCCGGTGAGCGAAAAGTCAATGAGGTAGAGGAGCAAAAAAAATGCTCCGAGGTGGAAAAGAGACGTCGGGATTTGGCGCGTGATGGGGACGTGGCTCGGTGTCGCTATTTGAATCGGTATATCCGATCTCCTATTGATAAATGCACGGGCGTATACGATCGAGAACAAGCGAGCGTTGAATTTCCCTTAATTTTCCGGAGCTTTATGAACTCCATTGATCACGAATGTCGGAGTGATTGGTCGCTTTAAAAAGTGCGATTAAAAAAACGTTCGAGTTTATAAGTTTATAACGTTTGGGGTTCGTACACGAGATCCGAATATTAATAAAAACAAAAAAAAAACCGTAATATTTCATCGGCTCGCGTCGCATTGATTTGCGTATACGGCCCCGCGAAGGGTCTATCTCGATGGCATTCTCACTCGGTGTCGCCGTACGATCGATTAGAAGCTGCTTCGACGTGTGCGTGCTTCTGCGTTATCTATCTACATTATATTAGTTATACGTGTACAGAATCGAGAAGCGGCTATATCGTCTCGCATCGAGTGCGAAGCGAATAATAATCTGGGTCATGCGAAGTGTATTCGCTCGACGAGATGAAGCCAATCTCATTTGGCGTATATTACGCGTATACGAGCCTCGACGTAAGATCCTCTACTTACGGCGAACGACAAATTGTATTCTATTTATTCATCCTTTATCAAAATGAGATTGTTGCCATTTTTCTTCGAAGGTAGGGCAATTTACCTTTGACTATTTAATATTTACACTTAGGGCTCGTTATAGGCACATCGTCGAATATAAAACGAAAGGCGAAGCTTCGCATTTCTTTATCGCTCGCGCTCCGAACGAAACGCAAGGAAATTTCCGCTCTGTTATCAACCTTCTGTAGCAAAATCCGACGGAGGTCGCGGTAGAGAGATAGAGAGGGAGAAAGGACGAGTACGAAAGCGGAGCCAATGTGCTCGATACCGTGGAATAGTGTACGGACCGAGAAATTGACGCGTCGCCGCGCCTCGCCCTAACAGGAAATTTGATTACAATCAATTTGGAATAATTGTAGACGCTAGAGTGACAGAGGGAGAGAGAGTGAGAGAGAGAGAGAGAGAGAGAGAGAGAGAGAGAGAGAGAGAGAGAGAGAGAGAGAGAGATAGAGAGAGAGAGAGAGCGAGCGGCCGGTCCAAACGTTACTTTGTTCGTCTATATATCGATCTGGGTGTTTTCAATTACCGCGAGAGAGGGAGAGGGAGAGAGAACCTACTCGATCGGATCGGACAAAATGTAATACGAGAGCGTGCCTATAGCCGTACGTAAGTGATATGCTTGATAGAAAAATGATACACGGAACTCTATTCAGCCGCTACCAAATTACGCACATCGAATCGAACGAATTAAGGCGACACAAATTTCGCGCCTAGCATCGACCACCAGCGATATTCCTTCAGCCTCTGCTTCATCGATATATTATACGCGTGCGATCGCGAATGAAATTATTCCCGGTCAATGGATTCTCCAATCTCCTTGGAAAAAAGAGCAACCTCTACAGCCGAGGTATCCGTGATACTCGAATCACGAGGCTCATAAGGTTTATAAGAGGCATCGTGATTTCCATCGGTTTCTAACTATTTTTGGCTCTGGCGATAGCCTCGCTCGGGCTATACAACAGGAGCATCATGCTGGAATAATGAATATAGCTACGAGCTACCTTTATCCGTCGATGGATATTCTAACGTATTCCGATATGTATGTATACGTGACGTATACAGATCGCGATAACGAATAATCAAATATGTATATAAGCCCGCGCGACCTATCTCTAATCGAAAAGCGAGCTTCCCATCTTGCGCCGCCTCGGTCACCCCCTTCTCGCGCGTCGAACTTCTTGTCTAAAACTTTTCGGCGGATATTCCGATACGAAGTTAAACGAGCGATGAAAATTTGCAAATTAATTTCCGTTCGCTTTTCGTGACGCGAGAAGTGTGTGACGTGGGCATGTTCGGTGCTCTTCCTCTCGCCCCGTCCTATACGTCTCCGAGGGCGGATTAAAACTCCAAGTGGAGCGCCGGAAGGACTCGAGGTTAACGCGGGTGGGAGTGATAAAGAATTAGATCGAAAGAACAATTTTGATACGGAATATATACGCGCCGATCTATTTTATTTCTTTATCAAGGGAGAGGCTTTCGAAGACCTCTTATCGTCATAAAACCTTCATACGCCTATGTATTTATGTAAGTATATCTTTTTTTAAAAAAGACTTTCAGTTCCTCTGTATCTACGAAATGTCTTATTCGTGCTTTACGACGGAGTTTAATCCGAAAGAATTTCAGGCGGAAAATAGAGGTATGTATGAAATTCGTTCTCGCTACGATGGTATATACCTACATGTATACGCATGGATGAGAGTTTGACTTCCAACCCTCCTATTGAGTTTCCTCTGGGATGGTCGACTTTTATTACCACGATACCCGCAGGCTTTTCTTCCCTTATATACATAGATAGTTGGAAATATACCAATGTATAGATATACATATCAGCCATCTCTGTCGCATCTACCCAGCACGACTTTACGAGGCTTCATTGTTCGAAATCCGTGTTGCTTTCACCCGACACAACCCGGAAGCCCGTAATAACCAGTTTTCATGGTGTCTCGGTGGCGCCACAGGGTGAGGTGGCGATGGAAGGTACGACATGAACAGAGGCGCGGTTTTTAACGCCCCGTGAAAAGAGCTAAACACAACGCTGTATAAATTCCATTTTTTTCTTCTTTTCGCCATGTAATATATGAAAATATAGCACGGTTATGGAAACTCGACGAGAATATACGTTTGCTAGAGGAGGAGAACGCATACTTTTTTCTACTTAAACAGTGAATTTTATATAGGTATATATATACCTTATCTACAATATCGTATTGTAGAACTGGTGAGAAAAAGAAATTTTGGCCGATGCCGGAACATGCAAAAGTTATGGAATGGACACCTTCGACTTTCTGTCTTTCGTGTATACGTATAAATCTGTCGTATAGTTTGTAATAGATATAGGTCGTCGAAACAGAGGATGAATTTTCGAAACTTTTTATATAGATACGTATGGTATACACAGGGATATATGTGTATGAATTTTGGCGATGATCCAACCTCGCGGGCTCCTTGCGTCCGAAGAGTGCCAATATGTATTTGGAGGGTTTCTCGTAGGGGATTGGAAAGTTGAAACGAGATAGGAAGCCGGGACAGTGGGAGGGCAACAGGAAACTAGTCCATATGTTGTCTATATAGATATCGCGAGTTCTGTAAGGGCGCGCATGTATATATAGAGAGAGTGATATAGGCCAAAGTCGAAAATACAGGTTCCAATGTATATAGGGTTAAGCTAGCTCTATAGCATCAGCATCGAGTGAATCAATGGAATGGGCTCTAAAATATTCAGAGCAAACGGTCTCGAGCTTGGGGAGGGGGCGAGTATCACACATCGGTCATGCCAGTCAGACGTGTATGCTCGCTCAGAACCGACATATCTCGTGTACCTACCCGTCGCGATCGTTTCCTCTCCCTTGTTATCAGCCAATTTCGTTCTCGATTTTTTTTTGTTATTCTGGTCCCGAATTTGTACGTCTCTGGAAGGGAGCGAACGTGGACAACGAACGATTCTCATTGACAGCATTCGAAATATTCGGAGTAATGAGAGTTCTATGTAATTTATCAGAATGACTAATTGCAGTATTGATAATGATGATAATAATAACAATGCTCGATATTATTAATAATAATTGTCGTATAATTGGTTTATTGTACATATATGTGACGTTTGAGGCTACGCGCGTGCAGCCACCACCGCTACACTGCGGTTCGTACGACACGCTCCTTCTCTCCGTTGCAGCACTCTCTTCAACGTGACGTTCGTACCCATACTCGTGCGTACTTGCGGTTACTATTAATTAACGGATTCGCATTCTATATAAGGTTATACGGTATTAAATAAACATCGTATATGTATATAGACGAGTTGGTAAAGTCTCCAACGAGCAATTGCGCGTAATCATTCGAGAATGCGTATATTAGCTCGACGAGAGTAGCTCGCGAGGTGTGCAACGGGTAAGAGATAAAAGCCGGAATGGCGAAATAACTCGAAACGGTGCAGGTGCGCCGTCGTCGTTGCGAGAGATACGGCGATTTGTGAAACGTCGACACGGGGCGCGAAATGTATTATACGGCGAGGAGGAAAAGGTTGGACAGAGATGGGCTAGGCCCATCTGGGAATATAAATATGTGCCGATGACGGAAAAAAGAGGGTGAGCTGGATGAGAGAGGAATGAAACCGCGAGGGAATTGCGTTATCGTTACATCGGACGTTCAATTCCAGTAAACAAGGCAGACCCCGGCCGAGTTGCACTATTTATGTAGGAAACACTAGTGTTCGAAGCAACGTCTGACCCAGTAACAGGATATTACTAGTCGCGCGTGAATGCCTTTCTCTCCACGCACACACACGCGCGTATATATACTAGCTGCTGTCACGCCCCGAATGATTAATACCTCCAGCTTTGATTCCTCAATGGAACGGCGTTAATATAGAACGGCCGAGAGATCTCATCGTCCAAGGTAGAAACTGTCACGGTCCTATTACTACGATAATACTAAATAAAACGGTCGAATCTCGGCGTCTTTCGAACTCTTCGGAAAAACAATATTTCTTGGAAATAGTTCGACACGAATATCGAATTATTATCGTATATCGAGATCGAGCGAATTTAATTAATTCATGAATATCGTTGTTTGGATCGACGCAAAATCTTGGTAGGCAATTAATCGGCTTGACACGTAATGGCGCATCGTGTTATTGACCATCGGCAAGAGCATGATCCCATTAACTCTCAAAAATCAATTTCGCCCCATATAATGAAGATGTAATCGAGACGCGGAAGCTTGCGTATTATCGGATCCTGAAACTGGGAGCATAACCCGGCCAATTTGACGTGCTTCATCGGGAAGTAACCGTTGGCCTATCCGTGCGCGCGTGGTTTGGCCCGAGGTTAAATTCACGAACAACTACCAACGGTACAACACAACGACGGAGTCGTACCAGTGAATGACAATGAGATCCGCGTCTATCTATCGCACTGTGGCGGTTTGCACGGCACATGATTGCCGTGAGTGTGTAGCCCGCGGGTGCATGACCACTAAACCCTCGAGCTGCCTCGAGCGTATACCAAGAGACGTGGCACACATCCCCTTGACGGCGCGAGTTTACGATACGTCGATAGCTGCGTACCTATGTACGTAAGCTCGCAGGAAGCTCCCGGGAGGAAGATTTACGCGTATCACCGTAGATACGCGATATCATGCCGCGATATCCGCGTACTGAGAGCAAAAGTTACGATAACCGTTTATTCGGTATTACGGCCTTTCGAGACTGGTAACAACGCTCTCGCGTCGCGCCCGTATATTTGCGACGAAGATCGAGACGCGACGACGTTTTCCATACGCCGCCTTCATTCATTTTTACCAACAAGTACCTACCTCTGGCTAAAACTCCTTTTAAATCCCTCGTAAAAAGAAGCACGTACGCGTTCAAATGGTCGGTAAGGAATGTTGGAAGCTGTGGGATAAATAGCTAACGATAAGCGCTCGTGCACGCCGACAGAGCGGCAATGTAGCTCTCAAACGTCAGCTTCGCAAGGGTAAGGACACACGCTTTTGGTACAATGTTGTACAAACGGCTGTCCAAAGTTTCGGCGTGCGGCAGCATGTTGAACACCATTCGTGTTAAATCTCGACCGGACTCTCCCTCTCTCTCTCTCGAGGTCTCGAGAGCGTCCAAGAGTGGATATTCGTCAAGTGGGGTTGTTCTATCCTCTCTCTCTCTCTCTCTCTCTTGCTACATGCGAGCATACACGTAGAGACATATTCGAGGGTATATCTATACCAACTGTTGACAAATAACACCGTGTTTCCTGCTTGACAATTGGCACGTTACAAACAGGAAACCGGGACAGGATTGCTCTCCTCTCGTCCTCGCTTCCTATCCCGCACGAGTCACCAAATAAACCCTCGAATATCCAAAAGTCTAGAGCCAGTTAACCATAGTTAAATTGTTACATCGTTCTTCTAATTCTCTCTCTCTCCCGCGTTCTCCTCCACGCATGACCTACTTCGATTATTATTACAACTTGCGTACTTCACTAATTGCGAAACTGCACGCGTTATTGAAAATTTAAAGTACGTTCTAAATTCATTCGCTACACTCCGGGATTGTTGTGCGTCGGGTAAATTTGTCATTGTGTAATCTGACATTTTGCATGGCATCGCGTGCCGTAATAAGCCTTTTATGCGAGCGACGTTAAAGAAAGGTACAGCCTATAACGAGAGAAAAATGAATATGTTATACGCGAATGTGCGTGATCGTTTATTGTTTCTACCGACCGATATGTATGTATCCTCGTGACGAAGCGTATGCATAGAGCTTGCGTTTGCAGTTTCGATGATGGAGAGAGGAGGAGCGAGACCGAGAGAGAGAGAGACAGAGACAGAGAGGGTGGCTACTGCTTCTCTGCAATGACAACTCTATGTTGTAACAATGGCCATTGCGAACAAAGGATTTGTGCAGCAATGCACGATCTCTGAAATACCCGAGTGAACCGGGTGTGTGTTCAGGAGGGGGAGAGAGAAGGAAACTCGCCCACACTCATAGGCACATATCTGGGTAACAGTTCTGCCAGCTCCAGATTAATTACCAGCTAGCCAATTAAGAACTGTTGCAGCTCGTATAAGCGAGAGGCAGAAAGAGAGAGAGAGAGAGAGAGAATTGCGAGAGCGCGTTATATGATGGCTCATCTCGTCGTACATTCGTTCGTCGCTTCGTAAAACTCTCGTACATTCTCACATGTATATACAGCCACTATAATAGCCTATTCCATCGGATTAGGGTTGATACGAGGCACGAGAATTCTATTTTCTTCCTTTTTTTTATTCGTTGCAATAAAAATAAAAGAAGAATATCACTCGAGAGCGCTATGTCTCTCGTATGGACAAACGAAATGACGACTTTCATCGTTTTTTTTTCTTTCGCCAGTTTGTAAAACGTAGTCTCTCTGTGGGACGATTAAAAATTTAATAAACGCAGGCGAGCACGTGAAAGAGCGAGAAACAAAAGAACGTCTCGGCTTGCTGCTACTTTGAAAAGAGAGTGGGGGGAAAAAGTTTAAATCTCGCGGTTGGATAATCCTTTCGAAATCCTGCGGAGAGTACTTTTCTACTTTGTACCCCATCTCCCTTCTACGGGGTTTTCGGGGGTTTCTTTTTTTTGTCCACCTCGTTCTTCGTATACTCGCCGGAGGTCACACGGCCAAGTTCTTCAATGACATTTTTTTATCCCATTTTCTGTCTTTGCCTCTTTCTCTTTCTCTCTCCCTCTCTCCCTTTGTCATCGCAAACTTCATGGTCTTATGCGAACTTTTGTCCCACATGTATATAACTTGGGTTGTAAGACACACAAAGTACGAGTGCTCACTGGATAAAACATCCCTCTCATGACTGTTGGGACTTTTGAGAAAGTCTCTCTTGCTCTCGAGTGCAATGAACGAAAAGAGGAAAAAAGCTCTTTATGTACAGGGGGATGAGAATGCCAGTATTATTTTTCTTTCAAACTTTCGAAAACCCTACCAAAAACGATAAGTTTATTAGATTTAAACGAGGGGTATGACAGAAATCGATTTTAAAAAATTTCAATTAAAACTCCATTGGCATCGAATTAAATACGATTGCTCAAATAATATTACTCATCCCGAGAATATTTTTCGTTCGAAACGAAGATATATATTGTTTTTTCATAAATCTTTGTTTTTTTAAACTTGTAGTTTAAAGCAACAAAAGCTCGTCCCTGTCTGTCTCCGTGTTGGCTCGGACACGAACGATGGCACGGCGGGTGGACGCCACGACGTATTGGTATTTTAGCTCGTCCGGTGCATTCTTCCACTCACGGAAAGAGGGCAAAGGGAAGGTTGGAAACAATATTGTTATTGGTCTTTCCACAGGTGTCGAGAGACGCGAGACACGCGGTAAAGTATACGTTCCTTGCCGAGGCCGTTCTCACATACATACCATTCCCTTAACAAGTGCCGCGAGAGCAACAATGTTTTTCCTCCGACGTTTTGCCAAGACGAAAAACAAGAGAAAAAAAAAACGTTCGAGGGGAAGAATTGTATGGTATTGCAAGTGTACAACACCTCTGTTCTTCCCTGGACTTGGCCATACGTGTCTTTATTTCGTGGAACGCGAGAGACGCGATTGCTGCAATTTGCTAAAGCTAGAATAGCCGAGCACAAAAATGGCTCGTCCGTCAGACTCTGCCCTTCATTTTAGCCTCTCACGTACGGGCATAGAAACGTTCTCCGACTTTCAAGACGTTTCCCAAAATTGGACACTCCGTTACTCGAGGCTCTTATTTCGATCTCTTTTCTTCTCGTATCGTGAAAATCCTCGAACAATAAATTGTTGCCGTGGTGCATCTTGTGCGTGCGAAATGATCTAATATAGAGCTCCGTTACGAGTTTTTTACGCGAAAAAGCTACGTAGATACATTCGAGAAGATTACGGAACGCTGCGGATAGCGAGAAGTCGAGTTTGTGAGAAAGTATACGACCTCCCGGAAATTCTGGGACGCTCGTACCGTTTTCCAAAATTAAACCTTAGAGTGCTAGGTAAATATCTCTATGGTATGACACCCTCGCCTTGTGAATAACATTCCTTATCACGGATATCATAAATTTCTCTCAGTCGGGAATGAACGCTCGTGAAAGAACAGAGAATTAAAAAGATAACGGCAGGATGAAGCTGCGAAGATCTTGAAATAATTATATATTTATGTAACGGAGTACATAAACGCGCATATACTGTATATATGTACTTTTATACGCTTTTACACACCATTATCTATAACGTACATAATGATTCCGGAATTTCTATTCAGCCCTATCGTCGTTTGTCTTTTTTCACTGCTATACATATATTTTCACATATACTATTCGGCAAATGTAATATATTCATACCAGCCCGAACAATGAGACACGGGCAGAGAGAGAGAGGGAGGAGAGATTAAGGACGAGAAAGGCTAAGCGAGGTTTGGTTGCAAGGGGTTGAGAGACGGTTTCCGCTGAGAAATAACGAGCGACGGAAATTCTCACTCGATCTTTGAGCCGTCAAAATTCTGGGTCAGTAAGAGAGTGGGAGAGAGAGAGAGAACGCAGTCTCTCCCTTTCGACTGTATGATTTTTCGTCTATCCATCTTCGTAGAGTCGAGAAAGATTTTTATTTCCATTTGTTTTATATAGAAAAAATGATAATTAGCGTAATTATAAAAACTAACGGAGTCAGGACACACGGGCTGCTATATCGTCGATCGTATAATAGACGAGAGTTAGCGAGAGGAAAAACGAAGGAGGACAAAAAGTTGCAATCGGATAGGAAAATATCTAAAAGTTGGAAAATCCCGAGTAAAGCACGTACACCGAAAGAATAAAACGTTACACATCTCTGGGATTCGACTCGGACGAGCATCTCCCGAGAGTCCTTTTTAACTTGGTCGTACGAAGAAATTTCGTTGCGGAGATCTCTCCCCACGATGCATCCAACATCGCGTAGATACGACTCGAGCTGTTCGTTGAACGAAGAGCTCGCACAGCTTTCGGAACTTTGTCCTCGCGCTGTACGAACGACGGGGATGAATAGATATATATAGCCCGGCTCCTCTCGTAACATCGGAGAAACAACTTTTCCACCGCTTACAAATCTAATAATCTTAGCGAAACGCCGCCCGCTTCGCGAACGTTGGGGAAACGGACCACGAAACAAGCGGGATGAAGGTACACACGTACGAGAACGCGGTCTGTGTATAGCGAGACTTTACCCCCTCCTTTCCCGCCTCCTTTCCCTCAGAACTTTCGGTTGTTCGATACGAACACACCGGGATACGCGCATCTTTCGACGTACAAATACGTATATGATAGTATACACGTGTTCCGACGCGTACGACGCGCGATAACGAAATAAAGTTTCACGCTTGTCGATATATAGCCGAGAGTCCGTAGTTGGCGGAGGGGAGGTTGAAAGATTGTCCCGATCGACAGAGAGTCGACATCGAGAACGAAGTGAGAAGGTTCTTTGAAATAAGGACCGAATTTTCGAGATCGTGTGAAATTTATTACTCCTGTACTACTTTGAAGATCCGGACAGGGAAAATTATCGAACTGTCCGGGTATTACCATGGCTATAATCGGGAAAACGTTTCATTCTTTCTCCGTGTCGCTATACGTCCGTTTTCTCTTTGTCACTGTTGCATTATCTGCATCCGGGGTGTGATAAAGAGGGGTGAGAGGCAGGGAGGAAGCGGAGGAGAACAGGCGGGAAGAGGATCGTTTCTGATAAAGCGAGCCAACGGTGAAAGATAGTACGCTTCGAGAACCCTTGTGCAGTCTCGCGACTCTATAGGTACGTATACTTGCGTATATACGTATGTTCTAAACCACACTATAGAGGATCCGACGACTAAAGGGATACGATTTGCGGAAGTCTTGATTAGATTCGAGCAATCCCCGAGGCCGAGAGAGTCGGCGGATGGAATCCGTACTCTAGGGGCTGCGCCCTCTTGCCTTTGGCCCTCGCTTTTGACTCACCCCTTTTTTTACCCCCGTAGCCACGCTAATTTCATGGGTGGCGCACGGCACCGCGATACAAGAGTACATAAAGAGAACCTGTGTCAATTCGAGCTAGCGTGCGCCACTTGAGAACGAAATGGCCAATTAATTCGGATAAAGTCGTTTCTCAGCCAGCGATGGTCTCATCAATTTGGAGAACCGGTAGAATGGCGCTTCACGGGCCTTCTCGACTCTCCTCGTTACACACCCGATGCGAATTAAAGCGTAGATACATATTAAAAGTTGCTCGAACGAAGATCGATCACGAGAGACAAACGAAAGTGTCGATCTTAGAGAATTAATTTCGATCGATTTCCACAAATAACGAGGTAGATTCATTTTTGGTACTGCTCGAGGATGACAGATCCTCGTTCGATCGGACGAGTACAGGTTTCGTTTATAATAAAAAATGCATGCAGAGAAGTTGATGAGAAAAACTTACGTGGGCCTTATGCTCCGGGGTAGAGGGTGGATTCGGGGTGTTTGGCAGGGAACCCCCTGATGGGGTGCAGTGCCGCAGCCGCGCCAGGGCCGTGCGAAGCCCCTCCGTCACGAGGCTCTTTTATCTCAGCTACCTCCTCTCACTGTCCCCTTTCGTTTGTCCCTGTCGTCGTTGGGCGCACACTCGACGAAAGCCTCGAAAGCGTCGACTCGGCGAAACCTTTCGTAAATTTCTCCTTACGTTGACGATCGAACGTATTTCCCGTACTGGAACGAATTTCGATGCGTTCCTCTCTCTCCGAACCGCCGTCGTCGTCGTCCTCGTTGTCCGATGTCTTCGGGCAGCAGTTGCGAGCTAACCGATACTTTACCAGAATCATTTCTCCGAAGGATTCAAGTGACCACCGGCACTATCGCCGTCAGCACTGCCGATAACATCGCAAAGCTCCACTCGTCGCAACGTTTTCCGCTTTCCGTTTCCTCTTTCTCTTTTATCCCTACTCGGGAATTTTTATTCTCCGAAGGTTCGTGCTCGTGCCCCGTCTTCTTTCGACCGTGAACCTCGCTTCCTCTCGAGCGCTATATTATTTTTTACGAAAGTTGTTCGACTACTCTCGGGTCGAACGGCGAACGATAAAGCGGGCGAGCTGGCGGTGTTCGCGATTTGGGACCGTATCTCCGTAAGATCAAGATTATCCGCGTACGACCGAACTGTAACCGCTAAACTTTTCTTCGTTGTAACCTCTCGTCTTGTATTCGCGCGAATCTCTAAAGTTGTCTTTTTTCCTTTTTATTCTTCTTCATGGAAACGGAGATCAGCAAATGTTTCGACGACGTTGGACGATTATCTGAAACAATCAGAGACGATTTCGCGATCAGCGAAAGTCATACTCGAATTTCGAAACTTTTCATTTTTTTTAGCGTATCGACTGTGAGAGTCGGTGGCTGCTGCATAACAGCGAACGGTCCCGATTCGAATACATTACGATACATCTTGATTCATCAAACTTGTATGCGAAACGTTTCTCGAGAACGAGGAGCGAAGACCATCGCGGAAATGCGAGAGATTCGTTCGCGCGATCGGCACTCGCTCCGTTCACGGTAAACTTTGTTTCACCCGTATATCAAAAGCTCTCTTCTTCTTGGAGTGCACAATTGTGGACAGCTCGACGCCGACGATGACGACAGACGACGATCGATCGATCGATCTTGGGGTCGAAGTTCGTGCGAAGAGAAGCTCCGGAAGATGAAACTGGAACGAATAGAACGCGAGAGAAAGGGGAGAAGATGGTGCAAGGAAGAACGGGAGCCATGGCTCGCAGCGGAGAATACCAGTTTTTCTTTCCTTTGTGTAAAGAAATCCGAGCCAACGATCGGGCCTCCTCGATTGGCTCGTGCGACCATTCAACGCCCAGAGAAACTATGCCGCGCGATATACGTACACCTTTCAATGCGGCGAATTCTTCGCCTCCATGGAACGGTTTTTTTTTACAGTCCCTTATAAAACTTCTCCGCGCGACTTTATTAAAATTCGATACAACGATTGATAACGTAGTTACTGATATATCGAAGCTTCCACGAGCCAGCGGAACGAGTCACCTGCTGCGTATACGAGTTACGAGGCACGCCAACGATACTTTTTCACAAATTTAAAGTCTGTAAATTGCAGAGCCCCGGCTGGCCGAAAAGATAATTTATATAATCCTTCGTACATTCCTACATCGTTATTTTTAAGTTTGAATTTCATTGCGAACGTTCCATTTCACCGGTTAAAGGTGTTCCGTTTCCAAATCTCCGAAATGATTTTCCTGCCGTGTGAATTTTCTCGATGCAATGATATTAGCCGCGTTTATGTATATCGAGTCCATCCTTGTTCGTCGGAGCTTTGTGTTTCAAAGTTCGGCGAGACGCGTGCTCGTGTTACTTTCGCTAAGGCTACGGGAATTATCGGATGTAAGCACACCCGTACGAAAGCACAATAACGCGTATGCCCTTCTGTTTTTTGCATGTATCTCGTGTCTTTCGAAAAGGGACAGCTTTCCTTACATATTTCTCATTCTTTCGCCTTTGTCCGTTCGACCATCCGCTTCTCCCTTTCTGCACGCTTATGTATAAAACGTAAATGGATATTCCATATATGGTCTTAAATTGAGAGGAAGGGAGGGAGAGAAAAAAAGAGATATTTCCCAAGGGACGTAATCCATGATTTGTCACGCTGAATTTCGTGACATATTTCATCAGAAATGTGTGCCGACGGTAACGGGTGTCCAGGAAAGTAGCTTTGTGCTTTCAGCTTTTCCTTTTTTCTTTGTTATATTCCCGTCGGAGAGGGATAAATCTCATTAGGAGAGACGAGAGCTACATTGTTAGGGCTACGTAGGAATATTGGATTTAATTAATTACCTTCTCCCGGATTACTTTTTTTCGTGCCGAGGTACTTCTGGTTGTCGCCGCAAGCCTTGGCGTACCCTTTTAAACTTTTTTATTCCTATTTCCCTTTACTGACTGCCCATCTCTCTTTCTCTCTCTCTCCCTTCGCTATAGCAAATTTTTCGAAGGTGTTATGGACATTCTAGGGATAATTTTGTTGCCATCGAGAGAATTCGATTACCGACGTTTTATTAATTTTTTTTTATTAAAACATAAGGAACATGGGCCAATCAATTTTGGCAATCGTCGGTCAGATTTGGGGCGAAGCTAATTCGCGTTCATCTAATAAAAAAGAGAAACGGTTGTACGGTGAGTGGAAATATTCTGTCCCGTATTGAGGAACAAAAAACGCTCGAAGCCGAACGTCCCGCGAGAGATTGTCGGGTTATACTCCCTGTGGAGTTCGTGAAAAGCTCCCGTTAACCCTGTTCTCTCGATGTGGACCACTTGCGTAGTGGGTAGGTGTGTATGTGCGTGGGTGCATACACGACGGAGTACACGGATGACGCGTATGCGGAGAGTCGATAAAGTTGTTGAAAGTATGTTCGGTACAACGAGGGCTGTACAAAACCTTTTCCTACCCTGTTCTCCCACCCCCAGGAATTATTAATAAAACGTCGCGCGCGCCACCTCGCATATAGTTGTGCCCCAGAGGAAAAATGGTTAGCGCGCGTAACGAGTGAAGAATGTACATTGGAGAATACACAAGGGAGGAAGCACAGAGGGCCAGCCAGTCGAGGGAGTTCGGTAGGAACGCAATTTTATAAAAGGAAAGAAAAAAAACAATAAAAACTGAAAATCTGTATATTTACACGGGTGGAAAATAGATATATATATATATATATATATATTTACGTACGGGGTTTCAAGGACATTCCTGAAGGAACGAACTTTTTCATTTCGGGTCGGAGAAACGAGGGACGACATAAGAAAATGTAAAGCGCGTGTAATTTAAAGTATTCGAAGTAATTCGAAGAAGAGACAAGACTTGGTTTAGATCTCATACTTGGTCTCGGACGAGGTAACGAAGAGGAAGGTCAACCCTGTGTGGAATTATTAGAACGGGGACTACTAATAGAGCGTAATATCGTAGTCCGAAGGGAATTGCTCGTCCCAGCTCCTTGCGTGCCTCGTCGTCTCGCTCGGTCGCTTCGCCAACGTGCCGACAAGTCGAAAGAACTTTCACACACACACACACACACACATACACACACACACAGATACATATATACATATATGTATAAGCGTATCGACCAAGTGGAACGATTCTCGCATGATACACGAAAGGCTGGCTTCGTAACATCCAGATTATATTATTGGCAAATGGGTATTTTGTTAACACGGGGTAAAACGTTCATGCCTCGTTCGCGCCCACCACGACGAGTTAAATGATCAATTAGTCACGAAACGACGAAATATCGCCATGTTTTCGCGCCTCTGGCTATTAAACAATTTGCATCTTGCCAACGCCAACACTCCGATACACCTTTCCTAACATATTTTCATATTTCATATATCGTTTAAGAAACTAAAGTCTCATAAAACAAAAAAAAGCTTCTATCCAAAACTGTTTTCCCATACGTAAAAGCAACCACGCAAGAGATATAAAGCTCCCTGGCGCGCTTAATAATTCACTCGGTCGCCCTTTTCCGCCTATAAAACATGTAAAAGAAAGAGAAAAAAAGAAACATTATGGAGATCATATCCGCGAGAAATGAAAAAAAATGTGTTCACTCGGGCGAGCACGCGCGGGGTGCAGCAAAGCTCTTCACAAATACGACGATATAAAATATCAACGGGGCCACGACGACGAGGACGACGGAGACGACGAGGGTAGTGTCTCCGGTCGCGACAGACATTAAATTTACCCACGTTTACGGAAGAACGAGTGAGAGATGTGCGATTTGGGATCTAGCACCGTTCGCGCCACGATCAACCAACATTTACAACGACAGACCCGAGTATTACGGGGACACGAGCGGAAAGGGTGGTATAAGTTAGTCCGTCACCCGTCTCTTCGAAGCGATATTGCGAAGCTTTTACGTTCCAAAAAGTCTTCTATAAATAAATGTATATATTTATACGCGTGTATATAACGTCGTAACCCAAACGACACAAAGGCTTGGATGTCGAGAAGAAGCAACCGCGTGGATCCGTCAAAGGATGGTCCAAAAAGTTTGGTAAGCTCCATTCGAGAATATCGTGATCGATTTCAGAGGAGAAGTCTCGGGGAGAGACCGGCCGTGTCCCTGATTACATTATATGAAAGTGCTCTCTCTTTCTATATATAAGAGTAAAATGGAAAATTTTGAAAGATAGCTCTCTTAATCCTACTCGTATTTTATTTTCGGCGCGAAAGTTGAAGCTTTTATAACGCGACTTCTCGACGAACTGACGTTTTTCGATCGTATAGGTAATTTTTGTTATTATACCTTAGAAATGTATAATGTGCCTGAATTAAAGATCTTGTAATTTCTGCTTTGAAAATAAATTCTAAGGATAGGACAATGAAACAGAATATTTGAGGAATGAACCTTCTTACCGGAGAAATTGTTAAGACGAATGAGAAATATCGAAATAGAGCGAAACTCTCGAAAGTACGATAAAGCATCTCTGAGAGAATTCAAAGGGGGTTGGAGATGGATTAGAAACGCGGCGGAAAAGCTGCTGGGTGTACGAATAAATATACATGTATGTATAGATATGTAGATAGGATTCAAGAACAGCAGGATCAGCTCGGGTCAACGACCTCTACCCACCTCTGGAAATGTGGAGAGCAATTCTCTCCTCTCTCTCTCCCTCTCTTTCCCTCTCACTCACTCTGGGCAAACTCTCGACCGTTCGAGTTAACGTCGAGGTTGCAGCCGTGCATGATAAAGCACCCCTAAAACGCAGCCTCTAATAACTGCTATATGGCATGTTCGAGCGTTATACGGTCATATATATGCACACGACCATAGGCATATATATACATACAGAGGGGTTATTGCGAGGGTGCGAGAGAAACAGAGAGAGAGAAAGATTCGCGCGTGTCGCGTGCCGTCGGAAAGACCCCTCCCCCACCAGCACAAATCCCCCTAGTAAAGTCAATTTTCCACGTGTAATTCCTAATTAGCGACGGTATCCTTTAGTAGGTACCACGACTCGCTACATCTCTTCTCCTTTTTTTTTCACCAAGCAATGATGTTTCGTTCAACGACACCCGCTCTTGGCTATTACACGCACGGGTTATCGTACGAAAATTAAGGATCCTCGAGAATTCCGTGCACGTCGAGGAAAATAGGTACTTACAGAAATTCAAGGACCAACTGGAAATCCAATGATAATAATAATAGTTAATTGTGACTGGGTCATTTCTGTTTGAAGTCAAATAGGAAGGCAAGGAAAATAGAAAATAAAACGTGGGCTATTGGCGTGCGTGCCGACGGAAGCCGATCGTCGCGGTCGACAATGTCCGGAGAGAGGGAAAGAGCGAGAGAGAGAGAAAGACAGGCGTCGGCGAGCAAACCCCACGCGCACCTATCAACCTAACGATTACCCTGTCCCACCTGTTCCATATCGGGGTGACAGCCGGTTATCTACGTGGCTTCCTTTCCTATCCGAGCTTTCCACCGACTCTCGGATATCGAAAAGGATTGATGAGATTCGAGCTCGCACGAGGCGCGTCCTTGTCTACGGGAGACCGGATCGAGTCAATCGCATTCTCGACTTTCTTACCATTTTCTCTTATTATAGATGAAATGTACGTGATATATAAATATATAAACCCATACACATTACGGGAAATACGTGTCTACGTATCTATGGCTATAGCCAACAGCAAGATCGATTTCTTCATTTTTCCACTTGTCTCTTTCTTTTTCCACTACACGACCCCACCTCGTACTCTTAAAGACGATAGAACGAACTCGAATGACGAATGTGTATCTACACGCGCCGGCTACATCTCCTTAATTCTCGTGCCGTTGTATTGTCTACTGAAAGACGATTTTACAAGCTTGCCATAGCCATACGTATCTTCTTACATCCCCTCGCGAGAAAGCCTCGACCCTTCGTCGAGACTCTCGCCATTCGTCCAAATACATTTCAGATGGCAAATACGACACACGGGAGCTTTACAAGACTGACGTTTCTCACCCCTCGCCTACTCGAACAGGATCGGAGAGATAAAAATAAAAAAGAAAATTATTGGCAATATTTTTGAACTCGGAAAGAGGCCCGTGGGTTCGATTTCGGTGCAATTGTTTTCTTTTTTTTCCGGCAATTCGTTTCGTTCTAACGATATACGTGTATATAGGTACCTATATATCGCACAGTGGTTGTGAAACTAATAAATCAACGATAGGAGCTCAACGACATCGAAAAGTGATGAGGGTGGTTCACCCCCTAGCTACCCTCCAATCCAAAGTCCAATTACGAAACATTCGCGCGTCAAGATGAAACGAGCGGGAGCGGGGGGAGAGACATCGAGCTCACTGGTAGAATGCAATGTGCGTGTCCCGATAACAAACTAAACTTACCGAGAATCTGGCTGCCACACGGAAGAGATTCCATCGCACACCGCGGAGATACATGAGAAATAGGCTGGAATCACGCGATCGTAAAGTAATCTACGAAAATATATCGCTCCTACCCGCCGGAGACTTTCTTGATTGAACGTCCATCAGTTGACGTTATATATATATTTTATCCGTCCTTATTATCATTAGCATTTTATTCGTTCCGGCAAGTAGTTGCGAGGGAACGTAGTGGAGTATCGTTGATGGCGGGAGTCGCGGTAACGCCGAGGTGCCAACGGGACAAACTAGCCGTGAAATAAAAGCAATACAAACAGCAGAACAGCGAGGAGAAATAGAAACAAGCTCAACGATAGATATATTGTATTAGCAATGCCGTTGAGAGGTATCGTTTTCTCTCTTTCTCTCTCTCTCTCTCTCTTACTGTGGCGAGAGAACTACCGCGCGTCCTCACAGGACGATAACCTCACCTCCCTCGTAGCGGTCGACCTATTTAAACGCGACGGGAGAATAAGGAGAGTGGGAGGGAGGGGGGGGGCGAGCGAGCGCGATAGCGAAGCAAAGAGGGAGGAAGCCACAACGAGAGATAGGGGATGAAATCAGAGATAGAGCGAGAGGGAAATGGCGAGGATGGAAAATTGTACGGAGTTTAACACGTTCTTTCTCTTTCTCTGATCAGAATTCTCGTGAAAGAGTTTCGCTCGTTTCGTGGCAGCCGACGATTACGGTGCCACGGGTGGTGCATCGTTGTACCTACACACAAACACACACGGATGCACACTCGTGCCGGTTCTATGATTCTTGTCTAAGCTCACCTTCCATCCCTCGGTCTATAGACGTTTCGTGTGAGTTTGCTGCAACGCTCATCACCGAGAACGTCCTATCGTGATAACGACTATGTGTCAGGGTAGTATTATAATTGAGAAAGAAGATTGTGGAAGTACGATTTACGATTTAACTATATGTACATTTACGCCTCTTCTCTTTTCGATTCTCTATACTTCTAGAAATTCTTATTACTCCTCGTATTTGTGTGTGTGCGTGTACGAGTACATATGTAGGTTATCATTGTATCGGCATTCCACAAAACCTACCGCTTTTTGGTAGAGCACGCAGCGATGGCAGAATCGGTGCAAAGCACTGATTGTATATACGTGCACGTACGCACACCGACCGGAAGAATAAAAAACAAAGATCGACGATAAAAACCGTACATGAGATAGTTCGGCCCAGTTTAAAAATTTTTGTTATCGCGAGGGCGCGCGACCGCGTTGTTCCTATACGCGAATCGGCCGAGGAATAAAGTAGAATCGCGCGACTCTCCCGCTTCGCGCTCCACGAATTACTGTGTGTCGAGGAACGCGAACGCGATGCGCAAGGACGCGCAGGCGCCACTACGTTGGTGCTGCTGCTGCTACTGCTGATGTTTCTTCTCGTCGAAACACACAGCGAAGGGTGGCAAGAGAGGGAGAGAAAATAGAGAGGGCAGTCGAAGCTTTCAAAGCTCTGCCGCAACGATGCAGAGATATAGACAGGATGAGATAAAGAGAGCAAAAGATAAACTCTCTCCCTCTCTCGTTGTTACCGCTGCTGCTACTGCTGCTGCTACTTCAACGGCACACAGAGAATGTGAATGCCAGTATAAAAACTATACCTCCCCTCGAGAGCATACACGAAAGGAAAACTGGCAGAACGTCAAAGCTGTTTTGACTGGTGTACGCTCGCTCTCTTGTACCACTCTACGACGTACCACACATCGCGAGAACCTTCGAACCCCGCTTCCAACAAGCTTTATACATTTTTTTCCATCCGATTGCGAACCCGACGTGTATTTTTCCACTCTCGAATCAATTCCGCTCGCGATAATGCTCTCGCACAGCGCGCGCAGTTCAACCCCCCTCACTCGTCTCACTTAACACTCTGGCGCCGTGCAATCGAATCGGCCGATGCGTTTCTCCCTTCGTCTCTTCTCAATTCTCTCTCTCTCTCTTCATTGCCGAGATAGAGAAAGAGAGGGCATTTAATTCGGCGTCGAATTATGCCGAATCTCTCGAGTTGGACAGACGGAGGATTCGAGGATTAATTATCGTCCCAAAGAGACTCTTCTCGTGCCGATGGCAACGTGCCAGAAAATCCGCGGAAAGTCAGGCAACCGAGGATGCGGGGAGCGGAGAATGCTCTTGTTCCGGGACTTTCCCAAAAGCATCGATCCGACCATTTTTTATCTTGTCCCTACAGAGACGCGCTGCTTTCTCCTTGGTACAATCTTTCACCGGTCCTGAGTTTCTTACGATCGGTCATTATTTTTTGTTACCCGGCACGGAGGCTTCTACGCGTCAACGGTGATCATTACGAAATTGCAACGAACGGGAGCACCGGTGACTGAGATGGATTATTATTAAATTTATATGTGTTAAGGGTGAAATGTCGGAACGAATAAGCTGCCAACGACATAAGGAGGAGGAAAGTTGGACCAACGTTGCAGAAGGAGATAAAGGGAACTTCGCCGAGACGGAAAAGTTTATATTTTTCGGGAACGCGTTGAGTGGAGCGAGGACGGGGCGCGAGCCCGACGACGCTGAAAGCGTACTAACGCCCGAGGGACTTTGACGCGTATGCAGGTAGGACGCGGGATAGAAAGGACTTTGCCCGCGCGATTAACAAAGTTTCCAATGTCAGGGGGTTGCCACGGAGAAGACTCTTTGACTCGTTATTCGCACGATTGGAACACGAAGTTATCTACCATCGGGACACGGATATGAGCTCCGACGTTAGCCGGTAAGGAAAAGCATCAAGTATTATCAAAGTCATTGTGTGAACAAGAAAGTTTGAGTAATTGGTTTCTCTGTTTTTCTTGGATTTTTATCTCGTCGAAGGAGGAAAATTCGAAGCGATGGCCCGTACCAAGAGAGAGAGAGCGAGAGAGAGAAAGAGAGAGAGAGAGAGAGAGCAAAGTTGGCTATACACGGCGTTTACTCTCACAAACTTGACACACTTAATCCCAACCGTTCTTCGTCTCAACGTCTCTACTAGAGCCTCGATATACTTTGTTCTTCGTATCGGCGGATGTTACGAAGAAGGTTGCTTTCGGTGCGTGCATATATGTACATTTTCACATGGAATCGCGCGGAAGATTTTCACGAACCGCGAGTTCTCACTGGAGTATGAAATAACAGTCGGATTTCGGTCAGAGAGAATTACCTCGGCCGAATCGGTGAAAGCGATATCGAATTTTCGGGTACACGTGTATATGGGTACCTACATGCCCAAGTGAACATCGATGTAACGAGATCCTTATGGGGACTGATAGTACGAGTGATTCTCACCCTCCACGTTAGTTGGATAGCTTCGTCGAGGCTTCTCCCACTTCCCACCCGGCTCTGTATCGTTTTTATATAGCTATTGATCCATTTTGCTACACCCATCCCGCTCGATGAGCCCGACAGCTTTATCGGAAAGCGTGTTAAGCGTAGTTATTCCCGACGAGGAGAAGACCGCTTACCGCATAGATAATGGACGAAACTTTCGATCGATTCTCGTAGATTCGCCGCTGCGTTTCTGATAACATTCGTATGTATATGTATACAGGGAGAAAGAGAGGGAGAGAGAGCCGATAGCCTAGCGAGATACAATGCCAATTACTGGACAGCTCTGGCCTCGGTACGTTCCGAAGTGTACGTACTCCTTCCTCCATTGACGACGTACGTTTATTAATTTCTCTGTACAACGCTCTTTCACTTATCATACACACAAATAACGCGTTATAACGAGCAATTTAGTAAAAGTTTATTCATTCCCCCGTGAATAATGCGATCGGCTCCTCAACTTTATTAAACCGAAAAGTTTTACTCTCGCTTATTGTTCGCCGACGAAATGTTCCACACGCTGAGCCAATTCTAGGACGGCCAATAAATTATCGAAGTGAATTGGTAAAAAATAGGGAGCGTTCGGCGAATTTTCTTTGGGGCAAAACGCGGGCGAAAACGTAACTCGCGGGACTTGGTTCTCCTTTTTCTACCGTTTCTTGGTAGGTCGCGGAGAGAAGGATATTTTTTCTCTCGTTCGGTCGTACACGTACCTAAAGGATCCTGGGCTGTTAAACGCGTTGGTAAATTGAAATTCATTTTATCGCCACGTCGGTATTTCTCGTTTACGACAAAATCGGAAATGCATTCTTTCTCACAAGAAGCTCCGACTATATGTATAGGTACCGCGGAGATCTCGAGTTTGCGAGAAATTCGGGCCGATCGAATCACCGGGAGCGCGCTCCGATACTCTCGTTTATCGACGAGCTAGCCTCGTTTTCTCATCCCGGCTATACCCCCGTATTCTCTGGCCCTTGTCGGTACATTCCTCCGTAGGTCCTTTTCGATCCTCTCATCTCTCGACTATCTCCTATATCTATGTATCAATCTATACGTATAAAACCAAAGTTTTCACTGAAACGAGGATAAATGGAACGTGACCTTGCTTATCCCGGCTTATCCGATACACATCCCCCCTACCTTTTGTCTCCTCCCTTTCCTCGACCTTATCGCCATTATCCGTCTTAATTTTCTTCCATCTTCCAATAGCTAGCTCCAACTGTAATTGCCTATAGATTGTTCAAGTATCTACTACCACCGGATAGACGATTCATTCGTATCGAACCCTTCGCTTCTTTCATTTGCATCGGCACGTGACGAGTACATCCTGTTCAATTTTCAAATGGAGAAATCGAGGGAAGCCGCGGAAAGAGCGAATGCGCGGTCGGTAGGATTGCCAAAAGTTTCGCGAATTTTTGCAAAAAAGCAAGTATCGTATCACCGAAGAACGACTAAAAAGCTCCAACCGTGTTTTCAATTGTTGGATCGATGGACTTTTAGTGCCGCCCCGAGCCAAAGATTTATTCAACCAGAAATACGATCCTCGTCGTGTTTTTGCGAACTTGTGATAAAATCAAAAGAGGAGCCGGAAAACGTGAGATATCACTTTTACACGGGTAGGATAATTTTGACGATAGGAGGTGCCAAAAATGTGTTCGAGCAAAAGTATCGTCTTTCGCGGAATATTCGAAAGAGTTTTAACGACGAAAGGAGACAAATGTACAGAACGACAGATAGAAAAATCGTAAAAATGTATCTCGATAATGTTTCCATCGTTTCATAAAATTTGGTTATTCGTTTAAAAAGAAAAAAAAACGATATCGCCGCAGTGTCGGTTGGATCGACAATGCGTTCACGTTTGAAGAGATTGGAGAGATTGTTCGTGAATGAAAAGCGTGGGTTCGTTTTGTTCGATGGACCGAGGCAAATCGCTACGCAGATCACGATACTACTACGCATTGTGAATAGGGCAATGAGAGACAAATAAATGAGAGTGCAAACGTGTCCGAACTACCGTCATTCTCCATCGCCCCAAGCTGTAAATCGTTTTTCTACTCCCACAGCAAATTATGCACTCGTCTTACCACGTTGGGCGATAGGTATACGATACACCCTCACTCTCTCCCACGAACCTCCATTTTCCATTCTATTCTCCCATCCCTCTTTTTATCCCAATGACTGAACGCGAACTACCGGGAAACGTTTATGTTCCGGTGTAGCACTCTACGCATCCACTCGTCCGCCGATCTCCGTTTTTCAAGCCCAATCCTCATTTTAGAGAATAGTTACTCGAACATAGCTTTTTGCCATTCGTACTTCTACGTTTCAATCTTTATCTCGGTCGAGCAGAAACAGCGACGTAGGAGAGAAGTTAGGAAAACTATCGCAATCCCCTCTGGTTAATAATAGTAGCCGGTTCAGCGGTTTGTCGTGTTCCATTCGCATTCGTAATATATTACATTAGCATACTCGATGCGTACTTCGAAGACGAGCTTTAGTACGTGAGTTGCTTCTCGCGTTATGCTCGGAGCCAGGATGAACGATCGTTCGCAGTCTCGTATACGAAGGTACCACGCGTACGTCGTATTCCGACTATGGAATCGTCCGGCCCGGGGCTTTACCGCAAACTCTGGATGGGCTGAGAGTGGAGTTGAGATAGATCGGTGGATGTGGGACGGGATCGGACTATACCATTGCTGTCACTTCGTGGATAATAAAGTCCATTTTGAATGTGAGCAAGGTGCCTGCCTATCCTAAGAGGTAAACTTTGGAGGCGCGAAATGCCTACATACGTGCTTTACGCATCGAAAGGTCGAGTCAAAAGATGTTAAAAATTAGAATTGGCCTTACCGTTGTGAGGACGGGCGCGTTGGTGTTAAAGCGGTCCAGCGGGTCGTTCCCGTTTATCGCCCACACGCCCAACTAACAAGTTTTACCCTCCCGACGTGAAATAACGTCCAGACATTCCCCTCCCTGTCCGTTAGGACGTTGAGGCGGTATTCCCCCGCGTGCGCTCAACGGATGGGTACAAATAAAAACGAAAATTCCGTAAAAAAACAAGTACCCCGACGAAAAAGAAAGGGAAAGAAAAGATTGTCCGGTTCATCTATATAACTATAGCCAGTCTCGTAAAACCGTTCGAATTCGCGAAAACACGTTGGGCATGGGCCAAGGTAGGTACGCGACGAGATGAAGGAAAATAAAAAGAAAAAAACAAAAATACTGCACGCGCGATATAAAAACGTTCCGTAATAGCTCTCGCGGGATGAGCTCACCTCGGGCAATCTCGTTTCACGAGATCTCGTTGTAACGTGGAACAAAATACAACGACGCAATGTCTGATACGAACGAAAAAATTGAAAAATATATATGCATGCAGGCACAGCGCAAATAACGACATTTAATGTACGCGGAAGATCGAGAAGCGGAGGCGGACAAAAAATAATCAAGGAAATGCAACGATCTTGCGACGCGATACGCTCGATCGAGAAGGTACATCTCGTATATGCGAGAGTGCTCCTATCGCGAGAGTCGAGGCAGCAATATCGTTCGCGAAGTGAACAAAAAAAAAGAAAATGAAAAACCGGGAAAGGGAAAAACAAACAAATAAACACGAAGCGAAAAAGAAGTCGTCGTTGCGCGAGCGTTGGCTTCGGTGAGCTTTCGCGAAGCAAAGGCTTCGAAGGAACGCTTTTGTGTACAGCTTGTGTACATTTGGTCGCTTGGCCTCCGTCTATGACTGAAAAACATTTTCTTTTTTATCATCCCCGAAATCTCCGCTTGCGAATGCAAACTTGATAAATAGACGAGTTCACTTTTGTAGGGGCAGCCACGATTTTCAAGAAGGAACGTAACGCCCCGCCTCGCTCCGTTGCGTGGCCGTTTTGATTTATATACACCATCGGCCCCGATCGCGGGCTTCATTTTTCTCGTTACCCTACACGTTTCTATGGCGCGGTCCATCGATAAAATCCGCAACGCGCGAGTCAACTCGGTTAGGTATGTTCGACGGGCGAAAAGAATTTTACCGAAGTCGCTGACAAATCCGTGACATTTTAACGGGTTGCATTGACGAGGATAGAGGGAAGGGGGTCTCCGCGCTTCGTCGCTCACAAATCCAAGCCTTACAAAATTTGTCAGATGGCCCGTCGATAGCGCCATTTTTTGAAAATTTTATTCCATACGACGAGAGGATCGATATCACCGACCGAGTGATAAAATCTTGTCGGAAGACCCGAGGGTAATTCACCCGATAAGCTATCGGGTAAATTTATCTCCACGAATCTACCGTCGCTACGTACGAACTATATACACGAAGATATCAGTGACACGAGTAGGTACCCTCGCAGCGGAAGGTCTTAGGATCCCGAGCCGATGATCATCCGATCTTCGTTACCCCCCGCACGCACGTGTCCCATTTATCGAAAAAAAATACGCCACTCGGCCTACCCGTAGTGTTTACGCGGGCAAACCCTCGAGAACGCAAAATATATTTAAAAAAATGTCACCACGCGTAAAACAAGGATTACCTCCCGGCGACACTACTCGATCTAGGTATAATATAACGGTCGAGTGAGTTTTAATATCCAACCATTGCCTGCGGATGATGTTGATTGCCGGTGGCTCTCGTACATTATAGATATATCGACCGGCGCGGACGCGAAAACTTGGCACAACCTGTATATATGTGTATAAGTATATATGTGTGTGTGTGTATAGACCGAGAGCACATGCATCACTTATTCGTTACTCGTTAGGGTCCTCTCTCCGTCTTCCTTTTCGACGGAGAGACAGAGAGAACTGAGCTTCCATAACGGAGCTCCGACCAATTTCAATGAAATGTGCGGTTCGATGCCTACATTGGACTCCGGTGAGAATCCCGTTGCGGCATGCATATGCTCGATGAGGGAGGAAGAGAGAGAAAGAGGGAGGGGGATCTTTCTCTCTACGTGGTTGGCGTTCACCCGAATTTGTACCTGTGTACCACCAGTCTTTATCTATATCACAACGTGCCGACAGTAATGCAGTATCGACCATTCGGGTCGACGCACACACACGAACGCCTCCTCGCTCATTGCCCAAGTCTTGCGTTGTACCTACGTGGCAACGCGCACACGTTGCACAACCGATAGTTCGCATCGTCCAACCTATAGTAATTTTCACGAAAAGCCATTAGAAACTTTGAATTAGGATCGTAGTTTATACCACGATGAGTCACAGTTGTGACGTTCCGGATTTGTGGAATGTGTTTTGGGGATGATCGATGGCATTGATTCGGTACCTATAGTTACAAGGTTTGACCCTATGGAAATTTTCTGGGGATGAAATTTTGTACAAATTTGACGTATGCGAACAATATTCGTTGTGTTGGCGAAATTGTAATTTATTTAATGGCTTTACTCTGTAGCTCCGGGAAACATTGGATTTACATTGGCGTGAACTTCGTTCTTCACGCGCCGAGTTTTCAGACGCATGGCAAAACATGTATACGAACCCGTTGATCGAAATTTGATTTCGTAGACTTCCGCATTGCTAAATAATTCTTCTTTCAAAATTGGTATATACGCGCATGTGTCGATAGAATTATCATTCTATGCAGTTTACAGTCGATACGCAGTCACAATATCCTCGAATTCGTCACTTTGGCTAGGGTGAGGGACAGCGGGCAGTTGCCAATGACGACCTCTGCACGAATTATCGTAGAATATTGCACGAATAATGAGATAATATGAAACGCGATTATTCGAACCCGATGAAATACCGTCCAAGCGAAAAACAAAGAATTTCAATCGGATGACGCAAAAAAAAATGCGAAGTCTCGAACGTGCCCAAAGACTCGACGAGAAGGGGTTCGTTCGATTGTGCGAAATTGCGAGTGACAAGAATCGTAATATTTCATCGTCGGATTCAGGGGGATGACGCGTCAAAGTATTTCTTTTTTTTCGAGGAAATCGAAGCGTATAGCGGAATATAGCCGCGTCAGCGAGGAAATTAGGAAGTAGATATGTATTAAAAGTAGCGCGAGGGCAGGATGAGAAGAGTAGTGAGAGGGCGAACACACCAGGAACGGGGGATGAGGACGACTTTATCCGCGACATTACCTTTTATGCTTGGCCTACTTTGTCTTCCCCCCCATCGAGGTAGAAGAGGGAGAAAGAGATGGGGAACCGACGAACCGTGACTACTTTCGACTCTGTTAAGATATATATGACATCGACGAGAGGAGCGTACCTGCGATGCTATAGATAGAACTCGAGCCTCTACACTCGAGGATATATCCTACTCGTTAATACGACCCTTATTATTTTTTCAACGTCGTCATTGAAAAGAAAAAAAAACAGACACACGCGTATATACGTACACGACTCGCTACTCGATCGCTTTCCTTCTCAAATTTTCACCTACCTCAAGGCGATCGGTATTACGATCGATTGCCGAAAGACGTAATAACGCCGAATTGCGATATATTTTATTTTCGCTCTACGAACTTCAGCGAAAAGCATATTGTGGTCGTGGTTTCTATATTTATACACACCAGCAATAACCAGTCTCCGGATCATATCGTAGCTTCGTTCGCCTCGCCGTCGCTTGCCGAGGATTAATAATTCAATCTCATTAATATTTATAGAAATTCACAGTAAAATCGAGTAGGAACGATAGCGGAGGAAGGAAACTCGCGAAAGGGTTGGTTGGAGTGGATTTTGGAGAGCGCCGCTGCTCCTGCATATAGCACGGATTGGTGAAACACCGCGCTGTTTGCTCACCGATCGAAAATCCTGATCCTCGGCGGAGGCAACGAGATTACCTATATATATATAGGTTATGTATGTATGGCCCAAACAATTACATATATATATATATATATATACGTACGTATATGTAGGTACGACGAGGAAATAGCCACGACCATTCAAACCGATCGATAAGAGCACCGATTAATATTATTCTCGATATTTCGCGCAGAGTTACCTTCTCCAGTTTCGAATAAAATCTTATTGGAAAAATTGTATTGTTTTATTATTTCTCAAATCGATACGTGTGCGAGCCTGCTCTCTCCGATGACCGAGACGCGCAAGATTAAATCGGTATCGCGTCGAGTATAAGACCGTCGTATTTAATGAAACCTCGAGTACTTCACCTCGGGAACTTTATCGAACAACGTATGAGTCCTCGTGCAACGTGGAAGGGTGGAAAGGGCAGAAGATAGGGATAAAATGGGAAGAATATAGGGAAAAATCGGAGCATTTACTTACTAGAAATGGGTGAGCGCATGAGGAGTTGACCCCGCGAAGCGACGGGTTGACTGACCCCCGCGCGACAACACCGCACTATCGATTCTACTATGCCCACGTGGTTCGCTGCACCTTGGCACACCGAACCAGATTTCACCCCTGACTCTCGTACTCCCCTCCTCGCCCTCCACCGCCGCTCTGCCTTAGGCACGAACCCTTTCTACCAAGTGCGCTACCTACTCTCTTACTCCGTACTTGGTATATAAATACAACGCACCACGTGTTTTTTTATCGTTCAAAATTAAAATCGCTGGCGGAAAGCCGACGTATTATCGGGAAATCGAGGAAAAAACGTTTCTCGGGACGGAAGATCGTCGCGAGCCGATCGAAGATCGATCGAACGAAGCGAGACCTATCGAGATCTCGTTGCGGTCGTACCAAGTCTTGATATGGACGAAAGATACGCGCGACTCGAAGTCCCGTTACCGAATGGTACGAGCCGAGGGCCACCCAAGTGGGTATACCCGTCGCCCAAGCTCTCGGCGCATACGCCGCGTACGTACCTTCGCACTCCACCCTCTCTCGCCGCTTTCGCCGTTTCAGGTGCATCGTTTCACCCTTTTCGCACAATCGGGATTACGTACCGCGCTCGCTCTCTCTCTCTCTCTCTCCCTCCCTCCCAGAGAAATTATCTCCTATCTTCCGAGTTACCAACGCGACCTTTCGTTTCTATTGTAGAAGAAGCGATGCGAATTAAAATTCGTGTCCGTTATGAGAAGATCGAATGTAATCGAATAGAGCGAGGTGTATCTGGGCACGAACGATAATAAAAGCGTAAGGGTCAAAAAGATTGAAATAAGAACAAAAGAGAAATGAAAAAATCCGAACAGGGAAATATCGAATTCGCGTGTTTAACGAAGTCGCTGCTTTTGGGCACGGTGATCCAAGCGTGCTGCATCAGTTCGCTCGTTATCGAACAAAAAACATGAAAATCGAGTAAATTTATTTTTCGATGAGGGAGTCGACTTCATCTCGGTGATCCCAAAATTTCAATCTTTTTCGCGTATCTCTCACCGTTCTCGACATATATCCGTTTTATTGATCGGCGTCAAATTTTTTTCGATGAATACGATCGAACGGTGTAGAAAAAAAACTTTTTTTCTCTCCCGAAATCGAGAACCCTCGTACAGCGATGATCGATAGGACAATGTGAGTGATGCCATGAAAGCATGCCTCTCGGAAACAGACCGTTGCATTCATCGTTACAGAGTTACGAGTGTTGATTTCGATGCTTCGACAGTTTTTTTTCCTGAAAAATCTATAACAACGAAGATACATCGTACCAATTATCGACAATGCTTCATGAGCAAATGAACGATTCGTTGAATTCATTAAACATTCTCCGGTATAACGAATGTATCGGTGTCAATCTACGCGTGATCGATCCGAGCGAGAAAAGAAATTAATATAATTTCAGTTAAATTAGGGAGATTGTCACCGAGGATAATAAATTGTTGTCTCTTCGAGTATACACGTATAATGGAGTATCTATGGTAGTAACTGGTAACGAGGCGAACGAGAGTACGAGAGCGAGAGGGGTAGAGTTTTTATTCCAGCGATTCACTAGAAAAGCAAGCGTGTTCCTTTGCTGCCTTTGGACCCTCGAGAATTTATGTGCACTTTTAGAACGAGAACTCTAGGGGGTTCGCGAACTACCGAACGTAAACTTTTGCCCCGAGCGACTTTACCATTGTCGGCGAAACGAGCGAAGCTTACGGGATGCGACCTCGCACATTTCCATTCTCTATTCCACGATCCAACTTGGAGTCACGGTACAACAGTCGGACGCACAAGCATTCGCGAGCACACTCTTACATTCGAATGGTGTAAACTACTTTCCGTAACGAACGTATAATTATTAAGCGCTATTAACGTCGAGGATAATGCCTTATAATTCTCTCCATCGAATACCGCTCCGTTCGTAATGGGACGATTTTTTTTTCTTTTTTTTTCTTTACATGTGACTTTTGAGATCTTTTATTTATCAGGTAAACATACAAAAGGAGTATGCAATGCGAAGTGTAATGAGGTCAGACAACATTAACTAATAATTAATTAAATTGTATCGGCGTTAACGGTGCGTGAAGTTTATCTCGTTCACGTATGTTATTTTTGTTTGTAATTTCATATATGAAAAGATGAAGAAAAAAAGAAAAAAAAATGAGAAAATAAACGAAAACATAACAGGACAGTTGAACAATCGCTGGCTGCTGCTGTTGCTGCTGCTGTTGATGCTGCTGTTGCTCGCTCACACTCGAATTATCACGCTTTATCCGTACAAACGTGATCCTTTTTTTCTTCCGTTTTTGCCCCATTTTTCATCTCCATCCATTTACAATAATGCGTCAGTTAAATAAATTTGTATCTCTACGTCGTATGTGTCTTAAGCTTCGCAGCTAAAGTTTAATTAATATGTTATGTTATGACCGATTCGTCGTCACTCGACTCGGAAAACTTTGACGCGCATTGAGGTGTTAAAAAGTGCCTAAGAACTTCTTCTCATAAATTACTTTCGTTAAAACTCGTAAATATATATACCTGCATAATCGCACCTTCGAATAAAAGAAGTGAAGGAAGTAAATAATCGTATGATCAACCACGAATTCTTGACTTGGCTAGCTAGCGATATATAACAATGTATCGCGAATGTTTGTGGGACGATTGCGATCGCCCCACAAAATGGGAAACGGGACTCGACGTTGCGGCACATCGTGCTATCGCACTGCAATCGTCTAAACCAGATGTCTACGTTAAGGAGAGCTCTAACTGATACATACACATGTATATATCTATACAGATGTATATATATGAATATTTGTTTTATCTTTTAATATTTTGGGGAATTCTGAACTTCGATTTTGGTCGGAGTTTCGAACGTTTTACCTACAGTCGTGTCGTGTCGCAATAACAATGTGGCGTTAGACGTAAAATTATCGAGTGGGTGCTCACAATCGTGCGACGATTATCACAGGCACCAGAATATATAGAAGATACACGATAAGATTAGTAATAATCATGAAAAAATAAAAATGGCAAAAATAATGCACTTTCCCACGGTCCTTCTCGAGTTCGGACAATCGGTTTAATATTTGTGCGATTTTTTTTTTTTTTCATTAGATACGTATTTTCACGACAGACGGACCTTCGATTATTGCAAATATTCATGTCTGCTTATTTGATATATCTTATTTGATATATTTACAATCACAAGATTTTCGATTTCCTTCCAAAATCGAACAAAAATGATAGTAAGAGAGAGAAAGAGAGTGAGAAAACTTTCATGATCTACGTGGTATGCGTATTCGGACACTTACGTCCGGTTTAACGATACAATTTTGGCAGCAGCCACCGATGCAAATAAAAACTTCATTAAATTGTATAAATATGCACCTATGGAAGTATTATTTGCTTCGCCGAACGTATATAACGTATATTCGTACAACATTTGTACGTCTACTCGCATTTCATATGCTGTCTCCATGTTTTGTTATCCTGAAGAATTTTGTTATTTATCATTGGCTTAATTTTCCGTCGATTCATAGAAAAAGTATGCATAAGTACCTACTCGTAGACGCATTGTCCTGACAAGACGCGTCCCTTTAAATTTTACCTCCCGAGAGCTACGCGCTATCTTCGATTCTAAAACAAAACCTTGCGAATTAATCGTACGTTCGTTTCTTTTTTTCATACAATTTTTGCCTTGATCTTTTTATCGAGTAACATGTTTTAAGTGTGGCATTTCACAGCTACGAACGTTTTATCGAAATAGAAATATTCGTCGAACAGACCTTCGTTAGAGAACAGAAAAAATATATATGTACGTTATTTTTCAATGTCCTGGACAAAAGAAACGAGTCTCCGAATAAAAATGATATTTCTTTTAACAATCATGCTTCGCTTCTTTTGTCACATCACCGATGATGCAAAATAAAAAGGATAGAGATAGTAGTCTTGGTCTTGGTCTTTTTCGGGGGTGTGAAAGGACCTCTCACACCGTCAGCTTCCAATTAAGCCTATCTCCCGCACACCCTAAATCACTAGGCACTTCTATATAATCATAGTCGTATTATTCAAGAGAGTAACGAATTAGTAACGATACTCTAATCGACGATGAGACGGCGAAATTCAGAAGTAATATGTACATGCTTGGTTTTGTTTCGTCATGATTTGTTTTTTGTTTTCTTTTCTTCCTTCATTTTTCTATGTCTTTGCAAACGAACGCAAACGGTATATCAATATGTATACTCCGGATATGTACATACGAGGAAAAAGAGACTATGGAAAACAATTGAATGGTGAACGATGATAATTCTAGATCATCGCAGTTCGAACGAGCATCGATCGAAAAGAAAAAATATCAGAAGAATGAAAGAAAAAAGAAAGAAAAATATTAGGTATGAATTCTGGACTACGCGGTGATGTTATTATAGTTAACGATTAATATCTTCCTAAGAGTTATCATGATCATTGTCCATTACTATCTATCAAAGTTGTTTGTTTTTTATTCCTTTTATATTTTATTTGTTTTTTTTTCTTTTTAATTTTTAGTCAGGGCCCCAGGATTGAATCGTGTAGATGTCCAGGTGCGAATGGGCTTTACCCGTAGCATTCAGCTGTATTTGGGCCTCACGATGTCCTCATCATATTTGCGGAACATTCGTCATTGTCACAATTCTTGCTTCAAATCTTATATGGAAAATACCTCCATGCCCGAACCACGCGCAAGTTGCTTTTCACCGCAACTCATCATCGTTAATGCCTCTAGGTTACGAGGATATTACAGCCCCGATTTTAAGCCCTTATTTCGATACAGTTTTTATGGGCTTCTTCTCCATTTCGGTTAATGGATGTTTCGTATTTTTTTATATTTTTTTTTTTTTCATTTTTCATTTTATCTTTTCTTTCCTCATTTATTTAGTTTCCATTTCTTTCCCTTCTTTTCGGATTCTTCGTTATCACCGCGGATAAAGGAGAGCAGCAGCACTATGTGTAAACAAATAGCAAATGCCAAGCCGCTTACCGAGGTCACGCCGCCGTATACAGAGTGACACTTGCGATATGCTGGTTCGCCATCACTTCGACAATGGCATCGCGTATACCGTAACAGAAAGTGCATCCGAACGGATTCGTCGTGTTGGTCGACGAAGCACGATTCAACACGACCGGACGTGCGCTAGCTTTCAGCTGTTCGCTAACTTTGTCCCATTTTGTGTAGGCAGTGATCTGCAATTGACGCAAAATACACCAACTCCTCGAGATTTAGCAGATGTTAACGAGCTGTCTATTGATTGTCGATGTTTTTGCAATTGGACTCACCGTGATGGGAGAGGGAGAAACATCGATGAGCTTGCCCGAATCGACCGAGCTCGTCTCGGGCGGTAGGCTCAGCGTGAATTCACAACGGTGATACATGTTGAAATTATAATGTCCCGGGTAGTTGGTGTGGAGGACGAATTTTTTCACGCACTGGGTTTTTGCATCGAACAGAACATCCTGCAAGATAATGTGTTCTCCTCGTATTCTACCTTTTCGTCGTGTCCTCTGTATATTCTAATCCAATATTCAAGAGACTCACCAGACCCAGTGTGAAATAGTTGTAAAAGAAGTCGGAACGTTTTGTCTTATCTCGCTTGTGGGCGTGCGGACTGTGAATTCTCATTTTGTCCTCTGCCTTGAAGAATACGCGCGATGGTGCTCCAAGGGCGCTTAAAACGTCCTCACAGGCGTCACCGAACCATACCTTGAATTATAATATCGTGATCGAACGGATCAACATTTGCCTCAAGTCGAGGCGCAGTGGATGCACGTGCTCACCTCTTTAGTCAGACAGTGCTTCTTTGGCTCGAGAAGAACTCTCGTCACCGAGCTACCTTCGGTGAAAAGATGTAGTCTCAGACCTCGAGTACGAGCCTTGTCTCTGACAACCTCGGCTTTCTCCAGATATAAGTTATTGTGATAGCACGTCTGTACAAACAAATTGATCGAGCCACGCAGGATCATATATACAGTATTATGAATAACTAGTTGAATCTACAGCTATGGCTATGGAATAATTACCAGCGGTAGAGGTGGCGGAGGTGTCTTGAGGCTGTGCTCCTCGCTGCCCACTGCACCCGCTGCCATGCTGCCAATGTAAATCGCAGTCTTAGCAACCAAGGGAGATGTCCCGTTGGGAAACTGTAAAGAGCCCAAGCCATGCGCATAGCCAGGCTGGAACTTGGATTCGATTGGGAAATAAAATGACAAGCCTCGAAAGTTGAGCACGAAAACCTAAAGAACCAAAGTATAATATAATATCTTATATTTCAATGATACAACGGCCCATTATTTCTAATACTATTTTCCATACTCAAACGACGAGCTAACGAGTTTATGGTAAATACCTGTTTATCACTGTCGTAAACTCCAGGATGGGTTGCTCCGAACGAGTGTTCAATCTGCTCGATCGAAGGCAACACTTCCGGGGAATTGAATGGCAAGCCGCAGTATTTGAGTTTGACTAATTTCATATTGTATATTTCAATTATTTTGAGCCTCTGAACGACAGGATCGAATATAAGCCGTACCCCGTCGTGGGGTAAATTTATTACTAGATCTACTTCTAATGGATTCTGAAAAAAAGCAATACATGTAGCTTCATTACACTCGGAGAAAAAAAGAGTACCATCCTCTGTGCCAGGATCTATTGTAAGACGTATTAAGGGGATGCGAAAGTCCCACCAATGGTTTACAACTAATTAACATCGTTTGCAATAGTTTTCCGAAGAAGGCAACGGTATTTTTTGTTATTACTATTCATCAATGTTTCGCATCTCATTAAACTATCCGCTCGAATGCCTCTACTCTATGTATACTCACAGTATCGCTATAAAGAACTTGTACTCCTCTTATAATGCCCACTTGCGACTGTATTATTGATACAGATTGAGAAAAATGCATTCCTGAAACATAAAATGTCACATTGAGTAACGTCGAATGGATCTGACGAAAATTTGAATAGCTATTATTGTTTCAAGCGGATGAGACATATTTTGGCTATGAAATAGAAGGAAAAGGAAGAAGATCACTAGAGGTGACTGTACGAGATGAACGAGATGATGAAAAATACACATATACGTAGGAATGTATGTACATAAAACGATAAAGAAATATATACTAGTAACACAAAAATAAACATGCAGTGGCATTTCTCGACGTTGGTCTAGAAAAAAACGATCCGAAATGCGTAATTACATAATACGATTAGCGATATACGAGCTCGCGGATCTTGTCATTGTTTACACGCGATTGTCAATAGAAATGTTGACACATACGAGCGAAGCGCTAAAATGTGTTGTACGAGGATGCAACTCGTTTCCGTCATCGATAAACACGGGGAGTTGGCGAGAACTAGCCAAAACGGCGAAGAACAAAAGTGTCGGGATGATCGACGAACGTAAAACGAGGAGTTTGAAAATTTGGAAAATTTGTGCGTAATACGAGGGAGCGAGAGAACGAGACGCAAACGAGGGTATAGGCGGTTATACGCGATGTTGGTGGTTTCGTCACTTACCTAAAATAAATTCCCACTGCTCACAACCAATGGACCTTTCGGGCACCACTTCGAGCTCCAGCATTCTACGTTCTATGATGGTTCACCCTTTTTTGTCTTTTACAATAAATATAAACAACACAAAAGCACGAGAATAGCGTTAACGCGGCCCTCGATTTTTCACGAGTACTGCGTTGTTTCTTTGTCTCTTACGACGTACACAGCGAGAACGCAGCGCTCAGTGAACGGCCATATTGCCTTTTCTGCCAGTCAAGCTGCACGCTCTCCCACCGCCACGGCTGGCGAACTGTCACCGAACAGCTGATATTCTCTTAACCCCACCAAAGTTCCCCCTTGGCATCACCCTCGTCTACTCGATACGTTCTATCACCCCGTAGTATAGCTCACGAGCCAGGGTCGCGACAACCATATGACGGTACCCTTCTTCGCATCGCCCCACGACGAATGATTTGATTATGACTTTCGAAAAAAATCGAGATGGAGACGCCTGTTTATAAGAAACAACGAAGCTCTCGCCGTCTCTATACCTCTCTTTCCTTCGCTCCAGATCCTCCGGACAGAGAGCCAACGAAACATCTCGTTATGACGATATTCCCGTTTCTAGGACGCTCCGACTTGACATACGGATACGCCACGAATTGTTAAAGACAATTCACCATCCTATGCGTAATAACGAGATTAGTTGCGTTGATAAATAACGGAAATGCTAAATAAGAGTAAGAGAGGTTGCGTTCGCGATGCTGTGAATCTCGTCTATAGACGAAGAAAGTATTTCACCATCAGGCGAGCTCAAATGTTAAAATATGGATGAATTCGTTTTGCTCATATATCCGGGGTGGGTGTAATAATAATCATACGCATCTAGCGTCATTAAACTTTATTATTATTGAGAAAGATAGAGAGAGACAACAATCACTTTATAATTAACAACGCGCCTTTAAGAATATCAGAATTTTACGGCAAAACGGTGTTGCTTGCGCCATCTCGCGTTCGCACAGTACAACGTAGAGCTCGCGAGCAGTCGGTACATCGGTACTCGTACCTTACCGACTTACGGTATGACCCAAGTACTCTCACTCGGTAATCAAAAAAATGATTTAACTTTTTAAAAAAATTCATCTTTCTCATAAAAAAATCCATAAACCGTTATTATTATATTATTATGCCGAAAAATCAACGATAAACGCGCGGACTTACAGTGAAATTTAGCATTTCATATCAAGTCGTAATTCCGATTATATTTGATAAATACAAGGGAGCGCAATCTTGTATAAGCAATACGAATGATGTAATTCATCTTTACCAAAGACACGGGTATTTTCCAGACTTTAGGAAGTTCTAGTCGCCGATTCGAGAAAAGACTCGGCACTTGTTGCTATCGCAAAACCTCGACACGAGGCCTGCTGATGCAACAATCACAATCACTCTGTCAGAATGGATTTCATTATTACACCACATTATGGATGTTGGAGGGGGGGATTCGCGATAAGTATTAATTATTGAAAATATTGACGAACAAACGGATCGAAAAAAATGTCGGAGCTGTTTATTAAAACGCTAGTAGACCATAATGCGAGAAAGAGAGAGAGAGAGAGAGAGCAAAGGCAAAAGCCCGTGACGTTCTCTCGTTGGCTGATGGCTGTTTATTCGCGTGACGTATCAGGGGGGCTCGACCAGCCCACGATAACGGCATATCGTAGCTCGTTCGCCTTCACCGAGGCTCGATCGTCGGGACGCACACACGCGCGCACGCGTTGCTCCTTCTTCCATATAAATATGCGTTTGCGTAATCATACAGATATAATTCAATACGAAACAGCTGTATACGTAAGTTTTCGATAATCATTCATCGTCCTAGTATATGGCGGCTGTTTCGCGCTCGGACCGAGCAAAGTTGTTGCCAAAGATGTAGATTCGCTGGGGAGAATATTGCTCAACAATGCAACAATAACAGCAACAACAGCAGCGACTGCTTACCGTAAACACGTTACGAGCAAATACACGTATACGAAGATAAGAGCTACTGGATTCGTATAGTCCCCCGCGATGCTTTTGCCAGCTCTTACAAAACAATATATCGCGGGAACCTCTGACCCGCCTGCGCTCGTACATATACGCTCATCTCTCGATACGCCGATCTCCCCTTGCCGCAAACTGTTTTCGTAATTATGTATGGCAAATCAGTACGAACTATTGCTAAATTTTGATCCGACGCGTATGAAGACAGTCGCTCCTTCTTATTACGGCTTGAACTTTGAAGATAAATCAACGCACGCGCTTTGACAAATTCGAAAACAAAGAACGTTCGAATTTCTCGGCGGTCAGGCTAAAAGTTTCCGTGAATAATGATAACGGACGACGAGGTACCTACACTTTGTTTAATAATAGTCCGCAGCGACATACTTTCATTAGGGGCGTTTTCTAACCGCTAGTGGTTAAATTCTCGATCGTTAAAAATCCCAGCACGCTGATAACCAGTTGAAACTGGATCGTGCGCGATTATAACACCGGGTGCAGAAAATCATTTTCTTATCCCATCAATGTTGTTTAGACTATGCCCTATGTAGGCGCTGCGAGCCGAACGATTACACACGTTAAGAAATATAATCTACGAGAGTGTGCGCGTGTTCTAGAGAACGTGGTAACACCTGTGTGTTGGTCATCGCTCGTATTTGTGAGTTCTATCGCGTAGCAAAGTCCGCGAGCACGATCTCTTATAAATGACAAAGAAACTCTGGCCAGAAAGACACACGATTCTACGATTAAAGCTCGTTTTTTAATGACACGCGATAACATAGCGTGTTGATATCGATAATTAACGGAAATCTCATTGTTATCAAAGCGAGCAGCGCGATAACAATGAAAACAAAGTCTAAATTCTCGGTAAACCGTTCGAATTTTCCATCGTAACGGAACGATTTAACGGGGGAAATATTCTTCTTCTCTCGTTTTATTTCGAAACTCCCTCTCAGTTTTGCTAAAGAATTGGGGAGATTGATATCTCCCCGAGGGTGCAAGAGGGTATTCTTCTTTTTTGTTTGTTTTATATTAAATTGTCAGAGACGGCCGTAAAACTGTGATATATCACTTGGTCGCGACCTCCGGTCACTTCTCGACTCCTCGACATAGCGCAATAATCTCGAACGGGGAAGGCGGAGTTGAACAGCATTTTAGAAGAGAGCCTAACACGTATGGCTCGAACAATGGAGAACGGGTCTCGATAATGATAATGCGGGCGGGCGCGTTATCTCTAGAATGCCAGACTTTAACCCTGTATTATATTTCGTCTCGCGAGCTTCTCGGATATTTTGGTCTATCCTTAAATCGTATAACTGTCGGCAGCTTCCGCGCCAAGACTCCACGGTGGAAAAAAATATATTTCGCTCAAACGATCGATCTAATTTCTATTCGATCGTTCGATCTCGGCACGGATTTGTAAGCGCGTTTCACGTCGCTTCTACGAAAATTGGGTCAATTAAAATAATCGCAACGAACCTGAAATCGACTTATTAACTTTATCGATATAAGGTCTAGGTCATCGGTCAATATTCCGATTTCTTGGGTCACACGTCGCGCGAAAAACTCGTTGGAATTTATCGACGATTCGCGGTTGACCGATGAAAATAAAAATTTTATGAGAGATCCGTCGAGATACGCAATTCAATGACAAATGAAAGAATGATTAATTCCATATGAGGTGAAGGTACAATATCAGTAGGAAGTTAAAATATTGAGATATCGACTCGAGTATAAAATTTCTCCTCAGATTGCCTTATCGTAATATCCAGTGTATATACGCATTTACAATAACACCGGGATATCGGAGCTATATAATCATCTGTCCAAATATCACTTATTACTGTAACATCAAAAATATACCGAAGCAAATTGAACGGAGAAATAATGCAAGAATATAAAAATACTTTCGTCGAGAATTTGGAGAGAATAGTTTCTTAGTATAAAAACCGATGGTGGCATTAAAAAACAGTTCGAGCGTTTGGAGTATAGATAACCGGTATGCCGAATAAATATTTCTAGATGTTTTACGTAATCGAGAGAGATCGAACTATACCCAAAAGTCATTTCAGGTGGAAAATTTTTTCATCCGATCTATAGTAAGCTATAGCCCATTTGACAAATTATCAATGATCGCGCTGGTTGACATTTGGTCGCGAAGAGTCGCTACGGCCGCTGTTATCATTGTAGAAAATAAATCTTTTGAAAAGCAATTGAAAGAGAAAAAATGAATTAAAAAAACGGAATAGATGTCTCGAACTTATCGGGTCCAGACTCCATCGGCACCGATCAGACTCTGAACTCTACGAATACTTGGAAGCTTCCAAGATTATAATATTCGAGGACTCGGGTAATATGTAATTACCCGAATAATCCCGAACGCGAGTCGATCGGCATTGAATTTTCTTACATTAAGAAGCGTTTCGCAAGTATCCATACGATGTTTGATAAATACAGCCTTGTTCTTCAGCTGGTGCAACATGAACTTGAGATTTCATGTAACAAAAGTAAACATTCGACCGTATCATTAATCGCACAAAGCTCGCATCTCCATTAATTATTAAGCATATTAGCCGTGATAATTAATGGAACAGGCGGTAAAAGAGTCGGAGGGAGGAGGGGGTCGCGTAGTCGTTCGAAGATAATTAGTTCGCCTCGTAGTTGTAAATAGCTATTTTGATCGTACAAAGAGTCAATGTGTGACCGTATACGTGACTCACTGACCCGGACGCTTATTATTTCTCCGTCGATTGCAGATAAGAGCCGAAAAATATTTGGTCTCGCGTATACTTTCTTTTCCTCGGCTAGCTACAAACAAAAATATCCGTCACCGGCGAAAATTCAAATATTTGGAAAAACATAAATATTGCGAATACCTTTAAAGATTTTGCTGTCGGTTTTGGCCCGATAAAAAAACGAGTCGCCCTCGACGACCAGAGGCAGACTGTTGTTTCTCTCGTAGGATAATTATTCCGAAACGTCGAAGCGGGTTTCGCGAGTTCAGCATCACGCGCAGTCCTGCTCGGCTGGCTTTAGGCCGCGAGAGACACGACTCTCGCGATAATGCACCTACCAGAGAACTGCAACAGGAGACAAGTTGCACGCACATTGCCACGACGGCTGCTCGGGCACTTATACACGGAGGCCTGCATATACGTCGTACATAGGTCCCGGTGCGTGTCGCCCGCGAGAGCAGAAGCCGTTCCAATCGCAAAAATAGAAGATCGCGAGGAGGGCCAACCGGCCTCCGGTATAAAACCCCGATGCGAGAGCCCGTCCCGTGTGATAGACACTTGAAATCGCGTTAAGACAGGCGGCGGTTTGCCCGGTACTTACGTATTTTCGACGATAATCAAACAACAAGAGCAATACGAACTTTACTCTTTTGCATACTTATCGGTGGCGTACTTATCTCTATCATACCTCGTCGCCCACGAGTGAAACGAGCCTCACGTCCCGTTCGAACATTCCCTATCTCGAACGCTCTCAAAAAATCATCGGTATACGCGCGCGGTCTCTTGTCGAGAGAGTAATATTAGTGGAGGGCTCGTACGTCGAACGCGCAGTCGTCTCGAAACCTTCGTCGAAACGATCAGGCGATCCTCGCTCCCGAGGGCTCCAAGCAAGACGGACAAGAAGGAACGGTCGAGGGCTCGACTACATACGTGTTTGCTCTCTGCCTCTCTCGTTCAAAAGTCTCTCGCAAAAGTCAGCGTCCGTTTGTCCGGCCGAACGTCCTACACGAGTGCTCTCTTCTCATAGATCTCCCCCACTCTAATCGCATTCGTGGCCGGAAGTCAGCGACGACGACGAGCCAATCGGGTCTTCGAAGTTCCGGGGGGCTCGATTCTGCCATCACCATTTCGACCGTGTGACGACAGCAGACCCGTTTTTACTATAAAAAGAGAGGCGAAACGACAACGAGACCAAGATGCCAATAGTCAGGTGGATCGCAACGAGCCCGGCGACGAGCATCGGCAGAGTTCAAAAGTGTATAAGCGAAGGACGACATTTTTCAACTTTAATACGAATTCGTAACGTAAAGACAAACACCGTTGGATGCGCTGCTAAATTTTTACGTCTGTCAGAAACTTTGATGGTTCGCGAACCGGCCCTACCGGCCGCTGCCTCCTACTCCATTTTGACAACTTCGAGGGACAACAAAAATATCATCAACATGCCACATTCCATCGAAAAGATTTATCCTCGGTGAGTAACGTTTGCCATATATACTTACACTACGTCGTATACTCGGAATCTCGTTAAACGGTAAATTGGATTTATAGTTTCACACACCGACTTTCTCTCTCGAACTCGGTTAACGCGCTTCGACTTACAGAAGGAATCCATCATGCGCGTCGCACTTTCGATCTCGTCCGGTCTCTCTTTCCCTCTCGATGAAAGACTTTTTCTATGACACGACCATATATAATTTTTTCTTATTTCTTTTTTGTTTTGTAACAGGGTTGAGGTGTCGAGCCGAACGGTCACACACGCTGTTAAGACTCCTCGTGCGTATGACGACAATTACGATCATATCGGTGAAACTCCGATAGTCAGCAAGGTCACCTCGAGGCTTGCTCCAAAAGTTCGTGCCTATCTCGAGGAATGCGTTCGTCTGTGCAGACCGGAAGTCGTCTACATCTGCGACGGTAGCGAGATCGAGAACGAGTCTATGCTCAAGTTGCTCGAGAAAAAGGGAACCGTCGAGGCTCTGCCGAAATACGAGAATTGGTAAGAAACGAATTTTCTTTAAACTCGGGATACGTCGATAATAATAGGGAATATTTCGATTAATCTCGTTCTCGTAGTTGGCTCGCGAGAACCAATCCGGCGGACGTTGCCCGAGTCGAGAGTCGTACGTTCATCAGCACGGAGATGAAACAAGAGACCATACCGACTCCTCGCGAGGGTGTCAAGGGCACACTGGGAAATTGGATATCCCCTAACGACATGAACGACGCGATCCTCGAACGTTTCCCCGGATGCATGAAGGGTAAGGGTTCGCGTTACGCGATAATTAATTGTGTCGTTGATGTTTACGGCGATAACGAAAGATTTTTATTCGTTTGGTCGTCGATCAGGTCGCACGATGTACGTGATACCTTTCAGCATGGGACCGGTTGGATCTCCGCTGTCAAAGATCGGCATCGAAATTACCGATTCGGCCTATGTCGTGTGTTCGATGAGAATAATGACTCGAATGGGCACGAAAGTGCTCAAGACACTCGGCAACGGAGATTTCGTCAAGTGTCTTCATTCGGTCGGTACACCACCGCGAGACTCCAAGATCACCGTGGATCCGTCGTGGCCCTGCGATCCCGAAAGAACGATCATACTTCACAAACCGTCCAAGAACGAGATCGTCTCTTACGGCAGTGGCTACGGTGGTAATTCCCTATTGGGCAAAAAATGTTTCGCACTGAGAATCGGCTCGACGATCGCACGAAACGAGGGCTGGCTTGCCGAGCACATGTTGGTATGTTTTAAAAAGCAAATATATATATTCAACGTTTAATCAAATAATCATTCGATTAATGGACAACCGATCGATGTTTTCCCAAGATTTTGGGAATCACGAATCCACGAGGCAAAAAACGTTACATTGCGGCGGCATTCCCGAGTGCCTGCGGAAAAACTAATCTCGCGATGATGCGCCCGACCCTTCCCGGCTATAAGATCGAGTGCGTCGGTGATGACATCGCGTGGATGAGATTCGACAAAAACGGCCGACTTCGAGCGATCAATCCGGAGAATGGATTTTTCGGCGTCGCGCCGGGCACTGGATCGGCCACCAATCCGAACGCCATGAAGACGATATTCAGGAATACGCTTTTTACGAATGTTGCCGCTACCAGCGACGGTGGTGTTTTCTGGGAGGGCATGGAGAACGAGGTCGACTCGAGCGTCCAAGTAAGTTTTACGATACGCAATTATGTATTACAAATTCCCTATAGATCGATATCAGGAATGATTCTTTTTCTCGCAGATCATCGACTGGCTCGGCAAAAAATGGAACAAAGATTCAAAAGTTCCCGCTGCCCATCCCAACTCAAGATTCTGCACTCCGGCGGAACAATGTCCGATAATCGATCCAGCCTGGGAGGATCCCGAGGGAGTACCGATCGACGCGATTCTCTTCGGTGGACGAAGGCCCGAGGGGGTGCCACTGATCTACGAGGCGAGAAATTGGCAACACGGTGTATTTATCGGAGCTACGATGAGATCGGAGGCAACGGCGGCGGCTGAGCACAAAGGAAAGGTCATACTGAACGATCCGTTCGCGATGAGACCGTTCTTCGGCTACAACTTTGGTCACTATCTTCAACACTGGCTGAGTATGTCCAAAGTCAACGATGCCAAACTTCCAGCGATTTTCCACGTTAATTGGTTCAGGAAAGGACCAATCGACAAGAAATTCCTGTGGCCCGGATTCGGTGAGAATTCCCGGGTTCTCGATTGGGTCTTGCGAAGAATCGATGGCGAGAAGGATATTGCCGTCGAATCACCGATCGGTTATCTTCCCAAGCCAGGAAGTCTCGATCTCAATGGTCTCGAGGGTAAGATCGATCTCGATGAACTCTTCAGATTGCCCAAAGATTTTTGGCAACGGGAAGTTCACGAATTGAGAGATTATCTGGATGCTCAGGTCGGCAATGACCTTCCCAGGGAGATCGTCGAGGAGCTCGATATTCTTGAGAAAAATGTTTCTAAAATCCATTCTTAAATTCTACGAAAAGACGCCTACGTTCTAACCGAGGGTCTGGATCGCGATTGATATATTTGCAATCGCTGTAAATTTGTACATATATAGTATTATACGACATAATCTTTGTTTTCCAGTAACGCATAGAGACGCATATACCTTCCCCTTGGCTGTAAACAAATATTTTCTCGTTTCTCGCGATACTTTATGATATCGTTGTATCTTTCTTTTTCTAAAGCTCGTTTTATATTGCTCGATTATTTATACAAAAATAAAATGACGAAAAAAATGAACCTCCTTGTTTCGATATTGTGCCGAGTGAGTCGATTATCCGCAAACAGTCAAAGTCGAGAGATCATCACTCGGTAGTCGACCGAAGCGAACAAAGTTCGAAATATCGACTAGGGATAAGAAAGAGATCTACATGAAAAATCATATAACGCTGCAGTATTCGTAAGGTCTACGTAAGGTGACTCTTTGGGTTTAAAGTCGCGAACATTATATCACAAACGGATTAATTAAAAAAAAATATATTTAAATGATTTGACAAGGAGCATGATACGATCTTGTGTCAAGCTGCCTTCTCGACTTTCTACATTTGTAACGGATGAGCATTCGACTGTATATGCGTGTGCGTAACAGAGAGAGCCAGAGAGAGAGAGAGAGAAAGATCGATGCGGGCGTGAAATAAGAAAAAAAAATCATTCGCAATAGGAGACACGTGTGTATAGATATATAGGGACGAAATCCACCAGGTTGCAGGACGCGCACGTGCGTCAGGCTCTACAACGACGTTATAATGGTTGATGCTGCTGCTGCTGCTGATGGTACTGTGGGTGCACCAGGCGAAGAGAGTTCGCCAGCTGCACCGGGAAGTACTTAAACATTCAGAGCGAGGTGTACCAGAGACACGAGGATACACACATATATATATGTATATGCATACGAACTAAAACGTCGAAAGAACGAAGGTATAGTGGCATATATATATAGCACAGGAGAGACCAGCTAAGAACACCGAGCCAGATCGGTATTTACGATTCAAGAGAAATCCTTCTCCCGGCCAAGAGAGCGCTCGACGTACGTACGTATATATATATATATGCATGTATACATACGTACGTCCGTTCGTTCCCGTCAATCCGTTATAATTTCTCCGCTAATAGAATCCGAGATTTCGTGGCGGGTTCGTGAGTAGCATCGAAAAGACAAAGCTCTTTCGCATTCCTCGATCTCCTTTACGGCGCAAGAGATACGTGTAATAATATATACGTATAGTACCCGTAACAAGCCAGTTTTCTTTTTCTCGACGTATAAATATCGTTGCCCGGGTATAAGGGCGCTGTTATAAATTTTCTGGTCTATCGCTGACCCAAGAGACAAAGTTCGTCGTCTTTACCACGAGACGATTCAATTTCACGATTGTCAGGGTTGAGGGGGGGAGCAAAGAGAAGGAAATAAAGCGAGAAGATCGACGATGAAAGTTAAAAGTGGAATCGTTTGTAAACAAATCGCGTTTTGCCGCATCTTTTCTGAACCGTGGCAAGCTTCTCTCGAGATAATGGCGAAACAAAGCCATTTCGAAGTTTTTATCGCAATGCTTATTCTCTCGATGCTTTATTATGCATGTCGGCGCGAACGTTCTGCGTATATCGAGCGAGAGCGGTGGATGTACATATAACGTTCAAATATACGTAGATAAGTGCACGAAGAACACGTGCGTGTAACCTCGGCTATATACCAGTGCGATAATAGAGCAAACTGGTAAACGCTAGGATGACACTACATACCTACCTACCTTCCTTCCTTCCACATAGCCTGCCAACTACTACCGAGTGCCTTATTGGATCGCGTTTCGTACATACGCCTAGATACGCCTATAATGCTATAAGAATTGGTTACGGAAGCGCACGCGAGCGACGAAGTAGGTACATCACGATGAAAAATTACGTTCACGAATAGAGCGAAAGAGAGAGAGACGGAGAGAGAAATCATCAAAGACGTGTGTGGACATGGTGAATTCTCTCTCGTCCGAGGAGAGAAACGAGGGCGTTCGATCGTTCTCGCACCGACGATTTCGTTACGCGCGCGGACGCCCCGACTCCGAGAGACGCACGGGCCCGATATTCTATCGATGCGCGCGACGAAAATTGCGAAATTGTGACCTGGTCTTCGGCGAGTCAGCGAGAGAGGCAACGGAGTACTTTCGCAATCGGGACTTAAATTCATGATTTTATTCACATCGAGCCAATCGAACGAATCCATTTTTTCGTATTTGACCTCGGACGGGCGAATGCGCATTCTATTAACGATGACTCGAGAATCGTCGTGAATTAATTGCTCGTACATCGCACACCATCGCTCTTTATTCTTATAGTCTTAAGCTTCACCCGACTATCCGAAGATACGTATACGTATCCATCGTAAATGGATGCGTCGCGAAGACGAGCTCATTGTCTCGAGAGAACGCATATTGACTATTATCGTCAGAGACCGAGAGAGAGGGAGAGAGAGAAAGAATGTATCCGCGACAATCGGCTCCTCCATATCGGTTTTGTTGGCTGGTCGCACACCGGCGACGTTCCGCTGGTCACGTCCTTATATACTTATAACTTATAACCGAGCGGAGTCGTTGCGGGTGGTACTTGTTGGCGCGCGAGAGAGCCATACGCGCGCTCGCTCATCTTTGCCATTCGTCTCCAAGTTTGGTGGGCTTGGAGCCACCCACGAGCTATGCTAGCGGCATTCGTAACATCCTCTCTTATACCTAACGATCGTACGTACCTACGTATCATCGGCAATGGTGAATCAAAAAAAAAAAAAAAACAAAAACGAAATACGATCCATTTGGAAATCGATCGAGCCCGCACGCGAACGAGAGAAACGAGAAACTTGGCGACAGAGCGGAATATCTCTGAAATACGTATGCCCCGCGTATCATAACGCGAAGTGCGTCCACTCTCTCGGACGGTACAGAGGGAACACGCATACGGTGACTCGTTCGCATCGAGAGCTGCGTTTGAGCAATCCACGGGTCTCTCTCTACCGATGGTACGATGTCATACGTATATACGTATATTTAAAATACACGGGTCTTTCTCGCTCGGAGCTCCCCGGCTCCCAAGAAGAGAAGATGTTACGTGCTCGACGTTTCGTCGTGATTCGAATGCCAAGATGCGAGGAGAGGTATCGAGGTACAGAGAGAGAGCAAACGAGAGACAGGGGCGCGTGGGAGAAGCGACCGGTCGGGGATGTGCCGAGGATCGAACGAGTATACATCGAGGTGAGTTCTTCCTGCGTATACGCACATTCACGGCTCGTCCCTGCACCGATCGAACGATACGGCTATATTCTAGCGTGTGTGCGTTACCGACTGTGTTTGTACGTATGCGCGATGATTATACGACTGATTGTAGGTACGCCGGCCGATCGTTCGAGACTCGTCCCGCACGCGGAAGCCGCGCGAACCTCTCCTCGTCATGGTGTGTCTCCTTCTCATCGTTTCTCCGATCCATACATCCCCCCCGATAGTTCGAATTCTCTCTCTTTCTCTCTCTCTCTCTCTTTCTCTCTTTAGCCGAACATCACGTACTCTTCGTGTCCCCGTACACGTAGAACCGTCCGACAATGCACGCTCTCTCCTCCCTCTGTACCCACACAAACGCCGCGACGTCTCCGACGTATCGGTCGTATCTATAGCTCTCGTATCGATAGCTCTAATCCGTGTCAAAAAAGGTTTTACCTAGATTAGCGCGAAATCCGCTGATTTGAAAATGAGGAATAGAATAAACGAAGCGGCGATCTCGCTCGAGGGGGCGAGGATTAAGTACGCGCGGCTCTTCCGAGAAAAGCGTGTTTCGAGGGCGCGCGAACGTTTGCAGTGGCGCGTGGTAGTGAGACAACGAGCGAGACTCATTCACGCCTTGACGAAGACCATCGTCGGAAAGTGTATCGCGCGGAGCGTTAAATTCACCGAGCGGGGCACGAGTCGCTCGCGAGGAGACACGGCAAGATCAAAACCGCGACGGGACTTGAGGAAGACAATGGACATCCCGCAAATGGAATTGCGCGCGCAACGATTGATGCAACAAGTGCGGAATAAACGATTAGGTCAAATCTGGGACGCGGTCGAGGCGCAATTAATACACGCATCGCGCGAGGGCATTTTCGAAAGGCGAGACGATGACCCGTCTCGTTCGGGATGAAAAGGTTACGAGACGAGGAAAAGAAACAAAAAGGCAAAAAGAAACAAAGGGTTGTGGAGACGGCAGGCGCGTGCGGCTGGCCAGCGCCAGGCAGCTGGACCGTGACTACTTATTTTTATTGTAGCCACGGTTCTCCGTCTCGTTCCCTCTTCCTCTCGGCATACACGCGCCTTTCAACCAAACTCGCTATATCTCTTTATATATATATATCGGTATATAGGCGCGTGCTGCTGCTGCTGCTGCTGCTGCTGCTGGTCTGCCGCGGCTCCCTCGAGAAAGATCCTTGGACGATTTCGCCCGCGGATCGCCAGCTGTTCATCCGTAACGTAGAGAACCCGAGAGACCGGCCAAGAGTCAAGACGTGAAATTACGACAAAAAAAAACCGAAGCAACGAGATCCTACCACTCCCAATTTCATGGTATAAAGCCTATTCTCTAGCTGGTTTTACCCATCCCTCTCATTCTCTGGCGCATTGTCCCGTGTAGGTATCATCGTATCCATGGCTAAATACGTGTCGATTGTAAATCGAAGAATTCGTTAGTCATCCTTTTTCGGGCCGTCTCTCGAAGCTGCGTGTCAAAGACATTACTTTGTTTTGTCATAGAGGCGGGTACGCGCGGTACGACAAAAGAGCGATATACGCGTACATGTGGGTGAGAGTCCGGTGGGCAAAGGCTCACCTCGCGTATCCATGGGGGGAAGTGGTCTGCGGCTAAATCGGTCGTCTCGGCATCGCGTATCGTATATCGGATATTCCGTTCGTGCGGATGACGTTTCGATATGTCCAGCGAGGAGAGTGTGCGCGCCTCGGTTCGAGACACTCTATTCTCTATACGCGGCGGACTCTCTCGTCGATGGTGGCGGTGGTGGTGCTGCTGGTGCTGCTGGTGCTGCTGGCTGCTGACTCTCTTCTTCGTTGCTTTTGGCCGATTGGCATTCGCGTCAGGTGCACGCTGAATTCTTATGCTAATGCGAGAAAGGAACCGAGAAAACAATACGAAGACGAGACAAGACGGGATACGAGGGGCTGGGGTGGGGACCGAGAGAGAGAGAGAGAGAGGCAGAGATAGGACCGTACGCGTGTACGTATTTTACTCGAGGAGAGATATACGTCGGTGTGCGTAAGAAGAGTGACAAAAAGAGAGGCGATACGACGATCAGAACTCTCGAGCTGTAGGTACTTGGATCGATGTACCCATTTCGTATTCCATCTATAATACTGGAGAGAATCGATCGATACAACGTGTGCGAAAGATGTGAAAAGAAATGACGAAAGAATCGAGAGAGATTTTGCGTGATCGAAATTCTCGATCGTACGACCGATCGATTGATTCGTATCGATGAATTTGAGAGGCGACCGACGTTAAAATTGAAAGAGGACGCGGAAGAGGAACGAGTGAAAGTTCCGGTGAGTAAGGGCGGGATCGAGCCGAACTTTGCGGTATACGTCGCTCGCTTCCGGTCGCTCCTGTACGATCAATGTCCGGGCTGATGAAAACTGAAACAGAAATCTCCCTAAACCGAGTGTCGCTGCGATCGAATGTTTCACGAGGTAGAAAGAGAGTATCGCCGCGAATATTTGTTCGTACGACTTATCCTCTGTCTCCCTCTCGCTGCCTCTGCTATATGATTTACTGAACGATAATCGCTCGCATCCTTCGAGAGAAAAAATCCAGCAATTGCCAGACCTTAATTACGAGTGTATTCGTGAAGAGGAGACGAAGGAAAAAATAACCCTTGGAGGAAGCAAGGTGCTGCGCTCGGGGAGAACAAGGTGACACGTCGTGACCTCTTTCTCGCCATGGGAATAACGTGTCCGAGATACCTCTCGTTGTATTCCCACAAATAAATGAAACGATACGAGCGGCTGGAAGAATTCAACGTCGCACGTCGTTATTATTTTCGCGAATAGAAAATCCGTTTTATTTGCCTCGATCGTCCGATTTGAGAGAAAGGACATGTACTCGATAGGTACGTAACGGTCTTGGTCGTTCTGCCTCGCCAAGACAGATGAGTGTAGCATTTCTCGTATTGTCATCGTAATACGGGGCACGGAGGAAGCGAAAGAGAAAAAAAAAGAAAGAAAAAAAAGGAAAAGAAAGAACCGATTGCCCCGCTCGCGTTTGTAGGCGTATAAGATAGTCCTCAAACCGCTATGGGGGATATGGCACTCAAATTATATATTTCGCATCGGATCGCCGAGAGAGTCGTCGTCGTCGTCGTCGTCGTCGTTGCCCGGAAAAAAATTACGAATAGCTCTCTCTCGTTGCTATATATCACGCAAGACGCGGAGGAACGAACGTACGCTCGACGTAGTGGAGCGTGAATCTATACACGACCGAGTTATTATTTTTATATTGTTCCGATCTTGTCTCGCACCTACCTCAATTATCGCATAATTATCAAATTATCGATCTCATCGATATTTCAAGCGACACACCGAATTTGCTTTTTAATAAAAGTCGTACGAGATCTATTTTTTCACACAAAAGCTCTCTCGGCAGCTTATCTGTATTCGAGGGTCGAGGAAGAGAGAGAGACAAAGAGATCGTAATTCACCGATCCAACCTCGCGAGTTCGAGAGCAGCTTGGGAGTCACCGAGAGGTTTCCCACCTTTTACGGTTTCCCTTTGCATGTACGAACCTCACAGAGTAAACGCCAGCGGTAGTAGCAGCACCAGCACCAGCGCAGCAGCAGCAACAGCTACAGCGGTAACACCACAAGAGTCGAACGATTCTCCTGGGAAGATTATCTTATCCTCTTGGGTAAATACACTTGGGACTAGATATTTTTAATTAAAAATTTCGGTCGACCACCCCTAAAACTTGCATATAATTATAATAACTGGTGAATAATTAATGCAAAGAGGCAAACTCCTTATGATCACTCATTGTCTCTATACCTATCCATATATGTGTGCTACGAAGAGAGGTAAAAAACGTTGCACAGGGCACGAGAGAGGGAGAGAGCGAGAGAGAGAGAGAGGGAGAGAGGATGCACAGTCTGCCGATCTCTTCATCCGATTAACTCCCACCGGGAGTGCGTCCGACCGAGCCTCGCGCGCGCTCACCTCTCGCACACGTCCGATCGTCCTCGTGTCCCCTCTCGCCCTTTCTCGCACAGTTTCACCGACGAAGCAGCACGAGAGATGCGCAACCGATATACGTACGCGCATCTCACGTGTGTGAGCTTTCCTTCTCTTCTCACTCGCTCTCACGCGGCCCCGTCTACTCGTTTTTTTTTATCTCTACCGTGTGCTCTCCGGACGAGAGGGAAAGAGAGAACTCTCTCGCGCGGATGCTCGTTTCCCTTCTCCCCTCGTTCGTTCTCTCGTCCCTCGCATTCTCTGGAAACTTCGCAGCCTATAATTCCGAGCCGGGCGCTGCTGCTGCTGCTGCTGCTGCTGCTGCTGCTGTGCGTTGTTCTCCTCGTTTCTTTTCTGAAACGTTCGTCCTGACCTCACTTCGGTATTCACCGCGTACACATGCAACAGCTTTAATTAGTCCTCGCCGGCTGCGAAGATATATTCAAGTCCAAGCTGGACGTCTTTTTTCCTTCTTTCTTTCTTTTCCTCCTCCCTTTAATACATAAATACCGATACGAAATTTCCTCCCGAGCGTGTATAAACTTTGATCCCGGAGTCGGGCTCTCTGGCCCCTCATCTCGATTCTCCTTCTTGTCATTTCCTCCGATCCCCACAATGAATATATATGAAGAAGAAAAAAAATAACGTCGCTCGCATGAATATTCCCGGCTTATTTCCTATCCCAAATACGTCGCGATGAGATGTTGACACGGTGCGCGCACGATCGCGGTTCGTTGACGCACGTTTCGCGCCGATCATCGCTCTAACGTATCGTCGTCATCGTTGACTCGGCTCTAAAAAGCAGGAACGGGTGCTCTCGGACGGCTGTACGTGTAGCAGGTGGTACACAGCGTTCTAATATGTATATATACATATATATATAGATATCGCAGTGATGTGGCGCGTCGTGAAGCAACACGCAGGTGATACGGGCGCAGGGGAGGGGCAAAGTGTGAGAGAGAGAGAGACGGAGCGACGAGACGAGGGCTCTACCCTCATAGAGATAGGGAGTACGAGATATAGGTACACGGTGTACAGAGACCGGCAGGCGGGCGGGAGGGTGGCCGGGAGGGAGGGAGGGAGGGAGGGAGGACGCAATAAAGAGAGAAACGTAGTTTACGCTATTACGCTATACGTATATATAGATAGAGAGAGAGAGAGAGAGAGAGAGAGGGAGAGAGTACGTATCTACGTAGGAAAGAACAACTGTGTTAACGCGCGCTATGCTCACCTCGACCGATCGTCGAGGCACGCACACATATACCGTAGAGTAGGTATAGTCCAGGTAGGTACTATTTGTCTCGCACGATGATCCTAACCGTGGTGCGATATATCTCGGTGGGCGTTCGTGTGAGTGTGCGAGAACGCGTCGCACGCACGAGGTGTGCGTACCGAACGAAGGGGACAGAGACCGACGGAGATAAAGAGCACTTCCGGACAAACGCGGCGGGCTGCGGTGTGCGGAGAGGTCGTAGCCGCGAACGAGCGGGAAACGAAGAGAACCCTCTCCGTTCAAGGCTCGTCGCGTATATACATGCGCGATATATCTGTCGTTGATGCGGGGTACACGGGGCCGTCGCGAGGAATACGATTGTACGGGTGTGTGGATGGATGTGGCGTGGTGTGCGAGTTTTCACGAGAGCGAGAGCAGCCACGAGGAGAACACCCGCGGGAGAGAGTCACACCCGAGTGCCCACGCTTCCTCTTATCCGACGTTGCTCGCCTCTGTGCCTGTCTCGTTCCCCTCCTCCATCCTCCATCCTCCACCATCCTCGACCACCCTCCATCACTCCCTTTCACGACGTTACTACCGCCGATTCCCTCCGACTTTGGACGAGGGTTTACACGTACGGGATACAGACTTTTACCTCGTCTTGTACAAAAATGGTGTCCGAAGGGTTGATGATGATGATGACGGCGATGATGGTAGTAGGTACGTACGGGCGGCCGAGAGAGTACACGCGTTTACTTCCGGTTCGTAATTAACTCGAAGAAAAGCTTTTAAAACTCTTGTTCTCGTAGAGCCCGGGCTCGAGTAATATATGTCTCTCTTTCGGACAAAAGAAAGAGTTTAAACGAGACGAAAAGAAGAATTCTCTCTCCGATAAAATTATACGGCCGAGGATATTACCGGGAGTCCTCTCTTTTGTTTACGTTTGACGAGGGATCGTATTATTATGAAGAAGAGGAGAGGTAAGGAAAGGAAAGGATATGATGAAGTACATTTCCGAAGGGGCTAAGAAAAAGCGAAGGGATGTCTTTTCTCCGTCTAGCCTGGCTCTCCTCGTCCGCGTATACGCGTCTCTCTTTATATACATACGTATATCTCCGGACGTAATTCGCCTTAATCGAAGGAGGATGTGGAGTCGGTTAAACCGAAGTCAGTCAGTCAGTCTCATTCGAACGTCAGCTGCCCGGATGTCTCCCCACGTCTGTGGGACCTCTCGTGTGTCTGTGCTGCTGTTGCCGCTGCTTCTTATTCTTCCTCCTCTTCGTCGTCTTCTCCTCCGTTGCAAAGAGGCAACTTGTACAGGGGCACCCATGTGAGACACCTTCTCCTTTTCGTAGGGAGCTTGGACTCTTTCTTCCTCTTCGTCTTCGTTCTCGTCTTTCCTCTCTCGGCTATACCTACCATAAAACGCACTATAGACCCTAGCCTCGTTTCCCGCTGTTCCCGATGCTCCTGACGACGTTACTCGTGCGTTACCGGCATTTTTCCTTCTTCTTCTCGACTGTGTCCATACGCGTCGTTAGTATGGAACGTTGAGTTCAAGTGGACTCGGTGCCCGTTGACGAGAGCCTCCGGGCAAAAGTCCTTATTTTTAACCTCGGGGAGTTTTTAAATATGGGCATCGTCAGCGTCTCGTGGAATCTTTGACGAAGCCACGGCGCTATCATCCTCCCTGAAATCCGATAAGCCGTACGACCTTGTTCTCGCCGTTGATCGCGTCAACCGAGCCACGCGAGATGCGGAATTTTCTTACGTTACAAAAATAGCGAGGGTTGATACATATAATTATCAGTGATACCTACCACGCGTAGTCTAGACTCTCGCATACACGTGTGCAACTCGAGATGAGAACTCATAGTCATCGCGAATATTCGTACTCGCGAATGATAAAACGTGTGAGCTAATATATTTTATCGGTCGAGAATCTCTCGACGTAAGCGAGACGGCTCGACAAGACATTATTTCAGCCTCTGTCGTTCTCGTCGGAGGGAAGCAGACGGAAAAGCAAGATCGCGGTTGCTGCAGAAATGCTTCCTGAAAGACGAGAGAAGACGCGACCTTGTCATTAATCGTTCGAAAAAGAGATCACGAGCTCTATATATAGCGTCTAGACGTTTCTCGCAACGGCCACGTGAGATCATCCAAAACAAAAGTTTCATCGTTTCATCGCAGTCTGCAGAATCCTCGTGAGCGATATTTCCCCCGAGATTCGTCTCGTGTTCGTAACAGCCATGCGATAATAATCATTATTGTACAAATAACAATAAGAGGCATTGTGTATGTATAATGGTATGTATGTTTGCGAGACCGAGAGAACGAGAGAATGTAACAACGAAAAATGTATACACGTTCGTACGAACGACGGACGGGAGCCAGAGAGAGAGAGAGAGAAAGAGAGAAAGAAGACTCGCGAATGCTGTTACCAAAGTCTCTTTATCTGGTTTCTCGGAAGTGTTCTCGTATGACGGTGGCAGCCGGCGATTGGTACCGCAAAGAGACCACTACCATTGCCAACGTGGCAACTACACACACACACACACACACACATGCATTACCGAGGTATATACGCATATAACCCCAACGAAAGACAAATATCGAGTGCATTATACAGGTACGAATCGTTATTTATGAAGAACAAGGCGATGACGAGAGAGTGAGAGAGAGAGAGAGACGCGAAATACGTGATTTCGACACGGTAGTTTTCTTTCATTTTGGCAGATATCGGTGGGCATCGGTAGGTGCCTCGATCGGTGCGCACCGACGTGGTAGAGATGTCGACGAGAGAGGGGTATGAAAATAAAAGAGAGAGAGAGAGAGAGAGAGAGAGAGAGAGAGAGAGAGAGAGAGAGGGAGACAAAAGTTTTCGACTGGGGAAGAGTGGGGATCGTTTCCTATAAACGCGGGAGGACACGAGGCGCGGTGAAGTGCGGGGAGAGGGTGGCGGAGGTAAGAGGGGCATGTCCTGTCAGCACCATTTTGAGTTCAACGATCTTGGATGCGGTGGGCATCGTCGTATCCGAGCGATCGCGGCCAACATTCGAATCTTTTCTTTTCTTTCTTTTTTTTTTACTTTTTCGAACGATTGTCGTCGATTATTTTCAAAGATTTTTCGGAAAAATCTCATTAGGATGGAATTTTGGGAAACGAACGAGAGTAATTAGAGAGTCGTTAGAAAGACGCGAAAACCGAACAAGTTTCATTTTCTTGGTATTCGACGGTCATTAGGAATTTGGTAATGGTACAGCTATGTCATTGTACGGTTAGAAATATAACACGGAATTATATTTAAAAGCGACGTTCAGAGTTTCGAATATAGATTTTTTTCTTTATGGCGTATCTCGCGAGCAATAAGTGACGAGGAATCTCCCTGAAAGCACGTAGACTGGGCCAAGGTCGATCGAGAGGAGAGATATTGAACTAGACGAAAGACGGGGAGATGAAAGCGATTCAAGGAGCTTTTTGTACGATTAATTTTACAACGAGCTAGCAAGTCCTCGCACAATGAGGCAGAGATTACATATTTTGAGATAAAAAAGAAACACGAACGAAAATCCCTGAATAAGGCGTGACTAATGTGGAAAAAGTACTCCGTATCTGCTCTCCGCATTGATGACTCAGCCTCACTGACTAATTCTTCGACCGAGAGGTGGAGTTGTACGCCAACTCCGTAGTCAAGGAATCAATAATCGTCCGCAATTACGTATTACCATTTCACCTGGGTAATACCCGTAATGCTAATAACAATCTCAACTAAATTTCCGTAAGCTCGTGATAACGGTCTACCCGATTTCCTGGAAGCAGTCCACGGGTCTCGATGACTCTAGCTCGGGGCTTGGTCGCGAGGGGGAGAAAGGAGAGACGAAAGTCCGCAAGTCGTGCGAGAGATAGGAAATACGTTGCGGTGTTTGCGTCCGTGTATCGGTCAGGTGAGGAAAGGAAGGGAGAACGCGGTACGAGGGAGGGAGGAAGCGAGAGAGAAAACGAGCTCTCGTTCTCCGAACAGCACAGAGGGATGGAAATCCAACCTAACCCCGTGCGCCCTCTGTTACTACCATTTGTTATATATAGGACGCTGCTTTCGGGTGGCTTCCAACTCCACAAACGAGACGCCGCAACGGGCGGGAGAGGAGAAAAAAATAAGCCGAGAGAGGGTGGTCGCGATTACGGGAAGCAAACTGTGGGAGCTCTCCCCGGACTGATGGCTCGCTCGCGGCGGTGGCTGGACGATGACGACCACGACGACGACTACTAATACCTACCGCATATTCTACGTGTATATACATATGGACGCATAAAAGCAGGCTCTTCGGACGACTGGGCGAGTTAATGCCGGCGACCGTGAGGCTTGCAGAGGGGTTGCTGCCGTTGCTGTTCCTCCTGCTGCTGCTGCTACTGCTGCCGCTGCTACTGCTGCCGCTGCTACTGCTGCTGCTGCTGCTGGTAACTCTGGTGACGTTTTAGCTCGCGCAGAGGGAAAAAGCTGTAGGAAGAGAAGGGGGAGAGAAGCATTCGAGTGTGTACCAGCCCGTCGTGGCCGCCCAGGTATTGACCCGTTGGCAGAGCTCCCTCCACGCGTAACCTGGCAACGGTTTGCACCCAACACACCTATGAAAACCTTGGAAGATCTGACTTCTAGAACGAGGGGACGCGCGCGTGGTAGCGGAGCGGAGAGCCCGCTACCAAGCTTTTACGACGAGATGGCGTGCGGTGGAGGAAGAGGAGGGAAAATCGGTCGCGCGGATCCACCGCGTTAAATTATCCCGAGCGAAAGATAAACGATTCTCGGATATACGGATATCATCTAGCCTCTGGTCGAATATTTATTCTTCGTCCAATCTTTCGGAATAGTCGATACCCGAGATGAGAATACATTGTAAAATCGAATACGAATGTACGTGTACGATATGAAATATCTACGAGAATATCTGAAATCGAAGAGTATTCCGAAGAAGGAAAAGTAAAGTGGATGATTTGGAAGAGGGATAAGACGATGTTGAAGAAGAGAGGTGGCGAGAGGGAGCCGGGGGAGTGAGAGGGGTGGGGGCGAGATACTATTATTATATGAATAGTAAATTGGCCAATCGAGAGGGGTGCGGTTGTGGCTGGGAGTCGCTTCGGTCCGTGCGGGTTGCCAGGATACGAAAAGCACCCACACACGTTCTGTGTTCGCTGGATGTCAAGCGCTTTCTCTGTCTAGCATTCGCGAGCGACCGACACGTGTCTGCGAGCTCACTTTTCGCTTTGGCTCCCTATATCTCGTAGTGTATAAAATATATATGTAGGTTGGAGAGCGAGCGAGCGAGAGGGAAAGAAAGAGCGAGATATGGTCCTCCTCTTGTCCGTGTACGTCCGGAGAGGCGTAAAATCAGCCAGGCAAACCGAGAGAGATAGCGAGTTTCGATCAATACCTGTGCGAGCCGGAGAACACCTCTCCTCTCTTGGCTCTCACGTCGCAACTCCTGTCTACGTGTATAGACGAGGCTCATTCACTCTCCCCCGATGCCTACACGCTTCTCCCGAGCTTGTGTACTCGTATATACCCGGTACACGCAGTTATGTATAACACAACCTCTTTTTACTGGAACTGGGAGGTATCTCTTCCGCGAAATATACACGCCACTGTGGAAAGGGAATTTTCTCTCTCTTTCTCTCCCTCTCTCTCCCTCTCTCCCCCGTTCTTTATCCTGCTCGTCTCATTCTGGCGAAAAATGCTCCAATGCCCACGCCCGGATGTCCTGACAGTGGTGCGCCGCCATTGCTTTTCACCCTCCCGCTGTTTTCAGCCCTGGCGACTGCTGTGACCAAGGGGTGGTTCTCTCCACCGCTTCGAGGTTACTCTCCCTCTCTCTCCCTCGTGGTTCCTCATACTGCTGCTGCTGCTGCTGCTCCTGCGAAAAATTACGAGGGCTGCGCGTCGTTGGTTCCACCCCCTCATAAACCTCCCTTCTTTCTCCACCCTAGATAATTTTGTTTATCCGAATTTTTATGCCCTGGTCGAACGTGGCTCTCGACGATTCACGGAGAAATCATTTAGCAAAGTCAAAGAGGATAAAGATCTATTTGGATGAGAGGAAGCGTCCAAGGTCTCGGCTGATGCAAATACGTCGTTTTCCTTCTTCTTCTTTCTCCCTTCTTAGTCACGATAGCTACGTAGGTATATATAAGTAAACGCGTTATATACGGCCTTGTTCTTTCCTCTCTAGGAGAACGAACGAGGAGGCGAGGATTCTGTGCCCGAGAGCTAAATGAGAATGAGAGAGGAACCACCGAGGCGTAACGAAAGCGAGCAGTCGCGCACCACAACGGAGAGCAGCAGAAACATACAATCCTTCGCATTGTTCTGCCTCGGGAATAAATACTAATTCCGCTAAAGCCAGAGCTCTCTCGTTTGTCGGACGACGAATAACTCACCGGCGAATATCTCCCATACGTACCTATATATGTAGAACGAGACTCGACGATAGCATATCGACGATATGTGCGATCATGCACGTTCGTTCACTCGTTCCTCCGTATCTATGCGCATATTATTATAATATACGATGGGCCAACGATGGGACACTAGAGTAGTTGCCACAAACGCCGCTGCAATTCTCTCCTCTAACGGTGCTCTATTTTTTCTCCGTTTTTTGCGATCATTTCGCGAAACTCGAACTCTGTCATTTACATACGCGGATCCCCGCTTTCGTTCTTGCATCTGTCCGTGTTCCGACCGAGTTACCAGACCGTTCCAAGTTCGGTACACGTCCCTCCTCCTGTTCATCGCGCCACCCTCCTACCTTTGCGTTTCAACGATATTATTTAACGTGCTGATGATGCTCGATCGGTCGAGGCTCGGCTCGAAAAGCAAGAATTTAACGAGAAGGTTTCGCCTATGCGTGTATAGGTATAATATATTTGAGCTCGAACGAGAGCTCGCGGGAGCTGCACCACCACTCTCATTAGCGACATTCCGCTTGGTTCTTGCCGCGCTTGCCGGGCTGACTCATCGTTAATACCTACCTCGAGCAAACTCCCGCGATTCTCTTTCCTTTGCGAGCCGCCACGACACTCGTCGCTCTACCACGATACTCGACACGACCATCGACGTCTCGTACCTAATTACGTTCTAACAGATTTTCGATATATCCTTATTATACGATCGAAATAATCGATTCTAATAATATAAGATTGAATTTCTCGCCGCTTCGTAAATCGATCCTGTCGCGATCGTCCGGTGTTTCCTATTCTTTTATTATTTATAAACAACTCGGGGTGAAACGAGCTATAACTACCGTTTCCTTCCATCTGTTATCATTTCTCTCCCGTATCTCAAGTTGTTTATTTACTTTCTCATGACGCGAATTTATCTTTTCTTTTTAATTTCATTGAACGATCGTATCGCCCCCGTCCTCCTCGTCGTCGTCGTCGTCGTCGTCGTCGTCGTCGTCGTCGTCGTCGTCGTCGTCGCGGTATACGCCACTGCAGTAGGGCGAATAACAGGATATACGGTGTCCGATGTACATCCTCTCCTCTCTTCTCTCCCTCGCGCTTCTCTCTCTCTTTCTCTCTCTATATATATATGGTACATAGGTATATACCGATATATCGTATACTCTCCGCGGCCGCGAAACGGCGGGTGGCGTCGTCTCTGCTGCTTCTGCTCTTGCTTATATGCATATATTATATGTGTAGCTATATATCTATATATAGATATAGATACTGTTCGTCCGTTATCGACCACTCGGTGGGCTCGCTCTGCAACTAACGTATATATCTACGAAGAATTCTCACACACGCACGCGTCTCGTCGTCAGCAACGACGAGATAGAGTCAAAGAGGACTCGTTGTACATATAGAATCGAGCCACAGAGACACACGCAACGCGAGACAGACCGACGTAGAGTTCTCTCTCTCTCTCTCTCTCTCTCTCTGTCTCTCTCTCTCTCGCTCTTTCTCTCGTCACTATCAAACCGAGAGAGTAATAATACCAAGCACGAATCGCACGCGCACGAGTGCATGCATGCATGCATGCACCTTCTCTCTCACTCGCTCTTTCTCATTCCACCTTCCACGTTGGACACGATGCGCGCGAGCGTGACACTTATGCGAGAACGGTAACGGCTGTGCCTCCCCCTCGTTCCACTCCCACCCACCTACCATTCGTGTGTAACTGTGTCTTCTCGTCATTCGTTGTCGCCTCATCTATGTAGGTACGCTACGAAGAACCTCGTATATATATATATATATATATATATAATATATATATACAGGTATGTCACACGTGTGTCGTGAGTTACAATACTCGCATTTGGATCCACGCGCTCGAAGAATCGAAGAAGAAAGTAGCCCTCTCCGCAAAGTGAATCGTGCTGCTCACGAAAGTCTCTCGTCGTAGAGTACCTCCACGGTTTCTTACAACATTCATACGTACCTACGTCGATATAGATCGAATCGCGACGGCGATTTCACGAGCGATGTGGGCCACGCGATCCTCGTAATCCCCGTCCGTTCATCCGTGTCGAATCGATCGAGTATCATTAAAAAAATCATTTCCACCGCGAGTAAAACGAAGGGGGAATGGCGTATCGGCCTCTTGAACGAGAAAAACGATAGAAAATTCCCCGGAGTGTATTTTCGTACGAGGTATATCGATGCAAATTATCCAGGAGGCCTAGTCACTAAATCCGTGACTAAAAGAGCCACGAAATGTCAACGTATCGTCGCGTCATTGTCGCTCTCCCAATGTGCTCCTTCGATACCTCGAACGAAATTCCCGTGGGACTTTTATCTCGATCGTGAATCGAGCCCTATTTATCGAGGGGTGAACGAGGGAGAAAAGAGATATACTTTCCCCTCGCGCGCTGTAACCGATCTGTCACGTCACCGCGTTTCTACAACGATATGGGCGTGTGTATACAATTATACGACGTATAATACACTTAACACTGTATATACGTCGTACTATTAGTCGTTCTTCCGGAGAGTACCGGTCTATTAGTGGGATGCTGCCGTGACATTTGAGTTGGGGGGCTAGAGGGCGCGTGGCATTTGACTTCATCCCCCCTCGTCTTTTCATCGTACGTTCGGTACTTTCGGTACACCGTGTGTCTCCCTAAACAGACCTCGCCCACCAGCGAGATGCAATTTCCTATCCGATCGACTGTCCCATTACGTTAGAAAGTAAAAAAAAAGATACGATCGTGTTGACCCTGCTGTTCCGCGAGAGCCGGGAGATCCGAGAGGGATGAGAACGCTCGTCACTCTCCTCTCCGTGTATGTTCTTCCCACAATACCCCACCGAACGATAATATTTTTTCTCGCCAGACCAACGTTAAAGTTGTACGTACGTAGAGTTGAAAAACAATAATCGATATTCATTCGATCCATTGGTAGAATAAAAGTTGTACGAATAAAATTGCCATCGACGAGCATCCTTTAAAACTTTCGATCCTTCTTCCTTCCCCTCTCTCGCACATCGATATCTACCGTTGTAGATAGGAGGGAGTGGGTGCCTATATCTTGTCCGTCAGCTGTATCCACTCGGATGATAATAAATATCCATTAATTCGATCGTGCGCTGCGTTTTGGGGGTGAAGTTAAAAAAAGAGGGGATGGTTATCACGCGTCACGCGGCACTGGGCACGAGTAACGCGTCAGTGTGTCCGGTCTTACGATATACATATACCTACCTAACGAAAGTCTCGAAGAGGAGGCGGCGGCGGCAGATGACTCGAAACGCCGAGATCCGCAGCTGCTTTCTTATATCTTCCAACTCTCTCTTCTTCTTAATACTCGTGTACATATATATATATGTATACATGTATAGGCGAGCGTACGAGAGATCGTACAAGAAGAGGCGAAGGTTGTATATAGAGAGATGTGGCTCGTGCCGGAGAGAAGACAGCAGGTGCTTTTCCAGCAGCAGTAGCAGCGGGAGCAGCACGCGCCCGGGCGTGTGTTCCGCACGCACCCGGACAACGACGAAGCCGACGACGTCGACGTGGACGACGACGACGAGGAGTACGACGGCGATGACGACGACGAGTGGCTAAATCGAGTACGGGGCGAAGGGGAAACAGGTATTCCCCGGCACACTCGCAAGATGTTCCTCCGACTGCCGAGCAAAGAGATACCGGTCTTTTCTCTCTCGCTTTGACTGGACTTATACGATATAGATATGTACTCGTATATATCACAAGGCTCGAGCACAATTTACGCGGGTTCGCGCGCCCGCCCGTACGTCTGCTGCGCCTCGCGAGCCGAGAGAACCTCCCCAAAGCACCTGCTTCAACGACTTCTTCAACGTCTCCCCTTGCTCCTTTACAGATAGAACAACCTCCTATCTTCGTGTTCGCGATACGCGAATGATCTTTCCAACAGATCGCGTCGTCGATTAATTTTCTTAACTGGGTCGACGATAAAGAAAACGACGAGACATCGAGAGATTATCGATCGTCGGGCTCTTTCATCGTTTTACCGAGAGACGAACGATATACGTTTCGTCATAATTTAATTCGTTTTATTCTTTATTGTTTCATTCGTTCGAATCTTTCGAGAACTGCCAACGGAAGGTACTTGGTGACGCGCGCGCGCGAGTTGCCGTATGAGTAACGTTAATCCACCACTCCTCTCCTCTCGTACATATATAAAGCGTATTCATATATTTCAGTCTCTAATACGCTTACTTACCCTCAAATTGGTATACAGGGAAATACGTATACAGATACGAGCCGCCGTTGGTGTTCAATGCCGTGATCGCAACGGTGGCTTCGAGCCACCTCTTCGCGTCACGGAGTCACGGACGCTCGGACACCAAGATAGAGAGAGATGCCAACAGAGAGAAAGAGAGAAGAGAGCAATACGCTCGCTATCTGCTCGCACGAGAGATGGAAGAGCAGCTGTTCCTGTGGTAAGAACGCATGGCGCGTGCCACAAGGTACACCGTGTAATAATAATAATAATAATAATAATAATAACAATAACAATAAAGGGAAGAAAAAATACGAGCGCGAATCGAGAGAAGAGGAAGATCGAGGGCGCGTAGAGAGAGAAAGAGAAGAGATAATGTCGGGGTCCGTGTTAGGTACACGTTGGGGAAAAAAGAAAGGGAGAACCTCCGAGTCGAACGCGTGCGTGTACGAGAGGGCGCGGAAGAGGAGAGTCGACGTATCGATTTTTTCTTCGTACACCGCGAGGGTGAAAAGTCAGAGAGTCAAAAGCTACACGAGTGTCCGTCGAGGCTCCCATCGTCCAGACTCTCTCCATGTACTACCATACAATGTGTGATCAATAATCAAGATGGGTAAACGTGATTATATTAGGAGATAGATTTTGTTCACCTTTCCTTGCTTCACGTTCCCCGCTGCGTTTACGGATTAATTATCTAATGCAACGGGGGAACATCTGTCATCGCTCGTCTCGGTGTATCGAGGGGGTCGGCAAAGAGCACGCGAACATTTTTTAATCCTCCTACGAGAGAGTGCGTTCTGGACAAAGTAAATTTTTTCATTATTCTCGATTATTTTTGAGGAGAAAGGGTCCGTTCTAGTGTAGATACGGCACGACCTCGAAAGATTTCGCACGACGAAACGGGGATAAAGGAGTCAATGAAGGGGGCACGCGTGTTAGATGAACTAATTTGTAAAGTGGTCACGCGCATCCTGTGAGCCACCTCGATAGTAGAGGAGCTCTCGTTGATCGCGCACTCTCTATGGCATGCCACGACGTCTGTGCCATTAGATTGGCTCGCGATCGAAATCGAGAAAGACTACCGAGAGAGAATCGACCAGTCGTGTAACAAAACAATAATCAAAAATAAAAAACAAAGCGAGAAAAAAAGAAAAGAGGAGAGGGGAGAGTGAGAGAGAGAGAGACGGACAAAACTCCGGCCTTTAAATCCCGTTAGGGTTTTCGTTTGGTTCTCGCAAGGGGCCAACCACTAGCATCGTCGAACCCATCTATATATATATTTATGTGTATATAAGTACCAGCGGCTTGTCGCGGCGAGCATACGAGACTCGATGACGCGCATTCTCCCTCGCAACGGAGTTTTTTGCCGTCTATCGCGCGTGCCAAGAGTCTTTATGCGCTCGGGGCTCGGTAGGTTCGAGTTTACCCCGAGGAAAATTGATTTGTTCGATCGGGACGAGCAAAATTGAAGGAAAACATAATTTGTTTATGTGCTTTTTACCCCGAGCGTTGACACCTGATGAAATTTCAGCCTGCGAAAAGTCGTGACCTCCGAATCGAGCGAGGAGGTTCGAGGGTCGAAACGCGCTTCGTATTCTTTGTGGATTTGACCAGATCTTGCTCGAGAGAAAAAAACGAAGAAAGTGGGAGAGGAAGGGAAACGATCGGGGCTCTGGGCAGGTGCAACGCGTATAGATGCGTTTTGCCCGAGGTCTGAAACAGCTGTCACCCTGCCCTACCCCGAGAAAGAACGAGCGAGCGAGCGAGTGAGAGCGAGAAAGAGAGAGAGAGAAAAATGCAGGCGCACGCGCCACCAACCGCACCCACATTTAAACGTTACGTTGCACATCGCTTTATCCACCTTTCTCTGTATTACTCGCTGCTTCATACCGCTGATGCACCGCAGAGCCGCTCTCCTCGCTTCGGCTCTTCTGCAATCACTCGCTCCGTCTCTCTCGCCCTCTCTCCCTTTCGGTCGAGTTCTCTCTTCGTTCGCGCTGTAACGGTCAACGATCTCTACTCGTCAGCGGGTGCGAATCAACGAGTAGATGGGTATTTATATGTCTATAGACATATATATATATATATATATCGATTGCACGATAGAGAGTTTTTTGAATCGATAATCCAGAATTTGTACTTTTTTCAAAATGAATGGCCCATTAACGATGAAATGTTTTATGGACTTTCGACTGGCAGGATTAAGTTCCCTCGCCGAGGCAATTCCACGATATGCTAAATAACTCATGCCTGGGAACCGAAGAGTATTCTATATATAGAAAAACGAGAGATGGGAGGGGGCTGTGGATGAACAAGTGTAATCATCAGGATCGGGAGAGCTCAATGCGTGCACAAATATTGGATGAATTTTTTGTCCTTTCTAACGAAGAAAATTTTCCACTCGTTTAACGACACGAGAATGAGACAATGGAGATAATGGAACACGGCTGATAGAGGCGGAGGGAGGCCGGAATAAATTATGCAATCTGGTATAGAGAAGAGACTGACGAAAGGAGAATCGCACCGAGCGAGACTGATCGCCGTAGTCGCGCCTCCCACCGAGACAAGCGAGAGAAAACGGTCGGTCGAGCGAGGTAAAAGAACGAGAGAGGAGATAGAGTAGAGAGAAACGAGGGAGTAGGATAAAAGGGGCGAGCAAGGGGCTCGCGATAGCGCGCCAGTTATCGTTATCGGCCTACTCCTGCTGCTTCTCTCTTTTTTTCTGTTTTTTTTCACTCCCTCTCTCTCTCTCTCTCTCTCTTTCTCTGTGTTCCCTCGTACCCGCGCAACTGCCACCTGAGAGGGAAATGCACGGTGACGCGCGGAATGGCCAACACATTTATCCACAAAGTCGTCAAACGGGAATACGTATTACGTATGACCGATACGAGTGTAGGTACATACTTATATAGCCAAGAACGATATATCTGTACGTACACGTAGGTATATGGGACGTAAAGAATAGCGGCGAGAGGCTTCTAGTAATTTTATCAGCCCGTGAACCGACGTCCGGCACTGCCCCGTTTTCTACTTCGCCTCGAGCTAAAATAGCGATTGCGAGCAAATCGGTCTCGGTGTGCGTGGCGTATCTACGAGAGAGGCGAGCGTTTTTCCCACAGTTTTTCACCGAAGGGACGAAAATGCTCGAGAGGGAATCATCATCATCTTTGTGCGTTGGGAGGGAGAGCGCGCAACGAGAGTAATTAGTTCCGCGGCGCGCACGACTCGGCTCGAGCAAGGATGAACCTCGTCGTTCTATTACGAGTACGCTCGATGCTCGACTCGCGAGGGCGTTGCGGCGAGTGAAAGTGCAGCAGCAGCAGCAGCAGCAGCAGCAGCAGTAGCACCAGCAGCAGCACCACCAGAAGCGAGAAGTATCACACCGCGATCGTCGAATGCTCGAGTTTTTACTCGGGAGCCTCCTCCCTCGCCCAATACGAAATTTCATTTAATTCTATGATTTTCTAAGAATATTTTCTGCGTATAATGTACGTACATACATAAACGTTCGTATTATTGTTTCGTGCGATCGTGTTGTTGCTGTTTTTATTCTTGTATCCTTGAGGATAAATCGAGATATCACGACGATGGCGACGATGGGTGTTTCTCTCTATTACGCGTGATCTTGGCCCATTCGTTGTTGTAGGACTTCTCACGAGTCTCGAGATCGCATTAAGTAGGAGTTTCCCAGCGGCCAAGATGAAACTGGCAAATTGACAGTCATCCAGAGAGCCATACCGAGGACAGTGGGCGCGCGAGACGTACCTACGAGACACACGTACGCACACTAGGAAAAATTCTCTATCTCGCCTATAATATATGTACTCTTGGTTCGCTCGGAGTTTTTTTTTCCTCGTCCCGAGTGTACGGCGAACGACCATACTATTTACATAACAATCGCGCGGGCTGGGATCACGTAACTCGCGCGCGCGTCTTGCTCGCCGCTTCTTCGTATACACGCGTTTCTTAACGTATACGTATGCGCGATGCTACCATCTCGCAAAGGGACTCGTTCTTCCTCCGTACTATAAAGATCCCGTAATCACGAAAAACTGAGAACGCGAGAGATAGATAGACAGAGAGAGGGAGAGAGAGAGAGAGAGAATGAGTTCGATCGGTTTTCCCACGAAAGAGAGAAAAAAAGAGCCGTGACCCAAAGTGTCGCGTGTGCGTGTATCCGTGTACGTAAGCACGCCCTCGTGAAAATTGATTCTCACGGGGAATCGAGACGCTTTCAACCCTCTCAAACGAGGAAGGGTGGAGACGGGCTGCCGATTTCTCGACAAACGTCCGAGTTCTTTGGTGCGTATACGTATGTACTAGTATATATATTGTACATAGCTCAAACGAAAAATGAGAGAGGAAGAGAGAGGGAGAGAGAACGAGAGGGCCATCGACGGCGCCAAACAAATGGTCAAAGTGATTTGGTGTTGTGGCGTTGAATCGCGATGGCAACCAGCTTGGAAGTCGGTGCTCATGGCAACCGGGGAACTATATGCCTCGTGATGCCGACGCCCCCGTTGCGCCACCTTCTCCCACAGTCGGAGGTTTTCTCTCGAATTCAGGATAAGCCCGGAACCATCGGCCCGCTATATTTATTTCTTAATATTTAATGAAATTCGATCAATCGACGACCCTCCACTCTCATCCCTTCTACTCGACGAAAACCCCAAATACCCGAATATTTTTAGATACGAAATCAACGAATTTCCATATTCGAATTTCTCCAATATAATTTGATGAGGGAACGATCAAAGTATAATAGATAACGAAAAAAAAATATATCATTTAATTCTTTTGTTCTCAGAATGGCACACAACGGTGTTCGTTGATTCGTCGGTGTTCGTCCGTTTGTCCGACGTCCGTTTTCGATCGCGCGGACGCGCTTCGAGGAGGGTCGTGCGAGACCTCAAAGCGTTCGTTATACACGTACGTACGTACGTACCTATATACTGTTCTATCTATATATATAAATATAGGTATATGAATCCCCGTCAACCAACACCGCGAACGCGGAACGTCGAGATAGCGGAGCAGGTGAAAGAGAGGCACACGAGGGTTGCTCGGGGCGCGCAACCCTTGGTGAGTCGGTGTTAAGGGGGAGGGGGCTGAAGAGAGAGAGAGAGAGAGAGAGAGAGAGAGAGAGAGAGAGAGAGAGAGAGAGAGAGAGAGAGAGAGAGAGAGAGGCGGAGGAGGATGAGAGACGGACGAACCGCGAGGAGAAAAACCGAGAGAGCGATTGCCTCGTGTGTTTCTCCATTCGTGTTTCCATGACTACTTCTATATTGCTCGTCCGTTTCGTCCGTTTCGTCCGTTTCGTCCGCGAGTGAGACACTCTTTGTTTCTACGTATATACGTTTTTTGGTATATATATAAGGTAGGTTTTAGGGCGAGGGCTAAGGGGCGGACGAGCGAGGAAAAAAAATGAGACAACTGGGAGGAGGGAGGGTCGTCGAGAGCCTCGACCTCGTCTCTCCCACGCTTCGTGTGCACGCCCTGACCAGACGACACCTGCCGGGCTGCTGTACGACAAATATACTTACAACGAGACAATACTTTTTAATTTACCTTTGAGAAAAATGCATTTGTTTAATTCTTTGTCGTAATATTCTCAATCCTCTAAATTTGAGTCGATCGAATGTATTATCAATTGATTATCAGAAGTTCGACACGTTTATTCTTTCTAATACGTTACGAGAGAAAGTTTTGAAAAAAATCCGTTGATACGAATCGGAGCGGAGAACTTGTTATCGAAAATAAGCAAGTTTCCGTTTGCACAGTGGCAAAATGAATGACCCGAATGTCGCCTCGACTCGTCTATTATTCAAATCGTACGAGGCTTTTCCACGCGATATTCTCACTGAATCGCGATCATTAAAGATGCGTTCGTTCTCATTCTCGTTCTCGTTAATTCAGCTCGTTTTTTTTGTTCTCCCACCTGAGTAACATGCACACAAATATGTACGTACATACGATTTTTACGGTGCCCACATACGATCGGGAATGAGTATCTCGAAGAAGCGCGCATGACGTCTGTCATTTTCGACACGAGCTCTCTACCCATCTCTCTTCCTCTCGTTCCATGTGTCCGGCACGGCCTTTCCCACACGTGGGAATTGTTCTCGATGACCCGGTGATCTCGGGGAGCGTTCGTCGTCGTCGTCGTCGTCGTCGTCGTCGTCGTCGTCGTCGCTGTCGAGCATTGCGCACAACATCCTCGCGAGTGTCCGCGTCGTCTCCAAAATCGACAGATCCGACGAGAAATATTCGTCAATTAAATAAATATAAATATTGAGCGACGAAAAAGATTGTCGGAGAGATAATGAGAGGCGGTCTCGGGGTCGCTTGTTTTATCGTCTTTCCTCCAAGCGCGAGCGGAACGTCTCGTCACGAAGCGAGAGTCGCAATGCGCTCTGCACGATCATCATCAGCAGCGGAGCATGAATATGGATACGGGAGAAGCTTCGCGATATATCGCACGTTTCGTTTGCTCTTTGATCATTCATTGATCTTCGGGGTCATAACGTTTCTATATATATATATATATATATATATATATAGATATACATATATATACAGACAATATCTGATGTTAACGCTCTTGCGATGTTTCGTCCATTGCCGCTGGGAATTTTACCCCTCCTCCCTTCCTCTCTCTCTCGCTCTCTCTCTCTCTCTCTCTCTCTCGCTCGCTCCCTCACTCACTCATCCTCAATCATAATCATGTTTTTCTCTTTATTCGAGTTGGCCGCAAATTCACGATGGTCGCGACGACGTACGTGGCATCGAGCTATATCGCATGTCGCGGGAGATGCATGTGACTCGGCTTTCAAGGTACGCGGTTATATACGCGGTATTTCACATATGAATACATAAATGTAGATATGTATATGAAAGCATTATACACTCGCCTCCCTCGTCGCGACACGCGAACCTCCCACAGTAACGCACACACGAGCCGATATATACAACCCGAGCAGAAAATTAATTAAAGGCCGGTCGGTGCTTCGTCAGGGCCGCGGATCGGGCAAGGATGAGGCGAGCCTGATCCGAACCTCTGGGCGTGCATGAAAACAAACGGTACAATTTTCTTTTTTAAGATTTAGTCGTAACGATGTATTTTCGTCCGTGTCGGTGTCGTCGCGAGCAGATAGCGCGTACATTACAAAGAGAAAAAGAGAGAAAGAGCATGCGTTATAGTTGCTCTTTCAGCGTTGGGATTAAGCGTATGTTAATGAAACAGTTACCACGCGGATAGAGCCGGCGGGGGCCACTATACCGGACGTTCCGTCTGTAAATGTATGCTAATCGAAATGTATCAGTGCTCTCTGGGCGACGATGTGCTCGCTGTGCTGGTCGCGCATGAGCTTCCTATATATACATATATACACGCGGCGCAATACGAAACGAGAGTGAGAAACTGGTACATCGTACTCACGTATTACGCGGTAATTTAGCGATAATGCCGGGACGCTTGAGAAAAGGGTTTGTGAAAACACCAAAAGTTTTAATCTCGAAGTCGAGCGCGCGATTCACACGATCGCGCGAGGAATATAAAGAGCCGAAAGGAAAAAAATGAGGGTTCGAGAGGAAGAGAGATAGAAAGAATCGCGTGTGATTCCCATGCATGGTCCCATCGGGTGGGACACGAGGAAAGCCTGGGAAGACGAGATAGAGGATGGTCAAAAAATGACCGGACCCGCGTGAGGGTTTTCTCCTCTGTATCTCCGTACCGTATGGTCACTGGACCCCTCAAAGGCGGAAAGTAAAGATATACCACGCGACGAGGGTAGGTACCTACCTACATTCGCGCGTAGAGTGTCCTTTCGATAGCGATTCTTTACTCACGATGTATACCTCGCCTACCTTTTTCCATCCTTCCGCATCGTGGCTTTCACCCTCGAGTAACCGAGAGGGACAGAGGAATTCGAGAATATTCTAATTTTCGGATCGTCGCTCGAGTGACCGCGCGCGCAAAATCATTGCCTGCGATACCGTGGCTGAGAAAGGAGCGACCATCCATACGAATTTTTCCCATGGTCTAACTCTCATTATACCTGGACGGAGGATTTACCCTCTCTACTGTGCTACTACGCACTGGACGCGGTCATCCCAAATTTACCTGGACGTTGTCCGAGCTCTTTTATATCTAACGTGTGTGTACCTACGTACCTACTGTATGTGTGTTTAGCGTTACTCATTTAAATCAGGCCAAAAATATCCGTTAGATGCGCACACAGGGTTGGTTCATTGGTCGGTTTATTCTCGATGATACGGTCAATGGTCTCTGGCAGGTCTTTGCTTTGGGGCTACTACGAAAGCATATTTCCTCTCTCTCTCTCTCTCTCTCTCTCTCTCTCTCTCTCTCTCTCTCTCTCTCTCTCTCTCGCTCGCTCGCTCGTCCCATCCCGTCCTATCCTATCCTTACTTCCTTCCACCCTCTGGTTGTACCATGGGAAAATCTAACCGAGAATTTCTAGGCCGGGATCGACCGAAAAGTTGATCGCGCCAACAGAGTGTAGGACAGAATATTGCCAACGGAAGAAATTTCGGAACCATCTGGTATCTCGTCGTATCGAGAAAATAGAGAGAGAGTGGGGACGAACGATGGCCGTGATACGCGCTTTCACCTGGACAAAGTTGATCGTTTTTTTTTCTTTTTATTGTCGTTCGTCTTCGAAGTTTGGCGCGCTCGTTAAATAATATGGAGCAACGGACGCGTGACGTGCTGCTCGTTTTTCTCCCCACTACTACGATCTTCACGGTTGACCATGCTCACGAACCAGGGCAAGATCGCCAACGGTCAAACTAATAGTTCTTCTAACGTTGGAGAACCTTTTAGCCCGGCCCTTTTTGCTCTACATTGTCCAATGGCGATTTTGCAAGAGCCTTCAAATAATATCGGTTTTTTTTTGCTTCGTTTCAAGTCCGTCGATCTCGAACTACTGGTCTACTTTTTACCTCTCTCGACTCGTATTTTCCGTTGTAAAATGGAGACGGATTGCTTTTTTGACAATGACGATGAAGAAAGTTAACGGTCGCGCGAGAGGACTCGTCGAGCAGCCACGAATTCTCTCGAATTCGCATCGAGCTTTCGCGACGTTTACCCTCTTAACGGAAAAATGACGCGATCGCGTGCAAACAATAAGTTTGTATCTTTTCTTTTTCTCAATTTCCGTATTTCAATAAATAAGACTACCAGAATCTTTCTAAATACAAATTGACGATGGCTGTACGTCCATCTTCAACGTCGTCGGGCTGTATATAAAATTTCTCCAAAAAAATAAATCGTAGGTACCCATAAAAAAAATACGCTGATTGCCGGACGTAAAACGCTAACGGTCGTTGAACATCCTTTCTCCTCGGTCACTACCAACAAGAACTTACCTTCTTCTTTCCCCCGAAAAACAGAGATAGAGAGAAAGAGAAACGAGGAGAAAGAAGAAGAAGAAAAATAACGAAGGATACCGGCATCCTCGTTCTAACTACAGGCGCATATAATACTATCGAAGGCGACTAAAGGGCATTTAAATGAACGAGGTTGGCCGGACCTAAAGGGTTCCTGCGGTACCTGCGTGACCCATGGATCATCACCGATTCACCTATACGTCGCGATCTCCCCCCTGTCCCCCCATCGTGACCCCGAATGGTCTTCCAGCGCTCAACAGAAGATCCGTCCTTTTTTTCTCCCCTTCGAGTGTTGCATCGGGGATAACCGGCGTTAGCCGAGACGAGAATCAGGTTTTTCCGACACGCACGTGGGGCCGTGCGCGACGTGTTTAAATCTGTGTGCGAAAGCTGCCCCCGTGAAACGCGTGCGCAGGTGAGATCGCACCCTCGGATGCGCGTTTTACGTGTGCTAGGACACCGTTGCCCGTACGTGTCAGGTATACGACCTTACGAACCCTCGGGGTCCAGCGGGGTTCGTCCAGTCGATGACCCCCTCCCATATTTAAATAATACGGAGAAGTTGCATCGTGCGCATACGATTCGGACGAATTCTATGTAATCCGAGATCGATTCTCTGTCATCGCTTCCGGTACGAGATATTGAACAAGAAAAAAACTGTACGACCCTGGTATAAGAATCGTTCGAACTTATCTTATTTATCGAGAGGGTCGAACTTAAAATTGCGAGTATTCGAAATACTTGGAACGAAAATCACTGTGGCCGTTCGTACAGAAGCGGCGTGTAGCTATGTATAGAGAACGTCGAGAGGCTGCACGAGAATTTCTCGTAGCCACCATTGGTTTCTCGTGCCTAACCAATCGCTGCACCGCATTCCCTTCTCCGCTAAAAGATCAGAGTCTCGCGAGTTCAGCGTGTTGGTCCAGCCTTCCTTCGCTCATTTTCTCTCTCGAGATGCTGACGGCATCTCGCTCGAGCTCGGTGGGGGGTTTGCTATTTAATGGAGATGAAAATTTTAATTCAAAGATAAATTAATACGTCTTAATAAAAATGTATCGACGGGTGTTATTGCTATTTCTGGGTATAAACGCGGATATTTTCATTTAGAAATAGGCCATTGGGCCATAGAGGCAATATTCACAAACTTGGTTTTTTCGTTTTGTTGTAACGGGGGGCCACCGCAACGTGGCTCGTATAATTATCGAGAAAATTGTTATTATCTGTCGTTTTTGTCCCAGCTCGAGTAAGCAACGAGCGCCTAAGCGAATTCCGGTCGAGGAGATAGGCAGAGAGCGAAAGAGGGTGGGGAAGGAGAGCGACCAAGGGAACAAAAACAAGAATCGGTCTAACGAGTGGAAGGCTCCGCGAAGTAGCGACTCGGAGGCGCGAATACGAAATGTTATAATTGCGAAGGCTCGCGACGAGGGACGAACGGGAATGAGAGAGGAGGAAGAAAATAAGGCGAGATATATAGTAACGAGGCGTAGAAGCCGCTTATCGGAACGGCCAATGAGAGCATCGTAGGAGTCCTCGAAGACGATATTTTTCGCATCCAATGATATACGAACGTAACGCCAGTGTATATTTCATTTTCGTTTTCTTTCCTTTTCGTTCCTAAGGTGGAAGCTCCGCACGCGCTCTCCGCACTATGGAGTCATCCGCGCAATTGTTCTAGTCCGCCTCGGTTCGAGGTGGACTAGAACGCCGAGGTACGTACGAGCGCTAAATTGTCCGTCTAATCAGCTTGCACGCGCGCATTATTCTCGTTTGAATATATTGAAACAACGGGGAGGAGGCGACGTGACAAAAGAGGTCTATCTATCTATCGGGAACTCGAGCGAGTTGTGCGACGACGCTCGTCGTTCTTCCGCAAGAGATTGGCCAAGGAGAACGCGGGCCCGCACGAAATAAGTAGGTTGAGAGCTCTCGACGTCCGAGTCTTTGCTTATTCGATTATCGATGACTCCAAGTCATCGATGGTGGCTTTTTCCTCCAAACGATCCCACCTCGATGGATTCGCTCGATTAAGCTATTCATTATTTCTCATCGTCGATACTCGTTGATAAATTTGTTTTTGGAATATCGATTAAAAGGACGATGTAATTGTATTTAAAATTGGAGTCGTTGTTGTTGCTGAAATATCGTGGTATGTATATGTACAATGTATATATACATGCCGCAAAGCGTACCTATACGTACCAAAGCTCGAGTCGAACGATTCGCGCGCGCACCTCCGCGTCGCCTTGGCCGGTTCACCACCGAGCGATAAATATATATATCACCTTCGAAACTTCACGTGCATGCGCTCGGACGCTTCATTTTTCTCGTTCTCGGAAGGCGGAAAGAAAGAAAAATGCCTCGTGCATTATTATCGCCTCTGCCAAATGACTCCCGTGCGCTATCGCGAACGTACGTACACCGCGGTACGTACTTTGTTGGTTTAACGGAGCTTTTGCTCTTTACTCGGGTGAAAAAGAGCACAAGGCAGGCAAGGAGAAAAATCGACCCACGCCATCAAAATATCGGAGCAAGACGTCACAACTTGCAGGTACCTACTTTTGCTTGATTTTATTTAAACGCGATTAAATTAATTCATGTCGCCAACGGACTTTTTCGTGACATTAAAATATCGAGGCTCATCGAGGCCAGCGGTGTTATTCGCCTTGAGCGGCAAATCTCCGATTCTTTAGCCCCTCCTAAAATTATTTTTAGTCAAAAACAAATTGTCTCAATATATTGAATGTTTCCATAAATAGCAATCTCGATACATTGCAATTTACGGAAATATTTACTTTTTCGACTTTTTCATCTAGAAATTTAAACAAAACGGCATTATAATCATGATAGTCGTGTTATGCGGCAAATTTTTTGTCGAACCTGGGTCGCTCTCCTCGCTCGCGGCCCAGATTCGACAAGACGAACGAAGGATAACCTTAGCGGGTCCGTGATTGGTCGCTTAAACTGGAGCACGCAACCCCCTCGAAAGGGTGTGGACCTTTTCCGGTCCTTCCTGCTCCCTCTTATCCCCTCGACGAACAAACAAAAAAAAACAAGAAACATCTTTTCACTATTCCCATCCGTCCTCGATGGTCTCGAGGCTCCTGGAACCGATCGTCTCGTCAGTGTCCGATGAAATCTCATCGCAGATTCATCTTCGACGCGACGCGAGAACGGAGTTCCGATTAATTCTTCGAGCAAAAACACGATTACAGAAGTTTTGCCGACGTTCGGCGTTTCTTTTTTTCACAATATAACGACGAGGAGCCTAATGATTATCAATTTCGATCTACCGAAACCCGGATGCAAAAGTGAGTATTATTTTTAAATATTTATTAAACTCTATCGTCTAAAATATTCCTTACACTCGTTGATAGGCACAATATATTAATCGAGGTGAAAAATTCGTGCACATGGAGACGTCTCGCCTCGATTTGGCTTGCGTAACGTACGCTCTTTCGCAGCATCGTACAAAAGATAATCGATTCTTCTCCCGCGTCGTCTATTCGCAAATTCGCGACCAAAAAAAAGGCATTCATCGAGATGCTCTCATAATCGAAGCATCGACGTTCTGCGTGAACCTCTCGTGCTTGTCGTATCTCGATTACGGTCCGTATCATCGAGGACCAATTGTCACGTACCTGTTCATTGATAACGAAATATTTTGAGAATGGTAAGAAAAAACACACCTCCACGCGTCGACCAAGAAAATATCGTGATCCAACCGTGTTACCACTAGCTAGGACGTAACACAGAGATGACTCTAATTCTTCCGTGATCGCGGCATGATCGCGATAAGAATGTGTGGGCTCGCATCTCACTCTCCCTCTCTCGGAATAAAATTGGAAATACCCAGATTTTTGCTGTACGTGTCTATAATCGAGGGAAGATTATATTGCCCGACGTCAGACATTATGAAATTCGATAAAAACGAAAATATCAATCGGTGAATAGCATTCCGTGATCGAGTTCAATTTCTCTGTCGAAAACAATAATCAAGTTCCAATGGTTACAACTCGACATTGTGCGACGATGAGTCACTATGCGGATTTTCATCCCTTATCCAGCAGGCACGGAGAGATCTATCCATTATTGTTACTTTTGGCGAGGTATTTATTTTCTCTTTGCTACGAAATGAGTCAAAGGGCTTATTGTTAGTCAACCGATGGAACAGCGGGAAGGAAGAGAGGGAGAGAGAGAGAGAAAGAAAGAAAGAATCGAACAAAGTCACGTATCATCGCCATCTCTTTCTTTGGCGCGAGGTGTGTATGGAAAAGGTGAGAAGAGACTATATTACGCACGCATCTACACACTCGGCGCAACCGCATTAACCGCAGAATAACGTTGGGCTACCGGGAGTTTTAAAGAGGCGGCACGTGCGCCGCATTCGCTTCTACGGCATAATACCACGCGGGATCGAACGACCCGCCGCCCCGAACCTGCTTTTATTCGCCATAGTTTTTATTTCCCGCTATTCCGATACCGATCTTTCGAATCTAATCCTCGTTGTAACTTTACGAAAACAATGCGATCGTTATCGCCGGCAGCGTTCTGCCAAAATTCGCCGGATTCTTATTTTATCAGATAAATTCATTCCTAAGAAAGATGAAATGAGAAAAACAAGAAGACGAAGAAAACCGTGTCGATGCGAGGCGCGAGACGTCGTGTGCGACAATGATATCGTCGTCGGAGAGCTTATCTTTTTTTCTCTGAGTTTTTCTTATCAGCGGCACGGATGCAGATTAACCTTTTAGCCGTATCTCCCTTGTACGTTTACATCGGGCTCGCGCGACCTGTCTCTTCGCTGCGTGAAACGACCTCTCTCTCTCATTCTCCCCTTATCTTTTTCTCCTGTCGCTCTCGATCTCTCGATCCTCTCTTCGTATTCACTCTCGCGTCTCATCTCTCGCTGTATCAACACGGCTGAATCTTTTTTTTTCTTATTTCTTTTTTTTCGAAAAGAACGAACGTACGCAAGAGGGGCAAAAGAAAAGCACGTTCTCGTACGTATTATTCTCGTCGACTCGTAAATCCGTCAACGTGAGATTTAAAACGTGAAATATAGGCAACGGGCACGAAAAATCCATGAAATGCTCCGTGCGCTCCTCAGCCTCGTACCTCTGCATGTAAAGAGGAAGAAGAAGAAGTAATGGGTCGTACCTATAGTTGCAACGAAGAGAGACGAGGACGAGACAGAGACGGGGTCCCGAAGTCGGAGACCTCGTCGCGGACCTTGCCGGTCAACTCGAAAGTTCTCGCAAGCAACGACACACGGCGCAGTGACGAGAAGCGGTCGCGTGTGCCAAGACTCGTTTAATGGGACCACTTTTATATCGTGCAAGAAATACGGGGATGAGACGAGTCGACGTTGCGCGATAATTCTCGACTCGATTTTTCCACAAGATTTTTAATTTCGTGCGATTCGAGCAAAACGTACCCGTTCGACACGATTCATTAAAATATGCCTCTCCAAAGTACCTAAAGTCGAGACAAGAAAATTGTTGCCTTAAATCTTGCGAAAGACAAATCTGACGGTGATTGTTCGAAAAGAGAAGTCGGAATGATTATTGTCTCGAGAGTGTACAATGGAAAAAGAAATTATTAGGAAGTCTTTTGTCGCGTTAGTACCGTTTCCCGTGTGTTTGTATACGGACACAAGTGACAGGCACAATGCAAAGTTTAGTAAAGGGGGGAAAAACGAGGCTTAGGGGACGGGTTGACAACCGTAATCTGTCTCTCGATGATTTTATATTGGCGCACATTGTGCGAGAACGAGAAAAGGCGAAAAGGGTACAAGGGGGTCTTTCCCCTCTGGCTCCTCGTGAACGAGGATTACGAGCCACCTTCCCCCTCGCCCGAGGGTGCAACCCTGACGCGGTAAACCACCGAGCCAGCGAGTGCGACCGAGAGCTCCTGCATTGTACACCAAGTACACGCTTTATCCTCGATATGACCATCAGGTTCGTTCTCGGCTCCTCGTCCTTCTTTCGTGGCACAGTTTAACGTGTCAATGGTCATCATCGAGGGTCGATGAGTGAATTATACGACAAGTAACGCGCGGCAGGTAGAAAATTAATTGTCAGGGGTACATTGGTCGGACCAACGAGTTATTTTCGTATTTTCGAAGCTACTGAAGACGAAATATCTATTTCCTCGACCCGTTGATGTACTCGGGGGGGGGGGGGGGGGGGGAGTTGGGAAATATCCACCGGTTACCCTAGTAATCTTGGTTGAATTTATATTATTCTCCGTTAAAACTCGAGAGAGAAAGAGATGAAGAGAGACGAAGAGGTTCGAAAAAGCACGGACCGCGCTCAAAAAAAACACTTAAATCGATATTTATATACTGATAAGATATCGCTTCTAATATTAGAAAGCGAAAGAATCATTTGCCGAATGTCTGTCGCAAAAACCGGTGAGTCCAAGCGGACAGGTGTTGTATATAGTTATACAAGACGTAGACACATCGAACGAGATAACGAGATGGCGATTGATAAATAGCCGAGGACGAGAAAAAAGTACCGAGTGGATTTGTTTGAAACAAAAAATTTGAAGAGAATCCAAGGATAATGGGCTGGTTTTGGATGGGAGATCGAGTCTGTCCGTGTCGTCGGCCACCAACTCGGAAGCTATAGCTCCACCTTGGACGCGCGATGCGCGAGACTCGAGATTGAAACATCGTCGACTAGACGGAGAGACCCGCCGACTTTCCGATGCATATAACGCGAATGCGCGCGCCTTATATTATATTCTTTCCTTCCAGCCAGCCAATGTCCAGCCTATTCTTTCACGGATTACGTAAAAGCTTTTGCCGCGATTGTATTTGAGTTTGCTGGGGCGCACGAGCATTTATTGCACAGACGGCCAACTTTTGCTAATTAGCGCGAGAGAAAACGCGCCGGCGGCCAGCCAGCCGAGATAGACGAAGAGAAAGAGAGAGAGAGAGAGAGAGAGGCCGCGCGATATCATGAAGTATGCAACTCGCGCGTCCGCGAAGACCGAGGTGCGGGGATTATAAATCGCGAGAGCGTGCAGCTGTTGGTCGATGAGATTGAATTAATCGATCGTACGTACGACGTGTGCTACAATTAACGAAATACGTTGGATTCATAGATTCGAGGAAATAAAAATGCCGAAATGTATCGTTATCGCGAAGCTTACGATCGAATTCGAGTCGACAACGACGACAACGATTCTCGGTTCGAGCGAACAATCAGCCCGGAAGAATAGACGAGGAGGCGCGCGTTGCGCTCGTTTACGTAAGAAAAATAGTTTCGATTCGGACTCGGGAGAGTTGCGCTCGGTCTGGAGAACGGCACGCAGGGTAATTCATCGGAGGGGAACTTAGGAAAGTCATCATGCATCGCGTGGATTTTCTTATTATATGATATACGAATCCTCGACTCTCGCAACAACGTTCGTAATTCTCGATTTCGTTAAGATTCGCGATATTTTTTTCTTAGTTTCTTTTTTTTTTGTCATCCGATGACAAATGGCCAAATTCTGACAAGTGGGTGCGAGAGAGGACGGTGGAATACGAGCGTCGAGACTGATAATGCGATCGTCGTGTACGGCCTCAAGAGCCAAGAAGCTTCCAAGAATAGGCACGTACGAGCGCGAACATAAAACCGTGGACCAACATCGGTCGATTATCGCGACGATGCCGAACCGCGCTTAATCGCGCCTCCTTTTATACCAGATGACGATCGTACAGCCGACCGAGAGAGCGACAGAGCGAGATAATAATAAGAAAAGGAGATTACGCTTATCGCGAACGAGTTCGCGGATGACTTGTCCTTCTCTCGAAATTCTCTCGCGACGCGCCCGCGTACTCTCCAACACCGAGAACCTTGAGATATAGAGGTGTTATTTTATCTATCGTACAACACGAGATTCTCCTCCTTCTTTTTTTTTTTGCTCTCGCGTTCAATGTTTTATTGGCACGTCTTGTGACGCGCTCGGAGACACGTACTCCCAGCTCGGGAGAAGAAGAAATGAACGACCGAAAGTACCTACGCGCGTAACGGGTCCAACCCGTCGTTTAAACATTTTTCTGTCTCTTTTTCGCCGGTTTCGATGGAGCAACGATAAGAAATGAGCGAGTTTTGCTCTCTCTCTCTCTCTCTCGCTAAATCCTAATTAAACGTGCGAGCGTCCAAGTTCTGACAGACTCTCACGCTCCAGAATTTGACACTCGTCTTCCGAGAGTCAGGTACCATATAAGCATGGCGAGTGCGAGTGGTCGAGAAATTTTTCTATATCTGTATACATAGATGTTTGTGTGGTAACGAAACTTTTGCGCTATGTGACGTTTCGTGCGAGTAGTATATAATATACCTATATATAGCTATGCGGGGTATATTATGCAGAGTCAGGCGTACAAACACATCATAACTGTCCTCTCTGCTTCTCGAAATTGAAAGAAAAAAAAGTAAAAAAAAATGAAGAAACGCAACGCGATAAGTTCCCGAAACGAGTCTCGTTTCGTCGACGTTCTCTTTCTCATTCTTTCTCCATCTCTTTCTCTCTGTCTCTCTCTCGTTCCCGTCTCGGGGTTAATGATCTTAACGATCGATCGCGCACATCGGAGACACTCGATGTGTCGATGTGTGGTTGTACACCTGAGACTCTCGGTGTCAGCGAGGTGCACATATCGATGCCTCGTGCGCGCGTGTGTGTGTGTGTGTGTATGTGTGTCGATTCGTCCCGCACAGACCTCGGTTGCTCCTCGTATTTTTTATATAGCCAACTATATACGTATACGTAAGATTTAGGCATGTATCGCGCAGTTCACGACGCGTGCAGTATGCAATAACAACGATCGGAGGGGAATATGTGAGTGTGTATAAATGTATATATGTAGATGGATATAGCTACGCCATCATCGGGCATTTAACGCGTTGGTTTCGAGCACTCCCCCGAGCCCCGATTCCTCTTTCGTTCTTACCCGCTTATTCGGTGCCGAGCGTATACGCAACCGGAATTCTTGGGTGGCAAAGCACTCCGCCTCTCTCTTTCTCACTCTTTCTCTCTCTCTCTCTCTCTCTCTCCTCGAGTGTCAATGATCTCTCGACTGTCTCCGACAGTTGATTGATTCGTTCAACAGGTAAGACTCATCGTTATCGATCGTTGCCAAAGTTACGAGGTGTTTTTTCAGGTTTGAAAAAATATGAAATTTCGGTGCAAAAGGCGCGATCTCTTACGAAAGAGAGACAAAAGACAGAAAACAAGACATAAAAGTGGAAATGGGAACGCGGAAGCAAAGAACGGGATGAGCACGGGTCGCGCGAGAGGCCCGAACTCGCTTTATATCTCTCTCCACTTTTGATCCTCTCTCGTGCGACATCGCGCCCTTTTTATTCCTTTTAAAGCCGCGAGGTGACCCCCGACGTTTGATCTTTCGACATGTAACGTGTACGAGAAGGGAACGAGTACCGTTGACGCGGTTATTATTCGTGTCTCTCTACGAAAGAGATTCTCTGCACTTTTGAAATAATGTGCGTGTATGTGTGTGTGTGTGCGTTGTGCGTACGCGTATGTGCTCGAGGACAATGCCACCGTGGTTCTCGAGAGCACGTGTCGTTGGAGCGGTCGATGAGGCCCGAGCGTTAAATTCGTATAGGAACGAGCGATCGCGGGAGGAAAAGCTTCCGAGGGTTTTTCGAGAGAGACTTCCTGTATAAATGATGCGCGCACACATCGAGCTCGTGCGTGTAACGCGGGCTGTTCCGTACAGCCACACGATTCGACTCCTCTTCCTTCTTGCCTCGTTCCTCCCGCCGTTCCACATCCTCCGTCTCGCTTCACGAGAAAAGACGGAAATGACGTTCCGTGAATAACAAGATGAGAAGACGCGACGGAAACATTATTATACATCCCTCGTTTCAATTCCAGAGACCAAATACAATTTTTTCTTGTTTAATCTTCGGGTCCAAAGCTTTATTTTTCATTTGTTTTCTTTTTTTTTCAAACGAAACGACTCTTCCACTCTTCGTGAAATTATGGAGAAAAGAAAAACAAGTTGTTTCTACGGTGATATAAGGCAACGACGAATTAATGTAAGGAATGATAGCGATGACGTGGTCACGGTAGCGCGAGTTTATAACGCGGAATTAGAAACTCCTTATGTCGGTCTCCCGAGGGCTCTCGCCTACGTGTCTATATTCCCTCGCGTCGACGTAACGTTTTTTTTACCTCGAGAGTCGAGAGTCTCGGAGCGAGCGCCCATTCGGAATCGCGATTTTCGTACCGAGAACGATATAGGATATAATAATGAGGAAGAAGACGAAGCGACCACCTCGGATTTATCTTTCGACGCCGGAAGTACCCACCAATATACGTGTACGAGGGGAATTAGATATAGCTGTACTCCTCGCGACTCACGTACTCCACATATACATGTACGATAAATATGCATAGATATAGATATATGCACGTGTATCGCACGGCCGATGGCACGCGCGATCAAAGTGGAGAACGGGCCAAGTAGCAACAGCGAGCGATCATGCCAGGAGCAGGCGAAATAGCGGATAGCGGTGAACGGTACTCGTATGACATTTTAAAACATCGCCACACGGCCCTCCGGAAGTCGTCGCCCGTGTGTGATATATTTTTAGTTACCTTATCTACCGTCTCTCTCTCTCTCTCTCTCTCTCTCTCTCTCTTTTGCAACTAAATACCCAATGATGATCCGACACGAGAGAAGGACGAGCTCGCGATGACCAAGCGTAACTCTAGACAATATACGTATATGTTCTCTTACAAACGGCGACAGTACGACATATTTCTCGATTCGAGATCAAAATCACCTGGAATACTTTTATTCCTTATTTTTGTATCACGTTGACGTCGTGGATTTTGTGGGATTCGATGGAGAAGTACGTATACCTTATTTCGTTCGTTATTTGTCCGAACGAATTTTTCGATCGTTTGTCGGTCTCGTGATGCAACCGCTGCATCGTCACAATAATTATCACTTGTGTATGCTGTACGAGAGAGAAAGAGAGAGAGAGAGAGAGAGAGAGAGTGAGAAAGGAACGAAACGGCGACGAAGAGTCGCAAGTTCTCTGCTCATCGTATCAGAATTCAAGACGGGATCAGCTTCGATTCGTTTTCTCGCTCGTTCTCCCCCTCCCCGACCCCTCCCTCGACCATCCCGCGGAGAGTGTCGGATTAATGAGAGTGAAAAGAAAAAAAATTCTCTCCGCGTTTTACTGCAACGCCTGCAAGGGAACGTGCACGCGTGGCATCAACCGGCAGGTGAACGCGACCATCCACCGTAGATCGTTCCGTTAAATCGTCGCTCTCTCGCTCTCGCGCGAAATCGCGCAAACTCGATTGTTTTTTTAACTCCTCACGCTTCTTCTTATACGAGAATTCGTGATTCGGAAACGAGCTTTTGATCGATTAGAATTGAATCGGTCGAACGTATGCCAACTTGAAATTTCGAGAGAAAATCGCAAAAAGAGTTTAATATTTTTTCATAGTTACATTATCCCAAGAATTCGCGCGAATGCGTCGATATTTGTAACGAGACACGCCTCGTAGAATATTTACCGGCACCTCTGGTCCGTTACCGTGTACAAAATAAAGAGTAAAAGTGTGGTAAAAGAAAAACATAAGTTTTACAGATGTTTCGCTCCTTCTACCTCGCGTTGAATATTTTACGGGCGCGTACGCACGGATTTTGCGTGGAGAGTGGCGGAGGAATCACCGGTTATTGCGAATCGTGAAAATTGGCGTGACGTCTACGAGCGTATCTAGGAAGAGAGGAGAGAATGCGTTCCCGAGCACAAAGTTTTTCCGGCAACGACGCAACTCTCCCCGAGCTAGCGTTTCCTCAAGCTCTTGCAGAAGGAGAATGGCTAGCGATGTCTAGTGGCCGAGAGAGCATTCTCGCAATAATTATATTGCATCTTCGCGGTCTGACGATTGCACGAGCCGCGGGCAAAATTCTTAGTTTACGCGTACTTGTTATTCTCCTCTGACCGATTCTCCCCGCGAGTGAGATACGTCCCGCTTCCTTCTTTCTCCGCGGGAGATACGATGATTTTTTTTTTTTTTTTAATATTCATCGAATCGAGAAACGAAACGAACGTATTATTGTTCGAATGATTAAAGAGGACCTTTGGTTGGCGCGGAAACACTTTCTATCTCGACGGAATGCTACGACCGCACCTGCTCTCTGTCGCACGGTCGAGCCGGGTACCTACACTCCATACGCGACATTCGGATCGGGCCAGCTCGCTTTTTATATCCTTTCGTACAATGATATATAGGATTTTCGCGGGCTCTCGTTCCTATCGAATAAAGGTGTGCTCGATCTTGGCCGAATAAAAGTTAAAGTTGACAAGATCGACACCTCCCGGCTGCTGTATCCAGCTGTGTGACATTCGACTTGTCGAACGGAAAGATTCACGAGATGCGATAACGGGCTTTGGCTGGTTGCGGCGGTACTTACCATTACGTACCGCGACTCGTTTCTCAACGCCCCTATCTATCCGTGTATGTGAATTATTTTTTAAAATCAAAAATGAAACGTAGCTTAGTTATTGGCCATCTCCGATAGTCGACGTAGAGAAGAAACTCGAGTGCCCGATATGGGACAAAGACAGCCACTGCCAACGGCTGTGACTCGATTCTATCGCGCTAATATCGAACAACCTCTCTCGTCTTATCGTTTATCGTTTTCATTTCTCTCTCTCTCTCTCTCTCTCTCTCTCCCTCTCTCTCTCTTTTTTTCTGGTAAGGTTGACGCAACAGTACAAATAAGGAATTGTTGAAAAAAATAAATCTTCTCGGTGGAGTATTGAAATTCCGTATAATTTCTATGATAGAAATGGGACGAGCGATGAGAGAGAGCATAACCGTCACAAAGACAAACAAAAGCGCGATAAGACGCGCGCGCATACTTTTCGACTTACGGAGCGTTCGGGATATATTTTTAAGTGTTTTTTTTCCGTCCAGAGAAGGAAGAAGGAGTGAGCGCGCGGAGGAGAATCGTCGCGGAGAGACGATGCGGCGCAGCATCTGCGTAGTCTCTCGTCTCGGGCGCGAGCACCTGTGTACACCAGGACTCGCTCGTGTGCGTTATTATCTTCTCGTGTGATGCGGCAACGAGAGAATATGTTCGACTTTGTCGTCCGAGTCTCCAAGACACGTTTTGTATCGCATGAAACTTGGATGTTAGCTCTCCCCGGATCTTACACGGTCGTGTTTGGATAAAACGATTAGCGAGAAAGAGCTTCGATATTTTATCGATAGCCGACAAAACGTTACCGCTAGAGAGAATCTTTTTCGAGATACAGGCCTGTGGCTCGTTCGCGAGAAAAATCGATGACGAATTCTCGTAATGTGACGGATATACGCGGAAAGTGAGAACTCTACGAGAGAACGAGTCACGGGCGTTATTTTTTGTTTTGTTATTTATTCTCTTTTAGTGAATGGGCATTGAACTGGCAGGGATCTCGAGAAAAGGTGGAAGTCAGAAAGTCTCTGAAAAAGAAACAGGTCGTACATCTCTCTCGCACGCGCGACTCGGCTCTTTTCTCTCGGTCGGTCTCGAGAGCAGCTCATTGTGTGCCACCTGTTTCCTTTCCTCCTTGTGCCGGTAGAGGTACACCGGTGATGCTACGACCGAACAACTCTCCCCGAGAATATGGGAGCGAGAGAAAAGGGGCAACGCAGAAAGAGATCCTTTATCGTCGACGAGGCGCAGACTCTGGAACGACGACGAGCCGGGCGATGAAAAAAGGACAAATTTGTAGCCGCATCTCGGTGAAAATACTTCCGATACGGCGAGGATCGCGCGACGCGCATCCTGCATCCGTGAGACGTTGTCTCCTAAGAAGCTGCCGGCGAAGCCTACCAAGATAATGTAATTTTTCTTTTTGCGAACGAGACCGAAAGAGAGGTGATTTTTCAACGTTCAACGCGCATCCTCCTCTCGTCGTGAGAGAACAGATTTGAAAGACTTCTTCTCCACCGGGCGGATAGAGAAGCCACTCTCCGCATGCTCAAACTCTCACGGAACAATGTATGACATACCGAAGCGAGCTCGAGAGAGACAGAAGTATATACTACGCGCATCTGCGTGTATATGTATATATGTACGAACAAGTGCCATAACGCCAAAGAGAGCGACGTACGTACGTACGTGAAGCATGTTCCGTGAGCATCAAGAGTGAGCGCGGCTCTGCCTTCGTGACGGCTTCTCGTGATGCCGCGGTGTAATGCACCGTACATGAACGTCCTATGTATATCTATACATAATGGGATATGGCCAGAACGACCGGAAGCGAGCTACCTCTCTTCCCACGTCCACTCGGCGCAGCCTCCCGACCCACGCGTTTTGGCTCCTTATCAATCGTTATCACAACGATTCTAGGGGAAAAAAAACCCTACTTTCCCCAAAATAAATATATCTCTTCTCTTGTGAGAAAAAGATAAAGCGAACTACGGCAAATACGTGCGAAATGGCACGAGGAACGATCGATGATTGTGGCTCGATTATAGATCGTTCGGGAAATGGAAACAGTAATGCGGAAGAAGGCAGTGATGATGGGAATAAAGGAGCGATCGAGTGTATTACTTTGTAAGACCCTCTCGAGCCGTTCCACCTCTATGAGCGAAATTTGCGAGAAAACGGATGAAGGAAAAAACGATAAAGTCAATAGACACGAGGCAAAAGTGAACAGACATTCGCTACACACGTATATATCATAATGAAAAATGATTTATCGGCTACATTGTGATCGAATCGTAATATATAGTAGGAGAGTCGATGCATGAATTATATTTTTTTTCTTATCCCGATACGACACGCGACACGTGCGTGTTCAACTTGAACAAATTCAAAATACGTTATCTCTCTCTCTCTCTCTCTCTCTCTCTCTCTCTCTCTCTCTCTCTCTCTCGCTCTCTCTCTCTCTCTCTCTCTCGTACAATGCGACTGTACACATGTACGATCGTTTTACCTGGTGAAGAACGAAAGAGCCTGCAACGCGGATTACAAGAGATCCCCGAGTCGGAGCATAATAATAAAACAAACGAAAAAAAGAAGGACAGCTTCTCCTTTCTTATGCCCTTCGTGTTTCCCATGGGCGGGAGAGAGAACGAACGAGTCTCTCGACGTCTGTTTCATCTCGGAGAGAGGAGCAGCCGCAGCAGCAGCAGCAGCAGCAACAGCAGCAGCCACAGGAACGGCGTCGCGTAGGAACGTGAACGGATTATCAAATGAGCTTAGGCGCCCGTAAACCCGATATATACTCTTGGTCGACTCTCCGAATGTCAAGAGACCCAGAGACGAGGCTCGACGAGAGGTACAAAATTATATTCGAATGAAAGGCCGAAAAAAATAAAATGTAAAGTCTGAAAATCGATCGAAAGCGTAGAAAGAGGCAGCTTTTTTGAATTGGCCATTCTCGTATAAACGAAAAAAGCTCGAGACGATCGCGTGTAGCGCCAAAGTGCATTAACGACGCACACACACACACACACGTATGTGTCGAAAATACAGTAGGGGTGCTTGGCACGAGACACTCGCGCGTGTCTATCCTTGATGACCATATAATGGTTGTTCTTTTTTTTTGGTTCTTTGCGTGAACGAGGGAGAAGAGCACGATACACCAGTGAGAAGACAGACGGATGGGGGAGCGGAGAAGAAAACGCATCAACGACGCGAAGGTACCATAGAGTTTTTTTTCTTGTTTTTTTGTTGTTGTTTTTTAACGCATGGAGAAGGAGGAGGTGGAGGAGGAGGAGGAGGAAGAACAGGCACAGGTATATTTACACATGCCTGACTCGCTCCGGTGTGCCTCTCGCTTCTCTTTGCCTGCCAGACATCTGTTATGGCCAACTCGCGACGAGAAGAGTATCTCGCGAGAGCGACACAAGGGGAGAGAACCGATCGGGCCTAACGCGTATTATCGTACAATGATTTTACCTTCGCCTCGCTCATACGCTCGAGACCAATACTTTGATACATCGGGTGCTCTTTACGCGCAAACCCACCAATATAAATACATATATACCTCTATAATTATATACGCCTTCTCGTACCTAACATATATTTGATGACATACTGTAACGGATAACCTACATAGGACGACCAATGCTCGCGAGTACAGCGTTACCGACTCTCTGTGGGAGAAGAAACGGGACAGACAGAGAGAGAGAGAGAGAGAGGCATGCTACGTATTAGTAGGACAAGCATGTTCTTTCGACATTTCCGTATCAAAGATACGTGTATTTTATCGACTCACTGGATGGAGAGTATTCGCGATAGCAACAAGTCTACGATTTTGAGGCGCGAAAGAACACACCCCTCCCCACTTCTCTCTCTCACCCTCTCTCTCTCTCTCTCTCTCTCTCTCTCTACTACGTAATATTATCAGATAAAAGAATTTTTTGGACCCAGTCGGGAGAGCGAGACCGGATGGACCATCGCCAGAGACGGCTGATGTCATCGCTTGTTTAAACATGGGTGAGGACGAGCCAAGCGAGAGAGAGAGAGAGAGAGAGAGAGAGAGAGAGAGAGAGAGAGAGAGAGAAGGCAGAAGCGAAAACACCATCGCTCTCACGACAAACAAGAATACGATCTAATCGTCGCTTTATCAGCACGCGTCTTAACTTTTACGAAGTACTCTTAACGTCCAAGATTGGAGCGAATGTGCGCGCGGAGGGATACCAAAGATAATCTGATATGGTGTACGTGCCGTGTTGACACTGCAGCATCACCAAGAATATCAAAGCGACCGATAGAAAAATGAACTCTCCTTTCGCAAATAAATATTCGATCTTTTCGAAAAAAAAATAATCGCGTCCTGGGGTGGGTTTAAACGAATTATCGATAGACAGGACGAAATTGAAGAATGTATTTGTGACGGATCGTGGTGACTATTCTCGGAAAAATTCTGTCGAGAGAGTGTAAAGAGAATGGACGAGTGGCTTGGTAGGCAAAAGGCAATGAATGTGTCCTCGTGGCCGATATTCCGGCCGTTGTAAATTACCGTAGATACGCTCCTCGTCATAACAACGGAAAGTATAGGACGAGGCGTCGAATCGAGGAATGACGAGTTTCCAAGCTAATATTTTTATTTTCTCAAGAGGAATTCGACGTTTGACGAATATACCCGAACAATAAATATATATATATTTTTTTTGGACAATGTTTCGATCGTCGTTGCCGAAAAGTCCGGACAGTCGGCACGAATCAGCGAACGACCGTTTCGCGCGTTTGGCTAATAGGCGTAACGACAGAGTTGACGAAAACAACGTGTCTCTATGACCTTATCGCACGCGGCTTATTAGAAACGTCGGAGAGAAAAGGTGACAGTTATGTAAGTGTAGGGAGCAAACAAGTCGGACGATAATGCGTTTTTGACGCAGCCAATTATTACTACACGCGTATCTACTCGAGTTTAACGTTTAACGCGTTGATCCCGAATAGCGACAAAATGACGAATTTTCTCCTGTCTCCTCTTAACGATGTACGAGCCTTCTATGTAATTAACGACGATATTATCGACTAAAAATAAAATCTCAAAGACGCGGGATGCCTCGTAGATTAAGGAAACGAGAGAGCTCATTCCGAAGCTATTATCGAATTGCACCGTACAAGTTTGACGACTCGAGTCCGTCGCGACTTTAATTATTAACCGATGAGATTATTTGGCTCGAGACGGTCATCCGAAGATCATTAACATTTTTGAAGACGCGCTCGCTCTCCCTCTCTCTCTCTCTCTCTCTCTCTCTTTCTCTCTCTCTCTTTCAATGACACATTAATTGTATTCTCGTGGAAAAATATCTTCAGCCTCTGATGAATGTGATCTTTTCGCAGCCATTTGAGCAAATATGGAAAATGGTAATAAGTTTTTCGAGAGTCAATCGAACGAAGCGATATTTTCGCACTCCGTACCTCTCGATATTCGAGACACAGATAGCTCGGCAACGAAAGAGCATTAGTTGGAGGACAGTGCAAAAGTCTTATCCGAGCGCGTTATCGATCCCCGCTATCGAACGATATACAGTATACATATATGTACGTATGTTGCACATAAGCGATGCGAGGCTAGGAGAGGCCCATCGAGTCTCTCTCATAGGTCAGGAACGAGTAAAAACAAGACGCGCCGTATGTGTAAGAGGAAAAAAGTTCCTCCGAGACATTGATCTAAATTGGCATTGACGCGCTCTCGGATGATCGAGATCGCGAGATAGCATTGACTTCCGTCGATGATCGGTGCTTATGATCGTTTCTCCGTATCTTGGATAAATTTTCAGAAAAGTTTATTTGTTTGCCCCAATTGTTTGAACAATTTTCGTATCGATAATATCGACAATTAGACAGTTAGCTCGACTTTTCTCCATCCCCCCCTCTCTCGTGCAATTCACAACTTTACCCGGGAATTCTAAAGATTCTCTCCGTTTGGCCACTGTCGTAAAATTCATTTGGTCACCGACGCGACAATGTAATAAAAGGGATTAACGAGTTTTCCAAAGAAGGACGAGTCACTTTCTTCGGTAGGTGCATAGTTCCATCTATATATTATACGAGTATACTGCAACTTGAAAGGCCTTTCCTTAATCCGCAATGAGGGCTATATTCCGAGGCGATTCGAGAAACTGAAAGAAAAGAATCATCCAAAGTCGTAAATGACTGTCTCTCGTCGAGAGAGGGAGGGAGAGAGAAAGGAGAGCGCCTTGTGTCGATTGTCTCGTCGCCACAAAACTCTCGCGTAGTTCTCGTCGTCGCGAACTTTTCAACCGCCATCTCGAATTTAACTTTTCGACGAATGCGTACGACTCCAGGTATAAATGAGGCATCTTTGTACCCTGATGACCGTTGCGAACAATATGGTCAAACTTTGTAGGTACGTTTATCTCTCGAATTGTTCCTCTCCTTAGTTCTAATGACGGCAAACACGTCCGGCAATGAATTAAGTATATTACCCGTCCGTTCTGTCGGTAGAATGAAAAAAAGGGGTCGGGGACTCGAGAGTCGCGAGGGTGCTTTTCTCTGGTCCATTCGTAAGTCGAACCAACGGACGGACCTTTTTCGCTTCAGGTAAATTTCGATCTAAAGTCAGGTACGCGCACATGCTACTCGTATCGTGCGATTCTCAAAAACTCCGATCTGACTTTCGGCGAAGGATTTATCAGGTAGACGAACTACCCTCATCCGTATGATCAATTGCCACGGCCGTCGTACGTTTTTTCCTCTCTTTCTCTCTCTCGGTTTCTTCTCGAGGGTCATTATTGTTCGTTATGAGTCTCTAACGGACGTGCGAACTCGCTTTTATAGTTTCTCATTCCCGCCCCGCTAATCCCAAAAATTTCGAAGAAATGCGGCTATTTTCTTGTTGCTTTTTTCTTTTGTTTGATTTACTTTTGGCCGCAACGAATTGGAGCGTCCAATGCGTGATAGAGATTATTGTTCACTCGCAAAGATCCATGGGCTATGGAAACTCCATGGGGGGGAAAAGTGCCGAGGGTGAAAGATGAGGGGAGGATGCAATAAAATTTTGTCAAAGGATAATCGTTGATGGCCCGTTATATGCTTTATGGCCAGAGTCTTCGAAAAACGACACTTTTACCTTTCCTCGCTTTCTATGGGAAAATTTAAAAGAATTTTTTTGCCCGTATTTCTCATCAAGTTTGAGGAAATTGAAGCATATGGGATGGTAAACCTCTCGGACATAACAAATCACGTTCTTCCGTCTGCTTATCTTATTAATCGATAATTATCTTGGCGCGCGTTACATGAACGTTGCCGAGTTCGCGAAGCGGAGAGAGTAAACTACGTACTACGTACGTGTATAACTGTATATACGAGTGAAAATATGGGCAACGAGCTACATATCTCTTTCTCTCTCTCTCTCTATTTCTATATATATATATATATATATATATATGCACAAGACTCTTATTATCCACAACTTTAATACCTTCTCCTCGGCCCGCGATGTGCATTAGATTCCCCTTTGGAGATTCCGGTACGACGAGACTTTTCCTCTCTCCCGGAGAAAAAAAAAAGAAACGCGGATATGTAGCTTTATCCGTCTATTTCTGTATCATCCCCGTGCATATTTGATCAGCCGCGGATATATAATCAATATGTCTATACGAGTATGCTGCAGCGGCTTCGCCGAGTCGATGCCAGGGAGGACGAGGTCGATCCTCGCGCAGACGTACGATACCTACGTGTATTGGTCGAACGAAGAATTTCTCCACGTGGATCTCCCTGGAGAATATGGCAAGCTGGGATGCACGTATCCACGTTCGTAAATCGGTACAAGCCAGAACTCCGAGTGCGAAATCACCAGAGTGCTGTCCAACATAGAATCGCGACTCTTTTTGCCACGGCCCACAGGAGAGATATCGGACAACGGCGTCGAGAGAGCGGCAGCGGGAGAGAAAAAGAGAGAGGCCGGAAAAATGATAAAGAACGAAAGAGAGAAAGAGGGGGAGGGTGATCGCGAGAGAGAAAAGTATAAAGTAGAGGGCGGGGGGGGGGTGAACGGAGCGTCGGCGTACTAGACGAAGGTGGTGTGGTGGTGGTGGTGATGGTGGTGGGAGTTTTAGCCGGGGGTGGGAGGATGTCGGGGAGTTTTGTCCGGCGTTCCCCGACGACGATGCGGCGTTGTAGCCAGCAGCTCGCGAGCTACAGCAGCATCGAGAAAGAGTCGAATAGGCAGACGGGCAGTCAGGCAGAGAGGAGAGAGAGAAAGAAAGAAGAAACAGACAGCAACGACAAGAGCACGTGAAGCATTACGTGGTGCAGAGGGTGGGGATAACCCCCGAGAAAGAGAGAAGAGCGCTGGAAGGGAGAGAGAGGACGAGGGCCGCTGGCACACCTCGAGCTCCCCTGCTCCCCTCTACCGGCCCTCTCCTCGCCCAACCTCGCCCCCCACTCGAGACCAACGAGCGCAACCTTATGCGTTGCCGACTGTAGCTCTCCTGGCTCCTCTCCGAGTGTGTGCGCCAGCAGCAACAGCAGCAGAAAAGGTGGTGGCGGTGGCGGCTCGGCCAGGTTGAGAGAAATTTTCAGAAGCCCGACCGAGTCACTTCTCTTCGGTCCCTCGTGCCGTTGAGGTCGTGTTCGTGTGACATCTCTACGTTTTTCGAGTCTCTGCCTCTCTTTCCACGAGAGGTTTCCACTTATATACATACGTACATACATCTAAACACCCACGCACTGATATTTCGGAATAACGGGGATGAGAGTGACCATATATTTACCTTTAATACAATAATTACGATTCATTAGTTTACGAAGAGAGACGAGTGTCGGTGTGTCTCCTAGTCTCGGGTGCTTATTATCATTAATCCTTTATAAGGTATCGACGATTAATATATTTATACATATATACTACATATACATGAGTTTGTTTGCGAGTGTGTCACTGCCGAGATACGAACAATACCGCGAATGATTTAGTGACAGTTGTGCCAGCCGATCTCCTTTTTTTTTCTTTTCCTTTTTGATTTTTCGAATCAACATTACGTCGAGATGAATAATTCCGGGAGTGTACAATCTCGAGCCGGCAGAATCGTCGCAAAGATCGAGGATCGAGATTCTGTTATCCGGTGAAATTTTGTTGAGACAGAGAGGGACAGTGTATCGTGCGTGCGTGTGCGTGTTCGTGTCACGGTGGGAGCGACACCTGCCCTACGATAAACGTATCGATACGGCGTCAATCATCTCGCAACGCGTGCCCGAGACACGACCAAATCGTGCCAGATTTTTGGATCGCGTCTCGATCAACGACACCAAGACCATTTCATTTTTTTCATCTCACGATTTCGTTATTCGTGACACAGTGTGCTCCGAGAGATCGTTGTTATTCTTTTTGTTTACGTGAGAAAAAACGAGGTCAAGGTGGACGGTGAGAAATAAAAGCGAGGTATTTCCTTGAGGAAGGAGCTAGCGAGAGAGAGAGAGAGAGAGAAAGAAAGATTCGATAATCGGTGAAGCTGCACGAAGAATTCGCGCCCCCCGTGTTTATCAATCTCAATGACCCGAGAATAATCTACCACTGGCAGAGGTCACACCGGCATGGATTACTCCACGAAAGGTACGTAAATATCATTGTCATTTATTTTTCGTTTTCTGCCGATTCTTTTCTCGCCAACACGATCGCGAGAGTATTCCTCGAGACAATTAGCGAGAAAAGAAAAAGTTAAGGACGATAAGATTTCGAGAGATCGTCGATGCGCGATACCGACGATGATTCATACGTATTTTATTCTTTGCAAAAATAATACTGACCCAATTAGCCAATGTAATCGAGACACCACTCGAGATTCAGCGTCAGAAATTTTTTCTTTCCCTCGAAAACTAGCGTGACGGGTGATAAAACGTTCCTACATTGTGTATTCGTCCTTTGGAGAGCGAAAGAGAGGGGGGGGGGGGGGGAGAAACAGCTCGAATCACAAAAGATACGAGAGAAGACGCGCAGCAGTTCCATCTCTCGCTTTACACGAAATGTATACAATGTATATATATGGATGGATTAAGACGTATATGTATGAGAGGAACAATGTCGAGGCATATACAGTAATCGAGGATGTTTTGACGCGATACATGGATATACGACGACGAATCGATCTCTTCCGTCGAGCTCGGTGCCACGAGAGAGGCTTCATCCTCTTTCTTTCACGTACGTTTCATCGACCATTTCAATAATCTCGAATCTTCGTCTTCGTTTCTCGGCCTTGGACTAAGATTCCAAACACGGGATGACGACAGAGTCGAAGGTGGGGAGATTACGAAGGATTCGAGGAATTACGCGAGACTCTCTCGATTCCGCGTACGAGAAGATACGCGTATCGGCTCGAGAATCGAAGGACGCCGCTAAATATTAAAAATCGTTTTTTTTTTATATCGTTTCAATGCGCAGAGGCTGCGAACGGGCGATAAAGTTCTAGTATCTCTGATGTTCACACACGCACACAGAGATGTTGGAGAGATAATAATACGGAGCTGGCTCACTCGGATCTAAAATGACGTGTCCTCGAGACATTGTAATCTCATAGAACGGTCATTCGTAAGACGGAGAAAAAAAAAAGGAACGAGTGATCTCGTTTCGAGCCAAAGAAGAGATGCGTGTACAAAAACAAACACGGTAGCCGACCAAAGGGACGAGCTTACTTCGAGATAAGGACCTTCTCTCGTTCTCTTTATCGTAGTACTAATTCCCTCTGGCTCGCGTGAGAAAATCTGTTATTTTCCATCTAATCGACGAGACGAAAGAATGGCGTCTACGGGGGATGCGAGCAAAGTCCGCGGCGTCATGTCGTCTCGACGCGAGAAACCGAGGGGGTGGCTGTTCGAGACTCGAAGGGTCGTTTGACTGTGGCCGGGTAAAAATGAGAATCAGGGCGTGGCGTGTACCGATGTTGCATGCCCTGCTTCTCCCGTACCTTTTGGGATTCAACCCCGTTTCTCGTCGTCCCGGAGTTGCTCCCCCGCTGTTGGCGGAGCAACACACCCCTAATAGCACATAATAGATTCGTACAGGGGTTGTTCTTTCGTATACTTAAGTCGTAAATATATATATAGATGATGCATTTGCGCATGTAAGTATAGGGAGAATCCGTGAAACTCAAACGTTATTAAATAGAGCGGGGGCGTAACGTGGACCGAGGGACGCGCCGCGTTCGCCATTTTGAGATAATCTAGGTGTACTACGCGAGCCGACGAGGATCGTTGAGAGAACAAAGTTTTATGGCTGACCGAGTTTATCGACGCAATGCGCCTTATCTCTGACGTGTACGAACGAGAGCCTCGAGAATACGCTTTGGAAACGAGAGAAGGACCTCTGCAAACAAACTTCCGGTTCGTGACGCGACACGTGAATTAGCCTCGACTATAAGTTTGAGGAATAAAGGGCGTATAAGGTGTACGTAACAAAGCCAGAGCGTACCTATATGTACACGCGCTTCCGGACTCGGTGTGTCTTTCGATCGCGCGTTATACGTACAGGTACCGTAACGATCGAACGATCTTCCACGTAGCTCGTCGCTGACTCGAAAGGGTCGTCGAGACACGTTGCTCGTACCAGCGATATTATATAGATTAAGTTTCTATAGACGGAAGACGGGGGTTGACCGCGCGGGGAACGGACGGCTTTTGCCTCTGTAGGCCACTATACGCGAGAAAACACTTGGCGCGTATAAATATATAAATCCGTCTTATGCGCGTGTACATCGGTGTGGATTTGCGAAAAGTGCATATGCTTCTATAACCTATCTTTGGCATGCGTCAAGGGGCGGGTTACGTAGCCACAGTGTCTTGTACATGCGGAGAAACTCGGTTGGGCCACGTATGAACGTTTGATATTTTCCGCACGCTCCTTTATAGATATCCGCCAATGCGACGCGGCCACCTTCAAACGAATCGGCATTAAAACCGCTAGAGTCTTTCTCCCTCTTACTCCCTTTAACGCTTCTTCAATGGACGTATCAAAGTGACTCGGAGCTATGCGCATACGGTTTATGATAAAAGACACGAGTGCGAGCTAACTGTGTCATCCCTCCGATCGATCCATTCGCGAGACTATTTCCTCTTGCGTTTGGATCGTCGGAGAGGGAAACCCCGAGAGAGAGAGAGAGAGAGAGAGTAAAAGATACTCTCGACTGTGTAGCGAGGAAAACAGAAATATTTCATTATTCGGAACGATGTAAAAAATATCCGAGATTAGTCGAAATCGTGGCTCCCTCTCTCGTTTTTATTTGAAATCGGCAAAGAGGAGAGAGATACACAATACGTATATGTAGATGTATATACGGAGGGGAAGAGGGCAAAGGAGAGCGTACGTTCGCCGGGTGAAACACGCGATGCGTGCGTTACGCACCCGCGAGTGCGTGAGCTCGGGCCAACGCAAACACCAACGGCGAAGTGGTCGTTACTTTTTTTATCATTTTTTATTCTTCCCCCTGAAGAGACCAGACCGACGGACAGACGCACACGTACGTATGTGCGCGCATAGGGCTGGGGGGGCGGGGAGTGAGGGTGGATGGGGGTTCCGGGTGGGTGAGTCCAAGGTTGTCAGGGTTACGACTCTCGAAACACATGTGCAAGCTGCTCTACGTAGATACGTATTTACGTTCGCAACACACCTATATAGATATAGGTATATGCGGCACAGGACGAGAAGGGGGTGGGGGAGCGATCATCCTGCCTGTGCCGCTGTTGGGTTTTATGTGTTCCTATATATATCTACGCCACCGTCCTCCTATGTAGAACCGCCATTTTCACTTCGCGTTTCTCCTCGGGCAAGACGCGGCGGCGGCGGCGGCGGCGGCGGCGGCTGCGGCGGTGGCGCCGGGTGAAGAGCGTAGCGAAGCGAGAAGAGCAGCGAACGAAGGATCTTCGTTCGCCGCTCGAGACCTCGACAAACGGAGATACGGAGCGAAAGAAGAAAACCTCCTGAATTCATGGTTATAGCTATAGTCGAGGATGGGTATAGTAGTGGGAGAGAGGACAGAAGCTGCGAGAGGTGTTGCGAGGTCGTTTCTCCAGCGAGCGGGCGAGCGAGCGAGCGAGTGAGAGAGAGGTCGAGACTGTGATTGCCGGAAGCCGATTGGCGCGCTTTCAAAGTCTGATGTATACGAGGATAGGGAGAGGGAGAGCAGAGCAGAGCGCATAATCTCTTCGAGGAGAGAGGGGTGGCTTTCAGGAGGGGACGAGGCTCAGCACGAGATAAAAGCTCGAGAGATGAAGACTAACCAATAGAAGGTAGGGGCAACGCCCCCGCTCGCTCTTTATCCCCACCACATGGAAAACTCCAAGAGCGCAGCATCCCACACTCGCCCCTCGTTCTATACTCGATATATATACTCTCCCGTATGTATTAATGTCTGCTGTACATAGAGACTCGCCGGAGTCGTGTTTGTGGATACTCGTCGCTCGGGTCACGCGAATCGAGGCATAATGTGCGCATGTGCTACTCGTGACCGCGCCGATCAGCCTCTCTCTCCCTCTCACTCTCTCTCTCTCTCTCGTATATACAGGTACTTTACATAGCCACGTATATACAGAAATATAGATGACGAGAATGATATCGAAACAGCCGATCGGTTATTTCTCATAGCGGGAAAAGTGGTGGGGAGAAGAGGCACCTCGTTCAATTCCTGCCGTGGATTATTTCGTCCTCGCGACGAGAAGCCTCGTCGTTGAATATGTCTATTATTTTTCCATGCGATGTGTATGTACTACGAGAAACAGTTCCAAGGAATCCAAGGCTAAGATAGCGTACATAAACGAAAGATCGATACAGCGAAATTTCTTTCGCTCCATCAAGTGTGTCCAGCTGCTTAATTATTCAATACGAGGCATTATATCGGAGGAGCACGTTCGTACTTTCGGCTTATGTATTATCGTGATTGCTACTCGTCTTTCTGTCTCTTTCGCTATCTTCTATCGGTCCCTTGACAAGCAGAAGCTAACTATCTGACTGACGCTCGGGTCGCGTCGTTCTTATTTCACGTGTTATTCAGGAGGGAGTTTTCTTTTTTCTTTCTTTACTCGTCGATGTACAAGTCCCTTGCACTTATATCGTGACGTGGGTTCGACCAAGTAAATATTCACATATTTATGCGGATTTATGGCTACCTGAAGCAAGTTATATCGTGAAATGTGTGTCACGCGTAGTTGAGACACGAGACTACGATTTAAACGATTGTATTATATTTTTTGGAGCCAGTACCTACTACAAGCTTAGATTATTCATGAATATTGGAATATTTGCACCGACTCGCATAATGGAATGAATCGATAAATATAATGAAAAATTACGCGGAAATTTCATTGACGAGAGGAGAGACGTACCGTCGCTTGTCACTTTCAACGAGGGATTAGTGACTCGCAGATTCGGTGGTACAACGATTTCTAAAAAGAATCGATATCTTGCGATTTTCACTGCGATTTCCGTGGTTTCCGAATCAATGAGATAACCTCCGACTTTACGTGATCTTTAGTGATTCCTAGCCCGATTTCAGATGAAATGGTTCACTGATTTCTCGAGTGACTAACCCCTCGACTTTCAAGGTTCTCTCTCTACGCGTTCTACAATATTTATCTCATGGAATCTGACGCTTCTGTAGCGCGCGAGATCGGCACGACGTTTTGTGTTATTTGCGATAAGAATATGACACGATCGATCAAATCGATCTCGTTCCAACTTCGCGAGTCACTCTTATAACGCGCGATGAGACACAAAAACGTTTCCTCTACTCTCGAGAATTATTTTCCCAGCACAAAACAGACAGCTAATAAATTTAGAACGTAGCGTTGAATATAATACGCTAGCCTTTGTACGTAGGTATAATAGTTGAGCGTGTAATGCTCGCACGCATGATTCGCGGTACCGACCACCCAACGCACGAATGAAAATCCACCTGCCGGCGCTACCGAGCGCATCATTATCTCCGCGCATCCGTAACCCCCCGGTATTCGAAACGTGGATTCTTTTTGTAGATAAAGGAGAAAAATAATACATTTCGAAGTAGGGAAAAAATTGGAAAAAATAAATTCGTTTGAAAGTGAGGAACGAGGAGGAGCTCGAGCGCGCTCGTGTACACGCTTATTGCGGTTAAAACGCGTCCGCGAGGTCACCGATAAATGTTATTGTCCCGGCGGCATCTCCGGTCTCACACGAGCTACAAGGCGCTCCCCCGTATGTGCTGCTACGTTCCCGTTCCCGACTTCCGGAACACGTCAGATACTTCTCCACGCCGGCTGCTGCGGAGACTCGTGGCTTTCCGCACTACGACGCTATACGCTTCTGTGTGTCCCATACGTGCAACATACACGGGTTATAGTCGATCGCGCGGCTCATCGTCTTTCTTTCTTTCCTCCTCGGGAGGAAGATCTGTCGCAATACCCGCCGAGATAAACATCTATTCGCGGAAGACGGTGTGAAAACTTTTGCGGAATATCGGGACGAATATTTATCGCGACTGCATATAATAATACTCATCCTCGTCCGAGATAACGATCAAAATAGCAATTCGAAAAGCTTATCTTGTGGAAGAATATCTATCGCGTTCTCGAAACAAAACGAGATTCTTCATCATCATCGTCGAGACTGAATCATTGACTTCCCGTCATTCGATTCGTTCGTACACGTTCGTTATTGTTCAACGGAAAAAGATCGTGAATACGAACTGAAAGAAAAAAGAAACGAAATATCATATGCACGAGGAAAATCGAGTCGGCTCGACCGAGAGAAGGAAACATCGGGCGAAAGATTTCACGAGTAACGAGAGATGTTCCAGAAAGTCCCAGACCGCGAGACATCCTCTCTTTCGCCTCAAGATCGAAACGTGTCGCTGTATTTATATAGCGGGATGGGGCTGGGAGGGGAGATCGCGCGGTCTCTCTCCTATATTTCTGAATCTCGACAAGTGGATATGGTCAGTGGTCAGGCTGAGCTCTTACGTACTTAATCATTATCTCCGCCGTTAGGAAGTCTACCGTTTCGACGAGTCTGTACATACGTATACGTATATTCGCGCGCGTGTGTACGCGTGCCCGCGACTCGTACCATTAATATACCACCAGATGCATGAAAAACAAGATCAAAAATAAGATCGTAGTAAGTAGGAATGGACTCACCAATAATCGGTTCGTCCTTTTGCGTTACAGTGACGACAGTGACGGCAGCAGCATCGGCAGCAGCAGCAGCAGCAGGAACGACACACGCCATCACAAAACACTCTGAACACAGATCGAATAATCGTCACAGTGGTGATACACAAGCGGATGCAGGAGCATCGTTGGTACGTAAATCGTCGTGAGATTTGGCGCCGACGAAAGGTCGACGAAAAATCAAGAAATTATTCAAACCTATATCGTTTGTTTGTTGTTTTTCTCTGAAATAGACATTGGATCAACAGGAAGCGGCTTATCCCTGTCCAGCCTGTTCGATAGTACTGACGACCTCGCGGGATCTAACGAATCATCTGCGCGGCCACAATTCACCACGCAGTACCGATTACAGCGGCGAAGACGATTATTCCTGCGGCGTTTGTCACAAGGTCTTGTCCTCGGCGAGTTCCCTCGACCGTCACGTGCTCGTACATTCGGGCGAACGTCCCTTCAAGTGCAAATACTGCGAAATGGCGTTTACGACCAACGGTAACATGAACAGACACCTGAGAACGGCGCACGGTGGACTGTCGCCGCGGGAAAACGGTTACACGGATTCCGAAGCGAGCAGCGATTCGGAAAAGCCGGCCAAGAGACGCCACGTCGAGGAGTACAACAACAACGAGATCGCGAAAAGAGGCTCGCCCGATTTCATCGATCAGATCGAATCGCCGAGTTTCGTCGCGAAACGCAAGTGCCCCGATTTCACGGACGACAACGATAATCAGAGAAGACACAAGATTCTATTGAACAACTCGAGGACCGAGATAAAGGCCGACGCGATCGAGACCCAAAAAGCACCGGTTCACAATTGTCCGGTATGCGGTAGATTGGACTTTGCGACGAGTGCCCTCCTCGAGGCCCATCTCGAGAGAAACCATCCCGAATTTCCAGCAAAGTGCGATCCCTGCAATCTCTCCTTCAAAAATCATCGCGTCCTCAATCTTCACAAATACATGAAGCACATCGCCGAGAATTCGTTCGGAAATAACGCAAGAAATCTACGAAATTCCGTCGTCGGCTTTCACGATCTGACTTTCGTTGATTTCTCGTCGGACAAGTTCCCGGCGATAGCCCGTGCGGTCTGCGAACAATCGTTGCACCGTCCCGCCTCGGGCGAGATCGCCAAGTTTCAATGCGGCAAGTGTCTTCGGGCTTTCCCGTGTCGATCGGCCCTCGACGCGCACGAGCTTGACTGTGGCACGAGCCATTCCCAGGCACGAGTCTACGTCGACGATCAGTCGAGGAGGGACGATTTCTTCGCCGGTCTCGATCTACAGAACAAAGCCGCCCTGAACGAGGCCAAGGAGGGAAAGGATCTCGCCGACATACAGAGCATTATATCGGTTACGTCGGGACCGATATTGCAAAACTTTCCGCGCTCGGACGCTAGCACACCCGAACACCAGATCAAGATGAATCCGAACGTGAGCTCCTCCGGCTCCTCCGGCACACCCTCCTCCGAGTATCACCAGGAGGAGGAGGCGCAGGACGCGTTCGCCGCCGAATTTCGCAAGATGAAGCTCAAAGGCGAGTTCCCGTGTCGACTGTGCACAGCGGTATTTCCAAATTTGCGAGCGCTCAAGGGCCACAATCGCGCCCACATGGGGGTTGGACCGGGTATGCCTTATCCGTGCAACATGTGTCCTTACACGAGCACCGACAAGGCAACCCTCGTCAGACACCTGCGATCTCACAACGGCGATCGTCCCTTCGAGTGTTCTCTGTGCAACTACGCCTTCACGACCAAAGCCAATTGCGAGAGGCACGTGAGAAATCGTCATGGAAAGCTGACGCGCGAGGATATTAAGAGCGTTCTCATTTATCATCCGAGCGAGGACTACACGAACGACGGCTCCCTCGACCGATCGTCGCCGCGCGGCATTCGCGACGACGCCCGCAAGACCCTCGTCTATCCGAGCGAGAGAGACGATTACGGGCAGAACGTTTATTCGGGATTGTCACTCGAGACGAAGCACGAGCTTGGCAACGTGTCGGACGATGGACAGATCCGCCCGATGTCGTTGCAGTCGCTTCGGGCGATGCAACTCGGACGTTACGACAAGTCCGATATTTTCTCGAGAATACCGAGTCACGCTGGAATTCATCCGTTGGAACTGAGCCACCGAATGAACGAGGAGGAGCAAGATCGGGAGGAGGAGGACGAAGAGGTGGAGGAGAGGAGGAGGAGCGATAAGTCTCGGATCGAGAACGTGGCCCAGTCGGATTATAGTGGAAAGCACGAGGAGGACGGGGACGAGGAGGACGGGGAAGACGGGGAGGAGGAGGAGGAGGACGAGGCAAACTCGAGATCGTCGGAGGACGACGAGAGCGTCTCTCTAGTCAGCGATACCAAATCGGACGTTATTCACCAAAGAGTTCAAGCTAGTCCGATCGATCTGAAAAAAAGCGGAGCAGCGACGGCGGCGGCAGCGACGACGACGACAACGACGACGACGGGCACAACAACAACGGTCCTTCCGGTCGGCCTCAAGCCCGGTGGGGCCTCAGCCGGGACCGAGGACGCGCCCCTCGATCTCTCCATGGACGTTCTCGATCTCAGCAAAAAATCTAAAGGAAATGCGATCCCGACGAGTTCACCCGCGGCGGCGGCGGCGGCGGCGGCGGCGGCGGCGGCGGCGAACCCCGACGCCGAATTTGGCAGAAATCAGAAAGAATTTTACGACGCGACGAATCAATTTTTATTGACTCAGGCACTTCTGAAAGCCGGACAGGCAGGAAACCCCGCAACGTCTCTGGAAGCTCTCTATGCCAATGCCCACATGATTTATCGAAATTTCGGAGGTTTCTCGGCCGCCGGCGTGGGAGCCGGTATATTACCGCCTTATCTCTTCAATCCTCACATGTTCGGACAAGACTTTGTGATGAAGGACAGACTGCAAAAGGAATTGGTCAGGGGTTTGCAACTGACGAGTGGCGGCACACTAGTCGAGCCACCGATCGGCAATACGGCATTCGCCGGTGCTTATCCACCCGGTAGAGACATACCGGTACATTCGATGGCCGAGCAGACCGATTACGCGAAACTCATGTCGTCGAAATTACCAACGAAGATGGTGAGCCCGCGGGAAAAAATGGACAATAGCCAATCGTCCAATTCCGTTAAAATGGTCATAAAGAACGGTGTTCTAATGCCAAAACAGAAACAACGAAGATACAGAACCGAGAGACCGTTCACGTGCGAGCATTGCTCCGCGCGATTTACCCTCCGAAGCAACATGGAGAGGCACATCAAGCAACAGCATCCGCAACACTGGAGTCAAAGACCACGCGGTGGTCACTCGACCAGAGGACGCCCACCCGCGAATCCACCGACTCTTCTTCACAATGCCAATCATCACACGAGCCAACAGTTGGCGCAATCTTATCCGAATATTTTGCCCAAGATCGGCCAATCCACGACCAGTTTAAATTACGAGAAGCACTCGATCTCGGATCAGGTAAAGTACGCGATACTGGCTCAACAGCTCAAGGGTAGCAAGATCGAGGAGAACGATACCGAGGAAGAGTTGGTCATCGACGAGGCCGCTCAGGAAATGGAAAGCCACGAGAACGAGCACGACGACGCGCAACGATCCACGAGTCTCCTCAGAGGAAAACTCGAGGGCAACGATTTGTACAGAGATGTTGCGGCGAGACAGCAAAAAGCGTCGGAGATGATTAAAAAAAATTCTGCCAAGGTGGAGGAAGAGAGCGCAGACCGGGCGGAGATGGCCAAAACGACTGAGAAAAATTATCGTGATACGATCGACGTGAAGATCGAACCCGAGGAGCAGCGCGACGAGGACATGAAGGATTGCGTGCCGAGCGAGCTCTGCGTCGCGGAAATTACCAAGATCGAGCAATCCTCCCGAGACGGTATGAGCGAGAAGAACGAGGACGCCACTGCCGATCTAGCCAGTGTCTCGGAATTACTGGACAACGCCTCGCAGCAGTATCAACAATTTCAGCCTCAGTATATGAGCGACGAGGAGGGCCTCGTTGCCTCGACGAGCGATTGCAATAATTCTGGAAGCGACGAAAAATCTGATTCCGTAAATTCGGCCAATTCCACCAACTCCACGTCGTCCAAGAAAAAGAAGAAGAAGAAGAAGAAGATGAAAAAAAAGAAATCCGCGTACTCGATGGCACCTAACCGGGTCATATGTCCGTACTGCGAGAGACCGTTTCCCTGGACCTCCTCGCTCAGACGACACATTCTCACACACACGGGACAAAAGCCCTATCAGTGTGTCCACTGTTCCCTCCTCTTTACTACAAAATCCAATTGCGATCGTCACCTACTAAGAAAACACAAAAACAACGCGAATAAGATTCGTCGTTTGAGAAATTCTTCATCCCCCGATACTCGGGAGCGACTTTCCAATAACAACAATAACAGTAGTAACAACAACAACAACAACAACAACAACAACAGCAGCAGCAATAATAACAACAACAACAGCGCGAGCAGCACGTTCGCCATGAGGAACGTGCCCGAAAGGCCGTACAAGTGTAATCTATGCCCTAGCTCGACCTTCTCGACACTGGGTAATCTGAAGAAGCACAAATCCTCGAAGCACTCGAGGGGTACAAAATCACGTCCGGAATCACCGGTAACGAGCGAGCCGCAAAACAGCCCAATGACTTGCAACAAACAGAATGATCAGAGCGGCTACGAGAGTCAGTCATCGAGTATCTCCGAAAATATGGACCACCACGTGGATAAAATGGAAACCGTTGAAAATAGCGAGGTGAGTTGCGCGAATACTACGACCGAGACGAGGGTCAAGGTGGAACCTGCCGAGAACGTTGATTCGACAGAATCGTGCGAAATCCCGGGGGATAAGGAGAATTCGGAAACGATGGAGCAGGAAGACGGAGAAAATGCGGGGAACGCCGAAATACCGGATAACTCAATGTCGTTGGAGAATGCACCGACCAAGAGCAACGAAGCCAGCCTACCGACGACAGCGACGACGAACGAGGCATCGAAATCTCGACGACCGTCGCCGCGTTCGTCCCCTGGCCCGACCGACGCACCCTTCAAGTGTCATCTGTGCGACAGCGGATTTTCCGAGCGTCAAGATTGCCTCGAACACATAAGAATCAATCACACGAGATCCTACGAGATTCTCGTTGCGAAAGGTGCTCTCGACATGGACATCGAGACTCCGGAGGAACAACAACAACCACCATCGTCGTTGCAACAACATCTGAGCGACGGAGAGGAAAAACGCGGCAGATTTCCCGACTACAGTAATAGAAAGGTGAGTCATCGTTGTCTGTCGTCAGCTCAATTCGAAGAATTCGTTCGGGATAAAGACGTAAATAAATGCGTGTGATAATGATTTCAGGTCGTATGTGCATTCTGCATGCGTCGCTTCTGGTCCGCGGAGGATCTTCGTCGACACATGAGAACTCACACGGGCGAAAGGCCGTTTTCCTGCGACATATGCTGTCGGCGTTTCACCCTGAAGCACAGTATGCTCCGACATCGGAAGAAGCACGAATCCGTCGATTCGATGATGTACGTGGGTACGAGCGGTGACGAGGAATCCGCACCGTCCCAGCCACCGACGATAACACCCCGCAGTCAGCAACAGCAGCAACAGGCATCGATGCTCAATACTACGAGCTGCGACTCGAGGATACAGGAAAGAGTATCTCTGCCGACGGTCGCGACTGTCGCGACTGGCGACGCGGCACCCAGTCCCCTCATGAGATTCAATCCTTACGAAAAATTAACGACTCTCACGGGAAAATTGGCCAATGCTCAGCACAGTTTTCACGCGACCGAGGGTCCTGACACGGAAAACGATCTCATCTCGAATCTTCTTGGGATTCGCGACAAGAGCATAATCGACAAGGTACTTCAAGCATCGGCCGATGACGCTGCTAAGCTTCTCGGTGTCAATAGAAATCACGATTAAATATCGTGGAGTGGAGGACGAATGAGAGAGAGAAACAGACAGACAGAGAGAGAGAGAGAGAGAGAGAGAGAGAGAGAGAGAGAGAAAGAACGATCGAAGCTCGTCGAGGTGATGTACAAAGAAAAGAAAAAAATTCAATTAATATGATAACGTAAGCGGAGTGACTCGTTTCGACCTCTCACGTCGCGGTGGGGTCAAACCGAGCGTTCACCCCCCGAATCTCGTTCACGATCGTGCCTTACAGATTCTATTAGATCCGCCGCGCGTTGATCGACCGAAAAAAGGTCGTTGCTTAACGAGCCGATGCGCGGTCGGGCATTTCCCGGGTTTATAACTGCGTAGAGAGAAAAAACAAACTTGTGGGGCAAATCGCGCCCGTTGAAAAAAGTAAATTAATTAAAAACAAAAAAAAACTTAAATTAATTAAAAGCAAAAAAAAAACTTAAATTAATTAAAAACAAAAAAAAAACTTAAATTAATTAAAAACAAAAAAAAACTTAAATTAATTAAAAACCAAAAAAAAAACAAAAAGAAACAATAAGCTAAATAGAGAACGGTCCGAGTCGATGGTTCTTCCAGAAGAGACAAAACGCACCGAAAGGAGCGTCACTACGACCTCTCTGTTTCTTCGATCCATCGTAAAGTACGGAAATTTCAAAAGATCTGACTACGCGAATCCGACCTCATTGTGCAAATAATCGATCGTGCGAAAACAAATGTCGAATCTTTTTGTTTTTTCTCTTCGTCGGTTGTGTGCCTATATTTCATTTATCTTCGTACGTGCTCCGTGTGCGTGTGTGCGTGTGCCCGTGTTATTTTCTCAACCATACTATGTAGTACGTAAGTCTGTATGCAATAGCGTGTGCGTGCGTATATGTATATACTACAGGTTACGATAATATATCGATAGACGCGCTACGTATCATAATGATAAACGAAACAAACAAAAAACAGAAAGAAGGTAATAGTGGCGTGTGTCGCCACAGCACATTGAAAAATAGAGGTGTACTTGGAAGTGATACGGCGTCGTGCGGATGGACAAAAAATGGGGTGTCGAAGCGCGCTTCATTGAATTAATCCTATCGAATGGTACGATTCTCGATTCGACGCGAATCTTAGTTTAAGAAGAAACAACAAATTGTACGTCTCGCGATCGGCTCACGAGGGAAACATCCCCTCGCGGCGGCACTGACCCCCCCGCCTCTTCTCAATAGTAGAAAAATATCGCCTAGCTGAAAATATTATAGTTTTTAGGATCCCCCGAATACATACGTACATATATAGTTTATATTAACGATGAAAAAGAAAAAAAAAAAAAAGAAATCACCAAGCCGCCGGGGCTATCGCGAGACGCTAGATTGTACTTGAATCCAAAGAGAAATGTTATAAGCAACGATTAAAAGGGAGAAAAAACGGTACTATAGCCATACGCGTATTTCGGTTCTACATTTATTGAGTTTTTTTTTCTTTTTTCGTTCGATGCATTAAGATTGCAATTATTCGAAGGTGCGCTTAATCATTAAGTTTTCTTTTTGTTCGTTTTTTTGTTCTTATGATTCTTCTCTTAACTCGAATATAACGATAGCGACAGTAATAATAATCAATAATAACATATGCTACTTGATTCGACTATTCGAGCGAAAAAACGACATGGAGCAATACGAAAAAGAGAGTCTATAGTATGTAATTCATCTATATTTTATTGTCCAAGAGTTTCGTGTCGTATGTAAATAAACGAAAATAATCGTTGATTATTATATTTCGAATCCTCCGGACGAGATAATGATATTTAAAAAAAAATGCAATTATACCAAATATTGGCCAGGCTTGATGGAGCGCGGATATTATAAACAGTTGAAAGCTCCAAATAAATAAAATGGTACGCGATAAATAAGATGATCGAGGGTCCTCGGCGGAAACTTTGTCATCTTAAAAAAACGTATCGTTCCCTATATCGATCGTGTATCTCTTTCCATCTATCTCTCCCTCTCTCTCTCCCCCACTATTTCTAAACACGTACCATTTTCCGTGACTCGTATGATTTATTTATTCTTTTATATTTAATACGCGGTTGCGCACGACGAAGTGTGCTAACCGGATTCAAAAGGATGGCCAACTAGCTACAACCGCGATCGAGAATAACCCACAAACGGTTTAAAGAAAAGAAATCGACGAAAACCATTATTCATTCTCGATCGCGGTTCTATGTACGTATATTTATGAGTATACCAATGGTCGATGCGACATATCATACGCTGCTGTAGCGTTATCTCCTACGATATGATACATCATTATGTAAACAAAATAAAGAAAAAAAAAAACTATTTATTGAAAAGAAAGAAAAAATCGTTCGAATCCGGCTGTCGAACGAGACCATGTCTTTTCTCCCTCTCGAATCCGCAAACTATTGACATTGTAATGCTATGAAAATAAACATTGTAACTCGTACGTAAACGATTGCGTTGTACCCTCGTTTGAATTTTACGTAATAATGATAATAATAATACTAATAACAGTACTATTAATAATCATAATAGACAATGTAAAACGAAACGTCGCTTCTGATTTGAATTTATTTACCCCTACTGCATCATGCGCCGAGCTCTCGTATCTTTAAAAAAAACCGATGGCTTTCGAATAGAAAAGAAACGAAAAAGAAAAAACAAAATAAGAGGCTCAAACGTCAAAAGAAACATACGTGTATCGTACCGCGTCTTCTGACGTTGGTCAAACGAAAAATGGAGTTGCCGTTTCGGGACGCAAAATCATCGAGTAACTGAGCCAAATTGTGGCGGAAAATCAATATGGTCGAGAGACGAGGAATGAGCGATCGGCAGCGTAACGTATCGTCGCCTCGAAACGCGTATTCGTACTTCTATCCTACACTCGAAGCTAAAATGGAAGGTGATTTTCTGACTTGCTTATATCGACGATTGAACCAATATAATTCAGAATCGCGATGTCGTCTCAAGGATCTTCCAGCATCGTGTACGCTCATCCCGATCTCACGTGCATCTTCGAGTGCATAAAAAATAAATTTTACTTTGCCACATTGGCAACTGGGAGAAGAGAGATTCGAAGCACATCGGCTATTCATCTTTTCAACATCGACAACGAGCTCGTTTACAACAATTTTTACAACGATTTTGGCCCCCTCAATCTTGCCTGTCTCTACAAGTAAATAAAACCTACGATTTTTTCCTCTTTGTCGCCTTATCATTTCAAGAATCTCGATAAAATTGATGAAAAAAAACATACGCACACACACACACACACACACAGATATTGCTGCAAGGTGAACAAAAAACTGAAAAATCCTACCAACAAGCACAAACAGATAGTTCATTACACATCCCAGAATCAGCAAAAGAGAGCGAACGCCGCATATCTTGTGACATCCTACGCCATTCTTTATCTCAAGAGAAATCCAAGAGATATTTACGCGAATCTCATGGAGGCTATCGGAAAATCATTGAAACCCTTTCAGGATGCATCAATGGGTGTCTCTATTTACAACATAAGATTGCAAGGTACGAGAACAGCCTATCGTTGAAGAAAATAGAAAGAAAATATAATGATAAGAAGGCCCGAAAAAATTCGCCGCTTATTTGCAGACTGTCTGAACGCGATTCGGAAAGCCGTGGCTTTCGGTTTCTTCAATTTCGACGACTTTGATCTTGCCGAGTACGAGAAGTACGAGCAGATGAGATACGGCGACCTCAATTGGATGCTACCGCAAAAGTTTCTTGCATTTACGGGCCCGAGTACGGAAATAGGAACCGCCTATCATCCCCCCGAACATTACCTTCAATATTTCGTGAAAAACGATGTGATTGCGGTCGTAAGACTCAATCGAAAATCGTACGACTCGGCGAGATTCACGAGAGCCGGAATTGCTCATTACGACATGTTCATGCCGGACGGAACTGCCCCACCGAGGAATATTCTCAATGATTTTTTGCAACTTGCCGAAACGACGGATGGACCAATAGCCGTTCATTGCAAAGCTGGACTTGGAAGAACGGGATCGCTAATTGCCGCGTACATCGTCAAACATTACGGGATGTCGGCTAAAGAAGCGATCGCTTGGTTGCGAATTTGTCGACCTGGATCGGTCATCGGACATCAACAAGCTTGGCTCGAGAGCATGGAGAATGAACTTTGGAGATCCGGCCAGCAGTACAGGTCGGTCCGAGTCGAAACGATAAACCAACTCCGAAATAACGATCGTATCCAATTCTTAGACTGAAACATCACGGTAACGGTGATATGATATTACATCACAAACGTGGAATATATTCGATCGTTTACAAAATCGAGAGAAAAATTAATTCGATGACGAGAAAAGATCAGATCGCGACAAATAAACAGCGTCAAAAGGATGCCGGTAAGTTTCACAGATAACGTAGCCGAAATTCTTCCTGGGATTGATCAATTCTCGCTCGATCGCTCTTTCCCTCAGGAAAATGTGACCAACATTCGTCGAACGATCGAATTAACATCGTTGGAGATGATAAATGGCGAGGAAACAATACGTCCGGTGGGAAGAAAATTTCCAAGCCGGGTATCTTTGGTAATCGAATTACCTCGTACGGTTATCCGCGATTCAAATGACATTTATCGAAACCAATTGCCAATGGGCCACGAGTATTGGCTCGATAAAATACCGTTTTATTCTTCGTTGCTCGCACACACGACGCAAGTCTGAATTTCCTATTATTTGCCAACAGCAAAATTTCGTATCGGACGCGGACGCACGCCACCCAAGGTAGAGCCGCAATCTCACCTGGCAAATAGAAGATTAGATGTAAATGTGACCAAATGCGGCAAGAACAATAATGGCAATAGAACACAGGGGGATCGTCTTAACGAGATCAAAGCGGGTAGAAGCAAATACCTTTGAACGAAAGCGATAGATACTAAAACGAATTAATGGAAATGCGGAAATTTTTCTTTAAAAAAATCTTATATATTTATATAAATGGCTAATGAATATATCAAGGCAAATGGTTCCTCGTTCGAACGAGGCGTTCTCTCAATTGCTCCTCCTCGCTTTTTAATAGCTGTGGATTTATATTAGACGCCCAGGACGATCTGAAAAAAAAATGCACGAGTTACAGAGAAAATTCGATGACGCGTTAACGACTGTGCTGACAACTCACAAATGAGAGCAAAGTTCACCGAGATGATACGGAATCAGGTAACGTGTATGAGGTGAGAGATCCGCGAAAGGATCGTCTCTTTTGTTGGCTGTATCAAAGCCCTCCAATCTGTATAAAAAAGAAAAAAACACGAGACTCGATAAGCTTTTGCATTCGATACGAACATCGAGTATGGCGGCGGTCCTTACCGTACGACAAAATGTTTATTATATTGAACCGCCGCTTCCGGACCAATCGTTCTTTTTACCAAATCGAGCACGACTGGCAAAGCCAAGTCTCGAAAATCACTGATAGCTTCCTCGTCAACGTCAGTGTTACGCTCGCGAAAATGTCGCGAATTTCCAAAATAATTCTTTCGCCATTCCGGATCGAGGAGATTTCTGGCTCTTGGCGTATCTATCCAAAGAGCTCGATGCTTCTGTTTCAATAAATCGACGACCCACGTGGATGGGCCAACTTTGGCGACGGCGTCCCATTCGCTGGCCGCGTACCAATCGCGCACCTATCAACATTACAGCCTCTTACGATCCACGGATAACTGTACATTATTACTTTTTTTCCCACGAAACAACCGAGAGGGAGTGGTGGTCCGTTTTGTACTTACGTGACAACCACAATGGACCTTGAGAATCTCTCGAAAGTCCGCCATGAGTGACATAAAGGACGCAGTGCCACGAGCATACAACAGTATAATAGCCTCGGAATCGTCCTCGGTGTTGTTGACGCTCGACTTATGCGTCTCGTCGTCGGTCATTTCGACGCTGTCCATTTCCGTTGTGCATCTCGTCGTCTTCAAATTTCTCAAGTTTGTATTAACGTAGACGGGAATTCTGGCATTTCGCAAATGCAAACGGCACACGAATAATACGGTACCGGTTACGATGAGTATCATCAGTATGACCGTTATAGCAATTGGAAGCAATAACATGGTGTCCGAGTTTATTTGCTTGCTACCGCGAAGCATACCGTTGTACTCGATAGCCGATGTATTTTTATGAATTCTCGTGCAGATCTGAAGCCAGGCGCATGGTGGCCTACCACCTACACCATCGGGTGGTGGATTCCAGATTGTTTGTCTGTGACAACGCTCGTCGTGTAGACTAATCTTGAAACAATAACTCGCATTTTGCGGCACGCGAAGAGCAAAATTGCACTCTGCGTCTTTCGTATAGGTGTCATTGTCTAGCTGTACCTGATGAGAAACCCTCAATTAACGTTACATCCTTGGTCATCATATTCAACTCTCTCATGGGCAAAGGCAGAGCTTCCTAAACATATATATATATATACATATATATTCGATATTACCGTCGTTAGACTACAATTTTCTAATGCCGGGCTCGCGCCATCCTGCAATAAAAAAGGAAATCTTACTTAAGTGATTGTTGATTAATGCGCTTCTTTGTATGTGCCCCGTGTAAAATAAATTAATAAAAACAACTTCATGCTGTTTATCATATGCAACTATAAATAATATAAAATCGGTAATATTACCGTACTAATTTCCCAGGTATACAGGGGCTGTCCACTGTACTGAACACAAGCATTCTCTTTAGTTTCGTCCAGATATGACATTGGTGTCAGTGTTAAAATCATGCCCGCTGTATCAGCATGTACTGAAATGCTCAATGCGAATGTCACTAGTTCCTTACTGTAAAAGCAATATCTTTTGTAATACCCGCGTTTCCAAATTATCGTTCGTACACTTTCTATTCTTGTTTGTATTATTTTGTTCTTCTACCCAATCATTACATTTATCCATTAAGAGACAACGAAAATGAGGAAAGCTTGCTAAAGCGCTAAACTGCATCAGACATCTAGGATTAAGGCAGGATCAAGTTCTCGGTTATTCTGGTAAAATGAATTATTTGAAGCATCGAACGAAAAGCACATTCCTTGTAAAACTGAGCTTTGACAATATTTAGAATGATACCCTAAGATATGGACAGTTACTTTTAAAAATTTAAAAGCTAATACTGCAAAACATGCTGTATTAATAACGCAAAAAAGAATTATGTCAACACTTTAACCGATGTATGTATACTTACAAGAGACTGTTGAATAGATTCCTAAGTGTTACGCCTCCACAAGAAAAAGAAATCAACGTCACAAGAATTTACATATATATATATATATATATATCGATCAAAAAAGCTTGATGATTCTTTGTTCTCGATGTAAATTAATTACGAGTTATGAAGCAACGCGTTTTAATGGAATGGCTATGAAAATGATGGATGCCATGGTGTTACTGGAAAAAAGATTTATCACCTTGGCTCGTGATCCATTCGATCCTCGTAATAACATCGAAATTTTGGCTCTGCAACTTCGGTTCGGCTATAATCGGTCACAAGAAACTTGTTGCCGCGCACAGCATATTTGTAACCGTCAATGGTAAAACGCAGTGCGTAACATCCGGTGAATACATGCTCGTACCACATTGAAAATTTGTCTTCCTGCGATTAATCATTGTGATTAATTGGCATGTATAGCTTGGATGGGCTATTTGAACAGCTTTGTAATCAATGTTGTTACCTCGCAATTATCCTCCATCGCACCATTCAAGTGCGATAAAACGCAGACTGTCCTTTCTATGGAATGTATCTCATCGTCGTATGAATTACTTTTATGGAATACATGATTCTTACAGTCTTGCTCATTTGTGATTGACGAATTTACAAGCAAAGCTACTTCATAATTGCAATTTACATTTGGTAATGTGAAATTAATCTTCACTATACCTGTATGGAAAGATTATTCATATTACACGACAGAATTTATTAAGGATCGATTAAACTTTAATGGCATACATGTACAGACCAGATGACAATGGCCGTTCCTTGGCCAATAATATGGTGAACTTGATGTCGGTTGTGATATCATCTATAGAACATGACCTATGACTCTGGGCTCCTCCGTATTCTATTCCAGATGTGTTATGACCCGTTCGGCATCCATGATTATACACATACTGTAAGGTTCGGTCAATAATATTAGCGAAAATTGAGCAAGCACGATTAAAATGTTGGCAATGAACATATACCTTGATATATGTTTTGAGACTTTTTGAGGTTACGTTTGGTGTGTAACATATAAGTTTCGAATGTTTTAACTTCTTTGTCAAAATATCTTTCAAATTTTTCTTTCATTTCGATATTTTTTACCTTGCAAATGTGCATTATTACAACATTTTAGGGACTACATCTTCTATAACTGGAATATTAAACGAGCCAAGTTTCAATGTTGAAACTACACTTGGCGACTTTTCATAATAAAAAACGAAAGAGTTTCCAAAGAGTATTCTAAAAAAATTTCGTCGCTTGGTACAGGTGTTGTAAGTAAATAAAATTGTGAAATAGACAAGAATGAATAAACTTAATGAAATAAACAAGTCTGACTCACATTACAATAATTTTTATCGAGAACAGAACCCATAACACAAGTCAGCAAAAGCGTGAGCACGATATATGCCCAGTGCATCTTGCACGCTCCATCGACAGAATTGAACTTCATTTTGTCCGGTCCAACGACGTAAAAAGAACACTCCGAATCGTTTGTATCATTCACGTATGTGCACCTTCACCTTTCCGAATTTTCATCTTCTGGGGTGTGTATAACGTATAAACTTTGATTTCGACCACCGCTTCTCTATAGTATTTACCATAGAACACGGTTAAAAAAGGATGTTTTCGACATGTTCGCGACAAGAGCGAACGCAAGTAAAACCGCACAGCCAACTATTCCATATGTCAAATGGCGCGTCATCGCGTCTTAAAATTATCATTTGCTTGCATCAATAAAAACAATAATCGCCATTAATAACGGAGCCCAAGATCGGCACTCGAAGTCCCGTTATCTTGGGCCGGTAGAGCCGATAAATGCACGTGTCTCGCTACAGTGGTGCTCGTCTCTGGGCAATCATACGTTTATTTTGCACAACCGTTTAACCGTAGCGACATACGTATTCAAGCTGAGAAAGTATGACGAAATGGAAAGCGGCAAGACTCGATCGATACAATCAATATGAAAATTTTCCATAAAAACAAATTGATTATAATCAACATCCTTACAAACTGTTTAGGGTGATACGGAGGAATAATGCGTTAATAATGCCCATTACCCACATTTTACGACATATTCCTTTTCCCTGAAGAGTATGAATCTCTGGGAAATTGTGTTTCGCTGTGTTTCCTTTGACCCGCATTTCTGTACACACGAAAACACTTGAAATACTTGTATTACTGAAACATGCACAAATACACGGTATGATAAGTGATAAGTATAGGTATGCGATTTTTGAACCTGCTTTTTCGTAAACAATAGCATACATCTCTATTGCAATATATATATATGGAGAAGGCACGTCGAGACGCGCGCGAATAGCTTTTTTCGAATAGGCGTTATGTGTTTGGTATATCAGCAAAATCAGTATTCATGCGCCAATTGTACACACATAATTAACGAAGCGCCAGCTTTCGTATGAAAGAATAACTTTGCAATTATGCGATACTCGCCTTCTGTGAATAGGGAAACCGAGATTTTTAGTACAACGAAAAAGTATATATATATATATATATTAACACATAACCCCAGGGACCCAACCTCGAAATATATGAAATTAAGCATAAGAAAAATATTGAACGCTTACCACAAATAGCATCAGTCAATTCTAAAATGGTTGATTTTCAGCTGTTGAAAGATTTTAAGCGATGTTCGGACCTCGAAATGAGCAAAAATCATGAAACTTAAAAAAGATTTCATGAACGAAACTGAACCGCCATGTATGAGGAAAAACTATGAAGCTTGAAAAAGGCGCTACCAGGAGCAGCACCTGCTTACGCTTACGCGTGGTTCTATCTGGTAGTCGTCGTCGCAACTAAACCGATTGCCAATTATATGCGTATAAACCTATCTTATATGTATGTATGCGTGTTCTTATATGTATAGTAATACTGTTGGAAGGTTCGCATTCCGCAGGATTGCTGCCTCTGATGCGTTTGTTGTGTTTGATGTAATCCTGTGTTGTGATTTGTTTTTTTTTGTTTTTCTTTTTTATTACTTGTAATTCGTACGGTACATCGGCAATTAGGTCAATGGGATGTTGTTTATTTGGGATATCGAGGGGATCCGTTAACAGACACGTCGCTGATGTGTTCGTCGACGATTATTACTAGTGGACAGCTGTAATTTGTCAGGGCGTTTACAAAACATGGCGCAAATACAGACGTCAAGTCCCGATGTGCTGCCAAAGAGTTTTGTCACCGCTATGCGCACGTTGTTTCGCATAATGGACGATCAGAACACTGGTTATGTGAAGTATTCTGACATCGAGGAACGTTGGCAGGACGATGGTACTCAAGGACTACCAAAGGGAGTACTCGAGAGTCTCAAGAAAGTCACACCTCCCAATGGTCTTTTAACATTCGAGAGATTCTGTGCCGGCTTGAAAATTTGTCTTCTGCAGATACAGAATGGCACCGAGGTGAAACAACGGGAGTGCCAACCAAGTAGACCTCCCTCGGCGCCTATTCTCGCTGAAAATCAAAACAAGCCTGTGTGGACGTCGCCCAATACAGCCGCAATAAGACCCAACAATGCCATATCGCAGCAACGCACTCTAAGTATGCCACAGTTGCTAGGAGGACGCAAGGAAAATCCTAATGCCCCGATAGAGGCATTAGAATCTAGAAGCGTGCCGGAACCTAAGGCAATTAAAACGTATGGTCCACCAAAACCTCCGAGAACAGGCGCAGCTACGGAGGGTAGAGCGTTAAGCTCGGACAGGAATATTGATAAATCTGAAATCAGAACGGTGCTGCAAAATTGGCAAATGGGCCTGATGATGGGGGAGGACAAACGTCAAGCCGCCAATTCAAATTATCAAACAGATTCTAGAACGCTAATGAGGCCAGCTAGAGCATTGGGAGATGGAAAATCGGTCGACTTGCAGAATAATCAGACTGGTTTACCTGCTAAGAAAATGATAGGTAGGCGCCGGGAACCCCGACGTCATACCTTGCAGAACGGTATTGATTACAATATGGTAAAGGATGTTCACCATTAGGATTCTCAACTACTATCTGTATTAAATGAGAACGATCTGCCGTCGATGCTATACAATCGACGATTTTGTTTCTTCCAATAGTTGAGAATCTTGTTTCGCCTTCCAAAATCTTTGATGAATCATTTATAATGATTGTGACATTACAGATGAAAAGAATGCGCCAAATTGAGCAAGAGAGAGATTTATTGATGCAAGGACTGACAGCAGTGGACAAAGCTAGAGAATGGTATCTCAAACAGATTTCATCCACTCAAGAGAAAATAAAACATCTTGGTCGCATGGGCTCTCACGTGGTACAATGTTTATTCTTTAACATGGAGCAATGCGACAATGTGATAAAACATGTTGTTCGATACAAATGTCGCATGTTTTTTTCTTTTTATAGGAACAGTGGACCGAGGCTCAACAGGAACGTCTTGAACTTCAGCGTGCCCGAGTTCTCGAGGTAAATCGGCACTTGGCAGCACTGATTACGAGCTGGGAGCGTGGTGGTCTTCCTCTTCACATGAATCTAGCCTTTCTCAGTACACCAAGTGCCGCTCAACTTCATCAGGATATGTTGTCGCGTTTGAAGCATCAAAATCATCGATTAACCGAGGTTACTCATACTTTGTTTTCTTCGTGTCCGACCGCGACAAAAACGTATTTAGCAGACAGATCGGTCGTTTGAATTACCGCTTTTGTTTTATGCATTGCAGGAGGTTAGCAAGAAGAGTCATAAGATAGCTCTGCTCGAACAAGAGAAAGACAATTTAATGCGCGAATTGTACAGCCGACAAGCCGGAATGGTACAGTCGCGAAGATCAACGATGATTCACGAACAACACGATCAAACATTCATGTAAGGTACTAACATATTGCTAGTAATTGTGCGATTCCCAAGTTGTTTGTTTTCTATCATACCGCCTAGCAACCTAGCAATTTATCATTTCATCGATACTAGCTTTCTCTTTATAGACCTGGATTCTTGAAATATCTGTCTCTCATAACATTACGTCTAAACGTAGAGTCCATTTACGTTTTCTGTCTTTTTTTTTTTAGAATATAATGGAACATATGAAGTTCTCCAAGAAGAACTCCCCTCGTTACGCCAGGTGCAAGCTAATAAAAATATTTATTCATTCCATTATTAAAAATAAAAAGAGGAAAGAGCTGTTATACTTAAATAGAAATCGTATAATAGATCATTAACCGTTGTAATCCGTCCACGAAATTGTACTATTGTACGTTAAATACTTTTTTTGTAATAAATTATTCGATTTACCCGACAACAGCTTTCCAACTATTTATCGGAACTCGTACCATACCGTATTAAGTGTTCGATGCTCCTTATCGGCCCCCATGTCATTGCCCTTTTAATGCATTTCAGCCGGCCGAAGTTTGCCAATCCGAAGGTTCTCGCTGCGAACAGTGCTTCAAAATTGAAAAAAACAAAAAAACAAAAAATCAACGAGTTGCGAAGTGTGATTGAAACCGAGTATATAACGATTACCAAAATTCAGTCATACGCCGTCACGGCTTTTTGTAGATAAATGCATATCACCGTCCTATCTCATTTGACCAGTTCAACGCCGATACGCTCCATCTTCGCTTCCGCAGCGGTTACGACGATAAATGAAAATATAATCCGTGCTGATGTATGCTTCATGGGTCATGAAGCATGCGTTTTACGTCGAAGGACGTACAAAAAAAGCGAAGAAACGAGATTTTCTTCGCGTTGAATGGGTTCATGGAGCAGAGGCACGTTTTGCCGATGAATATAACGTTCCAATGGAAAAAAAAGCTGCATTCATCGTGACACACATAAAATCTTTGTGCCCTTAGACTCGCGGGATGTCAAGTGTTATCGCAGCTCGAAACGGCCAGTTCATATCTTGCATCGCAATGGCTTCGTAGTACAAGGGGAGTGCGCGGAAAAGAGCAAGAGACAGAAAGAGCAGAAATAGCGGATGGAAGTTCTTCGATGATTTCCACACAATGTCATTCCTATGCTCTTATAATTCATATATAGTTTTTCGTCAAATCGTTATGCATAAGATGGCAGAGGCTACGAGTTAACATTCCTTCGGGAGGCGACGAAGATCATGGATTATGCTACTAATCTGCTTGAATAAAGAAGAAAAAGATAATAGAAGCCACAACAGATTCGTGACCCTCGGCGATCCATCTTACGAGCTGTAGCAAGTGCAACGCCTTGGTGCCCAGCGTTCCATTCGATTTTCATATTCAGTCAGTTTTATCGCCGAGTTCGTCACGAAAGCGAAAAGGAGCAAACGAAGCGGCGACTGAGTCGCACCCCACGCATGGTTTACTACAGAGAACATCACTGTTCGGCTTTACACACTGACTCAAGTGTGGTCCCAGTTTAGTTGTACTCCGCTCTTAGCTGTTAGTGGTCCTCCGTGCTCTCATCTTTGGTCTTGTTTCGCGCTCTCTGTCTCTCTCCCTCTCCCTCCCTTTATTCGTACATCAACCCAAGGCTCGCGTCTCTCTGCAGTAGACTCTCTGCCTGAGCCTTTCCATTCGACTCATCACCGGAGCCACGAGTACAACGAATATCAATTCCAAACTGGTATCTCTGTGCAATAATCGTCTTTTTTTAACTTTCTGTACAAAATACGTGTCGTAAAAAGAAACGGAAGATAGTGGTTCAACATCATCATCCAGTTCTTCACCGTGGGAAAATAGCAACGAAAATTCCCTTCAAAAGTATTAGACCGTATAATATTTTGAATACAATCGGGTATCATCATGCTATGGAAATCGACGATCGTGATTGCGACTGTACTTCTCGTACTGGGTATGAATTTTGTTATAGCTTATTTCCCGAGATACATATTAATAGACCATAAACTCTATAAAAAAAAGTTACAATTATTCGTTTGGAAAATTATTTCCATATTACGGTCAAGTTTTCAATCTCTGTAACAGATATAAAAGAGAATAGAACCCACGCACGCATATATCGATGCTTCGTATCTGTCGCTTGCAACCCTATCAGTTTGACAAAGGGAAAGAGTGGGAAGAACGTGATGCATCCGGTGCACATTGTTTCTCTCTCCGCCGTAACACGTGTTGCACACACACGAGAGGGAAATGGAACGCGATGGCCATTTTCTCAGTTTGTTTTTTCTCCTCTTTTTGCAGGAGTACTGACGGATGCATGTGATCTGGATCAAATGCGCACAGGGTGTCGAATTGTGAAAGCCCAATGCAGTTGCGGCTACGGATGCAAGTCCGAATACCGCTATGACACCAACGAGAGTTGTCGAATGGCGCTAAGGGGTAACGAGGAGAGCTTATTATAAGTATATCGAGCTCTTGAATATTTGATCAATTTTTTTTTGCTTCGGCCGTTGCCAGGAAAACGCCACGACATCTGTACACACCAAAAACCGTGCATGCACGATGGTTCGTGCTTGCAAATATCAGAAGCTCCGGGATTCAAGTGCCGATGCGAGGGCACCGGATATTACGGGACCCAATGCGAGAGACGTCAGTATAATCAATGAATAATTACATTTAATTGTCTTTAAACGAGACTCGCTCGATCCGTCATTTGCGAGCGAACCCTGACTTTAATATATAGAGTGCTCTCCAAGACTCGTTTGTTCGCGATACACGCTCAACGATGTATATATATTTACAGCCTGTCCTGGACCGAACAATCCACGTTCTCGTGGCCGCTTTCCCTATGAATGCGTTGTCATCTGAGCCGAGAGCTTCGAGAATCATCGAGCCGCCAATCGACACTCTCCATCATGATGATCCTTCAAACAGTTGAAGTTTTCCCAATAAAATCGTGTTTCTCCGATCGGTAAAACCTCCAAACAAAATTTTGTACATAATTATCAATAAAATTATTAACAATGTCACATACAAAAGGACCCTCGTAAACAGAATTAATAAATCATGGCCGAATGATACAGGAAAACAATTATACGTAAACATCGCAGTCTCGGACTTGCTTTTCTATCGTTAATATTGACCGACTCAGCTCATGTTAACGAGGACCGATATCATTGCGTTATTGCTTGCAAGATTTATTTCACCAATTAATTTTACATCTTTAAGTTGTCTTACGACGCTTTTTGTCCGTTCTATACGAAGGTTTCGGAAACCGGCACTTTATAGTTCTTGACAGTGCTCGTTTACGTGATATATATGCAATTGTCGTGACCGAAAGTAGCTTGATTTCTTCTTTTCCCTCGTTTCTGCCCTATACGACCGGAGAATACTCCACGTAGGCTTTTATTATCTTAGCCATGACGTTTTAATGACAGAAACTCGAGAGAAAATTTTAAACACTTTCCGGTTATACCTGAATTCTTTAACTTTTTCACTGTTGTTGGATCCTTCGGATCCTTCCACTGTATTTCATTATATCCTAATTTGATTTCACAACACGAGACTGCGTCAGGAACTTAACAACGTATTTATAGATTCATATATATAATATATTATCTAGAACAAATTGTTGGCCAGTTGCAACTTGACTTCTCTTTTTTGCCTCATACTTTAATCGACGTCGATTTTCGCTTTCTCGTGAAAAGTGAAAAATGAATAAATAAAAAAATTCCCGTTGGGATACAACAGTACAATTGGTATAAGACAACGGACAAGGACATTTTATTCCCGATCCTTGCAGCTATTATGCAGATATTATACGATATCTTCTGCTGAGTCAGTCATGCAATTTTGTATTTCACTTTCGTCCAGCAATACGTTTCATAGTGTTTTGGTCTATCGTTTTTATGTATGCATGTGTATGTATGAATGTATCTTTTTTTCTGTCATTTTTTCGTAAAGTGAATATCGAATGGGTAGAACAAATATTCCGAAAAAATTGTGATATAAATAAAGATTGTATCAACATGTACGTATATTTTTATAAAGGCAGACAGGACATTTTGCCTCCGAACATACAAACAGGCAGGACGTCGACAGTCCAATGTCTACTTGCATTTTATTTGTATTTTCATCTTCTTTTTTCGTCTTATATTTCCACCTGCGTGTATTCACCGACATAAATATGTTTTCTCAATTATTGCTCATTCACGCATGGCAAATTCGATTGATTAAAATCCTCTCGTTATTTCGCAATAGCTACAATTCATAAAAACGAGGGGTATTAAAGAAAAGAAAAAGAAAAAAAAAAAGAAAAAAAAAGAAAACGAAAAACCCGTGTTCATTGTATATTTATCGTGGTAGAGGGGTTTGGGGGAGGGAAGGCAAAAAATAATATTTAGAGTAGCCGCAAACACTCCAAATTGTTGGATTTGTACTGCTAATTTAATATTGGCCTAATCGCCTCCCCGATAACGAGGTCTATTCCGCATCAAGGAGATAATAAAACGGCTCGTTGTTGTTCTTGTTCTCTCTAAATTTTTACCATCCGATTATTTTGCCGAACTATTATTATCATGGTTGTCACACACAAAGTCTTGGCATTTGGCAAATGTTCATGTTCATGCTTACAATAATAATCTCGGCATCGACGTGCGTGGACTAAAAATAAGTAATATGGATACAATTTCGGATACTTGTGACAGTTTTCTATTTTTTAGCTTTTTCACTTCACTCACGATTTAACGATTACTCTTCGATTACGCCCGGGATGTGTTGAGAGCGTTCCAGACTAAAGCCTCGCGTGCCATCCGGTCCCTTTGGCTGTCGGACCACCGCCAACTTCGGACCCGTTTCCTCTAGTGATATCGTACGTAACCGACTTATCAATCGCTCCGGTCGTTGTTGTACACCATCACTGTAAGTCGTTGACGCGAAGGGAAATGAAACATAATATCAGTATTGTTGGATTGAAATCGGCTCAGGCGTCGATGCAACTAAATTTACCTTAATCGCGTCACGTTGCACGCCGATGATTTTCCAGTGCGTTGATTAGTCACCAAGACAAACTCGACCTGATCGCCTGCTTGTAAAGTCACATGATCTTTGACCTCGGTCATGTGGAAAAACAATTTCTTGCCCTCGTCGATCTCGTAAGCCAAAAAACCGAACGCGCCTTTGACCGCGTCAACCTTGGCTATACGTTTTTTCCTTACGGCCACAATATTACAAGCGTGCCCCTCGGAATCAACCTGCAGTTGGACTGGATCACCCGCCTGCAGAAGCTCGCGTTTATTCACAAGGCCCATTACACCAAATTCATATTCCGGCGTTTCCTCGGCATCGTTTGCCGAAGATATTTTGATCAGTCCAGCGTATTCCGGTTGTTCCGGATTTGCACTTCTCAACGGCCTCACTACGGTACCGTCGAGTATCTCACTGACCACTGTAGGCCGGGGAATCGAACCTCGTTGCACGAGACGCACGGAATCGGCGGCTATGCAACCGCCTGTACCGCGACCATTTGCGGCGCTGTACGTGCACTCGATATCAGCGCCTAATTCCAAAATGCTAGCGTCTCCTTCAAAGGTGCTGAAGAAACGTGTAAACGAAACTCATAAACAAAATCTATATACATACATTAAACCTCGACGTAACGCGAATACGCTCATACAATCTCATTTTCCACTTACCTAAAGTGAAAAAATATTTCCTTCGTGTGATTCACAGTCTCGATAAAACCAAAGCCATCCTTGAGCGCCGCAATGAAGCCCTGGCAGGTAATCCCGTTTGTCTTCTCGTTACCGTTTTGCATCTTCTCACCACTGGCGTTCAGCAGCGATATGTCTACGGCCACAAGTTCCTTATTTCGTTTTACTTGGCAGATACTGAATTTAACCTGAAGAAACACGAGCATGAAAAGTTTGTTAATATAATGCAACCTCGCGAAGAAACGTTGAAACATTTTGTAAACAGGCCGCTATTCACCTTGTCTCCCAGCCTTGGGATGTTCTTAGAGTCGCAATCCTTTGTAAAGAAAATAATGCGTTTTTGTTGCTCATCCTTGAGATAGCCAATGAGGCCAGGCTCGATGCCACTGACGTCCCGTACTATGCTACCTGGCACATCGCTCTCTATTACCGTTTCAAACTGTACAGTGCCCGCTGGCAAATGTTTGAGCCTGATTGCGCTATGACGAGCATTGGAGAACGAGGACGAGGGATCCTGAAGTGTGCGCGATAATGACAATTGGTGTTTTTTTTTTCTTTAGGAAAATGTGATTCATTGGCAAAGCCCGTTTTATACGTTGACTTACATGAATAACGGTAAACTCGACTTCGTCGCCAACGCTTATCTCCCTGTCGAGATCCAAAACTTCGTTGAAGTGGAAGAAGAGCCGTGCATCGCGATCGGCGCATCGAATAAAACCATATCCATCTTTTAGGGAAACTATGACACCTTGCTCGCGCCTCTCTCCAGATACGGTGAAGGATTCGGGCAGCAGCGATATCTCCGTGGCTCTCTTCAATTGGTCTCTTGTATCCGTTGCGATCAAAAATTGAACCCAATCTCCGTGTCTGCAAATTGTGTGTCATATGTATAAATTAAAAATGTTGTAGGTTTCCTTTATACGTATAAATATATATTTCGGTCTCCGGTTACTTGAGAGTAAAGTCCCCCTTTTGATCCTTATCGCCAAATGGCACTTCCACCTCGGAATAATCCAGAGCTCTGTAACGAATTCGTCCAGGTAAAGGATCGTTTTGATGGCGTGCGGCGGTTCCTCTTTCCAGAGGTTTCAGAACCTGGCCCTTCATTACATCGCTACTGACTTCCTCAAAGACTATAGATCCAGGCGGTAGTTTTGTTATATTACACGCTACTTCCTTTCCCTGAAATAATTATAATAGCGTTATTAGACGCATCGCTCCGATTGGTATAAAAAATATGGAAGAAGAAGCGCATGTTACTTACGACTCGCATTTGGATAATAAATTCGACATCGTCTCCTAGCCTAAGTTCTTCCTTTACGGACTTGGCCTCACTGAAGTGAAAGAAAATCTCCTTGACTATGTCAGCACGCTCGATGAAGCCAAAACTTTCTTTCATCGAACAAACAACTCCGCGATATCGAACGGGATGCACCGGATTTTCCAGTCGGACATGGCAAGCATTCAGATTTCCGCTGAAATTCGAACGATTTTCGTGAATGAATTTTCGTACGACCAGTTGGCAATGTTGGAAGATGTGCGAATAAATACCGTTCATTTGTAGCCATCTGAAATGAGACCGTATCGCCAGAACGCAAAGTGACGTTTCCTTCAACATCATCTTTGGTGTAGGGTAGAAAAAAACATTCTCCTCGATTCTCGTAGCTGATTCGACCCTGCGAGTCACCACTCGCCGGTAGCTCGGTCGTTACCGTTCCGGTTACCCTCTCTTCACTGAGCACCTGTTATTTTTCAACGATACGACAATGAGATGGAGATACGTCGTTTCGTTTAAATCCATAGAGTCGATGAGCTAAATGTGGCATACTCACCACTTCGGGAGCTATCTTATTGACGATACTAGCAATGGGCTTCCCGGTCCGTCGATCGTAAGTCATTTCAAATTCGACGGGATCTCCGACCTTTAGGTGTTCTATAGTTCCGCTGAATTGGCTAAAATGAAAGAAGAGTCTTGCTTGCCTGTCGCAACACTGTATAAACCCATAAGAATGCTGAAAAACGAGAGGGCGTATTATTGTCGTGGCCATTAAAATGACGAAATAAATGTGATTTTAACGGATTGTTTTTGTTTAACTTACCAGCAATTTTTCGATAATGCCTGCTTCGCGAGAGCCTTGACTGTTGGACTGATCCTGATACGAGGAGGAATTGTTGGTGCTCGGTGTCGAATCTCCGGTATAGCCAGGAACAGAGCCTTCCATGCTCGGAACGGTACGAGCGGCATTGTATCTCGTTCCTCCGTTTCGCGGCGACGTTATTACACCGGAATATATTTCCGCGTCGGAATGCATGATGTAGTGATCGCCGGTGTAATTGGTGCCGTTTCGATAACTATTGGCAGATTGTTGGGATCCTCCCGAGACTTTTTTAGTCGGTATCGCCATAGACTTGTAGTCGAGTATAGATGGGTCAGAGTTCATGATTGGCGGCTGGAACGTTTTCCACTGAGGATTTTTGGACATCTCTTCTAAATTTGCGCTGGTATATTTATAATTGTTCGTTTCTTTGTTTTGTTTATATTTTGTTAATCTTGTTTGTTTCACCGCAAAACAGATGGTTTGTTCCGTCTGTTGCTTTAGCGCTGTCGCGCCATATATATACTTATATTTAGAAATTTTAGTCTTTTCAATTATTTAAGTGTTAACATAGATATCACAGATTGGTTCTTGGTACCTTATATCTTCTTTTTCTTTTTTTTACTATTACGTCGTTACGAGAACTTAATGAAGAGGAAGAAAAGTTTTTTCAAATGCTGCACAAATGCAGGCTCCTGCGTCTGTACGTGTGTAGGTGTCTGCGTATGTATTTCATGTATGGTTTCACGCGTGTGTATGCGTGTATTTGCGGGTTCGTATTCTCGTGACCAGATAATGAGGGAAGAGATAGTGGGTCGTTGTGATGTTGTCGGATATTTCTTGCTCTCGTCTCCCCTCCTCGTGCATTCACTAGCTCTCTTTCTCTCTTTCGCTTTCAAATGATGGTGTTACAGTACGTATTTTTGTTCGTCTTTAGGTTAATTCGATCGAAAAAGCATCGAGCTTTGTTGTCTCTGGCCGGGTTGAAATTGGCACTTCCCGAATGTCTATTAGATGCGTATTCTCTGTCCCGTAAATCGCGCCCAAGTTGCACACTTTTAAGCAGCCACAAATCACGATTCACTCGCGCGATGGCTCGTTCGGCTTCTTTTCCGATAATTATGACGACGATGATGATGGTGATTGATGATGATGTGTTTTTTTGTGTATTTTTCCACGCACACGGTATACAAACGAACGAAAGGACAATGCAGTTTACGTCGATATTTTATGATTCAACTTGTGTATACAAAAATTCTTAGATCATCATACACCATGGATTATTTCCATACGTATGCTCGACAATATCGTAACACCGGCTTGATAATATGTATATTTATATATATTTGTATGTGTCTGTGTGTATGTATGCATATCATGTAATTGAATTTAGCGCGTTTGAGAACAACCGTGTTTTTTCGTTAAACATCAGTCATCCTTTATAAAAGGAATAAATCAAAAAATATTGAAAATTTGTTTAAAGGATAAATGTTGGCTCAGGTGGTGATCCTCAGATGTCTTCAATGCGTGCTGAGTGTGGTTGTGTCGTTATAATACAATTCTATATTATCGTCTTTTTTAATCTTCGTCTTCTTCTTCGTCTTCAGATCCTTATTTTTTTTTAAACGTGGAATTTACAGTGAGCGTTGGTTTCAGAAATGTCCTAAACTAACAATTACACAAGCTGAAAACAAGAAACAAATAACCATAATTGTTATTTTATCCATTAATTCCAAGTTTATCATTGATTGCGAACTTGGCATAGAATACAAAATATAATTGGAGCTTGGAGCTATAGAAGCGGCGTATCGCTTTATTGGGCAAACTTTACGCGAGATCCCTTGTGACCCACTTAAATGAGGAATGTAGTTTTCATAATTAGAATCATCGAGTGCCAAGCGCATTATTGAAAAGTCACTGTTTTGTACTTTTAAAAAATGAGAATTCGAAGACTATTTGCAAGATTGGAAACGAGCAAAGACAGAAAGAGAGATATAGATCCAATCTGTGGTCATTAATATTTCACTATGGGAAACAAAGGATTGGTTAGTTACTACATTTAACCAAGTACCCATTTGTCCTTTTCGATACTTTTATAACTACAATGAACTCGAGACAATGCATCATCGACAGTACATAAAAGTCTATTGACAATTGAGCAATTGTACAACACAACTATTGTAAGATGCAATGTAATTTAAGCCATCTCAAGTGGCACAACTCTCTCCTAATCTCCTTCTGTCTCCAATCAGAAAATATATAGACTCGAATGGTACAAAATGTTTTTGAATAAAACTCTGGTCCAATTGTTCGTTAATCGTACGAATTAACGATCCGAGGATCTTTGGTTGGTTCATGTGCGTGCCCCTTCCATCAGTGTATCAAAAATGTCCGGATTATTCCAAAAATCGATTCGACATTGACAGAGTCACGAACGTAAGACGATTTGTGCAAAACATAAAAAAATTTATCTCGTGCGTCCAGAAAATCCGAAAAGCCTATTTTTCGAACAAATATTTTTGCTTAGGAAAACATCGAGGCCCAAGGGTATCCTGTGTGCTCTCTTGGCAGTTACGAAGATTCTATTTTTTTTGTTTGTGTGTGTGTAACCATAGCTCGTTCGGAGCATAAGTTTGCAGGGTGAAAAAGCATTTTCGAGTTAGTCAGTTCCAATGTGTATTCTCAAGGACTTTCAATCTCTCAAATCGTATATACTTTGGTGCAAAGCTCGCAATAATTCTGTATAATATACTTTTATAAAACTCACCACGACACAGCACAGCACTGACGACATGCCGCCATGTTGAATGTCAACATTCAGTTCGTCTATTCGCATACAAAAACACAAGAGTAACTGCAGCACATGTAAAAAAAAAAGTTTCTTATAGTCTTGTCGTGATCATTAGTCGATCGACGAGGTTTTGGGACATATATATCGAAAGATCCCTCGGTTCGTTTGATGAAACAGTAAATTATTCCTATTAAAATTACTTAAATTTGAACGAAACAATTTGATACCTAGGAATATTTTGAATAAGGAAAATGTCCGAAACGGTTGGTACGACAAGGAAAGCGATCGTAGGAACTTTACGATTTATTCTAGTTTGGTGATATTTCGTCTAAGGACGCTTTTATCGGCCATACGTGTACATTTGCGCGCCATTTATAAAATTTTTTTTAATAAAACAAATGCGCCGTACACAATTTAAGCGCTATTTCTGTTACAATAAAAGCAAGCAAATCGCGAAAAAGAGGCATTACTATAACAATGAAATTACAGTGCGAGCTTCGAGTCGATCGCCATGCCGAGGTTTTGATGCACTGAATTTTTGCGTATCGGAATGCTTATGAAAGTGAAGGAACGGCACAATAACCGCCGAGGCTAGGTTAGAAAACCAGCAATACAACTTATTCAGTACATTTTCGGCCGATAACCAGCGTTATGAAATTCTTCACTGACTCCGCGGCTCGATGTGTCGCTCGATTAGGTTCTCTCACGGAATTGGAAAGAATGCCGGGTGTCGCATTCGAAACACCGTTACTCTTGATATATACGAAGGTCCGGTTTGAATCTTTTTATAATATCGTTTGATAAGGCATGCCATTGTCGCTATGCTTTAAATTTGTACTTTTCAGCGAGGTAGCGTTCCTCATCTCACCAAAGACGTATTGAATATGTTAACTCCCGAGCAACAGTTTCTCTCAGTATCCTTACCATCCACCGTTAATATGATGGATTCTGTGAAACAAGCACATTCTTTTGGCGAATTTGTCAGCATGAAGGTATACATTGTTTGACCAATAAGTGAGAGGCTAGACAAATTGAAGACTATGCTTTTGCAGGAGTATCCATTGTTACTATCCATACAAGATCCAGCCGAGCAAACTAACAGAGGGTACCAGAAAAAAACTTCTACACCGATTTGGACAAAGAATGGAAGACACTCCTTGAACGTGGATACTTACATGAACCTTGTAGAAGCTTTTAAACCTGATATATATGTTGCATTATGCGACGGTGATACAGACGAGGACAGTGGGCAAAAACGTATTGTCAAAGCTGTTGAGAGAAGTAAAGATCAGTTTATCGAATGCATAGCAAGACACGTTTCTTCGGATATTCTTAGAGCGAGGGGAATATTGGGTCCCGTGGAGGGTGGCTATGATCTCGAAGCCAGGGAAACTTCGGTCAAATATCTAATGGATAAGAATCCTGATGGCTATGTCATCGATGGCTTGCACATTAATGGAGCGAATGTGAAGGATATCCCATTCGAGAAGATTAAAACTGTTGTTGAACACACCATGGTATAAACCAATTTCATAAATGCCACAGCCATTAAAATAGTTTTAGTATTTAATTGGAATTATGTTGGCAAACTTTCAGAACTTATTGCCAGCAGAAAAAATGAAGGTTTCTATGGGCTGCTGGAATCCCGTTGTTGTACTGAATCTCATCGAACTGGGGGTCGATGTCTTTGATTCTTCATATCCCTACATCATGACCGAATCTTCCAAAGCTCTGACTTTCATGTGTTGCTTTCACGAACATTCTAAAGAAAATCCAGGATCTGAGATATCCATTGCTGACAAATGGTAACGAATTTATCAATGAATTCTGCAAATTCACATTGTAGTTACGCACTTTATTAGTCGGTTTCTATTGCATCGACAGTTTTGCGGATGATTTTTCACCGATTTGCGACTCATGTGACTGCCTAACGTGCAAGAATCACACACGAGCCTATCTTAATCATCTTTGCCACACCAAAGAGCTACTGGGTCTAGTCCTCCTGATGATGTACGTTACACTTTACAAAAACGTTAAATATATTCTCGTACTTGTTCTTTAACCTTATGTGTTCTCGTTTCGTTTACAGACACAATACGCATCAGTATATCCGATTTTTTGAAGCCATCAGGAAAAGTATAAAGGACAACAAATTTAAGGACTTTCAAACAATGATAGCAACTCAGTTTAAGTTACATAGTTGACGTTCAGGATAAAGATTAAAAAACTTTCCACGTTGTATTGATAATATTTTTCGATGCATTTTGTCCACTTTATTCTTGCAATATCACACATGGATCATTCGGGTAAAAAGTTTGGATCGAGATAATTATATGATGAATTGTCAAAATTCTGAGGACAATAATCGGTATCATAAGTCCTGGGACATTGGGATGATCGTACTGGTGTCAATTTGTGGAGCGGCGAATGAATCGGATTGATGGCTTCCAGTTGCGCCACTGCACAATCCGCGCATAAATCCGCGTTACTACACTCCAAACAATGCCAACGTGTTCCTTTGAGAGGTTCTTCGCCACACACTGCACACTGTAAACAATGGAACATCATGACGACATAAGCAATAAGTAGGAAAATTGCCTCCACCTAGTTCACATCCAACCTTGTATCCAAAATGTTGGTAAACGGTGGACTGATCTTGTTGTTTCTCGGCTTTGACTTGTCTCAACAATTCAATCTGACGCAGCTCAGGATTATCCTCGATACCAGTGTTACTATAATCGTCCTCCTGTACAATAATTCTTAAATGATTAAAATGCACATTTGTTTCGGGAATTTGACAGACAAAAGTATATTTGCTAACGGATTCCTCGGTAGCTGGATTATCCTTATTCTCGTCGCTTCCACCACACGATAAGTCATGATGAGGGAAAAATGTTGATTTTTTCGAGAGTAAGTAATTATTGCGTTGATGACGACCCACTAGGCCCTTCTTAACGTCAAGTTTGACTTTGGGACCACGTCCCGGTATCGGCAGACCGGCGCGTAATAATTTCAAAAAATATTTCTGTACTCGACTGGACACCTGCTTAGGAGTACGATTGCCTGTGCGAACAATTAGAATTTGTAAAAGGGGCTACGATGAATAATTATAAGCATACGTAACCAGTGAATAACCAGTAAATTCATACCCAGGGCATTGGCAATTTTCGTCCATCGTCGCATCTCAATTTCTTCCGGTGGATATTCGATCAAGAGTTCTTCCAACCGCCTCTGTTCCTCCGTCGTCCACAGTTGATTGAAAGTTTCTGGCTTGCTCTCGTCGAAAGCTCGTCCACGCACAAGAATCTAAATGGAGACATGTATTTTAGTATTCGCAGAGTGCAACGTGAAATAAGCGTTTAAGGACCCATTTGGATCTATCCTCGACCTTTCCATCTTCAATCTCGGCTTTAACTTGCGTCTGGGGCATTGCATTTCCACGCGTTTGTGGCTTCAGACGCATATCGGATACAACATTGTATTGGCCCCAATCTATGTATGGTATCTCCGCTATGCTCTGCGGGCCAGGTAATTCTGGCAAATCACTATTTTGTAATTGCGCCACAAACGATATAGGGTCTTTAATGGCCTTTGCTCTCGAATCCAACAGTTTGTCAAGATCTTGGATAGCTTGAGTACGTTGAGCCTGCAGTATAACTATGGTCTTCAATAATGCCATGTAATCCTTATTTCCCTTTAAGGCCAAATGGTCGGACTCGAAGTAGAATTCATTGTCCTCTTTTTCCTCTACTTCGGCCATCTTTTCCATTTACTTTTACAATTTCGATTCTGTTGAAGTCGAAATATAGCCTCTTTTAGTCACGGCTCAACTGTGCCTATGTTTAACCTGAGAGTTATTAAAAAATTATATCGACACTAAACGTCACCGTATTTTTGGATTTTGTGACGTCGCATATGAGGAGAGCCGATATAAGCGGTCCGTAATCCTTTGACACTTGGATTATTTAATTTCGACAGTAAGTAGTTATTGTTAGAAGAGATATCACATGTACAACAGCTGGCGCGTATCCCCTCCAACAATTTAACACGTGCCACTGCGGCTGAAACAGAAGAACGGTGCAAGAGAGGTTACTTGTTAGGGATGAAACGGTTGAACGGGACTTTTATTCTGGAATGTGTAAAACATCGCCAATAAATCAAGGTCACATCCTGCGACCTTGATTGCCACGAGGATATCAAATTGTACGTAATTAATGATCTGCATTACGATCTATTTTACCCAAATAATAAAAAATTCCTCATTATGCCATAGATGGAATGTGAAAGTGAAATTCTCACTTTCTGTTACACGCAGCCTACATCTACAGCCTACAGTGGGATCCTTTCTTGGTCAATATTTTGTATTGTGGCTTTATTATCGAATGGAAATCATCTCTCAAAAGAAATCGCATATCTCCGATCCACATTGAGAAAACATTGCGGCAAAGTTCGAGTACCTCTTGAGATTGTACGAGCATTCAACAGGACGATGGACGTCTTATCGGACCCGAGTACAATTCGATCTTAACCCGGCAGAATGTGAAATTGATCGTTCGAAGAGACAAGTGATAACTGGTTCGTGAAAGGAGAGGGTATTTTCATATTTCCACACGCAGTGTGGCATATACCTAGCATATGCCCATAATCGACTGACAAATGCAAAACATTTATCGCTCGATTTACCACAGCGCAAATTTCTCATGTCAGTCAGTGTATCTCCTGTTTGGACAACACGTTGCACTTTGACAGATGTTGAGAAACGGTGATAAAAGCAAAGCGTCAGTGAAGATTATGCGCAAATGAAATTTACGATGGTTCGATAATTTTATAGACTGTCAAAAATATTCGCGAATGTGATACATCGAATTGGTCGTACCGATATTCGCAGATGCTCCTATGATCCTCCGTACGAACGGAGAAACATTTTCTTATCACTTAACGCCGATGATCCATAGGGCAGGCCAGTTAAAACCCGACTGGTTCCCCGAGTCCGACCGATATACGCTCCATCAGTTTCATGCCGGGCCCTGTAGCGATAAGGTCACTCGAGTTTTGACGAGACAACGCGCGGTCCACCGTTTGTTTCGCATAAAATAAGTAAAACGGTCCGGAGAAGTTTTGATTTCTGGTGCCTAGAATCCAGTCATTCGTTTCTCGGATAATGAACTCTGGTAGTTCGTGACGAACTACTAGCGCGATTAGCACGTTTTTTATGTTATTTTTTCGCTCAATCAGCGAAAGCGCGAACCACAACGACACGTCGCACGTATACGAAATCGGCTGATGCGTCGAAGCCTCTCCGAGTTCCCAAGTAACTCTTTAAGTCAATTACGGTGAAACTAGAGGAAGAAAATAAGACGAGAATGGCGAGCGCGAGTATCGAAAGTCGCGGGAAGGTGGAATTGAAACGCGAACTCGGCCTCTTCAGCGCTGTGAGCATTATACTTGCTGTAATGATAGGTATGCCCGTAACATATAAAATCACAATTTACATGAGCATAAAAAAAGTGACGTTAGCACGCTGACGCAATTGCAAGAGATACTGTTGCGTGTACTTTGACCATCGACTATCCAAACGCTCCTTTTTTTTTCTTCCATCATTCGCGCTATTTAGCGGAAAGATTTATATAAAAGTATCGTCTCCCGATTAATTTCCTCGAGATAGATGGTGTTTTCCTGGCCCCAATTGGATGTACCGAGGGTTTCATGATTGTAAGGCGAGTCATTGTTCTGAAAAAGTAGCCGGTTAGTAGTTAATACAAATTGCATAATTGCCGCTCTCGCGACGGAGCTTATGGGCGAGTGGCTGATTACCGACTGTGCGCTGCTTCTTTGTAACAGTGTGCCAAACACAAAATATTCTTAATCACATATTACTCGATGAAAGAGCGCTTGGAAGGAGCCCACGCCGGTACGTACGTGACAATGACCTCTTATCGCTATATTCGGTAGATGAGCTGTAATCATTTTCTCGAATATGCCCCACGTGCGTTGGATCGCCTTCTTGTAATCTTTTTTTGTATCCCACGGGTCACGAGAAATTCTTATAGACACATAGGTGAATACACGAGATACGGTTTAATACTGAATATTCATTCCAGACGCCAATAGCGCCCGTATATTGCTCTTCGACATAAAGTATCGCCAAAAAGAATCTCTCGTCGGAGAACAGGTGATGATTTAATAAATTCAATTGAACGAGACGAGACGAAGATAGTTTGCCAAGTTCTGAAAGATTAATTGAAATTCAAGGCCGGAGAGAATTAAAGTTGGCGTAGATGAGGCGACTACTAAGGCGCGACGTTAAACACTTTAGCGCACAAGAATTTGAAGCAACGAAAAGAACAATTGTTAATACTTATTTGCAGGATCTGGAATTTTCGTCTCACCTACAAGTGCTCTGGAGAGATCAGGATCGGTAGGACTTTGTCTGATCGTCTGGGCGACCTGCGGCGTCCTTTCGCTCTGCGGTGCTCTCGCGTTCGCCGAGCTCAGTACGGTCGTTCCAAGATCCGGCGCCGAATATGCCTATTTCGTCGAGGCGTTCGGGCCTTTGCACAAATGGGGCGGACAACTGCCGGCGTTTACGTGTTCCTGGGTATACGTCATGGTTTTACGACCTGCGGAAGTCGCCGTCGTCATACTGACCTTTGCCGAATACAGTGTACAGCCCTTTGCGAGTTTCATGCACCACTTGTCTCCCCAATCAATGGGATACGTCAAGAAGCTTATCGGATTAATGGCTCTCTTCCTGATAACGTATATAAATCTAACGAGCGTCAAGTTATACGTCAAAGTTCAGAATGTCTTTGTCGTATGTAAAGTAGCCGCATGTGCTCTCGTTATTGGCGGTGGAATATACTGGCTGGCATCTGGAAAAACAGAATTATTGCAAGAACCTTTCGCGGGCACGACTGCATCACCGGGCAACGTCGCTCTCGCTTTTTACAGTGGTCTATGGGCGTACGACGGTTGGACATCGGCGACTGTCGTCACGGAGGAAGTCAAGAGACCGGAGGTCAATATTTTAAGAAGTATACTCATAGCGGTACCGACGATAACGGTTCTCTATGTCGGCATGAATCTCATGTACATGGCGGTACTTCCGATACCGGAAATAATCGAGTCGCGGGCCGTTGCTGTACTATGGGCCGGTCGAGTCTTACCCGCTTGGCTCGGTAGCGCAATTCCTCTAGGAGTCGCTCTTTCGACATTCGGATGTGCCCTCAGTATACAATTCGGTGTGTCCCGATTGTGCTACGTAGCTGGACGCGAGGGTCACGTTCCCCGCGTTCTCAGCTTTGTTCATGTAACAAAAATGACTCCTGCGGCGGCTGTTGTTTTTCAGGCTACTCTCTCCTTTACCTGTATACTCGTTGGCGATATAACCGCTCTCATAGAATTTGCCAGTTTTCTCACTTGGGTATTCTATGGTTTGGCGATGGTAGCTCTGATCGTTATGCGGCGAACCAAACCGAAAGCCTCGCGACCTTACTCGGTACCAATATTCATACCGTGGATGGTTCTTCTAATGGCTGTATTTCTCGCTGTAATGCCAATCGTAGCTGATCCGTCCCCCAAATATCTATTCGCTCTTGTATTCATCAGCTGTGGAGTCGGTGTTTATCATCTATACGTTTACAACAAGAGGAACAGCAGGCTCTCGCGTAAGTAAATTATTTCGAGTGCCTCTATATATACTTCTCGCACCATTATACCATACTCTGGCATCGATTATTTTTACAGAAAAAATTACCTACGTCGTTCAAGTATTGTGCATGGTCGTTGCTCCGGAAAAGAATGGACACGATTATGAGTGAGTCGTATCGATGACGCGAGCGACTTGTTGGAAATCACGATGGAACATATTGGAGAGAGAGGCGACTAAATTTTCTTACGAAAAAGTTCTTATGGTGTCATGATGAGAAATCGTAACGGTATATTCCCAGAAACATATAAGAATTCATTTCGTTGTGTATCACCGAAATCATTCAATCGTTAACAAAATTGGAATGGCATCGTTATAGATTGTATATAGCGCTATACACTTTTGTCTTCCCATCTGCCACATTCCAAACGCAAATAACTGCCCCAGTTCCAATTAACATTTAAGATAATACTGTTAATCTTAATTGCCAAAAGTGAGAATTACAACAAAAATTATATCATGGGATAACGAATAGTTTGGTTGTATCACGGTCAGCAAAACACTGCAGTCGCTCCTTCATCGGAATAGATACAATTGACGATTTTACCTGTATGTACAACAACGTCGCATGGAGAAACGTTGCATCAGCGCTCCACTGATGCACCACATTTTGAACACATTCGAGTTTCACTGAAAGATATCGATGAAAGTTTTTATTAAAAGTCACACTGTAACGTATCCCCGTTATATACTTAATTTTCCATCTAATGTTAGATTCACCTCATAAATTGGTGTAGTTGATTTCTGAGTTCATCACAGATCGTCGATTCAGCGGCCAATGCAGCATCTCGTTCTCTAAGTTGTTGCCTGAGGTGATATATCGTGTCCTCGAGAGCTTCAAATATTGCCTGATTGAGGTCAGAGCAAACAAATGTTTTGATCTTTATGCAAAGTCTAGTCAAAGAGAATATTCTTCCAGCCATATTAACAAAATGCATACTCGGGCTTCTTCGACGGTGTCAGAAAGAGTAGGTGGCTCGTCCAAGCAAAAAAATTCTCTAACGCATGTATTTCCTATGAGCATGGGTGTATTCAGCACCGCATTGACAAATGCTTGAAGACCACCGATTCTCTCCTCCAGGAAGCTGGGAGCAAAGTTGTCTCCCAGCCATTTCTTTTTTGGCAATGATAAATGTGCTATTGGAAATTTTTGTCTTCGCAATTGCGACAATAGACGCACAAAGTCTGTATATCTTCTGAAGACGAACCAACAATCTCCGTTCTTGAGTTCAACACGAAGTTTGTACACCTGTGACATAAAGGTAAAGTATTTATAGTTGCAGCAAAATTTTAAGGGCGAGAAGAACAGATGTATATGGACTAACTGTAAATCGGGCTCTCTCTTCCATCACTTCGTAGCCCACGATAGGTATTCTCAAGTCTTCGGACGAGAGTGGTGTTTGTAAATTTTCTGTATTAAGACCAGACGTCCCATTATCTGGGTAACTAAAGCTCTGGACTGTGAACGAATTTGAATGACCGGACACATCCGAATCGGGACTGTCGAGTGCATGTACCGCTCCTGCTTGAGAACTTCGAGCTTTACTAATAGCTAGTGTCACCTCGCTGACGCATCCGATTCCGGTATCCAAAGCAGACATTTTACCGACGACAAACTGAATAGAACCATGCAGTACTTGCAAACAAAAAATAAAACCAACATACGAAAAGTAAATATAACATAAACAAAATCCACAAATTGAAAATTTCCAAAAAGCTCGATCATCATCTTTCAATGACGATAAAATAGTTTTCTGAACGATGACGAAAAAAGAGAAGGGGAAATCTAGGCTAATAAGCATTCTACTACAAAACATTTGCTAACTAACCTTAAACCATAATACTATTATACGTAATTACGAAAATTCTAGAAACGATACGCTAGCAATGCCCCACTTTCAAACAAACGTACCTCATTATATTTTGACATGTGCTGGTTTAGAATTCGCTCTTATTATCAATACATTTTTGTTAGCTGTTGCATGGTACAAAACTACGTTTCCAGCATTACAGCATTTACAGCCGTGACAAGACTATTGCTTGCTCTTGCTATTTAAACGGGCGAAGGGTATAAGCTGGGTGGGCAACTGTCAGCTAACGGACAGCTGTGGACATAGTGGGCATCGTGGGCATGATTGGACATGGTGGGAATAACCTCTGTACTGAAGTTTGGTAGTCTTTTGAGATGACGTCTGTGCACCTAGTGTCGTTCGCCGTAAGCCTTAATTTGGGGATTTTTTCCGAGGTATGGAGACTGCTCTCTGTCTCACTATTATACCTATGTACGTAACCATAGAAACTAACAATACGTTACAGGGTTCGTTACTACGCTTACTACATTCACTTCAATTGGCCCGTAAATACTTTGGTAAAAATGTATAAAGAATTGTTGAATATAGAAGAGAACACGAATAAATTTCAACAAGAAACTCTGACGCCCTATAAAGTCGCTGTTATTATATTAATCAAGGAATATTGTTACGAGAATTTGAAAGGTAGGTTTCCGAATTATTCACTGCTTGATCCATCGTGTTGCTCCAGCCACTAAATGAATGAATCAGTAAACGTATTGACTATTTCAGCGATTGTAGAGCGTCGTGACTTTTGCATAGCGGCGTTAAAACTCATTCAGGTAAATCCGTCACGATTCACATGGATGTGTTGTCCATTACGCTTATTTCTTTACCATTCAAAAGAGAGAAAGAGTACGTTTATCGTTATGTATTCCAGACCCCCGATATGGAATTGAGCGCACTTCTGAGTATGCTTCGTTCTCCCGAGTACGTCTTGCAAAGGTTTGCTCATCAACTGGATGTTAGAATGAACCTGTTGTGCCGAAAGGGAATAGAAGGTTTGCTGGAGCTATTCGACAGTCTGGCAAGACTCATGAAATCTTCCTTAGATCATTCTCTATCTCTTCCAGTACTATATAGAAATTCTGTCCTCGGACTATATGTCAGACGAATAATTGTCTTCTTCGAGCAACTGCCTTTCTCACAGGTCGTTAAATTATACGAATCGTTTTGTACCGAATTCGAGAAAAAGAATTCGTTAGGCGTCTCTTCCTCGAAAATCGAAGAATCCGTCAATAAAAAGTATGAAGAAAACCAGGTACGTCCTTGTCGCAACGTTGATAGATGCATATGACAATTTCAGGATATTTTTAGGAATATAAACGTTTGGGGTGGACGGCAGGCCGAATTGTTGGTAGCGCAGCAAGCGCATGCTCTGCAAACAGATGAGCACAAAGCCATGTCACCGAGCGAGCTTCAAGCACTCGTTCGTGAACTTCTCAGCTGCAGTCCTTATTATGCCGAAGCGGTAGGTTGCCCAGCTCTACGAAATGTACTTTGTCACGACTTACAGAAGAAAAATCAAGTGTATAAAAATGTTTCTCTTTTCTAATAGCACTATCTGAGTTATTTGAATTGTTTGCGTGTAAATGAGTATTGCGGTGCTTTGGACAGTCTCTATCACTGCTTCGACAGATTAGCCCCATTGGAAAATAGAACTGTGCCCGAAGACAGGGCAAGAACGTTTAGATACGCAGCACTCAACCTTGCGGCTCTTCATGCCCAATTCGGCCACAAGTGCGTTATATCACATTGATTATCGGGTATTGATCATGAATCGCTTATGAAAAACCTATTTTCGAATGTAACAGGAAAGTGGCTGAATCCGCATTGAAAGAGGCTGTGATGATGGCTCAGGAAGCTGGTGACAATGTTTGTTTGCAACTGGCTCATGCTTGGATGTATCATCTTGCAAGTACAAAGAAGTGAGCATTCACGTTATCGATAGCGTTGCGTGACCAAGAGAATTATTTAGTTGAAGAACATTTTGTCTGTTTTAGAGGTCCATTGATAGAAAGATCCGTTGGAAAAGCCAGTATGTTGGGAATAACGCATACAACCAGTTTGGGATTAATTGCCTCTGCTCACAATTCTGCCCTCGAGGCAAAACCTCCGCCACATGTTTTTGAAGTAAGTCAACGACTAAATCTCCGTCTCGAATCTCTTTAGCGACATATCTTAAGGATGGAATTTTTCCACAGACGCTCATAAAATCAGATGTTGTGAATTGTCAACACTCTATGACGGATTTGTTGTCGATGACGTATGCCGAAAAATCAGCTCTTTGGGCTTATTACGGAAAATCGGAAATGTCTTCTATATGTTCGCAACTGTTGTTACTGCGAAATTCCGGTGACAATAAGAAACACATGTTCAACGGACCTTCGACGTGTCAAGCAGTTATCAACGTTGCCAATATGCTCGTTGACCTCGGTGAATATAATCTCGTCGATGTAGTTATAGCACATGCGAAAGAAAGATTTCCGAATGTGCCAGGCAACAAAATATGGATGTTAAGCGAGCAGTTGGCTCAATTTACGAAATTGATGAGACACGAGAAGTGGAGCGATGCCGAATCTGTGGCGACGCAAATCGCGAGTCTCGATCCAATGGAAAGTAAATTTCGGCAGGCTGAAGTTTGTCTCGCAAAAGGTGACTTTCCCAATGGACTGGAGCATATTAAGAGTATAGAAAAGGCGGAGGGTCTTACGCCAGAAAATCGCGTTCGAGCGATGATTCTAACGAGCCAAACAATGAGTTCGTCAATATTACCGGGCAGCGGTATAACGGGCACTAATTCTCTCGTTCTCTTGAATTCCGCTCTGGAAATGGCAACGCGAAATTACTTGTCATATCACGAGGCCGATGTCAAGATGCATCTGGCGAATATTCAGCTATTGATGGGAATGCCGAATCAAGCCTCAAATTTAGTTGACGAAGCCATTGTACAGATCTTAGCGCATGGTGGCTGGTACGATCAGGGCAGAGCTCTCGTTCTCTATGCAAAATGTTTGCTCGCAACAGCTCCACTCTCGGGTGATAAACGCGCAGGAGTTATAAGAGATGCTATAAAAGCTCTACTGAAAGCTAAGAATCATTTTAACAAGGTCGAAGCTTTCGGGAGAACGAAAAGCACCCTTTATCTATTGAGCTTGCTATATCACGAGTTGGATTCAAAGGCAGAACGGCATCAGTGCGCTTTTGAATTTCGGCAACTTGATATGCAATATCCATCGAAATTGGATACTGTCAAATTATACTAAAGCGTGTTATAAGGAGTTTTCTTTTTTATTGCTATTCAATAAATGTGCCCGTTCCGTTCGACGATTCTTGTATAATCATTTATCGACATTGAACCGACAAACTTGATTTCTTTTGTGACTTTTAATTTATTATGGTTATTTTAAATGCCCCATGGGGATGTTAAATGCTGAGCAGGATAATCAAAAGTAGTTGGAGATATATCGAACTAACGGTAATACTTCAAAAAGGAGAAGTACGCCCGTATCGCCGCAAGGCGTCTCCGATCGCCATGTTTTGTTAGTGTCACAGCTCTTCTGCTGCAGAGTACATAAGTAGCGAAGGATCCGGGCATCAAACAACAACGATAAAGTGAGTCTTCGATCAACATTTTCCTCCAGTATCACAAGCAGGTATTGCAGGGGTCCTGGTTGGAATTATCGTGGTTTCACATTGCTGACCGATTGTGAGTGCATCTCCATAATAAACTGTAATACATTCGATTAAAGAATGTAGACATTGGGGCGCAACTGGTAATAAAAGTCTGTTGTGTGTGTTTATATATATATGTCATACGAGATATTATAGCGTCGCGAGAATTGGTTTCCAAAAATTCCAGTTGGCCTGATCAGGATTTTGTCCCGCTACGAGGTTATCGTTGATATCCAAATAATTCTTTTCTCCTTTTCGCAGGGGTTCCCATTTGCACGTTATCGTTTCGTCCAATTCGGGCGTTGGATTTCTGCATCGAAAGAAGTATAAGGAGAAAGTTTAAGGGTGAGGTGCGAGGTAAATAATTGAGACAAATCGATATTCCTTTGAGTACCCAGTTTTTGCGAAATTCGTCCACATTTTGGTCATTCTTTGCATCGCCAAACGATCCCTGGTTCCCTTCTGGTACGGCTTGTTTCCTAAGATTAAATGGCTGTGGAAAAGAGTCCCGGTCTCGTCGGAGTGACAAGCACCTGCGTCGAGACGAGACGAAAAAAGGGGAACGAATTTAGAATCGTGGTGTCGAGAGTGCACGTCAGACACGTACCTTTGATCTTGATCGAATTGACGAACGATTGGAGAGTCGGATAGTCGCCAACGTAAGAGAATCTGAAGAGATATGTGGGGGTAGGTAGTTCCATCTGAAGATCAGCGATCTCCTGTATTCCGTTGACGAAATGAACGTCTCCGATTAGTTTAACGTACTCATTGATGCTCTTTTTCACCGTAACAGGTCCATCACCGAAGTAATATTTTTTCACGTCGTTTGAAATTTCCTCGATTATGTCGAGGTCGTAAATATGCATTTCACGAGCCAAATAGTCTGAAAAGTCTTCGTCGATTCGGAGAATCGCATCCTCGTAGCCAGAACCGAATAGACCCACGATTCCTTCGTCGCTCGTATATCCCAAAATGAGAGGGATCTTGATGCCTCGTTTGCTCATTAGTCGAGGCTCTTCTGGTATAAGAGGTACGAGACTGTTGAGATCGATGCTCGGACCCCAGGTTTGCTCATGTTGGAAAGTCATCCGCGAATTCTGCAAAGGAAAATCCAATCCCATTAATGAAAGGTAACTTATTCGAGTCATCGTGCACGAGACTAACGTTCGTCAAAAACTTTTTCTGTGCGTCCAACAGTTGGTCGAGCGGCGCACTCATCATAAATTGCCACGCTTCCTTAATATCTTTCGTGTCTTTTCCCATCATCCCGCAGAAACGTAGAGCATCCCGAACCGGATGTTTTCGAAACGCCCACGGATGAAGACAAACGCAGCTTTGAATAATCGCTCTGTGAAAGAGACCTGCGGATATGAAGGACGCGAGACGACGATCAATATGATTTTATCGATGAGGAGTAATTTAAAGAATATGAATGTGAAAGAAGGACCCTCGGTGAGTGACGAGAGGGCGAGATAATGAATGCTCGTGCCGCCGGCGCTTCCTCCGAATATCGTTACGTTTTCTGGCTCGCCCCCGAACGCCGCGATATTATCTCGCACCCATTGCAATGCCGCGATTTGATCCTTCAAGCCTTGATTACCCGCAGCCTCCGGTATATTTAAGTTTAGAAAACCTGGCAACGATCGAGTTTGCTATTACGTAACGGGGATTTGTCGTCCCTCGCGTTATCATAATGAATTGTTATTCTCACCGAAGCAACCCAGACGATAGTTGGTCGTAACGAGTACGATGTCGTGTTCGATCAAATAATCGGGACCGTATATATCTGGATCGGCACTACCCCGTACGAAAGCACCCCCGTGAAGCCACACCATTACCGGTCTCTTGCCGGACAAAGATTTTGTCGCGACGTTCAAATAGAGACAATCTTCGGTGCCGTATGTACGATTCGAAAAAGAGTCGTATTGGGCACATTTTCGAGATTGTTTCTCGACACATCGAATTCCGGCCCATGCCTTTGGAGGTCTCGGATCCTGAAACGTTGGGGCGACCGTTGAGAGACTATTTCGACCGGAAGGATTAAACAAAACTCACCTTGAATCTCAATTCGCCAATCGGTGGTTCGGCGAAGGGAATTTTCGGAAAGACGTAATATTTGTTACCGTCGACGTTTTTCGTCGCGATACCTTGGAGCTTTCCCTCCTTTACTTGCACGATAGGTGAACTCATGTTCAAAAGTTACTTGTGCCTCGGAGAACCGTACGCAACTGAGGGAGGGTCGCGAGTTATTATTAACAAATTTACATGTTGGTTGCATAATCTTCAAGTGCACAATTTCTTTTTTACACTAAAAATAGAGTCTCTGCCACGAGGCTTTTTTACTCATGAAAGTTAATTTTACGATTATGATTTATTAAAATAAACGACGCGTAAGAGACAGGTTTCGCGCTGCGAACGATAACGAAAAGTTCTTCGATAACGTCTTACTGTCTTCGGCGAGATGTAACTTCAGCTCGTTAAAAAAAAAATAAATAAAATTTCAACGGCTTTCGATATTTATTTCGCGCGATTCGATGTTTTCGAGTATTCGATCAATGTCTTATTACTATAACGTAAAGTCCCATCAACTTTTTAATTCACTTCGTTTACGGGAAGAAAATCTCATTGGTGTCTAGTATCTTTATAAATATAAGGATCGTTACACATTGAATTTACAGTCGAAATACTCGCGTATACGCATGGACATACCCATTTTCTTTACTTTTCTTCGTATATATACAAAATTATCGTACTTAATCTAAATAGGTAAATCTTTCATTCGGCACGATACTAACTAAGATTTTGTTTCTTTTTAATCGCTAGAATACATGTTCGCATCGTATATGGAAATCGGCGCGAAAATCTTGGGAATAATCGCTCGAGAGGAAGATGAATGAGTTCTATACAAATTATGAGAATGAGGCATCGCGAATACGTTTCATTCAGGAATATCGTTAGAGATGAATCTTATTGCCGATCGGGTGAACGGTGTCAATTTCCTTTTATCTATATATATTATACATACTTATCGCTTTCATTCATATGCGAATACGTCGTGCTTCTTTTTCAACTTAAAACTATCAGACTTTACGTTCGAACATTCGATCCAACAATAATAACGGGTCCAGTTTTCTCATTCTTCTTTTTCCTGAACAGAAAAGAAAGAAGGTACTCGAAAAGAAAGATTGTTTAATCACAAATGCATCGATCTCCACAAGAGCGGAGACAAGAAACACGATATTTATCTTCTCTTTCGACCGTCGTTCCTTCCTGTTTGTTATAATGATAAGTAGGGTAGAGAGGTCTATTTGGCAATCTGAATTCAGGCAACTTGACAATTATCGGCGCAAATTCTACATCATTTTTTCACTTAGGAGGTACGAATAGTGAGGCCCGATAAAAAAAAATAAAATCATCACAGATCGGAGATCAGGTATTGGGATTTTTCCGTATAATAATGAGGATAGAATTGAGAGAAGGGAGGAATATGGTCTAGATCCAAGTCTTCTTGACTCACGCGAACACACTTGTACGAAAGGAATATTATCTTCTTGCATTACGACGATTACATATATACGTATTTACTTTGACTATACACGCCTTAAAAGACTACGTGGTTTAACCTAATATCATTCAACCGGAATTATCCTTCAGTCTTATAGTTTGCATTTATGAGTTATGCGCTGTGAATCGATAAATAAATTTAAAGAACCGCAGTCCACGGCGAATACGCCGTTTTACACGATTATTCGCGGTCTCGGTTCGTACGTACACCACATTGTAAAACAAATAGGGTATTCTCGTTTCTGCAGAGCGGCGTGACGCAAAGACAACATTTTCTCAGCCCCTCGTCGCTCCTCCAGTCCGAACCCGATACAAGCAGACGTGTGCGATAACTCTTTCTTTCTTTCTTTCTTTCCGTCTCTGAATATTTGGGTTATCGTGGAGTTCTTAAGAGCAATATTACGTATTCGGTAAATCACTGACTAGGCACTCTACCTGCATTTTAGTTTGTTTGATTCGACAAGGACAAATGCTGACTGGCTTCGGATGCGTTTCTTTGCACGTGCGATGGAACATTTAACGAGTAGATGTTTTTCGAGCACGTTAACCCCTTACCCTACAACCACTCGTGGTATATCGCACGGGCCAAAAGGGTTTCTTTACATTTGGAGCGCGCACTGCTGGAACTTAAATCGTAGGGGAAGGGGTTAATTAATCTATGGTAACAGCGTTATCGGGGCCTTGTGTCTCGTTTTTTCTCGGACGACACTCTCGGCAATTACGGACAAGTCAGACCAAATTATTCGGTTCGTGCGTGTATCGGTTTTCTCTTTATCCGTTCATTCCTTAGCCCGAGCCCAGCGAATGCGACTTTGAATCGTAATCCGTCACGATCTGACACGGTAGTTCCGATTCTTCGTCGGTCTAAAAAAAAGAACGATAAGGAGAACAAGTTTTTTGATCATACGTGAAAATTCAGGGATATCGAATTACCATCAGCGGCAGTCAGTCGACGGTGAATGCAAGTCGAATCCGAAGTGTTTCGTTTCTTCGTTTTTCAGTGTTCATGCTGATCATTTCAGACATTCTACCCTGCTGCCGGTGAGCTTCTTTCCAAAAACTGCAAATATAGTACAAAAATCTATCAATTTCATTCATCATTTGTCCGCTCGAGGCAGCGGTCAATTTCAGTTCGAGTTACATTTTCCGAATCAATGTCAATGTGGCCTGGATAAGTCGACGAAACTCACCTTTTGACGAGAGCAATGTTTTTTTTTGTATAACGAAATAAAATTGTAAATTACGCGACAAAAACTTTACGCTTATCGTACAATAAAAACGATTTGACTTTTCGTGTTTTGGTTTCTTTTTCTCGTTCGATTAAATGATTGGTGGATATATATTTATGTATCTTACGAACGATCGGTGGGACCAATATTTTGTACATTCTCATTAAGCTTTTAACGTAGACTTATTCTTTGTTTTCCGTTTATCAATGTACAACCTCGATTCGCAAATCGAATCAAAGGGAATACGGACGCGAACGTGTATCGGGACCGTGAATGAAATATTCGCGCGTTATATAATATTTGAACGACGGATGAGTTCGATGACTGTATCGCCGTGACGACCCTCTTCGATAGAGAATCTTCCTGCCGGGGATCTTCCTCCGATGATTCCCACATCTTCCGTGTACATATTCAACTAAAAATCTTCTAGCGAAGAATCTTCGAGCTGGAGCGGTAACTTTCCAATAGTGCAACAATATTTGCCATAATTTGTCGTACGGTCAGCCTCGTATTTGCTCTATTGTTTAAAATTACAATACGTTTTTGTATGTACATATTCGGGCGAATGTTATGTGCAATTTGTTTCTTTTTTGATTAAAAATACCACAGCCTTCTGAACGGTCAGGTGTCGTGTTGCCGTTAATGCGGGGAATCTTTTGCTTCTTCCGCGACATCAACGACAACACTGCTCGGTAGTAGCGAAGCAATAACGATCATCGACCAGTCTTCTTGCGTTTACGTTTGGAGCCACCCGTTCCACCACCAGCAACGAGCCCATTACCGCCAATAACACCGGACGGATTCCAGTCAGAATCGCCATCGGTGTAAATATAATTAACCTTGGGCACGTTTCTTTTGGAACTTCGGGTTTGTCGGCTTGAATTCTTTGTCGGAGCCATACCAAGCTCTTTTACTTTCTCCGAAGCCCTCGCTTGTGTCTTGGTCGGTGTCATCGTCGTACGTTTCGATGCTGTACCACCCGGCTTTGTAATCGTTCCACGGTGTTTGGTGGCGGTGGCCGTTGTCGGTTTAGTTACTTTTTCATAATTAGTCTCGAGACACGGCGACGGCGGCGTCTCTTGGTCGTCGTAGTAGTGAGAATTCGATGCCGATCGACGTTTTCGTTTCCGCTCCCCGGTATTGCCGTGACAACCGTTTGGCAAGCTCGCTGGAGCCGAGGGTGGTGACATAATCGTATCCTTGCAGTAATCCCTTCGTATCATTTCCCTTCCCTGATGGCTATCGACTCTTGCTAATTTTGACGACAGGTCCAACGATAGGTTCTTGTCGCAGCTGGTCCCATCGGACGTTCTCATCTCGTCCCGTGCAGCCTCGAGTGCGGCTATCGATAGCATGGGCGTTCCCGGATAGCTTTGAACGATCTTCTCCCGTTTTATCGGCAACTCGTTGAACGACATCGACATTATTGCCTTGAAACGTTTTTTCAATGGCAATTTGTTGTCCAATTCGGCACGATAAATTTCACTCGGTTCGCATTTGACACCGACGTTTTCCAACGCTTTGCTATCTACGAGAACGGCGCTCTGTTCTAATTTGCAAAGTAACTGGTCGTCGTAAATTCTAGATAGGGAATCGTCGCCGCTTGAGCGACCGCGCTCCTGAACCACCGAGTTTTGTCCATTGGAATGTATCGGTAGATAGTATGAATTTGCATCGATCGTGGTCCCTCGTGTTTCCCCGCTTGGGATTATACACTCGCTGCAGTGTGTCACTATTCCGTACGCGCAGTTCAAGCACGAACGATGCGAATTACCGGAGCCTGAGTTTTTACCACCGTGCGAATGAAGACTCGTTGTCGCGTTGACGGTTAAGCCGCGTGTAATCGAGTTGCAATTTTTGTGACAAGGCAGATAGAGCTCCGGGCCAGGTGGGAACTTGGTGTATATCGGGCTCAGGGGGTTCGAATGAGCCACGGGAATGGCTTGCGGACAATCCTGAATCCCGTAATCCGATTTCATATGATCGGCCATATTGCTCGGGCAGCTTTCGTACTCCTGCTTTATGCGTCTTCTACGTGACAGGCCGGGATTCGTCGACGATTTCCGTTTTCCTCGAGTTTTTTCCCCAACGACGTCAAACGTCTTGGTTTTTCCAGATTTCGTCGTTTCCGAAGAGTCGCATCGTTTCTTCGAGTCTCCCGTCGTATTAATCTTTACTTTCTTAGTCCTTCTGCTCTCCTGATGACTCGACAATTCCCTGTTGTAGGACGAAATGTCGTACGAAGAGGCTTGATTCCTGTATAAATTATCGTAGATTTCGTACGAAAAACCACCAGTTTCGTTGGCATGTTCCGCCATTTCTCTATGAGCAGTCGCGACTTCGTCAACGTGATCGCGATTTTCAACAGCTTTATTGATGATGTAGAGGTTCGAGTTTGGTGATTTTTGAAACAAGACGACCGTCTCACCGTTGAGAATAACATTGGCGTCGTCTTTCTCGGCTTGCGTCGTGCTCTCGAGTGGCATGACGCTCGACGATTGTACCTGTGGATTGCCGTTGGTAAGTAGTGGAACGAGGCCGTTCGTTCGATCGCAACCCTCGTAAGAATCGATCTCCTCGGTGGAAGTAACTTCGACCTCATAAGCCACCTTATCCATGGCATCTTCCGGATATATGCCGACTACCCTGTTGACGACGCACGACGTTGAATTGCCAAAGAATGGCAAAGCGGTACTCGACGTGTCGGGCTCTTGGACGCTTTCGGGGCTCGGTTCCACCAATGACGCGTAATTCTTAACTTTTATCAATTCGCCCGGATTTACCTTTTTGCTCGACTCGGCCGTCAGTTGGGAAACGCTTTGCGAGACACTGGCCAGAAGCGACAGTCCGTCGATATTTTCTTGAAACTCGGCCTCGCCAACTTTATTCACCGTGGCGTTACACTCCTCGTCGCAACTCGTCCGCAATGATACCTCCGAAGCGTACTCGACCACGGATACTTGCACGCAGCTCGAGACTTTGGTCTCCGTCTCACTTATTATTTCGTTAGGCTCGTCGTTGACACGTTCGGCTTTTATCATCGGGTCAACGGTCTCGGTGGTACATGCCGCGAGTGCTTTATCTTCGGGTTCTTCAGCGTGATCGTAAAACGTTTTGGTAGACCCTGTTTCTTCTCGCGATGGCGATTCTCTCTTGTCACAATTTTTATTCGCTTTAAAATATTGATCGGACGTTGAGTCATCGATCGTAACGGTCGATATCTCGCGCTCGACCGAGGAAACTTCCGTGAAACTTGAAACCACCTGCCGATCCGCCTCTATCTCAAGTATTCTCCACTCGGCGTAATCATGGCCTTTGTCAACGGGGCCATTCGTGATGGTGCATGTTGGGTCGTTTGTTATGCTTTCACTCGATATCGCGTGCGGCGACGAATCTTTCTCAATCGTTCGCTTTTCGTTCGGGTTCTCTTTTGTTGTATCGCCCGCAATTTCTTCGGCGATAGGCTGACAATCAAAATTTGGATCTTCGACACGTAGAGAATCGAGATTCGGAGGATCTTCGGGTTGTTGCGCGATCGCTGGTTCATCTTCGATCGGAGAAGCTTTCTTGGCGATTGTCTTCGAGCCGAGGATGCGTTTTTTCGCTTCCTCGAGCCAGATCAATTTCCTTCTTGTTTTCTTCTTTCTCATGACCTTTTCCGTCACGCTGTCGCTCGTTAAATCGATTATTACTATGTCGTTGGATTTTTTGAATTTACGAAATGCCGATACTTTGTGTGAATTAGCCGATGGCCTCTTTGAATGTACAATATCTTTTTCGTGGCAAGATTTATCTATGGACGAATTATTAAGCGACGTAGCGAATCCATTTGTAACATTTGAAATATTATTATCAATAATTGATTCGCGCGAATCGTTATTATCTTCAGGCTGATGTGGTACATAGAAATACAATTGATCGATTAAATATGCGCCTTTTCTAGTACAGGAGGTTCGTTGAGAGGAAATACTGGGGGGAGAGGGTCAACGAGCGCATGCATTAGGAAATATTGCGAAGGTAAAGGCGACGAAAATTTGAGTGATTATCCCAAAAGCGTGTGAAAATTTAGTCAAACGATGAGGAATTCATGTGCAACATACCAAGGACACCGTGATCGGAGTCGCCAAGCACGATTGATCCTCTAGCGTTGAGAATTTGCGCCGCCTCTCCTCCTTGCAAAAGTTCAAAAACTCCTCGCAAGATTTTTCCACCTCGAATTTGTTGAGGAGCAGCAGCCTGGTCGAGAGTTTTTGGGTCTTTGGTACTTTCGGTAAGACAGTTTCGAGGACGAACGATGGAAAATCGGTCGGTGCCGTCCCCAGTGAGGTTATCGCGATCGAATTTATTCGATTTCTTACAGCCACGTCCTTGTTTAATTTCTTCCACAGGCGATACGCGAGAAGATAACGCACGTACATGAGGCTCGAACTCGGATGCTCCTCTATGCTCTTGAATATCTTTCTGTAAAATGAAATTTGTACGAAACAGATTATTATGCGAATCGATCGGTAATTTTTTTACGAGAGTCTAAACGAGGGTACTCACGTTACAACGGGATCCATAATTTCGTGATAGTTGTGGGTCATGAAATGAACTTTTAGAAGCGTGTCCAGCAGATGCTCCGCGGAATTTTCTGTAAATAATTAATGATAACTCGTGTTCAGGCCTCGTTAACGCGACTATTGTAGGATATCGCGAACGAGACAATGATACTCGGGATTAAATAATTGGACATACCGAGATAGATGTGTAGGCACGAGGAGAGTCTGGCTGAAATCTTGCTAGAATGCTCATTGCCCTTTTTCGAAGCCTTCAGTTCCATATCTACGTACATCGCCAAGAGATCGGACATGAGAATCATGTAAGCATCGCGATCCTTAACGTCGTCGATTTCACGATAGTAATAGAGAAAAAATAGCAAAGTTTCGCCAATGCAATCTTTTAATTTCTCAGCTCTGAGGGGCTTGGTGCGACACTCGTTGACACTCGGACGAACGTTTCTGGAATTACAATGCGGCGAAGCCTTAACGATGGAATCTCATCGAATCGCCTATAATATATATATACTCGAGTTGTTCTTTCTCTCTACGTATCTTTTCTTTCGTCTCTCGTATCCCCATTTGAACTTGGCAGCGTTTCATGCTTAAGCGCTCGAGTTTGTACAAGTGCTAAAAACGGGATGGTGCACTGGGCATTAGACCAGATTGTCGTTTATCTTTGCACATGTGCCGGCTAAAAACAACTTTTATTCCCGTACATGCGTTATATCGAAAGGATCGGAGCGACGGAGATGGCCGAATGATCGAAATTTACATCACGATACGATAAGAGATACGATAATAAATTATTTTAAAACCAGTACTCAGTGGTCACCATTACTGGTACGGTACGATTGGTAGCCTCGGCGAAGGCACGAATGCTTAATCGTACATTCTTCCTTTTCATTACCTCGAATAATATGTCATGAGTGATTTTAGGCAACTCATGCTCATTTCCAAGAGGGCGCTTCTGCACATCTTTTTGAATTGTGGTATCCACGGATATATTTCCATTATGAGCGACTTTGGTCCGTTTTCTTCCATCTCCTCGCTTTGTCCGGTATCGTGGTGCGTTTGTTGACTGTTGTCTGGAAATTGAATCAAAACGTTAAATCGAATGTAAATTAATTACAGTTGGAGGTGGCGAATAATGTAAATGACGGAAAAAGGATGAATCTCTTGCCAGCCGTCTGGCAGGTGTTTCAACATTTTAAGGGCTCACCGAGGTGTGAAGTTTTAATGCTCGTCACTTTCACCGAAGAAACTCTTCTCTTCCCATTGGCAAACGCTGCGCGCTCGTACCTTTGCATTGTCGTGTGTACGCGTATACCAATTGGAAGGTGTTGTTCGTACGAGTTCATTGTGTCCCTTAAAAGGGGCAGGAAACTTCAAAGAGGGCTCCCGGATCTTCCCAAGCGTACTCGCGTTGTGCACAAAGGTGTGGAAGCTTTTAGCTCGGAAATTTAAGGGTTCGTAGGAATCTGTGCAACGAGCGACGGCGTCCAAAGCGGAAGCACCCGCTACGAAACGACGCAATTTCGAAAAGCGAACCAAGTTCAAAACTATTACAGCGTAAAGTATCAAAAGACTATACTAATATTCACGAGAAGGAACAGCGGCTCGTCCTATATGTTTGCAATTAGCTTTGCCTCTGTTTGAAAAAAAAGAAACACTCGTAGCTCGTTTGAAAATTCAAAGGGTGCTGCAATGTCCGAGAAAACGGTTCGTCGTCATTAGGGAAACTTAATTTTAGCGCACACGAGTAATTGGCTAAATTATCTGGCCAACGGTAACGAGCGATAATTATATAACGGCCTCTTTGATACGTTTATTTTTTTGTTATTCATTATTTCATGCCAATTAATAATAATAGTTCTCTTACTCGATGCGAGAGTAAAGAGAATCGAAAAAGTCGTATTCTCACGCGATTGGTCGACGACCAAGTTTACCAAGCCTCGATATAAGATGGAACTAGCGTGTTGTAGGCAGTAAAAGATAGTCGAAGCGACCCTTGCTCCAAAACTCTTCGACGCCACAGGGTCTGTACACCCCATGCCTATTTCGATCGCGTCCCCAGTCCCTTTTTCCCTCGCTCGCACTCTCTCTCTCTCTCCCTGTCTCCCTTTGATCTTGTGTATTCTAGGATTATCGAATATCTTGAATCTGAAAATACTACCGAGTACGAGCGTGCAAAATGCGTTTGAAATGAAAATTTCTATCAATTTCTCCAAGAGGGAAAGGGAGAGAGGGGGAGAGAGAGAGAGAGATTACTGTTCGAAGCTACAAAAAAATCAATCTCACGAGCCTAGTACCTCGTCCGCTTCCCCCACGTTTTTGTCGTAGTCGGTTGCGCGTGTGGTAATACAAGCAAACATTTGTAAACGCCGTATGAGAAACGTGCGAGAGTCATCGAAATACTCGTCGCGTGTTATTGTTTTTATTGCGCGATGCACATACCTTGCGTCCGATCATCCACCTCGAGTTCATCGTCGTTAATGTGGCACACTTTTCTCGTTGAATCCATCGTAATTTGTCCAAGTCCCGTTAGCGCGACGCTCGATCGCGTCGTAAAAAACAATAATCGTCTTCACTCATAAATAGATGACACGAAGGTAGAAAACATAGTAGAAAAATTGTAGCGAAGTACAGGAGAGACCAAAGAGAAAGAGAGTAGGAACCTAAAAACGTACTATCGCGGGCCGCGTCCCTCCGCGTACTGTTCACCGCATCACCGCTGTTCACGAGACTACGGCCATATTGACACGAACGCTTGGCAAAACGGTAGCCAGGTGGCGCTGCGCGACCACTTTACAGATAAAATTGAGCTCGCGTTATCTGACGAGATGACGATGGGCGCGTTGTCGAGCGTATCGAAGATTCATCTCGATCGAGAGACGAAAGATTGTTTTCGCATTGCGACTCCCTCCTACGGCCTCGCTTTTCTTCATCGCTACCGACGACTCGCTCGAGTCATCCCCTTATATTATCCATCTCGCGATCTCTCCCTCTCGCGCTCACGCTGATCGGACGCCCCAAAATTCATTCTCTCATCGACGTTCTCTCTTCGTAGGTGTATACGATTTCGATCAAACTTTGCCCGTCGTTTTTTCGTTATTTCGTGGTCCGGGCGTCACTCGGCCGTCACCGAGCCGGCGATTCGCACGCCGTGACAGTCGACGGATCAGTTCGACCGATCGATTGGTGCGACACGGGTCTTCCAATGCTCGTAATGACGGAGTCATCGGCGAGATGCCCAGCCTCGCGACCCTTTACACCACGCGTCCCTAACCACACTCGTTTCTCTCTTCGATTTAACACTTTTTGACAGCCACTCTCTCGAGCTCAAACTTTCTATCCGGAATCACTTTTCTCACTACCTTTCGTACAATCGAAGCCGGTCGAAGCCTCTCGCTACCACCACCACCACCAACCATCACCACCGCCACCACCACCGGCCTCTCTAATCGAACTTCTTTACGACACGAACTCGTTCTTCCTCGATCGGACGAGGCTGCCTTTCGTACGAATCCCCGGTACAATTTCCGCGTATTCGTTCGAAGTAATTCGTTCTCGTCGTAGCGTCGCGTCTCGTTGAGATTCTTTCGAGCCCAGACACATGCCGCGACCAAAGAGCCAGGAAAAAGCAATTTGGAGGGAGAGCGCGTGCGCGCTCTGTGTGCAAAATCGTGGAAACCCGTGGGACGGGGATACCCCGTGGGGTAAGACCGACGGATATGCGACCGAGAGCGATGCGCCGCTGCGAAAGCTCGATAAATCTGCTCGTTGCGAGATGCGACCACGCTCCTCCAAATTCTCCTTCACCCTACTCCCAAAATTGTAATCGATTCGCGATGCACCGAGTGCTTAAATGCGCCGAGTCGTATATCGATGAGAATTAAAGGTGGTGTCGTTCGAATTGAAACAAATCCCGATCGCGTTGTCCAACCTTTCTCGCCTCGGATAACATACAATAACACTTTCTTTTCCATTCTTTCATGTTTATCGCAGCGTTGGATCGAAGAAGCCTACAAGCAACGATCATTATTGGATATCACCGCGGGGTAAGCTGCTCGAAGGTAATAGGATATCGAAAATGGCATAGAGGAGAGGCGAAGGTGGTTACAATTTTATTACGGACTTACAATTGGTACATATCCTCGTTAGCCAGCCAGCGTACGTATACGCCGTTTGTTGGATTTACATGGTTTTGGCAGGTCTCGGTCTCGGTCCCTCCACAAAATACAACGATAGCGGAGAGAACCGGGTGAGAACCATCTTGAGCATAACGCGACGGATGCAAATTGTGGAATGATTCGTGAAAGCGAGAACACCCCGGGTAACGTTCCCTCGATCGCGGTTACCTTTGACCGATTATCCTTTATCGTTCAACTCTGGATCGGAGACTCGCGAGAATCCTCGAGGATCGTGAATACGTCGACGAAAGGAGAGAAACCCGGTTGCGCGTATTGAGACTGAGGACCTGGCGAAGGAGGGAGAAGGAAGTTTAAGTGGATCCTATTATAGTCGATGCCTACCTTCGTCTGGAACCTCAGCCTCTCGACGCGTTCTCTACCTTCCTCTTGGCTTAATACTATTACATTCCCCGTATATAAATATATACCGATAATAATTGCAAATCGAAACGTCGACTCGGTAATTAATTAACGAAGCTCACGATCGAGCACGGTAATTACGGCAGAAATGTAACTCGAGACTTCAATATGCATCTACATCTGCTTGAGTATGTAAGATAAATAGTCGAAACTCTTTTCCCTCTGGGCGAAAAACGGGGAAATAGTATGATGGTAAATACGAGATAGTGTAGAAATAATTGAGAGCTCGAATAACAACGCGTTCGTATTTTCCGTGACGTAATATAGTTGCTCTCGCGCAATATCCGGCTCCGAATCGCGCTTCGGGCAAATCTATTCTCGCTACATCACGATTATTATACGCGTACCAAACTGTTTACCAGCAACATCATTGGATGTTTACATCGCGAGATATTTTTCTGCGCTTATTAAAAATTCCATACGCCCGGAGCTATTTTCCAAACGTCTGTAGCAGACCGAGGCTCTGGATAAGGGTAGCCGTCTCTAACGTCAGAAAGCTTTACTACCGTGTCGATCACGATGGATCGACGTATCGGTATTGTCGTTATTATTGATTAATTTCTTCTCAGGGACCATGAATTTTAGCGATAACCCCTAATTTTGGTTACTCCTTTGGCGCGTCGTGAAAGAAACCCGAGGCCTACCTCGAGTGGGCTTCCCGAGAAACAAGAGCTTCCTGTGAATATAGTCGTCTCGCTTCTCGCATTACCGACGCTCGCACGGTCTTCTTAAAAATGCGGGCGACTTGTTTGTACTGCTCGCGTCGCGATGTGTAACGACGTCGCTTCGAGTTTGCTCGCGTAACATCTCGCGTGTCATGTATATTTGGGCAAATGTGATACAACGCCCGAAACTCTCTTTGTACTCGCTCATCTTCCTTCCACCCTCGATGTCGTCTCTTTGCGTATTTCCGTCGGGTATCTCGGATCAGTGTGAATCAAGACGCGCCTCGAGCATCTCCATTGCCTCTTGCTTCCTTCGAATCACTATGCCCTCTTGAAAATCTCATCGCTCTCGTCCTCGTCCCGTTGTACTCGAGGACCATACAACGAACGAGGCTCTTAGGGAGGAGAAAAAACATCCCAGACTTTCCAGCGCTATCGCAGCTCGAACACGTAACGGAGTCTCGTATACTCGAGTACAAATTCTCGTATACAATTGTGCTCGTACATTTGAAAAGGTTTTCAACCGAGGTCGCCATATGATAGAAAGAAAAAAATCCATGTTTTCTATCATTTACTAATTTAATCACCTACTATCGGAGAGACGCAGAGCAATCTATACAAACCGGACATCAAACGGAAGATTAAGCAGGAAGCGTATCGGTTTAGGATTTGGATTAGAGAGTGAAAAAAGAAACGAGACAAGCTTATCCCATCCGGTACTTGGGTCACCTCCCTCGGCCCGAGTTCATAGTGACAAAAGTGCACGTCAGCACAGTGAAGAAAGAGCGCTCCTGCCTTGGCGCGGCCATTGACGAAAAAAACGAAGCCGTCGTTTTTCGACAAAATCTCGAATTCACTGGTAGTAGCGTACTAACACGAGCTATGTGTAGCTAAACTAGAGAACGAGGGAGAGAGTAGATGGGGTGCATAGGCGTACCGCATAGTGGCAAAGCGAGGAAACGATCGATAGAGCGGTTCTCCGGCTCTCGACCTGCTTTTCACCCTGTATACGCGCGGTCGGCGTGTGTATCGTCGTCGGTTCGTGTTCTTTCTCTCGCTCCATATTGCTCTATGCATATATACCTATACATATGTATATACGCGTATTTAATCGCTGCATAGGAGCGTCGCGAGGGTCGTACACGATACATCGCTTCGATAACGAACCAACCTGTTACTATAGAAGTTTGCGGTACGCATGCGGTATAGGAGAAGCATCGATCCGTATATCACTTATTACCTACCGATAAATTAGTTGGCAAAGTCCAAGAGCCATACCATCTATACCATCCTCCCTTTTCTAAGTTTGTAATAGCCTCTAGGTAGGACTCGCTCGCTCCGTCCTTTATAGCCCGGTTCACTTACCTCCCCGTTGTTTTACGAGACGCGACGAGACTTCTCTTTTTTTCTATGTAAATTCAAGGTGAAGAGAATATAGCTCGAGTTTATCGCGGCAGAAAGAAGAAAAAAAAAAGAGCCCGCAGGAAATTTATCGTCCGACAATTTTCCGATGATGCAAGCCGTCTCTCCATCCGGCGTTTGCTTCTTATATAAATAGTTATAGCGCGCGCCACTGTGACAGCTGCGCCGAGTTTCAGTAGCGTGGCCCCTCGAAATTCGACCATTTTCCTCGTCATGCGGTTCCGTTTCCTCTTTTCTCTCTTTCGCAAGACAGTTTCCCCATTATTCTCGTAGCAGCGGTAGATAGTCGCTGCCGAACGTCTTCGCTTTCTCGGGACAATAGCTCCGAGTATTTTTGACAGTTATATTAGGACATATGGACAGATAAATTTTTCCTCGAAAATCGATCTATCTATGCGGTACCTGTATGCGCTTGTGCCACAAGAGGACTACAATTTTCTTTTGCCTCTCGGGACCGAGAGTCTTAAAACTCGGTTCTTTCTACCTGCTGTGGGCTATCGTCTCGTCCCTTCTTTTCGGACCTTGAAACGTTTAAGAGTTCTCGTCGGTTATTATTTTCCTCGTACAACCGGCGCACGGCGGTTTATCAAAACTTCGGGCACAAGGATGGTCTCGAGGAGAAAACTTTTCTCGACGTACTATTATTATTATTATTTGTTTCTCTTTGCGAGATTTTCCCGCGAGCACGCGTCAACGTAAACAACTCGAATTTTCCTTTCTCCTCGTAGACTTTATTCGGCATACTCGGCAAAGTTGGTCGGCGTCGAATGTTTTTCTATAGGTATACTTGTATAATCGGTGAAGGTAAGGCGAGATACGAGCCCGAGAACCGGAAAAGTTGCAGGGGTGTGAATAATTTTCGTACAATACGCGCTCGATGCAACTCGACCTGGCTGCAGTTACCGCTGGCCCACGAGACCCTTCTCGTATACAATTTACGGCAGCTTTTCCCTTCTTGTGAAATGCCCGCGAGTCAAAGTGTGCGTGACCGAGGGAAAGAGAGAGAGAGAGAGAGAGAGAGAGCCTCTTCGAAAGAAAACCGTAGAGCCCGGAGTAAACGCGAAGATGGGATGTTTCGCGGCCTGTACGGATCGATATGAAACTCATTCGTGCATAAAATGACGACAAAGAGGGCGGCAATATATTGCACCCGAGTGCAATGTCGTTTTCATCGGGTTGTAAGAATTTTTCGTTACGAGAAAAAAAAACACATCTCGTCTTTCAAACTCAACGTGGAGCGCGAGACTCGTGCGCGTATCGCGTACGTTGCAACAACGGAAGCAATTACAGCGATACAGCCGAGAGCTGTTTAAAAAAAAGAGATTTTTCTTCTGGTTCGCTCATAAAGCGTCCAACGAGACACATATTTTATAAACGCATTCTCATACACCATGCAGTTCATTGGGTACGCGGGTTTTAACATCCCCGCTGCGACGGAAAAGAAAAGCCTATCGGGAGCATTTATGGTGCGAAAAATTGCCTCTTTCCTCCCGGTGCTTTCACCCTCTCGAGCTCACCTCGCGCCCGAACAACGTTCGATCTCTCTCGTCCTAGCGACGATCCGATCGGAAACTCGTATAAAAACAATTTTGTCCCTCGAAAATTCATTCGAGCATCGGATCTGCCGAGCAATAAAACGTTGCGATAAATTTTTAACGGGCACGAAAAGCACGCGTCATTCGTTTTGTCACTGGTCTCTACGTGCAATTATTTTTTCCAAAATTTAATAATTTTTCTCTTTTCGTCGGGCATTTCTCTCGGGTCTTCGCGAATTTTAATGCACGAAACGGCTATTCCTCATTCTCATACCTGCGAAGCATCCGGGTAATTTTGGTGCCGAGATAAAAAAACGAAGGAAGAAACGAATGTTAGCTTCAATTACCATGCGAGAAGGTCCTTTAATCGGTACGGGCGCCAACATATTTTGCCTCTACTAACGCCGAAATGCATTGCATGTCGGAATTTATGCGGCGAAAACTAACGAGAATGCCAAACGCGTCTTTTGCTCGTTTATTTCTCATTTCTTCGCTTTCATAGCTCGACGGTATGTTTTTCTCTCGAATTTCCGTCCAACGTGCTCTTTCTCGTTGATACATGCTAGACGGCTCAACTTTTTTAAAGGCCATTTTTTTTACCGCGAAGAAAAAACGAGCACGAAAAAGCATTGTAAGCGAGACTCGCCAGGGCAAACTTTCGTCCTTCCTCTTTCTCCTCTGTATGTAAACTCCATCCTCATTACCCTTCCGCCTAGTCGACGTTGGCGCGTGTATGCAATTTTTTTCCCCTCCGCATCCATCAATTCTGATAGGTGAAGCGCGCGCTCCTGCCCGGGAGCATCTTCATTTCGTCAAAAGCATAGAAGCCCCCCGGGCATTATATTTTTCGTTTCGTTTTTACCCCCGTTTTTATTCCCACAAAAAAAACCTTCCTTCACCATCCAAACTCCAGCGTAAATATTAACTTTGTTAATATCGCAAACAGAAAAAGGAAAACACAATTAACAGTGTATGAAAAATTAAGCGAGAATCGAGGTTGGATTTTTCGGAGCGATTGCAGGACGACGACGCGAGACGAGAAATGATATTTCCTCGCGTTTTTTCGAGAGCGTACGACGAGGTAAATGAGACCCTCGAGACGCCGCCTAAGCCCGTCGTTTCCCCACGCATTACGACTGATTCTTCAGCAACGCGTACATACAGGATAGAAACGACGGAAATCAGGAGAGATCCCTTATCCTAGTTTCTACCCGATTTAATGATTATTATTACTATACTTATTATTATTATTATTAGCATTTTCGATAATACTGCCGCAAGCAGAGGTACATCGGCCTTATCTGGGATCGGCAGCCGGCCGAGAGGCACCGGATATTAAATTGATAATGTCGACTCTCCGTTGCATTTTTACTCGGAGAAAATAAACGCGACAGTTCGGTAATGTGCGCAACAATAGAGACCGGCGTATTGTGTCTAAAATAATAGAGACTCGGTCGACTATATGTATTTGTCGACATGTCCCATCTCCCTTTTCGAAATACTATCTCGCAATAATAATCCTCGTCGGGACTACCCGTCACTCGAGGACATAAATCTCATAACGACCGAGTCAACGACGCGGTTGCGTACTGCCGTCAGGAACATTGCTTCGTTTTTATTCGTCCTCTCGTCAGAGAAAGAGAACCTCGAAATCCAGACGACTCGAACATCCGACTCACTTTGACAGTATTCTTGACGAAATCAAGATCCTCCCGTGCCCCGACGGATATTTTCCAGACGGCCACCTCTCCCAATAACGTCACCAAAGGCAGCTCCCCATTCCTGAATACTCTTCTATAAAAGGCTAATTTAGGATCGTGATTGTCTTGTTTAATTAAGGTTGGACAGCTCGGGCGTCGAAACGTTTCGATCGTGACCTGTACTTTTTGGTTTGCATAGAGCCTCGCAGCTGACCGTTTCGCCAATCAATAATTCATACGAGTACACACAGGTGTCTTTGACGGACAAATTGCTTCCAGCCCGAATAATGGAACGTCGGAAAGAGAATGCACACGAAACCCGATAGTTGGCCACGTACCACTAAAGCCGATATCCAACTCCGTTGCGGATCCGAGCGAAATATTCTCGAAATTTATGTGATAGAGAGGCGACAAAGGTAATATACAGTATATAGGTAGGAAAGACTGAATTATCAAGGCGATCCTTCAAAAGACCGGGTGAGATGGAGATGTTCCGAAACATTAATATCCCTAAGGCCAAGCGGACTGTTGGATTCTCCAAACCGACTCGACGACCTCTTATCATTTTCTCCCACAAAACGCTCAATTTCCAGACAATGCAGGCTGAAATTGCTTTCAAATAGCCGGAGACTATGGTCGTTCGACGTATCTACACCTTTGACCCGGACTTTATCAACTTTTCAATCTTTTTCCAATTATATATTCTTTTCACGTTACAACGTTGATAAATTGTAAGCGCTTTCTTTCGCTAGTCACCGTTGCCGGCTGCGGTCAAAACTTACTTAATTGCGGTGTTCTAATTTTGTAGGACAAAGTACGAGTTGAAGGTACTCGAAGTGAGCGCTCGTTTGCGCCGCCTTTTCTCGTTACTAACGACTTTAACTTCAAAGTACAATTCTCCGACCATAATTATTTATCGACCCGGAATAAATTCGCGAAAAAATAATATTTTTCATTGTGTAAAATATTCGTTGGGTCAGTTAGTTAATTCGAAACGCCGGTTCGTCGATCGACAAAGCGTCGGCTCGTTTCTCAAAGAATTATCGTTCGACAGCGTCGTTCCGAAGAAACCATCTCCGATTTTCATTCACCGGTTCGAGTCGTCACTGGCAATGTAATTAATTCATTGGCAATTCATTATCGGCGAGTATTTATTTCGTCCCGCCCTATCTCCATGGCAACTGGCGGCTCTCGATATTCCAATAAATCTTTTTTTATCCGGTCGAGACATGCACGTTTCTGTCTCATTTTTCACGTTGAAGCACCGAATACCGTGTTTATATCAATCTCGATCCTAATTCGTACCCCGATTGAATAACAACAGGGGACCGATAAGGCGAGTGCAACCGGAGTCTTTGAAAAAATTCATGCGCGTATCCGCACCTCGCAATCTTCTTCCCCATACACACTTTACATGGGTTCTGTCTACGAACGAACTACACCAGTGGTTTCTCGTTACTCGTGTTCTTTAAGAAATTCAATCCTGCGATGGGTGACCGAAGCGACACAAAAAAAAGTGGTAGTTGGAAAAGAACGAATAAAATAGTTGGCCACATCGTCCCCGATATACGACGTAGCGTCTTTCCGTACATTGGTGTATGCATAATCGCTTTTACTTTGGCCACGTCTAACTTTTTTTCGATCCCTTGACTCGTTCAACGTTGTGTCTCGCCAAAATTTTTTTTTTTTTATCGCCCGAAATCTTTGCACGAGATCGCAAAAACTAGGAGAAAGGATTCTTTTTAACAATGTGCGCAGCCACTCGTTCGTATGCCAAGCAGCGAAGTTTTTTGCTCGCACCCTATCTTTTGTTCCACTCATAAATAAGAACGACAAAGAGTTCAAAGGGCTTTAGTGCTCGGCTGGGGGTTCCTTCACAAACATGCAATGAAAACTGGCAATAGCCGTGCAGATTGTTAGCCTACAAACGCGACTTCTTTCGAAGCAATTTAAAAAGATTGCTATACAGTAGTATGCAATTGTATGCTGCGAGGCGAAGGGTTGAACAAGTTCCATCATTTTTTGTAAGCAGGATCTCACCGTGCGACGAGCAAATGTTCGGATAGTCTTGCGCAGACGAACTTCCCTCGTGAAATTTTCGTGCCGAGTTACGGTAAAGGAAGACCTCTAGAATATTTGCTACCGATATTACGAGTTTTTGTCAGCAGTCGGCACGAACCAAAACGTTAATTTTACGTCAAGTTACCGTCCTTTGGGTTGTGAAATTCCAGTAAATAATTCTATTTATTGTATACATATATATATATATATATATATATTTATTTATTTATTTATTATGAACGCAAAATATTTGATGCGTCACGATTTTAGTCGACTATATAAAATGGCAGATCTCGTGTCAGCATTTGGTTTAACATGTCCAATATGTGGTATATAAAATATATAAGCACAATTAGATTATACGCTTATCATTATCTAAAACTTTCCATAAATATTTATGATAATTGAATGTCGAGGCACGTTTGATTATTTCTTTAATTGCTTTTTTCTTTCATCGTCATGTTGCTGTGTATAAAAAAATAAGTCCTGCAGTTTATTACTTAAAAGTTCAAAGGCACCAGTGTGTTATAGAAAAATAGACGAGTATAGAAAATGTTGCGAAAGGCATCTCGTACCAATTCGCCCACTAGTTTGCCATTAGTTTTGTGAGTTAAGACTTTTCGAGCACAAAGATTGTATGTTACGAGTCCGACGCGTATTAATTTTTCGACTCGTTAAATCAGCGTTTCATCTTGTCGAGAATTGGTACGACCATATCGAACGATGGGCGTTTGCCTGGATCCTCGTTCATGCAGATTCTTATGAGTTTGGCGAGATGAGGCGATATACCGCGAGGTATACTCACTCGCAAATCCTCCAGAGCTATCTGTCTCGCGAAGAACATTAAATCCTCGTATTAAATATATCGATAGAAATAAATATGATGAGCAACAAAAATGACAACGATTGGTTACCTTCATTCCGCATTCCATAGCCGAGAGATCGGCAAATGGAACTTCTCGTGTCGCGAGTTCCCAGAGTAGAACGGCGAAGCTCCACATATCGCTTGCTTCCAGATTTATATCAGCGGCACGCTTGCTCAACGCCTCGGGCGACATCCAGGCTGGCTCGTAGATACGTCCAACTTCCTGAAATGAAAACTTGGAATCTGCCATATTGACGCGAGCCGTCAAATCTTCGTCGATCTGTAATGAGAGACAAAGAAACGGTAATTGCTCGGTTATCTTTAAATCGAGTGGATATTCGGCGTGGTCGACGGCTTACCATGACGTGTTTACTGTTGAGATGGAACCGACATCGATTTTGTCTTTCGAGACCGTGCAAGAATGCCATCGCTCGAGCCACATCGAGGGCGAGTCTGAGAGCTCGAGCCGTATCAACAACAACGCCCGTCCCACCGTGTAGAAGTCGATGTAAACTTCCACGTGCCATGTATTGGGAAACTGTGGCAAGCTGAGGTGGTTGATTCACGCAACCAAGAACGGGCAGAACGTTCGGATGTGAGAAGATTCTTAATTTCGGAAATTCCTCGTTGAAATCGCGTGAGATCCGAGCCGTGCATTCCCGAAGATTTAAAATCTTAGCGACTACGTCGTTGTTCTGCCAACGACCTCGCCAAGTTTCGCCGCTTGGTGTACTCGCGAGATGAGTGTGCAGCGACAAATCTGCCATATTGATACCTTTGTGCCTGGACAGAGTGGCATCGCGACTTCGAGTTTTCAAGCCAAGCCAGCTCTGGTCCTTGAATTGAATCTTTTTCAGATCTTGGCCAAATTCTACTGCAAGATCTGGGGGAACGAGTTGGGAATGGACGAACACGGTCAAAAGTTTTGGACAACGATACAGAAATTGGCAGACATTAATTCTTACCGTGTAGTCTCTTTGCCAGAGGACCTCTCGCCTTGTCCAGGGGTGTATCCCCGTCTTTGTTTGCAATAGAGACGAGAGCAGCGGCAGCCACTAGATCTTCGGCCACTGCTTGATCGCCCCAGAAGCAAGCATAGTGCAGAGCGGTATTTCCATGCTCGTTTGTCACATTAACATCCGCTCTGTTTCGTAGTAGCTGAAAAACCACAATTCGTTGATCCCTAGTCGAAATAAAAACTTGCAAATAGTTTGAAACTGGGCTCACCAGTTGGACGATTTCCCTATGACCATGAGCGGATGCAAGATGCAACGGCGTGTCGTCGCCTCTGTTAGTGGCATTGATACGTGCTCCACGACTGACGAGTAATTCGGCAAGTTTCGAGTGGCCCTCTTTGGAACACCAGTGAAGGGGACTAAATCCATGATCGTCTCTAAATAATTGAAAAACAAAACCATTTTAGATTCTGTTTTGCGGTAAAACGATCATTACGTTAGTACGATATTACGATCGTTGACGAATGTGTTTCAATCTTTTTTTGCTTGTGATAATTTGGACGATGATGTGGTCGGATGGGAAACCGCAGGCATTGCTTGGAGAAGGGAAGTGGAAATTCATTCCAAATAAGGAGAATTGACCAAGTACCCCTGGTTCATGTCGTGCTCCGTGTCATCCAGCCAAACGCGAACTTGCATCGCGTTGCCTTCGCGACACCATTGAAATATATCTTCCATTTTATTCCAATATAGGCCAATACGTTGATGCGATTCTATTAATAACGACGCGGGTTCTGTAGTCACGACTCTTGCACAGCCGTCATACACTAAATATAACCCGCATCTCTAATAATCCAGCACACATTCGAGAAATTAAAAATCACAGTGTTTCTTTGTAATCGTGTCACGAGAAACTTGTACCTATATGGTATTTCAGTGGTGGAATATCAATTTAACAAGATTCATCCCACACGGTCAAAATATTGTGAAATATAATTCAGACTGACACTTATCCGTAGTATAAACCAACTATGCGCGCTGTGTTTTTACCACGCACTGTACTATCGTCGTCGCGATCCTTTTCGAGGCTTTAGTCGATGTTTGTGGGTGGAGCTTGCTGTGAACAGCGCATGCGCTGAATTTTTTAGTTCCGATAGTGACCACACACTGCTAGTGCGCAACGATCGCTGACCGGATATTTACGCATCACAGTTGCTCTCCTCAATTTGCTGACATTTCTTTCGTAAAAAGTGACAAAACGTCGTCGGAATAATGATAAAAGCAATATGAATATGTCATCAAGTCTTGTGGGGAGGGGTTACGTAATTGTAAAATTATCAGACGATTTACTTCTCTACTGAGAGCGTATAGAGTACAGTCAGACGATAAAAAACCGGCGCTATAAGTGAGCTTCAAATTGTACAGGATGCGCGCGCAGTAGTCAACACGTTCGTACCGTTCGTACCGTTCGTACGTGCATTCTAAGATGGCCGATACACTACCGTGAGTTTGTTGTGTCGTCTGTGAAAAATCTACGATTAGCTGTGAAAATTGCTTTTCCGTAAGATTATCTATCAATAAAATCGTAGAACAAGCTACCGTGCACCTGCGTTGGTAATAATCCATAACCATATCCTCTCCGTAACGCTAAAACGCGTAATCATCAACCTACCGTCGAATGACACTTTTCGTTCCACAGAATGTCCACAAAAACATGCCATTGCTGCAATTGGCGTTCAATTGCGCCATGGATTCGCTCTTTCTTTCATGTTCAACATTCAATACCTGCAAATCGAGAAAAACAAATTGCAAACTCCAAGTTTGATTCGAAGGTAAAACTAGTGGGAAAGCGTTATGGTAAGTTCGTGATATATTTATGCATGAATATTTAATTTAATTTTGGTCATTTTTGTGAAATGATTGACAAATTGATGAAACAACAATATATAGTATATACTATAATCTTACACGAGGCATATAAATTTGTTGTCATAAAAATGAGTCGAATTTGTAACGAGAATACTACGAGTACCCGCCTCCGAAATATGACGATGGAGTTTAAAAATACTTTTTAGAGGAGAAATCTTTTTTTGTTGTTGTCGTATGGATGAATTTAAAGTCGTGCTCGTTACGAATCGATCGTTTCGATATCTCCGTTCTTTATTTGAATTTTGACGTACATAATCGACTAATGAATTCACGATATACAATGAGAATATATTGATCTCTCGATCGAAATCTCCTCGAATTATAATCTCGTACTACCCTCTCGATATTTGTCACGGTGGACTAATAATACGAGGAACGAGCGACGGACACGAAAGTTTCTTTACTTTTTTTGTCGCTCATTTCGAAAGTACGATCCTCGAGTCTCGATGTTTTTCGCTACAAAAAGGCACCCAATATAGTATATTTGATATAAGTAATAAAATACATCGGTGTTAGATACAGAGTACAATACTGACATAAACGTGTTATCGATAATCGGTATATACACTTTCATAATGACGATTCAATTTTTAAACTCTACGCTGATGTAGTACGATAATTCTATTTAAAAAAATATCAATAAATATCTACGATAATAATATTAACTGACTATTGGCATATGTTCTTATGATAAAGGTACCGCGTTGTTACTATATTACCTGTTATATACTACATACATGCTCGCATTGTTGTATGCATATGTATATATGTATATATGTATATATCAGCGACATCCCTGATCCAAAAGCACGACCAAACGACAAAATTGCACAGAAAATAGAGATTATTTGCAGTTTTGAAAGCCTAGTCTTACTTTCGAAGGATGGGATGTTTCGTCGCACGCACCGATATAACTTGCGCATTTGTGCCCTACTGGATGATAAAACAAGGCGTCGGAAAACCTACCGAATGCGCTCAATTCCTCTCATCTACGTTTAAGAAAAAGAAAAATCTTTATGAGAAAAAAAAAACGCAATGCGAAGCTCGACGCAAGCCTCCAACGTTCGCTCCTTATTTGCGGAATCGAGGGTTTGTCAATTTAAGATGTATTATATATTTCTGTCTAATAACCATGTTTCGGTCGCTGTCCATAAGATATTAGTCGCAATATCTTGGCAGACCTTGGCAACGAAAATGGCTATACGCGATTGACTTGTGCGAAATCGTGAATGCCAATTTCGAACAAGTCACAGTGTGGACTGTCTTAAGGCCAGCTTATAATTTTGATTTTTTCCAAAGCCGTTCCAAAACATTAATCCACACGCGCGAGCCTTATTTAAAACTTATTTAAAACCTCCTTCGATAAGTAGAAACCAAGAAATTTAATAAAACAAAAAGAAGAAGAATTTGGCTTCTGTGTACAGGCCAGTGTTTGTTTGTTTGTTTGTTAGAAAACTAACTTCTACGGGGGGAGATGATGACAAGTTGTACAAATCTGACTGTCGTTAATCATACGTCGTAATATGTACATCGTAAATCGGTTATACATATATACCATGCGATAAACTATGGAAATAATATGATTCTATGCGGTTTAATCTTTTTCTCTCTTTCTTTCCTTCTTTCCTTCCTTCTTTCTTTCTTTCTTTCTCTATGCCAACATCATGGATGCTTTAATATTACATTATATTACAAAATGGTGTGGTACCTGTGCGCGTTAGAAGAAGAAACGTATAGCGGACATTGGCGAAATATCGCGAAAGAGCGGCGAATTCTCTCGAATGTCTCGCTTAAACGTCACGGAATTTTGTCGGGTAGCAGATATTTTGGTTCCCATGGTATAAGTAGAAAATATAAAAGTACTTTCGTTTCGGATAAAGTCTCAAAAAAATAGATAACTTCGAAGAGTCTTGGGTCCCCTATGATCGAAAGGGAATGTTATTCGAGCGTCCTCGTTCAAAGATTGATGGACATATCTTGGTCGTAAGGTGTTAGATTAACGTCCGTAGATGAGGCTGTGGTCGTGTTAACGGACGGGGCGTTGGCGCTACTCGGCGATTGCAGCGGAGTCGATGTAGTTGGTATGTGCGACGTGGGACTTTCCAGTGTCGATTTCCAGTGATTACGATCGGCTCCCTCGCCCCCGTCGTCCGACACGATCGAGATATCCGCGATAATCCCACTTTCTGGTTTTCGAGAAAACGTTTGACAGTCATTCGTTCCAATCCTCCAAGTGGAGCGAGTCTCGACGTTGTCAGAATCGTTTGTCAACTTACCAACGCTGCACTGGCTGTTGAGCGTCGTGCTACGATGATGGGGTCGAGGACTCGTGTCTAGACCGAGATGAAGGGTGTTTGGAGGTCCGCTGCTTCCACCGCTGCTCGACGAAGAACTCACCGATATGACGCTGTGAGGTCTACGACTGCAACGTCCCGAATCATCGGACATCGATACCGCGATGGAATTTCGAAATCTCGGGGCTAGACAAAAGGAGAATATGGTTAGTGACGATCGTTGACACGGTAATGCGGAAATTGAGCCGGATTACTTGGAAGTTGCTTACTCTTCGAGAGTTGAGCAACGCTGATGGAACGATCGTTTATTTGATCGGCGCTCGGCCTGATGTCCAGACAGGGCTTATTTCCTATTCCCATACTCGACATTTCTGCAAGGCGCACTTCTGCAATATCGCGTTAATAGTATCACATATTTTCAGCTGTAATACAATAGGTAATAACAATAACCGTCAAAGATATTATTTAACCTCTGTTTCGGAGCGCCTGTTTCCACAATAGATTGCTGAGTTCCTCGGTCCAAGCTTTCTTTATGTCCTCGCTCGCGCATTGCAACGTGTACGTATCACCGGGCTTTCTCTTACGAAACCATATCTCGAATTTAGTCGGTGAATCCGCTATCACCGCTGTCAGCCCGATGTCCGTTGTCTTTATGCTGTGCTTGTAGATGTAGATGTCGAGGTTCTGAACAACAGTCATTTCATTTCAATTAGAACGATTTTCATTTAAAAAAATTCACTTAAACGTACCTTTCTATCCGGGAATCTTCTGGCTTTGCTGAATAGTATTAGATCTTCGAAGAGGAATACCTGACGTAGGCACTTTTTGCCCTTTCCCTGCCAGACGAGAAATTCGTTCTGGCGCAACAATCGTCCCTGTTCTTTCACGTTCACCTGAACAATTTATTGTCGAGGGATTAGAAAATATAATTGATCGCGCTATTGAGAAATCTCGGAATCGAGAGTACTCACGTCGCAGTCTCGTAGAGAATCCATGGCAAGCAAATCATTGCCGTGTCTCAATTGGAACCGAACCATTTGTTCGGCCGCTCTCAAATCAGCCTCACCCTCGACGATGGGTTTGTTGCTCGCGTCTTCTCGCTCGTCCTTGTCCTCCTTTCCGGTCAATTGCTCCGAAAGATCGGTCCCGGCTTTGACCAACTGTTGCAACAATAACGCATATTTTCCCATTCGTTGCACCGGCTTCAGTAGATAACTGGCAAGATCCATTTTGTCACCAAGCTCGAGTTGTTTCGTCTTGAAGAAACCCGTGCCGTATTCGGCCATTAGGGAATCCGAGTTTGGCTTGTTTTTGTTGTACAACGCGTAGAGATAAAATTTCTTTTCCTGTTAAAAGTCAAGATTTTGATTCAGGTACTTATTGGAGAAAGTTCGCTCGGAAAAATTCTCCCTCGACTCACGTGTCTCAGAAAGCATTGTCCGACCATCATCGGACATTGCTCGCACTGTTCCAATTCTCGGAGGAAATGTTGACTGTGAAATTCGTAGATCTTTTCGACATTTCCGAATATGACGTTCCTCTGACCTCTCATGGCCTGCGGTATGTCCTCGCGCACCAATTCCGGAATGTAATTCTGCAAAGACACCAATTATCAAGTTAGTTCGTATCGTTGGCCTTCGTCATTTCCATCGACTTTCTCACCTCGATTATGTACTCGAGGGATTTCACGTAGTCTCGTTCAGTCTGTATCATCTCCCTCATAATCAGCAATATAGTTCTGCAACCAAAAAGAAAGGTCGAGTTAGAACGATGGGTATCGCGGATTGCCGAGAGATCGATCGTACTTTTTGGCTTTCATGCCGGGGGCGATGCTCGGTGCACGGTGAAGATGGGAATTGACCGGTGGCTTGGCCAATCTTCTAGGTCCGGGACTCGGCGGTGGGGTTCTCGGCGGGGAACAATCCAAAAGTTGCTCGGCGCTCTCGCGCAATTCAGCGATATTGTCCAAGGCTGGGCGTCCGCTGCCGTTGCTACCGTTACCTATACCGTCCATGGGACATGGGTAGGAAGCGTTGCTATCACTGTCGTCCCACGATGCTCCTTTTACAGAATTATAAGGAAAAGTTGGGGTGCTATTTCGATGGAGAATCTTGGAAAAATACAACGGGGTAAAAGGAGAAGAAAGTTCTCACGTTTTCCAAGTCCGTCGTCCCACGAGGTTGCCGATTCGGAAGGTGCGAAGGATCTTCTTCTCGCCGGGCTTCCCGGCGCGGAGACCGTTCTCGCAAATTCCAACGCCTCGGCGCACTTGTTCCTCGCGACGCGGCACTGCTCGAGCAATATATCGTTTCCCAGTTTCTCGGCGAGTCCGATCATTTCCGTAAAGTGCTCCGGCGGAAGTGGCGGCCTTGCCATGAGGAATTGTTGGGAGCGTCTCTCCCCGGCCATTCTCGCCTCGTGGGCCCACTCGTAGGCTCGATCCTGTAGCAGGCAGCATCTCGATGTATCCTCGAGGTACTCGCGTCTGTCTTCGAGACGCGAGCCGAAGCCTCGTAGATGCTGCTTGAGCGATCGTGCGAGTTCGCGAAGGCCGCTCGCGCTCGCAGCCTCCGCAAGATCGCTACCTTTGTCCAAGTGTCTCTGCAAAAAACCAAAATCGATCGAACTTTACCGTCGGTTTCGTGAAATCCCGAGTAACCACAACTCGAGTCGACTAGAAGAACGGTGTTGATTTAATGGGGGTAACTGAAATAAGGTGGCCGTATGGTATCGTTGCGATCGAGGGTGCCAAAGCAACGTACACACGCTTGTGTACACAGCAACCCCCCGTCGTTTTTGACCAAACGCTAGATGGGAAGATCGTCCACTTGCAAACACTAAAATATTGCGTTTTGGGGAGAATGATGAATCCCTCGGTTTGAAAGCGATGCCCGTTATTTGGTGTGCACAGCCGGCTTTGTCATCGAACCCTCCCCCTAATTTCGATCGGGGCTTCCGATATACTGATTTATCACTGGAATACCCAACCAGAAGGATCCCCCGTAATTTTCACCCTCGATGGGCGTGAACCATTCAACGATGTAAACACACTCGAGCGATTACGATACGGGCGGTACCTATACAATGTACTAAATTCGTTTCGTACACGCCATGCGTGGCCAATGAATTTAGATCTATGTGATATTGGGGGAGAGGCCGAATGAAAAAAAAGTGAATTCCATCCTCGTACGCTGAGAGTACGTACGAGTCGTCGATCTTTCATCGATGCCGATTAAACTTTCTAATTATCAGCAACGGTCAGGTATGAAAAGTGATTGGAAAAAGGGTTATTGACCACGGTTTATACGCTCACACAGGCGCGAGCGTTTACAAAACGTTTTATGAACACACGCGAAGAGAGAAAGAGAGATATCTCCCGTGGAGGGATTCGAGCCTCGATGCGGTTATTCCACGAAACTCGTTCTTACTTTCGTCCGAAGCGAAAAGTATATGGCCCGCGGGGATAGCTCTCGCGCTCACGTTTGCGTTCGGATGCTGTGAAACATTCGCGCTTGTTCGTACGTGTGTGTGTGTGTGTGAGAGTCGGGATACCACGGCATCGCAAGCAAACGCGCAGGTTGCTGACCAGAATGGAATGCTGGGCGCAAGAAAGTTGCACCTACGTCGTCCCCGTCGTTGTCGTCGTCATCGTCGTCGACGTCGTTCAAAGGGGAATGGTGGCCCACGCAAAGTGAATGCTTCTCGAGACAACAACAACAACAACAACGACGACGACGTAAGGGGTATAAAGCTGTAGTTTGCGTAATAGACAGCGGACGGGAAGAAAATAAAAGCTCTCGTCGCGATGTAAACACGGTCTGGCGCGTGCAAAGATCCGAGATTGGCGAAAGACTCGTGGAAAGTTCATTAACGTCCGAGAGTCCCGAGCCTTGAGTTATCTCGGGATCGTCCGCGAGAGAGCTCGATACGAGTTATCGCTCCTCCATGCGCGCGTAGTTGGCAATTTTTTTTTTCGACCGATCTCGTCGGATCTTCGGCTCTCGTCCGGAGGTGACGTTCCTTCCTCGTTACCGTCGACAAGCCGGTGTCTAATAAGCGATGTACATAGTTATGTATAGCCGGATGAGTATTCGCGCTTTCCCTTTTGAAATGGCCACGAGCGAGACGAGTCTAAAAGGCGCGCCTTGTTCTTTTCCGTTTCCTCTGGCACGCTCTCGTCGCGTCCTTTCAATTGGAAATTGTACCGACGATCGTAAAATCGAGATATGAATTTCTCGTGCGATGCTTTTAGCGCGGGCGCGAACTCGATGCGTTGTAAATCGGGCTGACCCGGCGACGGGGTATCGAGGGGTCAAGCCTTCTGGCTGGGGAGGATTTCGCACAAATTTTGCTCGCATTGGCGGGACGGAAAGAAAGGCGATGTAACGTGCAGGGGTGCAGGCTGTGCATCGAACATACTGGCTCGCAGTGTTTGACGCGCGGGAGAGAGAGAGGACGGCGCGGGGGTCGGAAAAGTAAGGGGGTAGCTACAAAGAACCGAGCATCTGCCGTTCTGCGGGCGTATCGCAAACCGGGAAGGACCATCGAGAAGCCGAGAAAATCCCAGCCAGCGTCCAACTCTCGACGCGACGATATATTTTTTTTTCTTTTTAGGCTCGACGAATAAAAGGCCACGAACCAGCTGCTGCGTTCGAGTCGCGTTGCGCGATAAATCGAGGCAACCAAAGGAGAAGTACCGAGGGAGAAGGCGTTTTCCTTTGTCAGGCCGATTAGTGCCTTGTAATTCATTGCCCGATTCGTTATAATTATTGTACCTTGTATAAACGTCATAAAAGGAAATAATAATAATAATAATAACAGCGATAATGATAAATGAGAGAGTGGGTCGCGATCGTTTATCCTTTCTTTTTTCGAGTGGCGTTCCACCCCGGCGTAAATTCGCGACGTCCCCTTTCATCTCTGGCAACGTGTTTCTCGTGTCAAAATAGAGCCACTTGACCCGTAATGAGTTGGCACACCGGTACGAAGCTATTAGGGGACTCGGCGGGTCTCCCTTTCTCGCGCGACGTGAACCAATTGCCAAAAAGGCTTGCAGCGCGTACGCTGCTGACGGGCCAAAAGTTAGGGTGGTTCGACAATTTCTATCGGCTTTTTTGCTTCTACATATCACCCTCCTCGAATGAAGGACTCTCGAGGACTCGATTAGAATCAAGATCGAACGTACGTTTTTCTCGACAACCCCAATTTATGGTCCCTCGGGCGGTTAATTAAACCATCCATTAATACTGTTGTTTAAATATTTTGCTTTACCAACGATGACCGAATCAAATGCCGGGAAACGAGTACGGTGAGTCCGTTACCCCTTGACTTTTACGCCGTTTTGTAACACGATTCTGGCATACTCGCGTAACATTCCACGATACGTTCTGTGGAAAGAAAGAGTCAAGGTCGAGAGACCGCACAAGGGTGTACCTCCCACCTAGCGGTAGTCGTAATTCGTGACATTATCGGACCAGAGTCTAATCGAATTATCGTCTCACGGGCGTTCGACTCGATGAGCAGCCGATACCCGAGAAAAATAGGTGCGAGATTTACGCAACTCCGCGCCGAGTCAAGTGTGTGCGCGCGAGTGCGAGACGCAGAGAGAAATATCGTTGATGAATATAATCTTTAAACAGCGTCCTCTCATGATCGAGTCGATCGTCCCACGGGACGGTGGAGGCGACTTTCCCTCTCTGCCCCTCCACCTTTCGACTCGACGATGTAAACCGCACGCGATAATGATCGGTAGAAGGTCGAACGTTTCAAGTTGTTCGTACACAATGTACATGCACGTTTGTTGATCGTGCTCGTTCGAGACGAGAGGTGGGAAAAAAGTGCGGAAAGACCGCGCCCATTTGCCTACGCCGAATGGAATGTCTCGACGAGAACGAGATGCATAACGGTAGCGTACCGATGCATTATTATCAATAGGTACATGGCTCGATCGTAGAACGCCGTTCGTTCGCGATTCTGCCATAATTCTCGAGCTTCGATCAGGATTAATTATACCAATCGCGCTAATTGCCCCAACCGTGAGAAAACATTCTGTGGTAGGTACGCGTAATTGCTCGAGAGCTATTCGACCAATTCCCACGTGGAAGCGTTCCACGGTGTCGCGATGCCGCAAGGTCACCACCAGTTTCAACAATCGTGTCACAGCGATTTTTCGGACGCACCTACGTACTATCGTAAGGCTCGGACTTGTCGCGACAAAATATATTCCTAGTCCGTCGAAGAACGTGGTAGATAGAAATGTCTTAGAGGAGGACGTTTGTATGGAAAAAAAGTGACGCGCACCTTTTTAACGGTATGGACGAGAAAAAAGCGTCGGGACCGAGCGTTGGAATGTCGACCTCGATGACGTGCCCTCGCGCCTCTCCCTCTCTCTTTTCCTCCCGCCTTGTTTTTTTTTTGTTGTTTTTTTCGTTTATTCTCGCTACGGACACGACGTTCTATCGAACGTGTTTTCACGTGGTCATGCGGAATTCCAGAACTATCGTATACGACCGCGCGTATATATACGAGGCGAGAATAAATTTGCATCATCGATGAATAAGTCCCCCGCGCGAAACCGCCCCGAGCCTTCTCCTTTGTTACCGAGCGCCGCTTTTGGACGATTATCCGCCTGGGAATTTAACAGGAAAGGCGCGAACCGTCACTCGCGCGTTGTGCACGCGTCGCACGGGATTTTATTTACGCGACGAGCTTATCGCCTCGCTCTATGGAATCTCCGTGTACTTTTGGGATAAAGGGAGAAGCGACGACTGGGTCGAATCTCATCACGACGCCATCGACACTCTCGCGAAAACTCGATAAGACATCCGCGTTCCAAGTTACGTATTTTATAAAACGAAAAGCGGAAACACAGTGGCGACCGATGAACCGATGTGAACCGGAAGAGTAGTCGTAACGTCGTTGGCGCACAGCCACGAGAGAGAAAGAGATAGGCGGCAGTGAAATATGGCCTGGTTATGAAATTCGCATATTCTCGAGGACGAGGCATTGTTTATCCTTGGACGGAGTCGAGACCGGTATGCGACCACTTTTTTTTTTCAAATATAATGCTCGTCGCATTATCGCTATCGCCAAAGTGCATAGATAAGAAGAAAAAAACATGTCAAAGTAGGAACAAAGTGAATTTTTATCGAGGAGGAAAATTTGCTACCTCGAGGAATAAATGAGGAGGAGGTGCGCGCGTTCGCGTTGGAGGTCGGGCGAAAATCGTCGGGGAGTCGCGAATCGATTTCACTCCGCGATGTATATTATCACGTGTTGCAATAAGTACGAGCGAGGTATCGCATGCGATATATGCATTTCTCTCGAGCACATGCAACGCGCGGAGCGCGCGCGTGGCGTACTTCGCATTATCCAGGTCGGACGCCTTAAAGGTGCATGCCGAAGAGAGAAGCCATTCACTTACGTAATACTCGCTGCTACGAGAGTTCTTGTACATGCTCTACCGCTATACTCGACTATATAGTTTTCTACCCTCGTGAAACGCTATCGCGCAATTATATCGGAAAAGCTGTGGCTATCGATGCACGCTGATTTATTAGACCGAGAACTCGAAAAAAGAAACAACCAACGGACGGGTCACGAAGTTGGAAATTAACGTTTATTTTAATTCGAACGGAAACACTCGTTGAATTCGGTCGAATCTTTACCTCTCGTAACTTTCGACATTTTCTCTTTTGTTTTTCTATGGCTCTTTATGAAAAATCGGATCACCCGCATCGGAGTTAGACCGTTGTTTCTGTTTGCAGTAGCTCGATGCGCGCGCGGCAGTCTCGATAAACTATGAGCGGGATCTTAAAATAGGCATCGTTGGAATGCGTGACGGACACGTTGACGGGGAGTATCGCGGCTCGGTGTGCTGGGCCACGCGACGAGACGAGTACGACGCCGTATCGTGATATATGCACTTATACGCGCGCATCAAACTTGCGATTGAAAAGCGGAGTGACGCAGAGACGCGACTTGTAAACGAATGCGGTCGTATCGATTAGGAAATAAGATCATCGATCGTAGGTAGGTATGTACGTTTCCTCGACCTCGATCAATAGGTATATTCGGGATAACGAGTGTCTCTCGTGTACTAAATATGAGCGAGTCCAAAGGTTTATCTCTCGTGCGAATTCTCTTTTAAAATTCTATCCAAAGTTGCTTTTTTCCCCCTCCGCGCAAGCCGAACTCGTGCTAGGCTTCTAAACGCACACACACGGACGAACCGTAACAACGGAAATTCGTTTTACGATTTCTCGGAGACTTCCTTCCCTCTTTTAGCGGGCGTGCTTTTGCGTTATCTTCTCTCGTACCAGTCGGCACCGTTGCCCGAGTTGTAACGTCTATACTCGTATATGTATACAGACGAGCCTGTATAGAAATTCTTCGATCCATCCGTGGCTCGCATTATTACGATGATAAATTCGCGGGAAACTAGGAAGAGAAAACTCACGTTGAGTCTGGGAACCGAGGCCGATCTTCCGCTGATCCTTCGCCGTCTGAGGAGTCTGGCACGTTCGCGATCCCTTCTCGTGCATCTCTCGTCGACCTGACGCGGCGGCAACGACGACGGTCGCCCTCCATCCTCGTTCTCTCCGAGAAATCTCACACCCAGTAATACACAGCCGTCGTTCTCGTCGACCCCCGCCACCGAACTACAACGCATTCCACCCTCGACTCGCTCCGCAAGGTGCGAACTCTCGTTTGCACCAGCTTTCGGCGAATTTAACGATTTAATCTCCAAATCGGGACTTGCCAAATTTTCGACCTTTTTCGTTTCGTCATTGCGAGCCTCGACGACGTAGGGAAATTCGTACGACGCGCTATCGAGACTCCGAGTTCGATAGGTTATCGGTAAAATACCATCCTCCGAATCGATCTGGCCCGTCGTATCCGCGAGATTCCAGATAATCGTTCGAGAATCCTCGAGCTTATCGTCCCAAGGTGTCGAGAGTACTCTCTTGAGACCGGAGATCGCGGAGCCCTTGGATCTTTTTTTCGTTTCACCGTCGGACACGGTGGAACGACTCGCCGAAAGCGTTCTCTCGATGAGACTGTCACGATGACACTGGGCGTCGCTACCGTTTTCACTCTCGTCCTCTATCGCGCGTTGTCTGATAGAGATCAGACGGCACGCGCCGTCCTCTCCGTTCTCGGACGCCTCGGTAATGAACATCCGGAGCGAGAACGAATCCGTCACGTGGTCACCGAAAGTCTCATCCTCGTGCCAAATCCGTCCACCCTCGTATCTCGTCTCTCCTCCGCTGGCACTTTTATTTTTAATTGTCGCCCTAAGCGACGTCGGCCGCCGCGTCCAGTCTGTTGTTCCACAGACGACTATAAATATGCGTCAAGACCGTGTGGGCCACGAGGTCAAAGTTCGATTCTCTTTGTTTTCGTCGTTAATTTCTCGATTCCGGGCGTTCGCGCGTCTTATCGTGCTCGTTATTGCACAACGCGCATTCCCCTCATTGAGGATCGAAACGGCGTCTTACGGTAGGTCGGACACGCCGGAAAGAGAAAGCGACGAGATCCTCCCTCTGTAGAGTCATCGATCCTTTGCGCTATCCTCGTCGCGCTCATACGTTCGCCCGTCCTGCTATGCGTCTTTTTTCTTCTTCCTTTTTCTTTCGCCGTCGGTTATTTATGCCTACGCGCGACTTTTGCACAGAGGTTCGAAAGCCCGCGCGCACGCTACCACGAGGATATTTCGCAAAGCCGCGATTATATTATACGTTCCTCTTGGCGCACTTTTATTGCTTTATCGCCGAGAGAGGAACGATCCTTTCGTCACTCGATCGTCACTCGCGTCGCGTATCCTCGAGACCCCCTTCGTTTCTCGTTCCATCGTCGATTATACGGGGAAGAAATTTTGCTCCTCGATATTTATTCGAATGCAAGGGTTCGCGTAAATATATCGTGGGGGAATGAGACGACCGACGGATAAAGAACGCGCGGTACGAGCCAGTACGAGTGCCGTTGGCCTACTGGTGGCTCGTGTGTCTCGCCTAATACAAGCCGGTCCGCGCGGTGCCCGCTCGCCGGTCTTCCGAGCTGCGCGAAAGAGCGACGGAGAAAGAGAATCCACCACCCTCCACCAACATCCATTCCAATCCATGCGAGCGTATAGTAGCTCCGTTGGTACGTTCGTTCGCGTATACACATAGGCAGTGTAGGTACGATACGTAGGTACAGAGCTATAAGAGATAGAGGCTCTCGATCGTTCTCTCTCGCGCGCGCGTTCACTCCTCGTCTCCATTCCATTCGAGCGCCGCCGACATGGCGCGACCGTCCTATGTACGCGAGTTTGCTACTTTGAAAAAAGGATGCAAACTCTCTCACCTCGATGTCGGCGTAAAAGCCTCCGCGAGTTGAGAATTTAATCCAGGAATGCTCTTTTCCCTCTTGGAATACTTAATCGATTTGTATCTCTGTATGGTTATTCGTCGTATACAAGATCATTAGTGCAAAACTCTCTCTCTCTCTCTCTTTCTTCGTATTTACGGTTCGCGGCTCGCGAGTACGCGCACCCGGCGATCCTTCGAATTTTCTCCATGATCGATATGTTTCTTCGACCTTTTTCTCGTATTCTCGTATACCTCTGTTTGATATCGGGAGGTGGGGAGGGGGGGGGGCGTGTATCGCGAACACGATGATTAAATATCGCTCGTCGGAAGAACGAACGAGCGCGCGGTGTTCCCGTAATACGTGATAAATGCGCGTAATAAATCATCGACTGGCTCGCCGATCGCGGCGTTTTGCCGCATAGTCGTAGCTTTCGCCGCGATTCGATCGTTAACGAAATCGACTAAATTACGCGCGAAATTACAAATATTTCAGAAATTCGACATTTTTTCGAGCGTATCGTTAAATCGTACCGCGTTTGATTTTCCATTACGAGATAGCCAGCGAAAGAAGGGAAAAGTGTTCTCCGGCGCGTTCTCGACGTATAAATACGCGTGCGGAGTTAAATTGCAACAACCGAATGCTCACCGTCGAACGCTCGGTAGAAAGGCCTTTTCCTTTTTACGTTCGGTCTCGGGAATCGAGTTTGGCGGTGTCCCGTCTTTGTATACCGCGCTTCGCTATATAGGTACCTCTATTTATCGGGCACATATATCTATAAGAGTAGGTACGCGCGAGTGGAAAATGCGCGCCTAACGGGAGATAAATGTTCTCCGGGCTGGTGAACTCTCGTTAACTCGTTTGAAAATCTATCGGAGACACGTCGAAGCGGTGGCGAGCGCGAAAGAATTCCGGTGACATTTTCTTCGAGCGACATAACGGACGAACGTAGCAATTACTTTATTATTTAATGGTTAATTGGTGGATTTTTAAAATGCGCATATTGCATCCACGTAGCCTAAGATGGTCGACGTAACGACGAGACTCGATCCAATGAACCCTCGTGTACCCGCTCGTTCCCTCGTTCTCTCTCTCGCGTGTCTCGGAGGTTTTAATAAAAGCGCGTATGTGGAACACGTGCCGATCTCCAGCGATACAGCCACGCACGCGCCTTTCACCCTCGCAATTTATTAATTACCGCAAGCTCGGAGAAACCTCCGAACCTCGTCGTTCGCTCGAATAATTTTTTTTTCCTTCCGCTCCTGGCAGAGTTGATTTTTCAATTTGAATGGTAGGAATGCATATGCACACGCGTATAATTTGTACGAGCGACCCCATTGCGCTCCCCAGAGGCGATACGAACTCGCTCGCTCCGATTCTCAATTGAAAGGCGCGCGCCCGTACGAGTTTGATCGAGTGCAGCCCACTTGGATGCACTTTGGGCCGATACTACGGATATACTCGCGGTAACGAACGATATATGGAACGAAGAAAAGCGGAGGTCGAATCGAGGGGGATTAAAGGACGCGCACCGCTCAAAGAGAGACACGCGCGTTCGAAAGAATCGAAAGAAACGAGGATAGTCGGAGGAGGCGCGTGGCTCTCGTCGGCGACTTTACGGTTACCCGGGTTTTCCACCGATTCGGTAAACGCGCCTCGCGGCTCTCTACGACGCACCAACCTCTATTCCCGATACTTGTCAACGACGCGACGCCAGACTCGCGTACGGTACGAGTATCCATACTCGATACACGACGATCGCACCGTGTAATCGCGGGTGCGTTCGCTTGGCTCTTGGCGTGTTCGGCTTTTTTTCCATGGGCGTCGCGTATCCGACACGAGATCGTGGCTCGAATATATCCGCTCGTTAAAAGTCACCGCGCGCTACGACGTGAGACATCAAAATTCACGTTGCCTTATTCACCTCGTTCTCGATATACACCACCGTCGCTCATTATTTACTTTGTGAAAATGACCATTTTTGCGTTCCCACCGTTCCAACGCGACCGTTACTTTCAAAATGAAATTTCATATTTTGCACCAAAATCGATTGGCAAACGCGTCGAGAACGTATCGATCGATCTTGAAATAGCGCGCGTTCGTTATTCCCCGCGTCGGCTCAAACTTATTTCTTTTCCCCGCGGCCTCGAGAGAGGATGACGAAAATCGTGCTTGCACGTAATCGGGTCAGCGGGTCAACGGGCATCGACAACCGGAGAGCAAAGGGTGTTGTCGATTCAAAGTCTCGCTGTCACCGTGCGATGTTTGACTTTTACCGGGTGCGATAATGGAATCGAGAACGAGATAGGAAAAAAAGCGGAAATCACGTTGGAGAAAGGCGATCGACGCTTTTTTCTCATTTCCTGGGCCAAATGTATCGAGAGGATGTTCCGGTAAGAGACTCTTTGCGGATTTTGATAAGAAAGTACAAGGATACGCACTTTGACGACGAGTGACGATTAGGCTTAGTGTACACGAGTCTATAACGAGTATGGCGGAATGGAAGTCGATTTCACCACGAATCCGTACGAATAACCGTACGAATAATTGCTCAGAGCCGTTACTATAATAATTATTATACGATGATAACTATTTCGAAATAATTGGTAGTAATTATTTTCTTGAAATAATCGTATAATTTTGCCTTCCTCCCCATCCCTCGTCGATTGTTCGTAATCGATCGCAATCGACCTCGTCGCGATGCGATCTCGTGCCGACGCGAAGCCTGTAATTGCAAAACTTGCGATACTCTCTTTCTCTCTTTTTCACGTGTCCTACCTCCTATCCCGGCGCATCTTTTTACCCATCTTATCTACTTCCCGAGCAGACAGCCGATGTGGCTTGGCCTCATCGAGGAGAGTAGATTGGATCCGTCGAATAATTATCGCGATTAGGGAAATCCTTCCGCCGTGAACTTTGCGACTTTGCAACTTGCTCAATCACCGCGTCCGTGTATAACGTAAACGGAACGTACCGGGAACGTATTTTTCATTAAAACGTAAAAAGACACGACCAAAATTCCCACCGGAAATAATTAATCGCGTGGAATCTCGTTGTGAAAATTTGCATATATACAATATTCCTATATTGTAGTAATCGTTCGTGCCCGCTCGATAGCGCCACGTTCTCAATTTGTCTCGAACTCGAGAATTAATTAAGACGCAAACGAGAGAAAAAAATATAAAAAACGTAAGTAGGAAAATACGAGAGCTTTCGTGTGGTTTATTTTTTTTCAGTAAAGAACGGAGTTGATCGCGTACGAGCAAAATCGGGGTCAAAGACTCGAGAATATTCGCCGGTAGAATGCGCGCATCGTTGCAGCCCGTCGAGACGATGCCCGTTTACGATGCGTTACAGAAGTCTGCCTTATCCTTCATAAATACGTCAGGGTTCGCTGCTCGTCGGGCAACTAAAAATTACCGCAATGCTGCATTATTTATCCCCGTACGCGAGATTTTTTTTCCGTTGGGAGAAACCATCGAGTCAGCTAGAAAATCACGAGACTCGTCCGATCGTTGTGGCAGCTGTCTCTTTACTACAGTGGGTAACGAACTCTACCGATCGTTCGATCGGTAAATCGACCATTGGTTCGGCGCGCGGTCGGGAATGCAGATCTCCGCGAACTCTCGTATCGTTCGCTCTTCCCCTCGACTCGTGTTTCCGCGCCAGCGAAAGACAAAGGATGCAATTGTGAGAAATGTTTAGACCCGTAAGAGACACGTGTCCCATTCGAGTCTCGGTACGGCCGACACGTTTTGCCGAAAAGACAATCGCGCGTCTGCCTCACATCCGGCTATTATATCGAGCGAGCTTCGGCTTGTCGTAAAATATTTCGTCATGAAATACCAAGAAGAACGTTTAAATATACGTACGATAATGTGGCGACAGGGAGAGGGTAAGAGAATAAAAAAACCGCAAGGGAAAGAAAATATATTTTCGCACTCACCATGGACGTAAAGTAAAACTTTTCAAAGTCTCGCTCGTGTAGTCGCGCTGCGGTGAGCGTAGTGGCGACGTGCTGAGCGTGTTTAGCCAGTACGTCCTCTCCCTTCTTGCAGAGCCAATTCAACACCTGCGTAAGATCATGACGAACGATATAGTAGTTAGTACGTGTATCATACCTACACTATACGTATATACGTGTAATAATGATAAATTTATAAGATAATGATTAACGATGGGCCGTGAGGCACCAATATTTCTCAGGCTCGAACGTACTTTATAAAGTCGGCGTGCGCGTGCACACACACACATACACAGAAAACTCGACGTTCTTCGCTCTCCTTATTTTCTCATCATGATTTTGCGATCGGACGGTATAGGTACGGTATACGTACGTACGTATAATATATAGAAAGAGCCGGCACGGGAGAGATCAGCCCGTTGCGTCGTCTCCTTTTTCGAGCATCGCACAGATATGTGATCTCGTTTCACCGTCGCCTCTCGCACATGCGAGCAATTGGATCGCGACCCCAAAAAATCGAACGCACTATCGAGAGCATCGGCAAAGAAGAAACGCGGCGGGTACAACGGAGCGTTATTATTACCGAGTTGCGGTGGCGGAGATACTGTCCGTTCGTCTCTATAAATTTATATAGGCATATCCGTGCCTACCTCGTAATAGGTATAGGTAGTTTGGGTCGCGTACACGATCTCGCGCGTTACATCTTTCTCTCGTTACAGGTCGGGGATGCCCTCGGGGGGTTAAAAACGACGAGATAGCGATGGCAGAATTTCTCGTCGATCTCTCGGCCCTTGAGGTTCGTTCGCTTATTCGTGGATTATACTACGCGCGAGGAGCGATAATACCAGAGCCGCTCCAACAGCGTCGAGATGATAAGGCGCGAGGGAGGAACGGAGAGAAAAGGAAACAACAACCACGTTGCCGAGGGTTATTCGGGTCACTGGGCCGCGTTAAGGACCTACCACACCGCTCCGAGCACTTGCCAATGCCTCGTCTCCTCATTCTCGTTGTACCAATACTACGACGCTCCGCCGACGGATATATCTGCACTGTTTCAACCGCGTGCATACGCGGCAAAATATTCTTCGCGCGCGACTCGAAACGAGCATCGGTGTCGAACATAAAATTTGACGACCGGGAATATATCTGTGCTCGAAACTCAGTCAGTGACGCATCGCTTTATCACCTGTCTCGGAATCGCGGTTCACAGTTGCCGGCTGGAAAGGGGACGAAAACATAATTCGGGAGTTTTTCAAAAGAGAACAAATACGATAATAAACCCCCGGTAGTCTCGAGGGAAGTTTCGCAAAGAAATAGAAAAGTTTTCGACGAAAGAAACGTTTCTCCCGCTCCTGGCGAAAATCACCGCATTCGCTATATAAGTAAAAACTCTCGAGTTAATGAGCATACAATTTACTCCTAATAAGAAGATACGCATCATATTTTACGAGCCAGCGAGATCTCTTGTGTTCTTCGGGATGCCTTTCGACGGCATAGCAATCCTCTCTCTCTCTCTCTTACTCGCGCGCCCGAAGCGCGCGCGAGCCTTGTACGGATTTTCTTTGCGAATCGTTGTGACTTGACTTATCTGCTCTGCTACTGCTCGCAAGCAACAACGGACAAAACGCGCTCGCAAGGCGTGTGCGTGTTCGACGCGAAGTGGAAGAAGTAGAAGGGATTATTAAAGCCCCAGGCGCCGGGAGAGACTCGAATGAGAGAGTGCGAGAGAGAGATTGCAGGCTGGACGAGGTCGTATAAATTCACCGAGGGAACGAGTATACGCGCTCGAGAAAAGAGAGAGAGAGAGAGGAGGGACTCGCGTACTGGAAGTCGCCGTACAAGATCTTTTGCCTCCGTGGACAGGGCGAAGAAGATGCTAAACTCTCAATCGCAAGTCGAACGAAACGAACGCGAAGATAAAATAAAACTCGTGTAAAAGCAGGATTCTTCGTGTTTGATTCGACAAGTTTCCAAAGACCATCGCGGTCATCGAGATATAATGTTGCCCATATAACGTCGACGAATACGGCAAGTGTACGCACCGGCTGTCCCTTGACCGTTTTTTCTTCTGTTCCACTCCCCCTTGTCTTGTTCCTCACTCTCTCACTCTCGAAATTATAGTTATTACGGCAATAAAGTTTCATTGCTTATTTGTGCACTCTTGGCATCGTCTGCGACCGTTTGGCCGTCGAGACACGGTGGGACGCAAAGGCGCGATCAAAAACCCAACGACGTATATGAAACGAGAAAAAGAGGCAACGACGAGGATGAGGACGACCAAGAGCGAAGCTCAGAGAGATGAAACCTCGTGCCGGCGTACCGAGCCATCAAGAATTTCATGCCGTCGAGCATCAAACACTTTAACGGTCAATTTCATGGGAAATATTTCACGAGGACAGGCGGATTTAACGAAAGAAGAAAGAGCGCGGACCGGAAGTGTTCCAAAAATTTTGAGCGTTACGTAGGTGGAAGGTGAGATAGGACGTACGGTGGGAACAAACCGTGGGAACTGACCCCCGTCGAGACGCTCGAGGCGAGAAGAGCGCGGAGGAATTCATCGAGAGCCACGCGCCGAGAGGCTAAAAGCGAAATCGTGTTTCCGCACGCTCCTTTGCTCGAGCCAACGAGTACCTACTCTTGTACGTATCGGTCTAGGATATTGCGCGAGAGCGAGGGAGACGAAGCGCGTGTCTACCACACGGGTGGGTCATGTGTCAATGTTGCCGCTGCTGTTGCTGCCGCTGCTGATGTTGCTCTTTGGCTGGACGAGAGACGGAAAAGGCTTAACCCCCGTCGCGATCCTCTCTACCCACGGAAAACTATTTCAATTTTTCATTCTGTAAAACCGAGGTATTAAATTGCTCTCCAAATGGTTGGCTCGATTTTATCGATTCGTTTCGTTCGTGTACACCGTAAATATTAACTTTGAGAACGTCTCGAGTGAAATTTGTAAAGCCGTCCCGTACATCATTTCTCCCTCGTTCGTGTCCTTTCAAAATACACCCACCGGCACTCTCGACAGGCTCTCTCGAATCATTCGCGTTACACGAGGAGAGAAAAAAAGGTACGAAGAATACAGGAGTGAAGGGCCACGTCACGTTGAATTATTCATTCGAGGAATGTCTCTTGTCGGTGGAGAGCGCGGTGCATCGGTAGCAACGGTAGAACCGACAGGATGAAAACTCAAAGACAAATAGAGGCGACGCGTACTCGAACTTTCGTACAATCTTTTCTCTACTCACCTCGACCGATTCTTCCTCCCATAATAAAAACGACGAAACGTACGTATTCCCTCGGTTCCGACTCGACGCCAACACAAAAGATAACAAACTTTTTTCCCCGGAGAAATATATCACGTTCACCGGGGACCGATTCTCAACGTGACAAAAAAAAAGAAATGAAAAATAGCGTCCCGACGCGCGCGCGCACCGTGGAAAACTCACGACGGAGTCTCGCTCGTGATACACAGTCTCTGCATCGAGGAGGAATCTCGCGAGAGGAAGTTTCGGTTACCTGGAATATGTAAGCCCCCACCATCCTACCAACGAACCCTCCCGCCTTACCTACCGGTCTTCCAGACTGCCCGGTGCGGACACGCTCGATTTTTAATTCAAATACACATATACGCGCGCGCGCACACGCGCAACCGCCACGCGAAAGAGGGTCGACAGAAGCGAGAGGGACCGGATTCTTCTCGAAATAATGTCGTATATCGCGAGTCGCTTCTCTCGATTCTCCGATACGCCTGTGCATGTTCGATCGCAATACCGCGCCAACGGAGATGAACGCGCCTCGCGGTACGACGATGCGGCTCCTCGCTACCTCTCGAACCAAGTACGGGGAGAGAGCGAGAGTGAGAAAGGCAGGGGGAGGTGACGATAAGAAAGTAATTAGATAACAAAATAATAGTTGGATAAGAGGGCTCTCGTTACAGAAGAGCTCGCACCAATGCATCCTAGATTGCGCCCTTTTTCTCCGTAACGCTCTTGAGCCTCTAAAGTAACGATAATAAATAACACTCGGGATAGATAGATGGACGGATGAGTGGAGGAATGAAAGGACGAGGCAGAGAGTGTGCAGAGGCATTCTACTACGAAAGCCTTCGTTCCCATACACGACGTATATCATCCTCGTCCCTACGCACGACAACAAATAATAATAATAATCATAATAATAATAATCATCGTTGCCGTTTATATTGGTGCATCTAGACAATGTACCTACGACGATATAGTAGAGAGCGTTTAACGAACGGATTTTACTGCTAGGCAGTAAATAATTTTCCTTCCAGAGCTCGCAACAAGTAGCAAATTATCGAAGAGACGGACGTATCTCCCCGTATCTCTCTCGACAGTGTGCCTGTTTTATATATTTTCACCTCTTTTTCTCTCTCTCCCTTTTTCACTCTCTTGTAAGAACGAGCCAAGAGCGAACGCCGAGGACAAGAAACGAATGACGGGAGTAGAAGTGAGTAATTTCGCTGTTACTTTTGAAAAAGGGTCGAAGCACACGGAGAAAGATGAGTATTTGCGAAAAGAAGGTCTTTGCCGAGAATCGTACGTGCCTCGACCGGCCAAAGTTCTCAGGATTCTCGCACGTTTCGCGCCCTCAAGTCTCGAAAATCACTTCTTCTTCTTACTTTTGCTCGATCGTTGTCGCGCAGGACGCGAGAGACGAGAGGACGGCACACGGTCGAAGCCGAGAGTGTTCACGTTCGATATACACGTAACCACAGAGCGGAAAGATACTCGCGTATGCTGTCTCACGTATGGTACTTACGGCTCCGGTACAATTAGCATACCAGGGCGTTCCGAGAATCGCGCCGCGAGACGCTGCTCGCACACATACCCACCAAAAGACTCTCTCTCTCTCTCTCTCTCTCTCTCTCTCTCCCTTCGGTCCGACGCAGCTGCCACCGTCCGACGGGATTCAAAACGAGTTTTAAATTATTCTGGTCACTCGCGAGCGATAATGCTATATATCGATATATATGTACGTACATCGTATGTATCTCGATGCCATTATGTACAACCTATACGTATTACATACCGGTGGTACGAGAAAACCGTCGAGACAGCTCGGAGACAAGGAGAATAGTCCTATCTCGTGAATGAGTTTATCGCGAAACGAGCCTCCCTCCCCTCTGCCGTTTTATTCGCTTCGGTCAGTCCGCTACTGTTACAGCGCGGAGGTGGGGGCGGGGAGCAATTAACATACCAGAGCGATCCGGCTCTTTGCCAATTCTCGCGTATCGGTATGAATGAGTACTATGTACGAGAGTGGCGAGATAATACGGAGCGCGAACACAATGCCAGAGTCTCAAGGAGCGTGCAGGCCAGAGAGTAAGTTCCGTAAGGTCCTCTTACTGACACTGTCGGGCACACGCGCGCGCGACTTTCAAAATACACGCGTTTATTAGACGGAATGTGTTTGAACGTTCTCGCAACCACTCCCTTCGTTACACCGCGTCGACGGCTTCGTCCAAGAGATAACCGACTCGAATGTACAACCCGAGAGACTTTCCTCTCTACCTCCCTTTCGATCTTTGTTTCAAATATCCCAATCGCTCTTTCGTATCTAACGATCTCTCGATTATAAAATGCATCTATAGATCGTACGCGAGGAATCATAAGTCATAATTCCCCGTCTCCCTCTCTCTCTCTATACATGTTATTATATATATACACGAAGCCAAAGAATAAGAGTAATGCAACGACATAAATATATAAAGCGATACACGTATCGTCGATTGCCGAGCCGAAAGTTGCGACATTTCGTTCTCGTTTCCTCTCGTGCTTCGGCATCATCGCTTCGTCGCCGGTGTCGCCTCGATACCGGCGACAAAAGAAAACTTACAACGAGGAGACGACGGAGTGTCGCAAACTTCTTCGCGTCTCGATCCTTTATATAGCGGCGACACGACACGATATACACGAGTATACGCGTGTACGCGCGCAATCGAGAGAGAGAGAGAGAGAGAGAGAGAGAGAGGACAAACACTCGTGTTTGTCGTCAGCATCGATCGCGCGCAAATCCAAACCCGTGTGTACGGTACGTATTTATCTGTGTATGCTCGACTTTCGTAACTCGCGCCTCCACCCTTACTCTCCCATACGTTTCTCGCCAGCTCGTTATTTATATGCCGTGTAGTACGTGTGTAGCACGTATGTCGGCTTCGAGGAATTGCACAAGGGGATACGATACTCGGTTGTGTACCTACTCGGCGATATCCGACCTTATCGTACCGATATTGCTGTGTCGTGGCTTTCGAGAATTATCGAGCCGTCGACGTAGCGCGAATTATTTCAAACGTACTTATATCGACTCGAGTAACTCTAAATACAAATTCAATCACGGAAATGAAAAGTAAAGGGACGTCCCTCGTGACGGACGTGTACCGGATTACGAGAGACCTCTTCAATCGTGATGGATCGACGGAGGAAGTAGAGACGAGGGAGGTACAGGCGGAGAGACAAATACATGGAAAGAGCAGAAGCGATGTGTATGCATAGCTGATCACGTCCCCTCGACCAAAGAAAGAGTCGGCCTTTATCGTCGGCTAGCATCATCATCATCATCATCATCATCATCATCATCATCATCATCAAGGCAAGTCTCGAAGCGAGTCTCTCCCGGAGAGACGGATGGACGGATCGATCTAATCGAGCAGTGTTTATGCAACTCTTCCTATCACTCTCCTCTCTCGATCCGAAAGGCACGAAGCGCGTGTATACACAAGAGCCCAACGAGTCGTGCGATTATTCCGATCTCGTCTCTCTCCTTTGCTCTCTCCGTTACTTCCACCGTATACGATACGGATATATGTATGCATATGCCATACAATCCGTACTAGGAAGTCTCTTCTCCGTCGTAGGTTTCGCGCGGGCCCTTGGCTCGAGCTAAAGCTCCTCGAGACGAGGGAGAGAGAAAGATAAGCGCGCGCGGGTGTTGAAGAAGTTCCGGAGAACGGCAGCTTGCAGCAGCATCTCAGCCGAGAAGAACGCGCTAACTCGCACCAGTCGCTTAGCTGATTTTATCGGCAAATAAATAATATGAGTTTGCTAGGGTGTTACGACGAAGATACCTACTAGCTTCTATGCATATACATATGTACCAGAGAGAGAGAGAGAGAGAGCCAAGCTTTTACGCGCGCGTGTGTGAGTACGTTTGTGTACCGACTACCGCTCGATCGTCCGAGAACCGGTGAAACCTTCGAAAGTCGTATTTAATAACGCGCGCGTGTTCGATCACTTATCGATCTCATCTCCCCCTCCCAACTCATTCACTCGCTCTTTGTACCACGAAACGCGCGAGAGATAGTTGCGCATAATAGTAATTCCGTATCAATATTCCATTATCCGTCGCATGTCGATTCTAACATCGATCGATCAATTAAGAAGTCGTTGCCTCTCGTGTACCTATATGCACGCGCGCGCGCAGAGAAAGAACGAGACTTAGCGTGTGAAACGAATTTGCTAAATAGCCTCGACATTTCTCACTCTATACGTTTCTCAACGGTAACACGCTGTCACGCTATATCGTAACAAATGTGTATAACACACCGATTTAATCCCATTAACCTTACGTATCGTTCTAATTGCGAGACTCCGATCACCCAAAGTGTCGAGGGTTCAAATTTTGTTTTCCTGCAAAAAGACTTGAATCATCCAAGGTTACGGAATCGGAAATTTCCCGCGCAACGTTTCTCCGAGTATCCGCCCGCACTCTCTCGGACATTCGATCCTCGGTGTTGCGTTTTTTTTCCAAAACGCTTCCTGCACGCTCGTACGCGTGCCAACTCGATACAGTCTATTACAGTACCTACGTTGGCAACCCCCTCGACTTGCCGCACCCTCGTTGCACCAGCTTCGGACTCTCCGACGTAACGTAACACATAACACCGCTCTCCGGTCTACGCCTGCAGCGCTACAACTCGAGCCTCCCGACGAGAAGAAAAAAATGTGCCGGACTGCAACCGACATCCGATATACCTCGCGAGAGACGATGCTAGTCACGCAATTTTCAAAACTCTATACCCGTGGAATACCGCGAGAGTTCCAGTCTTATCTTTGCTGTGTCTATCGAATGCGCGCTTGCTTATCTCATCACGACGGAAAAAAATTAAAAGTAAAATTATCGAACGACGCTGAGAATATATTCCATTCCGTGTCTCTAGAAATTTTCCTACTCGTCGTTTGCGTCCTTAGCATTTGGTATCGTTATCGCGAAATAAATAACAGGATCTCGTTTGACGCGCGATGCAACGAGATGCGGCCACTCTTTAATTTGCATCGAAGCGCATCGACTGGCTCGAGCGCGTATTTATATAGAGCGCGTGTACGCGTAGGCAACGCTAACAATGCTATCGAGTTAGAGGATAAAACGGGAGCCAAGAAGGAACTAAGAGGTAAAGACGGAGGGAGGGAGGGAGGCTGGATGGTTGCACGACTAAACGCGCGCGGCAACGCGTCTTTTACCTCTCGCGGCGTATTCTCGACGATGCAGCGCGCACTCTCTTCCCCATAGCTTCGTTGAATATTATGCCTTGGCGAGTTTCATAGTGTACCTACGCGATATAGGCGGTGCAAGCGGCGTGGAAGGAGACAAAGCTGGTAGAGTGCTTTCTCGGGAGGGGGGAAGCGCGGTGCTCATTCTCGCCGATCTTATCGAAGATATCGTTGACCCCTGTGGTATGGGAGTTCTTCACGTTCGCTTAAACTCCTCCTTCGCTTCCTCGTAGAGTCCTTTTTCACCGCTTGCGTTTTGCACCGTCGTCCATAGAAAAGCATCGTCGTTTCTTCGCGTCTCTCCGTGCGCCTGCCGCCGTTGCGGGAGCTCTCTCTCTCTCTTTCTCTGTCTCTCGCTCGCGAGGAACTCGCCTTTTGGAATAAAATCTTATAACGTTTAAGTATAGATATGGTCGATCGACGCGCGGCTTTGGCCGGACGATGGAGATGAGCGAGCTAATGTGCCATACGTGCCGCTACCGGCTTCTATCCACCTTTATTCCAATCTACCATATCGTATTTTATATCGTTTTATGTTTCAAATCGCATTCCTTTGCCAAATTTTAATGAAACTCGTCAAATTCGCACTTATCTCGACGCTCTTCGAAACGAAAGAGAAAAAATCTTCTCGTCTTGCGCCTTCGGAAGTATCTAATTACCGTGGAATGCTTTGTGCTCGCGGTATAAGAAGCCGCGCGCGTTAACCGAGCGCGGCAAGGAGGGGGAGGGGCAGAGAAGAGCCAGCCCGGTAAACACATATTATAACGAGACTTCCTGACTCTCTGGTCGTACCTCCACCGGGTATTACGCGTTGGCGCGTGCAACGAGCAAAAATCTCTCGCGAAAAGTCTCGCGGGCTCCGAGGCACCATCGCGTCTCCCCGGTCTAACGAGATCCAAGGAATAATGGAAAAGGAAAAGAAAAGTTGCAACAAGACCGCGCCTTTCGTCCCGTTTGCCGATCGAGCCACGAGAGTTCACACGTCATTGATTATCGCCGCGGCACGGGTTTTATATGGAATTTTTTCCGCCTCCTCTCTCTCTCTCTCTCTCTCTCTCGCGTGCAATCGTCGATCATACGCGTATATACCAGAGTTTATCCGATAATAATACGGGAGAGTTCAATTATCTCTCTCGGTCGTTTCTGCCGATGGTGATGAAGAGAGGAAAAACATGACCCGCCGGCGCTTGATAACATTCATTCAGGGTCGTTCATCCTCTCTACCAGCGTACACACTGCTCATTTTATCGCAATCAGGAGAGCGTGCCAGGAGAGAGGGCTCGATAGCTATTTGGATGAGAGAATTGATAATTAAAGTGCCATCAAGTTGCGCGCACGCTGACTGGAGAAATTGGCTCAACACCTCGGGTTTTAAAAACATGTTGCAATTTTTTATTTACATCAGTTTCGTTCCATCCTTTTACCGAGCTTTCCAAATAGACCATTTTCCATTGTTATATTTCGATTCGTGCTAACAATGTAAGAAACATAAAGGGGAGTTTGGGTCGCAACTCGGTCGATTTAGCCTGGAACGTTCCATATGTACGGAGAGTGAGTGAGTGAGTGAGTGAGGTAGAGAGAGGTCAACGACGCTGCTCCGATAAAGGAGGTCGGGACGGGACTCTGCAAGACGGTGAGGTCGTGATCGCCGGCATGGAAACGAAGTAACGAGGTTACCAGTCTCCCGTCGTTCCCTCTCGTTCGTCTCTCGCATAGTAGTAGGTACCTATATCCGTGTATATAACTTTGTTATCTTTTCCCTCGCTCGGCGGCCACTCTCATTCTCGCGCCCGGCCGTCGAATCGCCGGTCCCATACCACCGAGATTTATACGCCCGCTCGAGCTACGAAGAGTCGGACACGCGGACACTTCGATCGATCTTTATCTCGCGCTGTAGCTGCTATATACGCGACGACCGGTATACTCGTAATTACATATATAGGTGCTTTACTACGACGAGGACGACTCCCTCGTACACTCGCATCCTATCGTAGATACTCACCTCTCGCGCCTGATCCTCGATGCTGCGCAATACCGCCAAATTTCTTATGGTCGCGCGACGCGACTCGAACGACGATTCGAGCCTCGTTCCTGCGTTCCCGACTTCCTCGACCAGTCTTCTCGCTCTCGTCACCGACGAACTGCACAAATTAATCCGATCGTTTCATTTCTCGATCGATGATCGATCTCTCGTGTTTTGTAACGGGCTGTCTTACCTGACGTAATCGAGATTAGGAAGCGGCGCGGCTCTTTCCTCCAGTATGCTCATCGTCTCCGCGGCGTCTCTCGACGTTCGTCTCAACGTTGGATCCGTTAGAAGACGACTGAGGGGCGTCAAAGAACCCGCGAGACTCGTGCATTCCTTGAGTTCGGTCATTTCCAGGGCTAATCTACGTCCGGCTGCTTGCCACTCGCCCATCAGGCTGTCGTATTCCTGGAAAATGTTCAACCAAATATTTACATCTTTCGATCGTTAAAAAAAAAAGAAAAACATTCTCGATTCTGGTCGTATATTTATTTATTTCATTGGACGCTGCAACGTTGAATCTCGAGGAAGAGAGAGAGAGAGAGAGAGATCGGCGAGAGACCGAATCGCGATCGCGTCGACACACGGACGACCGAGTACCTACGCGAGAGAGAGCGAACGTCTCAACTTTGCGCGCCACGCGTGTCCGTCGAAGCGATTAATCTTGGATCGATCGTCCCACGTCGCCCTGGGCGAGTCACACAGAACCGCCTGTGGCCGCGCGCGCCGATGTACGGATAAACGCGCGTCCAAGAGCATCCGATGCTTTGCCGGAGTTGTCTTCCTCGTCTCGCGACGATTATCTATCGCGCCACTGTTTGCGTCTTCCTTTCAATCGATCTCTCTTTCTCTCTTTCACTGTCAAGACGAATGTACACCGAGACCGTTGTCCGATCGAGTAAACGCCACGATCGTTTACGATACGATTTATTATTGACAAAATATCGTAAGATTGTATCAAATTAAATGTTTAATACGATACGTACCTTGTAAAATGCGATCCATCGCGTTTGATCGTGACTCTCGTCTCTTCGCCTCGGTATGTGCTGGTTAATAGTCACGTCGTCCACGTTCAGTGTCTAAACATACGTACAGTCATACGTCACACTCGTATCTCTTATCGATTAATTAAACTCGAAGGGGATATTTATTGAAAGAAGACGGATGGGATTTTTTCCGGCCGAGAGTCTTTAAGTATTTATACCTATAGCGAGTCGCGTATTATAAGGAAAGAGTACTAAATGGCAGAATTGCCGCGGGATTTGTTATTTCGATAGGGGGAAATGGTACATCGCGTTCTCCCCACGATACCGAACACGATCGAGCCGCCGTACGCTTGTCGTAAGCTCCCGTGGTTTTGCGCACACTCGGTATATAATCGAGCGAGGTATTTCCAACCGCGGCGACAAATTCTCCATTTCTATGTACGGACGAGGCTATTGTAGATAGGAACCTACGAATGTTCGTATAGTTTGAGTATAAAAGAACTGATAAACAAATCGGGAATCAACGAAAGGGAGCGAGAGAGACAGAGACGGGTGAAGGTCTTTATCTCGTCTCGTCTCGTCGCAACAATAAAATATATATCGCGGCAGACTCTTTCGGCGAGAATCTCACCGCGGTAATGACTCGCATTGTGTTGGTCGATCGCGCCATTATATACATCCGGTTTCGATCGATTAATCCTCCAGCGTTTCGACCAACTTTCTTTCGGCCGTTTGGCGATACGCGAATATCCAAATATTGCGGTAAACGTACCTTGACTCGACTCCTGGGAAACTGAGGCTCGGTCAAGCCCTCGGTTCTCGCCGAGCGCAGGACGAGGACTCGATCGACGCTTATCTTCTCCTTGAGTAGAACTAGAGCGCGATCGAGAATCTCGAAATCTTCACTGCTACCACCGTTCACCACGAACGTCCATTCCCCCTTTGTTACGTCCTTGCTGTAAATTTGACAGAGTTATAAAAAAAAATACCATTATACGAATAATTATTGGAGCGAACGGTGACTGGAATATCTGTTACAAAGGATTTTAGTCCGGATGCATCGCTCGAATCATTTACTCTGGAATAGCCGAAGAGTCGGTTGGGAAAGGGGCGAGGGAGAACGAAGGAAAAGGAAAGAGAGGATTGATGCGGTCTCATAACTCATGCAGAAATGCGGTCAGGTGCGCACAACTGGATCTCTCGAGACGGTGCCCCACAGAGAGAATTACGTATATATGTATATACGGCATACGGTAGGTATATATAGCTATATTTAAAAACGAGCGAAGAAAGATCGTTGGTTTCTTATCGCTTTCGGAATCTCCGTATCCTCCCAAACGTCGTTTGTCGCCCCTTCGATCGCACACAAAAATCTTTCTTTTTTTTTTGCTTTTTTCCTCTCCCTCTCTTCTTCTCTTACCTGCGCAATCGAACGAGGTAGAGAATGTAGGCCGCGATTTCCCGGGCGCACAGGACCTCCCTCCTGCTTGCCGAATCGGGCTCGAACTCCAGGACGAACCTGCCCGTCGAGTCCGCGTAACCTGCAAGCAGAATCAAATTTGTTGCTGCATTTTATTAATTTTTATTTATGATTCGCGATCTACATCGTTAAAATTCTATAAACTTTAGCAATCTCGTTTCGCCGACAGGGGGAGAGAGGAAAAGATCTCGACGAGCCACGTGGCCTTCCCGGTGGCTTGTGATCTCATCGCGATGACGTCTCGGTGGAGATTAAATAAATTTGCACCGAGTGTGAGAAAGGGACGACATTGCCCTCGAGCGATGTTCCGTCCTCTCTCTATTCTCGAGTGTATCGCAGTACCTGAACGAATTGCTCCCCCGAGACGTTCGTGCGAAAGTCGGAGAGGCACGCGGAACAGGACACATTTTTTCTATACCAAATCACCAAACGACCACGTTCCATCGTTCCTTCCAAATTTCGACTGCACTCTTCTGGCATTCGGTACCGATCGATATCCCAAATTCCCCGTCCCCATTTATGGGTGGTTTTAAAGGGGCCACGTACGTTGGTGTCTGGCGTTTGCTTCTTTGTTTGCGCAAGATATGATAAAGTTTACTTAGCTATAAGTTTTTTCTTTCAACTCGGTATTGTATTGATTTCTGTGATTTTTGTAATTTTGTAATTTCTGTACTTACCCTATAGCTTGCTTGGGTATAAAATTAAATTCAATCAATCAATCAATCAATCTCTCGCTCTCTCTCTCTCTCGCTCTCCAGAGAAAACAAGATACGGTGCCAGTAGCCACGCATCGAGGCGCACTCGCGTACGGTTCTTTGCGGTACTAGATTTAACCAACGCGAGTCTATACGTATATAGTGTGTAAATCTTCAGCTAGCATCGATGATAATTCATACTAGCGCCTCTATGTAGATTATCGAGGACCATTACCGCGATAACGCGAGTAAGATTCGCCACACGCTGCGCGCTCTCCCGCGACTGCATTACGGAACTCTTGCGCGAATCTCCACGAATATGCGCAGGTATAAACGAGCGCATATAACATTTCCGGCTTGAATCTTTGATTTTTTGTAATAGGTAGCCATTCTTTAATTGGCACGCATCGCGTTACATTATTTTCTCTCGAATTCATGCAACGTAGAACAAAAGAGCGAATATCGCCGAGTCAATGTTCGACGCATGCTCAATTTAAAGTGGAAATATTAATGCAATTGCGAGTGGAGTGAACGAGGGAGCTTTCCCTCGGGGAGATTTATCGGAGCGTTCCTCTCGACGTATTATCGACGTGTAAACGAGTTATCGGATTGAAAAAAAAAGAATGGAAAGATTCGCTCGTTTTGCGAAACTCATCCATGAAAACTCGTCCTCGAGCGAATCGAGAATAATCAAAGTGTAACGCGTACATGAAGACATCAGAGAGACGAAGCCCGAGGTCGTACGCGCGTAATAAAATATCTCCGATATAGAAATAGAGTCATATCCCAGCGTGCGATCCAGCGAGAACTCCGCGTATACGTACGTCGTATGCAACATTAGCGAAATCGCGACCGCGCGATAATAAATTACGATATAATGACGTGGAGTAATTAATACGATAATTTCACCGTACCCGGCGAGCTCTCGCACACCTGACTTTATATTCATGCTTCTGCTTCCGACGATGGAAAACTTTAACCTCCATTAACCCCGAATCTTTCATGCCTCTGGCGCTCTTTCCTCGACTCTGTCTCTGTCTCTCTTTCTCTCTCCCTCCCTCCCTCGCCAATGAATATTGCAAATGTACCTATAGTAGACTCGCGCATGTTCTCGACGCATTTCGTGATGCGAGTTTCGCACTATCGCGAACTTTCGTACGAAAACTATTGAGAGATAAGTTGTTGGTTGCTTTTAAACGAGCAACGGCAGCTCCTTCGACCATATGCGTTTCTACATACAATATTTATAATATAGGGGGAGACTCGTCGAGTTGGACGGAGCAAGAAGTTACGTCGCTCTTTGACCTCGCCCTCTCGTACCCAACTATACGAGCCGGAGAACGTAGCGCCTATAATATCGTATACAGTCGCGTATACGTTACGTTCTCCACCGTGTGTTACGCGTATCTCCGGCTCTCCTCGTATCGAGCCCCTGACCAAAATCTCTTTCTCTCACCGATGAAAGTCTCTTCCGTGATCGCGAAAAGTATACTCTCGCGTGCGTTGGCACGCTCGCGAATACCGCTGTCACCGATTTAATAAAAGGCTCGAGAGCAAGATCTCACGCGTGGGCGTGGAAGCGCAGAGACATTACCTACCTAGGCCGATCGTATACTATTATACGTACTCGTATATGTAGGTATAATATGTATACGGTACGTACAGAAACGTTCGCTCGTGTTCTCGCGCGCGATCGGAGCGCACCTCGTGCTCCGTTTAAAGTTGCATACACCGGAGGAGGGAGGGCTGGTTGGATGGATGGATGCATATAAGAGTGCATTTATGGTATACGTATACCACGACACAGGTTCGTGCGTGGCTAACGCGCGCGCCCCTCGTTCAATTGCCCGGCTCTCTGCGCTGATAACCATAATCACGTATATGCTCGGCCTGCCTGTGTTCTTTACCTATATCGTACGTATATAAGTGTAACCAGCACGAGAAAGAGTATACGAGTATGGGACGAGTACTCGCGTGATTACGCGCCTCCTCTCCTATATAAACTATACGGCGTATATCTATAGGTACTCTCCGCATATATCAATATATGTGCGTATCAACGGCGATGATATGCACTTGAGAAGCGCGTATACATTCTCGGACTGTAGGTACCTGTGCTACCTCGCCGCCTCGTGGAAAAGAACGAGAGAGAGAGAGAGAGCGCGAGGAGGCGAAACTACAAGTTCTCGAGGGACTCCGTGGTAGTAATCCGATGATACGTCGTCGATATATAGGTACCTTCCACCCTGCGGCATACGTACGCGCGGATTCTCTTATTCTCGTCTCGTTGAAATCTTCTCCATTCGTATACATACTATACGAGTGATTCCGTCCCGAATCGAACGCCTCTGGACCAAACTAATATTTTTGTCATCGTTTTCTCGCAGCTTTCTCCCTTCGAAGTATGCCAAAAACGCGAATTACGCGGTTTTTTTAACGTTCGCGTATTCGTCGATTGGCCCTGAAGTGTGGGGCACGTGTATACCTATAACCATACATTTATTACGAGTTCTCATCTCTCCGTCTCTCCAGGATTGGCAAAGAGAGAAAGAGAGCCCCCATGGCGAGTCTCACGCCCCCGCGTTAACGGACGCCCATTATTATTTACGAGTAGAAACACTGGGGATCCGTCTCCTTGTGCAAGCGAGAGTGTAACGAAGAGAATCTTCGTTTCTCTATATCGCGCATACCATCTCCTCTGTATTATGGCGTTTATTAATCGCGCTCCTTTTCCTCGCGTTATACGCTACGGTGAACGGGCGAGCGAACGTCCGTTCGAGCACCTGTGTATAGGTACGCTGTAGATACGACGAGAACTCGTACGCTTTTTTTATTATAGTTTGTTTCTGCGACATTTAAAGCATGGCTTTCCAAATTTGTGTTCGCCTCCTATCGGCTTTGTATTTATATAATTGCGCATCCCGTCTTCACCTCGTGAGAGCGATTTTCTTTCGTGTCGAAGATGTTGCATTGACGAGTCGCGAAAAATGATGCGACATTAAACATATACAATATAGATATATGTATTTTTGAGACAAGAGAGCGTTGGATCGGGGAAATAACGTCGTTTTCTCCGTCCCGTGGAGATATTCTTTAGCAACAGGCGCGAGGTAATCCACGTGATTATGCTCTTTGGCGAAGAGTGTAAATGAGAAGGAGAAAGATTTCGCTCGTATCTCGCGATAGGCGCGTGTGCGAGCGCAGGTATAATAAGACACGCCGCCGAGACATCGATCACTCGGCGGCGCGCGAGAGTCTCCTGGAATTATCGATCGGCTACGGCATAAATCGTCTCTCGGCGGTGCGGCAGGCAGCAAGTCGGCGGCGGCAACAGCAGCAGCAGCAACAGCTCCACGTGTCCTGGGATCTGGGTCGCATCCTGAATTCTGCGCTGCCGCGCGTATATATATTTGCCAGCCACACCGCCACCGCGTGCATCAACTTACAAATATTTTCTATATATATATATATATAGCGGCGATGCCGGCCTCGACCGCGAATCGCACCCACCCACATAAAGCTTGGCGATATTTTCGCATCATTATGTGCCGCCGCGGCTTATACACATCCTTTATAAGTATAAATTGCAGGTGAGGCGCGTATGTGTGTGTGTGTGGTGCAGGATCGGGGGCGAGTCGCTAAGTACGTGCTTTATTCGATTCCCTTATACACATACTATCTATATATAAATTGTTTCTCCCGAGATTCCATACGATATAACTCGATTATCTCGATAAGTGCGTTCGATCGCGATCGGATGTATCTCGCGTATGTAAGTGGGTACGCGAGATACGAGATTTCGCACAGTGTGGAAAACAAATGTAGCCGCGGCGTAGCTACGTATAAGAAGAGAGATGAATCTTGCGCGGAGAGAATACGTGCTCCCGATGCAGCTGCGAGAGATCGTTCGTGTGCGCACTTGTGCTCGATTAACCGTCGTACGACTATACACGTATAGGTATATCTTATTTATCGTGGGAGACCATATGGATATGATTTTCCGAGCTCTTTCTCTCTTATCGCCAGCGATCGAATCGTGTCGAGCTCTTGAACGTTGAAAACGTTCAAACTCCCCGTAAGTCTCTCCTTATTTTCGATATAAATTGATAATCATTTGTGCGAATTTTATGCCAAGTTCGTCCCGGGAGTAGCGCGCTAGCATGGATATTGGGCATGGTTGGCGAATCGTAAATCAGATCCGAGGATACTTATAGGTGGGTAGTGGAGAAGGTGAAGGAGGGCTGGGTGGCGTAATGTCGTCGGTGTATAGCTCGTTTGCGCAAATTCCCACTTCCTCTCACCAAGAGGTTTACGATGTCGTTGGCATCTCACGCGCGCTCGTGGAAAGACTTTTCAACAAAAAGCACCACAAAAGTGCTTATATCCTTCTTCGAGAGACTCTGTTAAATAGCGGGGAAAGTTACAAGATGCTGCGCGCACGACACAGAGAGAGAGACACACACACACACACATACACACTGACTTTGAGAAACGACGCGCCCTCTCGTGGGCGTCCCTTTCCGCATCGACCGAATCGATTAAGCAAATCGAGCCAAAAGGTGACACTCGACGCCAACAGGGTCAAGTATACGACCATAAATATTATCAGCTACCGTCGTAGCAAAATTATTATTGACTCACCAGGAAGTTTGAGGCCGCAGTGTAATATGTGATCGGATAGATCGTGAATACTTCTGGGCGTTGATACCTCCTCGACTCGTCTCTTTGTGCCTGAAATGTTGACATAATCATATAATCCATCATTTAATTATACAAGAATATGGAAAGATTTCAAATGAGAAAATCGACCAGCAACGAACGGATTTATTTTCAAGTTCGAACACGAAGAACAGAAATACAGATACGAGGAACAAAAATTAGGGAGAGGACCACCCACCCGCGCCTGAAAATGCCAATGGTCGGTACGTGCGTTCTCTCTATTATACGTTTCTCGGGAACTGCGTGTGTGCGCGCCCGGTCGCCCGATTTAAGAGAGAAAGAGTAATTGCCGAAGCGTAATATACCGTGGCTGGCTATATGGGAGAGTGCACGTGTGTATGGCAATTTCAATTAGTCGAGAGAGTCTCGAAACGAGCGATCGCAACGAGTACCTACCTACCTACCTACCTACACGCGTGTCTCCACCGTGTACACACACACACCCATACAGAGACGCGCGCGCGCGCGCGACAACGAGAGATATAGTGTATCCCGACGGAGGCTCGGTCGATCGCCCGAGTCGATAAATCAGCGGCAATAAAGTAGAAAGAGCGATCAGAGAGAGGGAGAGAGAGAAAGAAAAAGATTCTCTCAGTAGCAGAAGGAGGATAATTGCAACCCGCGTTTCCCTTCTCCCTCGCCGGATCCCAGAATACGTGCCATCGAGAACGATTTTGTTCTCGTTGATCCACTAAACGCTCGATCGCAATGCCAGTTTTCGGTAAAAAAAAGACGACTCGATAAACAGGATATATAAATTTGCTGGCTAATCGTCGGAAATTGGCGGATGCCCTTCCGGTTACATTATTTCCGTTATGCTCGCGCGATTTTCGATCTTTTTTCATTTTTATAAATCGACTCTATCGCATACCGCAACGCACGGTGGTTTTAATTCGTTCGATAGTTTGCCAGCGGCCGATATTAATTTTTTGATTAAACGCGAATGTGGTAGAGAGAAACGCGCATACAGAGTGAGTCCGTAGTATCGAGAGTGTTGACCCGGGGAACCGCGAGGCGGCAACAACGAAGGACGAGACCGTGCGTCGGTCCAGTCTTGGCGAATTCGCTCGGCAGGGTGTGGCGAGAGAGCAAAACGAGAGTCGGAGATAAAAACGTGTAGGTGGCCGACGCGAAACGTCCGACGTTCTCGCCTCTGCTCGTGAAAGACGGACGAATACCAATTTTACAAATCTCGTAACGCGTTCATAATCATCGAACGAGATGTTCTTTTTTTTTTTTTTGGTGCGGAGGGTTCTACGTTTATATTCGCGAGTTGCAGTTGCTTGGTGGATTGGTGGAGATAGCGAGAGAGAAAAAGACACGACGCGCCAAAGGCACATAAATTTATTTGATCGAAACTGTTTATTGTCTGGGCGTGGGACGCTCTTTATGTCGCACGTACTCGTACGCTCGTGGGATCGAGTTCTCTTATTCGTACTAAGAGCAGATAGAGAGAGAGAGAGAGAGAGAGAGAAGAAAGAAACTTACCAAAACCCATGCGAACTTCCTCCTCGTCGTCGCTGTCGATGTGCTTGATACCAGCGATCTCGAAACTTCTCGAATCGTGATTATTATTGGAGGGGGCTATGCCGCATTCACATTGATCACCACCGGCACCGGGACACTCGCAACCCTCGGCGCCGCATTTACAGCCGAGCAACGGATCGTCCGTGTCGATATTCCGACACGCCGGACACGGAAATACAAGATCGTCGAGATTGACGCGTTCGATCTTGCGCTCGACGCTGACGAGCAAAGTTCCGATGAGATCGGCCAATTGATCGTTGTCGTTGCCACAAATGGTCGCCGCCGTCCTCGTTTCCGTCTCGTTGGAGGCACTCGTCGTCGAGTAAAAACCCGATGAGGTAGACGACGATTTGGTCGAATAATCGTAGATCGTCGTCGAATTCCCGGACCAACGCTCTCCGTTGGTCGCTCTCTCGAGGGATATAGGACTCTCGAGATCCTCGATCTTCAAACGTCTGCTCGTTGACTCGAGACTAGTACCGGAAATTGGACAATTCGTACTGGCCTCTTTCCACTTTTCGAGAGTCATCGGGACGATCTTGCCGATTACCGAGTGACCACTCATTTTTCCGAGATCCTCGGACTGGCTCGCCGAGTCAGCCTCGAGACCCGAATCTTCGCACTTGGCTAACTCCTGGTTCATTTCCTCCCTAGAAATCGTCATTCGCGTCTGGATGTTGCTCGTATTCCCGAACTCGTCGACATTCTGCTCCTCGTTCCTCCAACGACTCGACTCGACGAGTCTCTCCTTGATCGGACACGACGTATTTACGGTGTTGTCGCGATCCTCGCTGCTACAGGCCGAACGACAGCGTATCGATTCCTCGCGCGATCGCCGTCGCGGTCGTGATTTACCGTGTTGTCCGCCACCGACCAGCGTCGACGATGTCGATTGCGTCGTTCTGGCGCCCGACGAACTCGCGAGTGATTTTCGGGTTGGGTCTCGCCAGTCCATAAACTCGTCCTCGCGGTCCCAACCGAGGATTCCTGGGGACCGCATCGACGATCGCCACACGAGAGCTATCTGCAAATTAGTCGTTTGTTTTATTTCGACGAGGGTCCCTTCGCACCGGACACAAAAAACCCACATCGTTACTCACCTCGACGATATTATTTCCTTCCCCGATTTCCCCGTTCGATAAATTAATATCGAAAGTGCCCTCGATCGCGAGATCGTTGCTTCGTTGGCAGCTCGTACTTTTTCGCACGCAGAGATAACATTCCCCCTGTCTCAGGGTTGATGACTCGAGTTCGCCAAGTTGCAGCACGAGTCCCGTGCCCGAGAGCGTCAGCGGCCAGCCATCCGGTACGATCCACTCGTTTCTCTGCAATCAATCATCATTTTTCCCTTCACATTTCGTATACCGAGTTACGTTGCTTACGTCGGCTTTATCGTTCTTGGGCTCGTTGACCCCGTGCGCGCCAAATCAAATTCGTTCGAATACCAGCGAAATATAAAAACCGGTTAATCGCGCTCTCCTTTTATATACCTGTATTTTTTTTTTTTTGCAGTCTCGAAAAATTGTTCGAAAAGTTGGAGAGGCGTGTGCGTCTCCGCGAAACGAGTCTGAAAGAAGCGAGGTGGCATTTCGTTATACGATCCGTGGAATGCCAACTGGAATTTAATCGGATTGAAATAAGTGTCTGTCTCCCGAGCCCGTCTCTTTGGCAATTCTCGCTCGCTCTCGGTCTATTCTCTCCCACTCTCATTATCTCTCCGTCTTCTTTCGGTCGCGTCTAGCGAATGCGAAACGAGAATGCTCTCCTACTGCCACACGGATACACATTCGGTCTCTGGAATGCGAGAGTTTGCCTCCGTTGGCGGACACTCCCCCGCGCATTTTCCACCGTACGCAACTCACTTTTACATTGAAAATGCAGAAGGACGCAAGATTCGTACCGATCGAATAAAATTTATGAATGAGGGATAAGAGATGTAGGTCTCGTTGGCATCAACGCTGGCTCACGCGCCACTCTTTGCAAATTCGTTTTCTTTTCCTTGCACACCTCCCACCTATATATACACATATATATGCTGCAGCCCGAGTCTAATTAGACTTTGCACAGGTATATTACATTGATAAATGAGAGTATAACGCCACGCCCACGAGTGACCGGGTGATCGAGTGCCTCGGTAATTGCGGGAGTGTAATCGCCTTCCTTCTTCGAGATCGTCGAGAGCTCGCGAGAGACGCATGGAGAATTTCGCCTCGAGGAATCCTCTTTGAGCTCCGTTCTCTCTCTCTCTCTCTCTCTCTCTCTCTCTCTCTCTCTCTCTCTCTCTCGAAATGCGCGCCACGCTCGAATCCTCGTGATTCTATATTTACGTCCGTCACAATCGCGAGTTTTTTTTTTTATATATATGAATTATTGGTCAGAGTGTCGTAACGCCGTACCTACACGTAAAAACGAGAGCGAGATTCGCGCGAGCTCACCGAGCGCCGATGTCTCTCACCCGATCTAGCGAAGCATGACCGCGGCGTGTCTCTTGACGCGATTACGGCACGATAGGATAGCGCGTTCAGTAACTGTATACGTGTATATACAAATGCAAGCAATGCAACGATATATATAGATGGGTGGTCGAGTATATAGATGCCGCGTGTTCTATCCGAACCCGAGAGAGGTTCGAGAGAGGTTCGAGAGAGCCAACAGGAACTGGCCCAGATTCCATTGTAAGAAGCTGTTTTGCCGTGTTGCGCACATACACCCACACACAAACACACGCCCGATTTTTCTACCGCGAATTATACGTGTATAAATGTGTCTACGTGTACGGATGAATACAAGCGGCGGAGCTGAGAAAGGGAATTCAGGATTGCTGACCCAGGGGGAACCCGACGTTGCTGGTGAAATTATCGCGAAATTTCATCGGCAAGCGACGCGCCATAGACGCGAATTCCGTAACTATAATAATACTATGGAGCGGCGAAGACTGAACCATGGCAAGAGGAACGTTGAGAATTTTTCAATTTTTTTTCTTGCCTCTACCCTCGTCTTGTACGTGTGTGTATGTGTGTGTGTGCGCGCGCGCGCGCGGGCAATAGTCCTGCGGTCCTAAAGGTGTCTCTCTCTCACTCTCGATCGAGATCGAGATCGAGATCTCTCCGATAATTGTAATAAACCGTTTATATATGCATGAGAAAAGGAGGATTTTCTACCTCTCTGCTCGAGAGATTCGGAGTCACCGCAGCATTAACGGCTGGACCAAACTGTGAGCTCTCGGATAAGGATCGCGATAATTACACACCTCGGAGAAGGATAATTAACAGCTGTGGGCAGCTCGATGAGGAGAGGGCGAGACCTACGGCTTTTAACTCTCGATGGACCCCCTCGACTTGTTTCTCTCTCTCTCTCCTGCTGGCTCGGTTGCGCGCGCGCCCGATGGCAATTAAACGTCTCGAGCGACCGGAGTACCGACATATCTTTCGCCCAAATGTCACATTGGGTAATAACGCGAGATGGTACGAGAGATTCTATAACGACGGGGATGCCGGCAAACGTATAGGTACGCTTTTGCTCCTTGCGGCAGCTACGAATGATGAACGAGAGTCACGACGAGAGGGACGCCCATCTCTCTCTCTCTCTTTCTCCCTCCCTCTCTCGATCCTCGCTCCTATTACGACGCGCTATTCTTCTCGCCACTATTATATAAAATAAACATTCCATTACGTATCTATTACTTCGACAGATCTTCGAGAATCATTTACGATCGCCGGTACAACGAGTCGTTAATGACTTTTCGTGGAACGAGCTTACATAATCCACCTCGAAAACGGCCGAGAATTAATAAGAGTTCTCCTCGTTCTTGCCCGCACTTTTTTTTTCATATGAAACATTCGCTTCTTATTTAATCTCACACTTTGTGGAAATATGTACGCGGTGTTCCCTCGACTCGATACTGTTATCGGGCTCTCTTTGTTCGAGATGGAAAAAGACTCGGAGATATCGAGAAACGGGATAACACTGGTGCGCGCCTCCCCCCCGGTAGACAGACGCATCCGGTTTAGGATGCCCCTCTCGCCCCTATCGCTCGAAAGCGTAATGCGTCCATCTTCCGCGAGCATCGAACAAATTCTCGTCGTCGAGTCTTTATCGAAGTTACACACACCGCGGGAAAGCCAAGAGCTTCTTTCTTCGTATAAAAATATAATAATGTCACTCGTTAGGGCTAGAACGAAACGAGAATCGTCCTGGTTATTGCAACGATGATAATAATAACAATATAATACCGATTGTCGAGGCATAATTATAGCTAATTATTTTATCGGAGCAATAATTCAAATGATTTCTCACGTCAAACGTTTCCCGTCGCTCCTTCGGAGAAATGCATAAAGAGCTTGGGAAAAAGAAGGCGCGCGAGTCAAGTGGAGCTCGAGAAATAAATCACCATCAATTATATTGTCTCGTCGACAAGACAATATAATGTCGATAATTTAAATATAACCGATTCGCCTCGAAAGATATATTATTCGACTCTGGTGAAATATTCCTCGAGAGCGAGAGAGAGAGAGAGAACGCGGAGACGCGCGTCACGCGCGTGTCACCGGGTTATTAGCTTATCCGCGGGTGCGGCCTTTCAGACTCGTCTCTCGCGTGTGAGAGATCGTACGCAAATTATTATGCGAACTTCTCTCGTTGCTTGCATTTCAGCTTTTACTGCTGCGGCTCCGATGACAGGAGTATACGCGTGGTACACCGTCCTACATACTACGTGGCGGAGTTTGGTGTGCGTGTTGCACGATGCACTTTGGCCGAGAGAGGGAGAGAGCAGAGACCACACGCGGACGAGGAATCACCGACAGCGCGTACCTACTACCCGCCAAACTCTACACGGTAGCTCTTTCTTTCGTACCAATATTTATACACTATACCTATACGAATACGCGTGTATAGGTAGGTACGTTGCTTTCCACCAGTTTTCGGAGCATCTTCCAGCGTCATTCGTGTGCTCTCCCTCGTTTCGTTCCGTCTCGTCGTTGCCTCGAATAGAGAGGCTACTCTCGTTATCGTTGCGTGCAATTTGTTATTACGAGCGCGCGGAGCGGCAGTTGCGCGCTGCGCCGGGAGGATCCCCTCGGGGCAACTTACTCGTACGCGTATACCTATATAGGTACGGGCGGCTATCCGCATCTCCCGTTTGTGCCAGATGAGGCGGGACGAGAACTCGACGTCCGTTCTCTCGTCGACCAACTGGTCCAAAGCCTCGTGAATAATGAAGCAATTTTTCGGTCAATTGAGGGAAAAACATGCGATCAACGTGTTTTTGTTTTTATCATTATTAGGTAAGTAAGTACTATTATCGTTGACGAAAGGAAACGCGGTCTTACGTTGCCGAGTGTATTTAATAAAGGCACCGATGACGACTCGAACGGCCACTTCCGCTTTTAAAATATTATTATTCAGAGTCGTTACGAAATGTCGAAACTTGCCGTATTTTACATCGGCCAGAGTCAGACGTCGTTCATAAAAGTCTCGTAACTTTGGAAATTGCGGACCTCACACGTGGACGCCGAGAACGGGGAGACAAAGTCTGTTAGCCGAGCGAGTCACACAGGAACGAACGGTTCACAGAGTCGCGGGATAATCGATTTCTCGAGAGATGCTTGTATACAAGTTTTGCTCGCCTCGTAGAGGCAGCGAGCTATAACGACTCTGGAAGAACGGCGAGCGGGACTTTTGTCTCTCTCTCTCTCCCTCTCCCTTCGTGGCTCTCGCGCCCTCTTCGTCGTTTCTCTCGTCGATCGGCACGATTGATTTATCGGCGGAATTACGGGCGAGTGATAATCGATGCTCTCTCGTTTTACGACTCGTTCGCGTCAAACCGTCGCTGCAATTACCTCTGACTCGAATAACCCCGCGCCATGTTTAGCCAACTTGGCATATACGCGTCTTCCGGCAAAAGATGGAACGGTGCACGCATGTACGTCGCTACATGTACGATGGAATGTCGCCGCGACGATGCTGTTTTTGTTTCTTGTTGTGTTTTTTGAGAGCTCGCGGAGACGTTTAGCGTCGCGAGAGGATCGTGACGACGATGACGAAGTGTACTGGACGACCTGCCGTTTGTTGGTACACCCAGCGACGGATACCACACACATGGCACGAGAGGTCTCCGCCTGCCAGGCATGTGCCATGGCAATCATTATTCCGTCTTTCATGGAGTATACCACCCCATGCGAGAGCGCCAATGTTACCGAGTGTATACACAGGTGCCTATTCAACGTTTGTGACTACTATACTATTTATGAGCCGGGCGCGGCGATAAATTTGCATTCAAATTCCCCGCGCGCCGCTCTCGGCATATACTATTGTACTTCCTGGACTCTCTCTCTCTCTCTCTCTCTCTACACACACACATACGCGCGCCTCAGCCTCGTACAATTTTTATCTCCCTTTATCTTCCCCCACCGTCGATTGTCAGACGTCCTGCTAAGTTTCACCGACGTGTAACGACAATAAGGAAAAGATTCGAAAAATTCTTGGGATAATTTCCTTAAGATCACGAGACACTTCCGCGTAGAGATAGACTTTTTATGAAAATTCATTTTTCAATAGCATCGACTCGACGGAAAATGTCGACTGACCATTTCCGGGCGAGAGGCAAAGAGAGGAAGCACGCTCGTTGTCGTTGTCGTCGTGTTAGCGGCTAACGGTACCTTCCGGTATTCCGAGACCGCTGGCGTCGCTGTCCCTAGGGACTGTCGTCACCGACGTGTTTCTTTCTTTTTCCTCTTGGAGGAGGATTCTTCTAATTACACGAGTTTCGCAACATTGCCGGCAAAACTATACGTCGTAGGTACATTCGTAAAATCGAAACTGGACTCGAAGGCGTCCCACGGCATACTTTTCGAACCCAATTATTACGTTCGAAAATGCAACAATCGCTGTGGAATTTGTACCGATCGCTAAATTGTCCGTACCTACTTATATTCCTCATAATTATATAGATAAGTACTTAATCTGGCTCGACGATCGAACATTGTCCCATACGTGGGATTCCATCGTCGGTATTTTCACAATTTGCCGAGAGTAGTAACCAGAGATCGAAACGAATCACTTAACGACGTTGGCGAGGCTCGAACGGGCTATATATACAATAATAGTATCGTCGAGCAACGGTGGATCATCCAGTCTCTTTGGCCTCTCGTATTTCACAAAGATTCCGCGCCCGTGAGAGACCACTCGATATATCTTTATCTCCTCGTAACGACCAGCTCGTTCGCGAAGAAAGACTTTTCATATATCCGCCCAAGAATTTTGCCCTCGTCGACGATGCCGCTGAGACCGGGAGGAAGAAAGCGATCGACGAAAGAGCCTTGGCGCGCTTTTGCCAATCGCGTACGTAGGTACTACACTCTCTACACGTATCTACACGCGGGACCGATAGACAAGAGCGAAATAAGCTACGGTGTGGCGGCGTGGCGGTCTGCGAGTGAGGAGAGAACACGCACGACAAGCAAATTGCACGTTATATGGCAAGCGCGAGTAAGAAATCGCTACTTCCACGTACGCCCTTGCAAGCGTCTCTTCTCTCCCGGGATGTAGTCTCTCTCTCGCTCTCTCTCTGTTACTCGTATATACCTACCTCGGTATAGAACAGTCACCGCGGGGGTTTTACTTCTTCCTCGTCGTTGTCGTCGTTGTCGTTGTCGTGTAACTCTCTGTTCGAGGCCGCCTATAATATACGTAGAGGTACGCTACGTGTGTTGGTAACTATATATACGTTATATATATATATATCTCCGCGCATACATTATATCGTCAATGCCGAGGAGATTGGAGTAGCCCAGCGCCGCGCTGACTGGCTGGCTCGTTTACCCGAAGAGTACCTACCTACACAGCAGCAGCGCCAACAACTTGTCCGTTGAAGAAGCGTTGGAAGAACGCGCGGCGATACACGTCGGATCTTCGGCACGGGGTGTGCATGCAACTCGTGGACATGTGGGAAAAAAGAGGAGGCGCGTGTGGACGCGGCTCTTTTGCCCGCGAACGCGCCGTAACGATACTGAAAGTGCCGGCTATACTCCATCCGTACGATGATTCGTACCCCTATAACTATGGTTGCATATGTACCAACGTAGCATCGAGAACGAGACTCTCTCCGTCTCTGTTCTCCCCGCGATCCAAAAGCAAAACTCTTGCGCACTTTCGCGGATTTCGTATACTCCGCACGCTACGTACTCTCCGTCTCTCTCTTCCGCGATGCATATAAACTTGGTGCCGCGTCTGTTGGACCGTCCGCGCCCGCCAGTGCCCGCCAGCTCCCCCATAGAAAGGCCAATTGTGGAATGAAACGGCACCGCCGAGCGCGCGCGTTCTATGCAATCTACTCCGTCCGACGACTTTGATGCAGCGTATACCTACACGTACACCTATATACGTACTTACGTGCATGCATCCTACCTCTACAATATTATCTCCTCCATATAGACGCACGTACGCCGCCCGTGGATTCATTTCATGAATATTAAGAAATTCAGGCTGTGAAAGTTGCACACTTTGGCCGAGCGAGATTTGTATGGCCGTGTTTTTGTTTTTCTCTACCGAACGTTCTTCGCGTGCCTCCAATCCTACCTTTCAGCAATATTTATCATCGTGGCGCGAGCCATTCGTCTTCTTTGATGCGATAAATATTCATTGTTATTAAAAACGCGATTGAGATTAATCAATTTATCTCCGTATGAAAATACGTGAAAAGCCTCGTGATGGAACTGCGCGTGCGTGTATGCATACGCTCGCATCGCAGCAGCCACCAGAAGCGAATCAGTCTCGCAGGGCCACACACGTCGTGCGATGCTCTCTCGCGACGAGGGAGAGAGAGAGAGAACGTCGAGTCTCACGATAGACCTCCTCGGCAAAAGCAACTCTATATGTATCTCTCTATGGGTGAGCAACAGCGAGAGATGCAACACGGCGGATATATCATATATATGCGAGTTACTCCGCGCCGTGACCCTCGGAGGATTTACCTCTCTTTCGTTTCTTGGCTCTTGGCGATCTCTCTCCTTCTCCTCTGCTTTGAATCGCTCGTTTGGGTTGAAAGGGATCTCGACGCGGTTCAGAAGAGCCTGCGCCAGAGAGATCTTCTCTCCTTTCCATAAGAATTTTATACTCGTACGAGCAACGTGGGTGGTGAACGCATATGGCGCTACCGCGAGAAATCCTTCTGTTCGTAATACTCGAATCGCCACTGGAAATCCAACTGACGTACCTACTCGGCTCCGAGTGCACACACGTTTCCCGGTACATTTCCACTCGAGTCACTATTTTCGTATTTCGATCCTTCGAAGAATCTTTCGAAACGGCCGGTTATCTCTCTCGCCAAGAGATCGCGATGTACGATGCGAGCGAGGAAGAAACAACAGAGAATGTGTTTTTCAAACGCGTCAAATTCATACGAGAAAATAAGATAGAAGAGAGGTTGAGGCTCGAGGGGAGCAAGACGTAGAGATGCGTATCCGAACGCGAGGTCCTTCCGTACCGCACTCGCGACATTCGCGACATACCGTCCAGACATTTTCTCTTACGTAAAATCCTCGCGAGTACGTATTACCGTATACATATAAATGAACAACGGCAGCGGGAAGAGCCTCCGAGATACGCTCGACCTTTGTACGCGTGGTGCGAACGGCGTAAATTTATTATCTCCGAGACATCTCTCGCGCGCGCGCACCCTCACCATTTTCCGTTCGCATAGCGTCCTTTTCTTTTCTCCTCTTCCTCCTCTTCTTCTTCTTCGCCGTCGTCGTCGTCGAGTCGTTCCACGCAGTGCAAGCTCGTCGTGCTTATGGGCCCATGCATATTCATAGAGGAGAGACTTTATGCACCCGGAGGGATGAGAACATTAACGCTTCTAATCGAATTCCACGCGACTTCTCCCCCTTCCCCCATACTTGGAGCAGAGATTGTACATTCTTCGTTACTCCTACGGTTACTTCCTGGACTCGTATAACATCTTTGTCCATCGAGTCTCCCACACGGAGCAACGACTTAATTAGTCGATCCTAATTTGTACATTGTATTAGATTTTTGTATTTGTTTCGATGAAAGAAGTCGAGGCGAAGAGGAGAATAACCGTGTTAGTTGGACGCGAAGAAATTAATAACCTACTCCGGTAAATCGGTAACTGTAATGTCCCACAGTGGTTTCTCTGTGTTCGGTGGGTGGTAGATCTCTCGTACACCGCGAACTCTGAACCTTCTCTCCGGTACGAGAATCGGCAGCAGCAGCACCTCGTGTCCTCGTCGTCCTCTTGGGATAACCGAGAGAGCTTACGAGAGAGTTATAACTGTACTCTCGTCTCTGGTCGTCGTCGTCGTCGTCTTCTTCCCACAGGTACCTACCTACCTAGTACCTACCTACCTTGTCGCCCGACAATTTTCATTCTTAAGACGAGAGAGGATGTACCGCTTCACTCTCTCGCGTAACCTCCTTGTAAACAAGAATTTTACGATATAATTCGATCCATCACGCTCGTAACAAATATAATTTCGAATCGCAAGTTCCACGCCGAGTTTCAACATATCGCCCCAAAGATTTGCAATTCAACTTCTATCACCCGCAGGTCCTCGGTAGCCTTCGACGTATCATTCGCGTTTCTCGATATCGCCCGCCGAGTTATCGTCATCTTAATGTACAACTGCAGACTCGAGGGCGCTTGAGCTTATATAGACGATAACGATAAGCGATGTACCTATAGAGAGTCGAGAGGTAGAAGCCGAGCGAGAGAATAACCTCGGTATATCGCGATATCTTACGGCGCTTGCCGCCATTAAGACCAGATTGCGCTTTCGCGGTGGTCTCTTATGCCTATGCTGTTATTACCAACGAGAGGAGCATTCTGCCACCCGGTACATGTCCAGGTGGGTGTGCCCATTGGGTTGTCGGATCAACGACGACGACGACGACGACGACGACGACGACGACTAGATCGAGAGAGTTCTCGTTAAGTTCCTTCCCCTACCGTGGCAGCGCACGATGGAACAAAAACAAACGAATACGAGGAATGTGACGCTATGAATTATAGGCTGTCAGAACTCGACGATGTAAAAGAGGGGCAGAGATATAAGCTGAGAACCTAATTCCGAATTTTCATCTTCGAGTTCGGGCGATAATCTCTCATCGTGTCGAGTGTCTCCCACGATCCTGGAAAAGCACCTCCACCTGTTCCGAGGTAGGTACCTTACGCGTGCGCGCACGCACCTCACCTTCGCTCCTTAATCCCCATAATCCGATTACCGAAGAGTCCGAGCCGCGAGAAACTCGCTCCGGCTCCGTGTCGCTTAGGAATCGGAGTAACTCGACGATTAATCGTAAGCCTATTGTATAACTCTTCGCAAGCGGGTGAGTGCCTCGGCGACGAATCGAAATTCAATTCGTACGAACGAGTAGGCACGTAAAAAGAGGGACGACAGGACGAGTTGGTATTTATTGTTGGAGTGCGCGCGCTGACCGGAAATCGATATAGCGCGGAGTACTTCGTGCCATGGAGTGCCGGTATAATATACCGGCATACGCCATATACTCCCGAGACGAGTCTCGTGCCGCGTATCAAAGATCGTCGTCGTCGTAGTCGTCGTCGTCGTCTCGGAGAACGTGAGAGAGACGGAAAAAGTCGCGAGACAGATTTACGAGAGATGCGCGTGGCCACGTCGTGCCGAGTCTTGACTTCGCCGCCAGAGTTTGCCTCGGTTGCGACGCTGCATGGAAGGAATCGTTGGCGCACGAACCATTTCCTCTCCACTCCCGATACATTTTACATCGTATACATACGATATATGGGTCATTGCGCCATTAACCAACGAACCATGCCTCGCTACGCTTTTTATTCGTTCGAAGCGTTTTATTCGACCAAAAAACGACGCGCCCACTTTCTTTTCTACTCTACATAAGAAATCTTATACTCGGCTGGTTTATGACGGAACGAGCCATATATGCTGGCTCTCTCTCTCTCTCTCTCTTTCTCTCTCTCGTAGTACGTTTATATTTGAGAACGGCGAACGGCAGCAGAATCGAGAATCTCATCTCTCTCGAGATCATCCTCTCCTATCGAGCGACGTGTATACGCGATACAATTGCCAAGCCAAGAGCATCTCTCCGACAGTGCGCTCGCTCTGTGCGCACCGTGCACTCCCGGTGCACATCGAGCCAAGTAACGAAGCGTGGAAATGCTACTCCACTTTTTGCCAATATCGTTCTACTCTCCTCTTATTCCCTCTGTATCTCGGAAGAGTGGCTATACACAAGCGTGTAATACACGTTCATCGTTCTCGGTTGGAACAGTTTGCGTGACGCGCTTTATACAAGCTTTTTACCCCGATCCAGTCAAAGAAATGCTCGTACGTACGTACGTACGTAATGCGTATACGAAGATTGATTATATAGACGTATAATCGTGCGATCTGATCCATCGATTCCCTCCCTGTTCCTCGTTTCGCTCACTTCCTCTGTAGGCCTCGGGGCAAGCAACATCAACTCTTTTTTATTTATAAACGCACGTGTACCACCAGGATAGCGGAGAGATTATAAAATGGACAAGAGTATGCAAAATTTTAAAGGTATACCGGGCACAGACACTCGCGCGCGCGCCCGTCCGCAACATTGTGCTCCTATATACTACATATATATGCCAGAGGCGGAAGGTCAAAGGACGAAAGGAAGCCAGCGTGGGATCGACGGGCACGACTATCTTTTGCACCATACGTTCTCGCTCGGTCGTTGGATGGGATTATACACAGACACAGACGCAGATAGAGAATGGGTGCGCATGATGGTGATGGTACAGAGCAGTTTCTCTCTCTCTCTCTCTCTCGCGGGCCACGGCCGAGGTCCTTCCTCGTCGTTGTCGTCGGCTCGGTAGGTACCCTCGTGCGCGCTCATGATTTCTAATGCCGCGCTCCGTGCAACGCGCGCGCGAGCCTTTATTCCGGGAACTCGCGCGGCCGCGTGCGCGCGTTACGCTAGAATATATGAATGCGTTATGAGGCTGGATCGCGGGGCACGGGACACCGCCGGCAAATTCTCCATCGAGTCCATTTTTCGACTTTGATTTCTGTCGCTCTCGCCCGCTCGATCCACATACAGCGAGCACGATTCTCAAATGCACCTGAATCGATTTTCGAAATATCGCCCGCTCGGGATTGAGCAATAGAATTTTCGCGATGGGAGGGTTAACGGTGCGAGGCGAATACCATTGTGACCGGCACGATCCCACAGCGGCGCATTCCACGTGACACACCGAGCACGCCGATATATCGATACGTGTATATGCGCGCGCGGCGGTGAGTGGACACCGTGAGGACGCCGAGAGGATGGTGAGAATGTACCGCGCCGCCTCGACGTTCCCCGGTACATGCATCGAGCCACCCGATGACGCGAACGTGGGCGGAGGCGACCCGTGGACTCTTGGGATAAAGGGGTAACGCGAGACACCGTCCCATAGATAGAGAGAGATGAAAGAAGAAAAGAGTGCCGTGTGGCCCGTTTATAGTCGTCGCTGCTGCTGCTGCTGCTGCTGCTGCTGCTGCGGCTGCGGTTGCGGCTGCGGCTGCTGCAACAACAAAACGAGGCGAGGAAAGGTGTACCCCGAGGCAGCTCACCGCGGCGCACACACACAAACCCAAACCCACCATAGACGATCCATCCTCGTGCTATACGTGGCAACATCACAGCGCGTATATCACGTATATACCTACATATACATATATAAATAGATACAATAGATAGATAGTAAAGGGTACGCGATGATCGTGTGACGAGAGGAACCATGGCCCGAGCCAGAGTTCTCGTGTCTCTCGTCCGGTCACGGTCCGAGTTCCCTCGCGGGCCCAACGGGACTTCGGAGACTTTGCCAGGCTTACTAGCGCGGCGCTCGCGTGTGTGTGTCTCTATACGAGTACGCTATATATAGCTCCAGCTTCGAAATCGTACACGTCCGAGACGATCGCGATGCGACCATCATCGATCGGCGGAACATTGATGAAAAAGAAAAATGAAGATATTTATTTAGGAACGGTTTAGCTTCCATCGGTCGCAAAGACTATATTTAGTCCCGGTGGATAATTTCCGAGCCGTCACCGCGTTATTTCTCGCGAATCGGTACTGTACAAATAGAAAAGTCGAGCCCCGCGGCACTTTGCCAACGGATTCTCCGTACACTTGGAACAAGTGCCCTGGAGAAGAATTTATCGCGAGGCACTAACGTATACGCGTTTTCTCGGCACTTTCGAAATACTTTGGGATAAATACGAGATTCCGCATCATCACCCAAAATAGATCCTCGCTAATTTATCCACGTTGTTTATTCCTTCTCGATCTAACCAGTTCTCTAGTCGTCTCTCTTGGTACCTACGTTGCTCGGATTAGCCTCGGTGCGGCGACGAGTCGTTCCGTCGACTCGTTATATTTATCATAATGCGTTAAATGAACTCCGAACCGATTTTATCGTAGCTATTACAACTCCCCACGAAAGATGGAACGATAATTTATGAGCCAACGCGTCTCTCCGCAGTCGCACCGTCATCGGAGACTCGGTGCATTCGCGCAGAATCGAGTATCCCGACCGAACCGAGACGATCATTGAGTCGTTCGCGTAGCTATAGACAGCCCGTAGACACTCGCTGCAACTTGTTCCATCGAGCGTAGCGCAATGGCCCGTTAAATTGAACAATTGCCAAGTGCTCTCACGCCGGGAGAGAATCTTCTCGTTTAAAACACCTCCTCGATCAACGCTCTTCGAATAACCCTCTTATTTTTCCCACGGCTCGAGCTCGTTGCTCTTCTCACCTCCGCGCGTTATTTTAATTCATCATTCGACGATGACGCGATATTGACGCGATGCGATCGAGAAATCGAATCAAAGTCGCGCTTTCCGCCCTCTTTCTCTCTCTCTCTCTCTCTCTCTCTCTGTCGCACGCAGATTCGTCTCGGACCGTGATGTAGTTACTCATATATATCGCGTCCGTAGTACATCTCGCGTCAGATATAAATCGCGTAAATCACGCGGGCGCGCGCGCGCGTGCGAGAACCATCGACCGGTTCTCTCGCGTGCTCGGGATACTACTAGTACGTTCGAGGCAATACAATAACGATCGTGTCCGTTGAATCGGTGTACCGAGATTAAATCACATTTCGATGCCGGAACGTAAAAAAAAACATCGAGGAAATATAAAAGGAGACGAGAAACGGACGAATTGTATTATCGCGGAATAGCGCGTACGATACACGCTCGCGATATCCGGTTCTATCGTTCAACTCGAACACGTTGGCTTCTATCGATTCCTCGAAATGGTCGGCTTGCCATAAAGTCGCTCAACGCGGCAGAAGCTATCCGAGCTCCGCTGGCTCTCGTCCCGCGGGTTTAAAAGGCTCCGGCGCAATCGCGAGAAGAGAACCGAACGACGTCATAAGCGGGAGAAGGAGAGAGCCCTCCCGGGAAGCTCGTACATGGACTACCTGCTTCTTACCGGTTTGGCAGATCGGTATGGCTTATGCTCGCTCTTTTGCCTCATGCGCGTTCCCGAGACGGCGCCAGTCCCTCTAAAGGAAACTCTCCTGTCCTCGCGCGTTGCGCATGCTCGATCGCCTTCTCCTTCTCCTTCTCCTCCCTTCTCAACTATATATATTTACCGACGAGTCTTGTCAACCTGACGAGGTTGCGAATCGCCGTTTAAAAGCTTCCATATAATAGCTACCCACGACTCTCGACTCTCGCGTTCTTTTCCAACTTTGAGCCATTACGAAAACGAGAAAGAATTCCGCATTCGTCGCACCATCGTCGACTTTTCGGACATACGATATTCTTCCGAGAAATATTCGACTCTACTCGTTGGTAACGAAGATAAGTTCCATACGCCAAAATCATACCGAGGTCACCGTTCGAGTAATCCCTACCTCGTTCCGTTGGGTCTAAATATAAACGGGGATGATGCGCGGGTTCGATTTAAATTTAGAGCATAGAGTCGTTCGACTCGCGTAATGACTCGCAAAATAATCGAGCTGGTCAGTGACACCGTCGTTTTAAATGGTAAATGACGATCACGCGGCGCTATATCGGCATCAATATTGGTATATCTATAGAGATAAAGAGAGACTCGGGCACACGTGTTGCCCCTCGATCTTATTTATCGCATGCGCGAGACATCGCGATTTGTACATATACACGTAATTACTAATTGCCCGCACACGAGAGAGGGTGTATCGAGTGAGCAGCGAGCATTATATGCCGCATAAACTAATATACGAAAGGCTTTCGCGCGACTGTCTTGTATATCTGCGCTGATTGTGAGAGGTTGTATCTCTCGCGTTAGAAGCATTTCCAAGGTAATTAATTTTAAACACGGCGGAGATCGGGAATAGGTAAAGCGCTCACCCACCGCGAGCTTGCTCTCGTCTCGTTTCGCGCAGCCTCACTTCCAACTACCCGGGAAGAAATCTGACTCTTGGTATATATGTACCTACACGTATGCTCATATTATATAGATATAAATATGGAGAGACGCGCGGGGATGTTCCCGTGAGGAAGACGTTCGCCGTCACGCGATAGGTGAGGAGCGTGAACCCGGTAGGTGAGAGAAGAGAACCGACGCCGACGCGCCGTCTCTCCGGCCATTTTCAAACCTCTCTTCTCTCCAACATTCTCCCGTTGCATCTTATCGTATACCAAACAACCTTCTTTTCCATTCCAGTCGTCTCTTTTCTATTCTAAACAAATCTATGCGTACACATTTACATTTTTTTGTACGAACGTTTTCAAAAAATTATCCGACGATCGGACTCTGCGCACGTTCTATTCGTACCCAATTATGCGATTGTCCGTAATTCGATGCGATACCTCTTGACGCATATACGACGTGTCGTTGAAACACTCGAAAAGATAGGCATCCTTCTCTTCTATCCGGAGTACAAGAGAGAGGGAAAAAGCAGCGATCAGCCTGGATCGTATTTCGCCGTATAAGCATAATGCTTATATCGTATTTAGTTTCTCAGAAGCCGCGCTCGACAATTTTCTTTCTTCGCTTAACTAAAACAAAAAATTCAGCACTCCCTCGCGCATAATCGCGAGACGTCAATTTTCTGCATGCTCGTCGCACCATCTGTGCAATAGTCTCGCGCGTAATTAAATATTTGCCCCGAGAAGAGACAATCGTTTTCAGTGTTATCGTTATCGAGAAAAAGAAAAGGAAAAGGAAAAGGAGAAAAAAAGGCGAAGCGCCGTTGTCGTGATTAAATTATCGAGCCTCGACGTTCCGTAAAACATGGCGAAGCCCCCTTCCTCGTTTTCTCCGATGAATGCACGTACTGTTCGAAGATCCCTCGCGCAACCCGTTCATGGAAATGGAATATCGAAAACGGAAAAATAACGTCTTCGAGTGTGAAATCGGAGGTTTATGCGTGTACGAAAAATGTTGCGCTACCCAGTTTAGCAGAGCGCAACCGCGCGGGAGAGAATATAAATTGCACCATTCATTCTCCGTTGGGTTTAGCCGCGACCGATACAAGGAGAGGATCGTTGCACGTACGGTCGCGTATGTAGCGATGTGTGGGTAATAGCCCCGATCGAACAATGCATAACAAGCATTGTCTCTCGGCCCCGCCCTCGGGAGAGTCGAATCGCGGCAACGCGAGAATTCAGAGGCAGAGCGGCCGGCGGCTTGCGCGCACCATTTGCTCTCGGGCTTTATCTCTCACTCGGCCTGGACCAGGCCACTCTTCCTCGATGTGCATCGTTCGGTCTTGGCGCGACCGCCTATTATCTCTCCATATATACACAAATACGCATGTGCGTATGAAACGTATAGAACGCGCGCGGGCTCTCGCACTCAATCGCTGGCTTGTGCCAAACGCCCAACAGTTCTCTTTCTCTCTCATCCTATATTCGTATTATTCCGTATACGCCTGTGTGATTTTATACGGAGACAAGCGAGAAAAGGAGGAGAGAATCGACGAGAATGGACATGCGAGAGAGAGAGAGACGCTTTACCGCGCACGCTCAATAAGTAAAACCGTGTACACACTCTAATGAACTCACCATCTTACATATATGTATGTACGCCTTTCTTATTCTCAATTGGAGCAACTTTTCGGTAATTCCAGGCTCTCGCTCGATATGACTTTATTATCTCGATATACGAATTTCTCGGTCGCCAATCGTTTCAATTATCGTCTCGTATAAATTATTACGAGCCAGCGGTAACGTACCCACTCGTTTTACGCTTTTCGAATTGAACACCCGACGTATCGCACCCTTGATTTTTGTACACAGCGACGGCGGCCTACAGCTCCTCTATGTATACTTGTTGAGAATTTAACGATCCCCACTCTTGGGTTTACGTATACGCGTACACACACAAACGCATTGTTTATAGACGAGGCACGAACGAAAGAAAAGACGCGGCTATATAACCCTACAGTTGGTCGAACATGTGCGCACAATTACCGTTTCATCTCTCTCTCTCTCTCTCTCTCGGTTCATTCGCATGTACAGCCTCCCCCTCCGTATAGCTGTCTACAAATTATAAAGCGAGAGCACTACTCTCCCGGGGGGGGGGCCCCTCTCGTAAAACCGGCCAAGCCTCGTCGATAATCTTTCCTTTCGAGACTCTCTCGCGTCCCCCTCTCACACACAATCAACTCCGGTCCAAGACTCCGCCGCCTTTACACGGACCGACGAAAATTATTTTAAAACATGCGGAAACGAAGAATAAGAATAATTCCAAGAGAGTCGCCATTCGCCTTTTTCTAACGATTTGTCGATTAGAAACTTGGTGGTCGACGCATATATACCTACCTATAACCTACGATGAACGATAAAAAAGCAACGGTTATAACGTTATATGAGAATACGGAGGGAATTGTGGACACAGGTGCGCGCGCGGTCTCGCTGGAATCCCAGCGAGGAGCGAGTATTATGTACATAATACTCGGCCGAGGATCAGCTTGTAGTAGGTAAGTACGTAGATAATACACGCGCAACTCCGCGGTCTCGTTTCTTTCACCCCCCTGTCTTTCACTATCTACTCGCCTCATTATCGCTCTTTCGGCACGGTTTCGCTCGTGGGAGCCTCGGGTGTTCCCTTTTCTACTCTCGCCTCTCGGAAAAACAAGACTAATCATCGAGTTGGAAAATCAATGTGTAATCTAATAAGTTTAGTCCCGCAGGAAGTAGGACGCGGGGCAGCTTTCCCAGGTAAGGCGTATCGAAACGAGGCTCGCTTTAACACGAGATTGTGCCATAACTCTGGTCCGTCGCTATCGCAGACTCGGCGATGGTTGTGCCTGCGTATCCACGTGGCTAACACGAACGACAGATTTGAACCCTGAAACCTGAAACTGTCGTGCAAATAGCCGCGTAGGGAGTCCGTTAGTCGTAAAGATAGGAGAGCAGGCGGTCAGTCTCGTGGCTGCGCGAACTTGCGACTGCATCGTGCCGCTAAGTGCAAGTAGCCGGTATACGGGTATATACATTATACATATATACCAAACGGAGCAATAACTATCGCGGTTTCAGGACGGAAATAGCCAGCGCAATGACCGACAATTTCGCCATACGAGAGCGAACTCTACCGGCAATATACGTAAATACGGGACCGTGGACAGAGTTCAACACACACGCAACGACGAGGTGTGTAGCGAGTTGGAATAAAGTCGGTCTGGGTCAAAGGTCGAGAGACAGGCGCTCGCCGCCTATATGCACGCACGCGGTCGTTGCAGTTACCGCGCGAGATATATTTCTACACGCGTTACAAAGTGCACCGCGCGAGTTCATTTTCCAATATGATTTTACTCTCGTCCTATTTTCGTTCTCGGGTACGTGCAAACGTACGCACGTGTGCGAGAGGACGCAAATTGGCTATGAAATAAAAGGGCGAACCGAGTCTCGTTTGCCCGATCGTTATACCTACGTCGACAGGTTTGTACGTACCTACGTCGTAGACGACCGCCATTTGTCTACGCGGTAAAACTATTCTTTAAAACTTTTACTGCTGCGTTGCGGTACTCGATTGTGCACGCCTCGAGCGATAAAAGCAGCCACTCTATTCCAAACAATCCCGCATAGAGGTTAACGCTTCCGAGAGGGAGAATAATCGCGAGACTTCGACATCGATCATTTCCGAATCATATCATAAATTGTTTTCATGGAAAACAATTTAAAAATAGATAGTTTTTTTCAATTATTTTTCTCGCGTTTGTACAAATACGTAGCTACTTATTGTAGGTACGATACGTCATGGAAGGGAAATGAAATAGCTCGGCCTCCCGCGATAACGCGAGTGAATCGCGCCCACGCGAGACTCTCGATTACGCGCCATTAACTTTGACTCGTCTCTTTCTCTCTGCCTCGCGGCTGCTGCCATTAATACCGCTCGGGGTTCGTTCGCGGTAGCGGGCGAAGGCATTCGCCCGAGTACGAGGCTACCTGCCGAGAGATGTGGGCAGACTGGAATGTCGATATATAACGTTTGGCTCGTTTTTCTCTCTTGGTTCGACGATAGAAACGCAGAGAGGGAGAACCACGTGAGATTATATTATGCGCATTCATGCACCCGGAATACAGGTACGACGAAGGCTGCTGTTAAGTACCGCGGTTCTCTCGCGTGTCGCCAACCGATCGCCAACGATCGCGCTTTCTTCCTCCTATAAATGCCAATTATACAATTTCAAATCCATCCTAGTAAATACCTACCTACTCGCATAGATTTACAATTTTGTAATGAAAAAGTAATAATCGTCGTACCTTGGTCGCTACGTTATATTCAATATTTGGGTAGTTATCGTCGATCGTTCGATATACGATACGCGTAATCGATCGATATCGTTTCCACCTGAGAGAGCTCGCGCACGATCGTGTCGGGGAGCGCGCGTGGTCACCGTCCACTGGCCAGCAGCAATCTTGGCCTCTCCGAGAAATGGCGACACCCACGCGTTCGCCCTTTCCACGCGTATACACCATATATCAGAACGGATAATTCATGTCATTGACGCGATATATATTATTATGAGAGGTAGGTGCGTGCGTGCGTACGTGCGTACGTACGTACGCGCGTGCGATGCAGTAATGCACGGGGTCGAAGCGTCCGGTTACGAACGTTATGCGGATTTCGATTTAGAAAGGATATATTCGAAGGTGGAAGAAAGGTACGTAAGCTCGAGATACCTACATACGTACAAAGTCATGTAGGATACGAACGAGAAGGAATAACGCGGAGGCGTTCGGGTAGCCAAACGAACATCACTGCGGGATAGATACAGAGAGAGAGAGAGAGAGAGAGAGAGAGACGAGCAGAGTAGCCAACATCTCGTCGAGAGAAAAGGAGTATAAATAAATGTACGCAAGTTGTGGGTGGAAAGCTCAGCGAGGTCGTTGCTCCAAATAAATAAATGAATTGATAAGAAGATTGCAAAGTTGGTCGAACATTCGTTACTCAAAGTGACACTTTGGCGATCGGTGCGCTGTTAGCGACTCGATTCCTCTCGTCATTTCTTTCGCGCGTTTTGCCTCTCTCGTACACGATACGGAGAGTCACCGATCCTTTTACTTTTCTCGTCTTTCTCTTCTCTTTGTCGAACGTTCGCGTGAAAGGGGATAAGGGGAGGGGGCGAATTGACGCGTGCATGTGTGTGTGTGTGTGTGTGTGTGTGTGTGTGGTTGCTGGCAGCCGATTAAGTCGTAAAGCACGACGGGCCACCCACCGCTGTGCCACGTTATATAGTAAATACCGCGGACTCGTTCTCTCTCTCTCTCTCGCTCCGTCTAGCTCGCGTAAGGAAAAAGGGCGTGAGGAGAGCGAACACACGTTATATGCGCAACTTTTGCCAAGACGCTCCCGCGGTTCTCGGCACAGCTTCTTCTCCTTCGTTTCTTTTTTTTGTTCTTCCTCTTCTTCTTCTTCTCCATACTTTATATTATGTATATTCCCGAAGAACCGAGCTCGTGATTTAAAGGCATGTAATTCCCCGTACGGTGGAATGTACGGGAGAGGAGGAAAAAAATCTTACCAAGGTAAAAAAGGAGCTATCGAGCGTAGAAGCTTCGCTCCTTCGCGAAACATCCGTAATAGGAACCTCGGAAAATTATCAAATTTTCGGATTCGTCGACTACGTCGAACGAGAGAAAATAATGAAAAAGCAAAGATCGTTTGCTACATTTTTTTGCGCATCGCCTTAATTCGAACGGTCCATGTCCGGGAGAGAAGCACGTGCTTGCATACGTATAATAAAATATTTAAGTGCTCTCTGACCATATATATCTCACGAATCTTAATACCGATTATGGGGAGCGAGAGGGAGAGAAGTTGGCAAGCGAGCGCGCTCCCTAAATTTTCGGCCCGGACGTATTTTACGGGAGCGTAATTACGGTGATTGCCCTCTGGCACCGCGGCTCTCGTACGCGTTACTTTGCGCTGAAATATTCTTACATTTCTTTTCCCCCCCTCTCGCTCGCTGACCCTTTTGGTCCTTTCTCGACCGAGCTGGAAACTTTACGAGCGCGACTAGCGGAGGAAGGGAAAAAAGACGCGTCGGTCTGGTTCTCTCGTGGCGGCGCGTATATGCCAACCGGCCGAAATAAACCCAATTTAACCGAAATCCCCGGGCAATGCGCACGAGGAAAAAAAAATGGAAATTCGCCGGTCGATATAAAATGAAGAAAGAAGAAAAAATAACGAGTGTATGGCACAGAGGGAGATAACGAGCCGAATCATCGGCGTCGATTTATGCGATTCGAAAGAAAGAGGAGCTAAAAAACGTCTTAGGTGGAGTCTCGGCGGTTGCCTGGAACGCCTTTCGCGATCGGCAAAAAACCTTTGAATTTCTTCTCTTTTGTTTTTATTATCGCGCCGTTTTGTTTTCGGGGCCAAGAGAAAACTGGGTCTCGGGGAGAATCAACTCCGCCGCGAGGTGTATTACGAGCCTGGTGATACTCTCGTTACACGCTCGAGTATAATCGTAGCGGGGGCTACCTATCGCGTGTACTCGCCGAGCACTTACATACGTGCGTTTGTAACGAGCAGGTGGTCTACGTTCTTAATGATTTTCGGCGGGCGAATAATTACGGAGTTTCACTCCGGTGCGACGTATTATTTCTTTCTTTTCAATATCGCGCATCTACGTGTGTATACCGCACCTTTGGCCCATTGTTTTCGGTCTCGATGAAACGAGGAGGAAGGCGACGACAAATTATGCCTCTCTCGCTTGTTCCTCTCTCGCTCTACGCGCGTTCTCAATATTTTGCCTTCTCTTTCGAACGTGTGTATCGTTCGCGAGCACGTTTCAAACGACGCGCTCTTCCAAACCATTAATTAAACGCTCCTCCTTAAAAGAAACAAAAGAAAAAGAAAATAAAAAAAAAACCAAACAACAAAAATACAAATATCCCTCGTAAGCCGGAAGCTGTAAAAAATAATTGACTACTACAAGAGAATTTTGTATGCGAAACGAGACACTCTCGCGCGTCGTACGTGTCATCGAAAAGAATGGTCGCCCGAGGCGAATGTGTGCTCGAAGCAGCGAGATCGTCTCACTTTTTCGAGGATTGTGCGCCGAGCGTGCAACCGCGAACGAAAACTGGACAAACGTGTTTTTTTATCGCGCTATTTCCGTGGATCGGGAGGACGAAGGGGAGGAGACGGGGAGTAGTTGGCGAAGAACCTGAATGGAGCGCAAGATAAACGAGTGTAGTAGCAGAAACATACCGGTCGTACAAACGAAGCGAACCAACGGGAAAACGAATGAAAAGAGAGTGAGATTATTTGGACAGGTCGCGGAGCAATTCTATACAGATATGCCGTGCGTAATGCGCTTGCGTAATTGTTTTCTCGATGGAGCGCTTTTAATTAACGGTGCTCGACAAGTACCTACACGAGCGTGTCACAATTCGGTCCGGAATAATTTGATCGCTCACTAAATTTCATAACATAAAAAGCCTAGTTGCTTTCTCGTCGTCCCAAAATTTCTCCAATTATACGCGACTCACCGTTTATCCAGAGACGAGATCCTCCGCGACTGCGCGTGACAATAAACAAATAGAAAATCCAGAGGCACGCACGATCCTTCCCGTTGGTGTCGTATCCGTCCGAATGACTCGTCTCTTCTTATCCCGATCGTTTCTCACGTCACTGTCACTCGCGAGAAAATATTCCAAGAAGAAGGTTGTTCTCCACAGCCGAGTTCAATAATCGAGTCGAGTCGCGGGGCTTGGTCCCGTCTATCGATGCTCGTCAACGCGCCGCACCGACCCGACCGAGAGGGACGGAAACAAGCAGCTGTGCTACAGAGAGAGAGAGAGAGAGAAAGCACGCGCGGTTTCTTCGTCGATGCTCGGAGAACCGATCGAAGGTCACGCGAGTCTCGGAGAGACCATTCACGACGGGAAGGCGGAGAAAGAGATCGCGCTCGAGCTCCGCGTTATAGGTAGGTACTACTCGCGGTCGTCGACGACGTCGTCCTCGCCGTCGTCGTCGTCGTCGTCGTCGTCGTCGTCGTTGGCGTCGACGAGTCTCGGTAACTGACCTACGACGACGATTCGTTCACCCCGCGTGACGCGCTCGTTCCTTCTCTCGCTCTTTCTCTTCTATATATCCACCTATACGTGTACACCGAGACACAGACACACACACACACACACACACGCGCGCGGACACGTATACACACAAGTACAAACGAGTGTATATTTACGAACTATGGCGGAGGAACGCTCGGACTCGAATCGAGTAACGCGCTCGACATACACGAAGAACCACTAGGGGGAGATAAGACAGGGGGAGAAGGGTCGCTGGAGCCGAGTCGACCCCACCTTCATTCACCGATCCGGCCGGTCGATGCTCCCTCTCTCTCTTTCTCTCCTAATACCCTGGCACGGAAACGTTCCACCTTCCTCCAACGATCTATCCCTCCGTACGAACGGACAAACCACAACATGCGCGACGTAATCCAAAAATCGATTTATACATCGACCCCCGCGCGATTTATATAGATACCGAGTGGAGTCGTGGCGCGGCGCTTGGTCAATTATTTCGTACGAACTCGCGTGTCCCGAGAGTATCGCGTGCACCAAACGGGAAAAGACGACTCCCTCCCTCGTGCCCACTTCCGGGAATTCCCACGGTACTTATACGCCTCGATTGTATGCAACGGAGAAGAATCGTCCGAAAAGCCAAGGGGGAATTCCTCGAGCTCGGCAAGAGCGCGAAAGAGACTCGCCGCTCTTGGAAGGTCGTTCGCGGGACTCGTCCCCGTCTATCTCGCGCACTCACTCGATACCAATCCTTATTTCGATCGATTCTTCGATGCACTCATTTTTGTCCTTTGATCGAATTTCACCATCCCCGATAGATCCGAATGCCACGTTGGTTCTCGCGCCTCACTTGCCGCGATTTTCATTTTATATGTACATCGATCCGACGTTAAAATACATTACGATTGAAATATCCTTCGTAAATATACGGGTGTATTTTATTTTTTAAACGTCGTTATAAATGCGCGTGTCGAGCGAGGGAGAGAGAGAGAAAGGAAAGAAGACTCCGAATCGTTTCGTACGGTTGCCGGGACGGCAATGGCCCCGTGACGGTGCTTTTAGCGCCGCGACGTTGCTCGGAAACCCGTTGTCTCCCACCACCATCGGGAACACCGTGCTGCACCATCACCATGCGCGATACTTCCACCTCTACCGTACTCTCTACTTCCAGCTCGGAGAGTTCTCGCGTGATGCCGTATCCCCTCCATCTACGACGAGTGCAGCAGGCGCGCGAGCCCCTTCTGCATTTCTCTCCTTTTTCTCTCTCCCTCTCGCCACCGCGTCTCATCGCACTTCTTTCGACAATGGAATCCTTTCCCTTCGATCCAATTGCGAGAAACCAGACTTAATTTATGAGAATTACACCGATCGGAGCTATAATCGAATAAGACGACGCGCCAATATTGAAGACATATTTTGACAAGCAATACTCACGATCGGAATCTCTCGGTCAATGGTCCTAGAGCCTAGTACATACGGACAGAGGCGTGAATCATCTCCGCAGATCCTCCGACGAATATACGATCCTCGTATTCATTCTTCTCCCCGAGCCTTCCCAATCAACGATTCGCCGAAGGGCAAAACCTCTCGAGCATTCTTTCTCCTCGCATTTTGCTTCGAGCCGTTGCATCGACGCACGCAGGATTATGAAACCGCACCAGGAAGAGAAACGTGCGAGATCGAGAGAGTAACGTATCCCTTTGAATAATTTATTCGAAATTCTCGACACTCTCGCTCTCCATTAAATTTCTCTCTTTTGTACCGTTGACGGGGAAAGAATAATTTTTTATCGACGTAACGCGAACCACAAGCTTTAACTCGACCATTTCGATTTCGATCTCTCATTTCCTCTACCTCGATCCCGTTAGTCCATCTTTTACCGGGGCACAGCTGCTCGCTTCTTTTCTCGAACGTACGACGTCGAGGACGACGCCGAGGACGACGTCGGCGAGGAAAGAGGCCGAGGATCGCGCGCAACTCGATCCTCGGTGCTAGGTACGAGTTGCCTCGCCCGATTCTACCTCAACCACCGGTTACCGCGGTTGCACCAACCTAAACAAATTATTTCAAACGTCGTGCAAAATGAGGATAGTGGAATACGGCGAGGGTAGGTGAGAATTGTGTTTGGCCTACGTTCGGTTTCGTCCAAACGAAGAAAAAACACGAGGTCGAACCGAGCAAGTGCCAATTCTCGTACGATCGCAAAACGATTCGACGAATTCATCGATCGGAGAGATTTTTCTCAACACCGAGAAAATGGAACGAAGAGGGGCCGGGCCGAACTCGGTGAAAGTGTGAGTGAATCGATTGGCAGATCGAACGAAAAAGAAATTTTTTATCGCTCCGTGCACTCTCGACGAATAATAACGAATCTCGTCTCGATATACGTTCCGTTCAACGTGGTTAGACGTATATACGCCGAGGTCTCTCGTACCGACCAAAAACTTTACAATTACTTGTTTCATTCGATTTTTATTTTTCTTCCCTTACACGCCGTCGGGTGCGAAAACTTTGAGCATTTTATGGGAGACGATCGTCCGTAGCACGTTATAAAAGAAGACTTTTAATTCAGCTCGCGCGGTTGCGCGCGCGCGCGCGAGAGAGAGAGCGAGAGAAACGATGCGCGAGTGTACTTTTAATTGCCCGAGTGATTTAGAGATTGGTAGAGGACGTACAAGAGTACGGCGGATACGGCGAGTACGGCGAATGCGGCGCGAGAAGGGCAGGGCACGTGAAACGTCGAGATAAGAGGTTCCCGGAAATCGTGTCTGCCGCTATGAAAGGCCCTCTTTCAAGCCCTCTCCCTCGCCTCGTCTTTTCTCAACTTCTCGCGCCTCAACACGCGAATGAAAAAATAAAAGGAGTATAAAAAACGCTTCGAGGCGTCGAGGTGCACACGTGTAGGATGATTAAGGGCTCGCACGATATGCAGCAGCAGCAGCAGCAGCAGCAGCAGCAGCAGCATCGAGCAAGAGCTCACGCTGTGTCGTCCTCTATATCTTTTGCTCCCTTTCACAACCGCGCCTTGTGGACTTTTTTATCGCGTCCACCACCCCGACAAAACTCCAAAGTATTATTATACCCGTGTGGAAAGCACATATATATGCAAATATACGTATAAAGTAAATATATCCACCTGGCGCGTAGGATCGTTCCGAAGAGCCCGCTGATTTTTCGAACCCCGCCGACGTAAAAAATGTATAAATACGAAGAAGGCACAATGAACGGTCTTAAACCGCGGCGATTTCGCAACTTGGGTCAGTTCGAACGTTGGATAAAAGCAGCCCATTATTATATCCGTCGAGCGGAAGTCAATTGACGCTTGGCCGAACGCGTTGTCGACTCGATCGACCCCGACCCGACTTGGTCAAGCGCGAAACGACTCGACCGACTATAGCGTTTCGATATCGTTATAATCGTCTAATAAATCCTATTTTGAATCAGTCAATGATAACCCCCGCAAGGGTTGTCAAAAATTGCCGTTGCCGATGATATTTCACATCGTCATGGCGGGGTATTGGTATAAGTTTTCAACTAGCAATAATCGCACCTCGGTAGAACCTCATTGGTTACGATATCGCCACTGCGCAAAGCTGATGAACGCTGCTCGCGTCGGGGTTCTTATAGATATTCGGCCGAGGGTACTCTATCGAGAATCGTTCGGGCTATGCGCCATCTAGCGTCGGCAGTTCCAATCTTCGCGGCAGAACCCCGATGCTCTTTGAAATTCGGATCCATGGGAGCACTTGTTTCTACGTTGCGTTAGATACAATCTCCTTTTTCACTCTTCGTACGCGCATTATTTATGCAAACTCGCATATTTTCTCGCATAGGATAATCGTTCGAGTAACGAGTTAATTTACGATAGGCTCGTAAAGCGAGTCGCGTCGTTAGATATTGGAGGGTATAATTGTCGGCTTACGAGAGGAGGAGGCCCCGGACTCGTTTAGTTATACAATGAACGGTGTGCTCGTTTCTCGAGGTCTCCGCGGCGAGGAAAATATCGATGGTATGTACACGCATTTTCCTCCGTATAGAAAATTCCAAATTGCCGTTTGATATCGAGATATCTCCAAATGCCTCGGGCGCAACGTCCTCCGAGAGTTATACGACGTTATACGACCAAATAATCTCGAGACTCGCGAGCCAGACGTGGGAGAAAACAAAATTGATAATGAAAAATTGAAATTCCTTCGAGGAATTTAGATAGCTCCGATAGTCGGAGAAATCTCGATGATCCCGAGAATTTTGCATTCCTACGCGCGAGATTCTCGATCCACGATGTACGTACACTCGCTGCGCGAAATCTCCTCTCTATGCATACGTTTCGTAAAATAATGCCGCGCACGGGTCCGCCGCCCTCGCCTTTGCAATACAAACAGCGATCATCTCTCGACGATCGTTGTCGAAGAGCCGGTTACATTGTAAACCGTAAACTGGTTTTCACACCAACGATGGTAATATTATGGGCCGTGTATATACCCGATCTTTTTCCTATCTCAATCCACGCGCGTTCGTTCTCTCGTTTGTTCACTAGCGCTCGTTCGGCTCGCCAACACCCGACTAAACAGAATCATCGTAATTTACACGGGTAATCATCGACTTTGTCCCGAGAACGTCTCGTAAAACTTTGTCTCTCGAAAATAAGAAGTTTATGCGGCAAATCTTGGTACGTATAATTATCGATGGAGGAGCGTCGATTATAGCAAACGAGCGAAAAACCCGAAGCTTCGAAAATGCGATCGATAGTCACGCCACATAATTCCAATAACTTTCTCGAATACATCTACCCCCTGGAACTATGAAATAAAAGGAAGTCTATAAAGGCAATACGCGAGCCCAAAAATGGTCGATCCGTCCGAGATCGACGAATCTATATCGTATATTAACGACCGAGCAAACGGCCTTGACGCGTGTTCCACTCGTTCGTCTTTCTCGGACGATGCTCACTTCTACTTTTGTCTTTTTTTTTTCGCGAGAACGAAGATTATAAGAGAGTGTCCAAGGTCGACGAACGAGCACACTAACAATTATATCGTGCTCGCCGGAGATACGGACGGGATCTACGAGTTCCCGTCTTCGTTCGATTTTATTTTCCAAAGCGAGCACGATGGAACAATTACGTCAGCTCTTGTTCTTCTCCTTCTTCTTTTCTATCGAGGATTTTGTAGCGAATTGTAAAATTCCTCGAGCGAGCCGAAAGAAATATTCTCGAGTTGAGAAACGAATGGCCGGCTATGCGAAAAGATCAAAGTCCAGGTTGAAGTCGGCTTTGAAGAAACGCGAGAAGGATCACCGGGCGGATATGCGGGCATCCACCGAGATGAGAATATACCTCGCTCCAAGATATTAACCAAAATTGCTACTCGAGCGGTGGAGCGCAAACTCCGACGATGACTCACGACGAAGCGCCGCGAGACGCGACTACTCGATAAGTGAAACATTTACTTCGCGAATCTTTCTAAGACTCCTCTTGCATTGCTTATTTATATTTTCACTGAAAAGAGAAAAATGGGCGTACGTTCGATCGACAGAATGGAGAAAAAAGGCGCGTGTCTCACAGGTGGGTTTGGATGATCGAGTGGTGAGGATAGCTTCGCGATCTCGCAAAAAGGAAATCGATACATTCGGGAATGCGCTTAATAGGGAAGAGTCGCGAGCAAAAGCTCGATAATGTTGCGGACACGAGTCGCGGGTACTCCTTTCTCGATTCTCTCTCTCTCCCGAGATTTCTCATACACGCGGATACACAACCACACACGTGTACTCTCTAATATAAGATATCTCTCCTACGAATGCCCCCACCCCCTCTTCCCCTCCGCTTCGTCCTCGTTCTCTTCTCCACCACGGCATGTATAAAAGCACGCGATGACGATCCGCGAGCGGTAAGATAACGATCTAATCGCTGAATCTATATACGATCGAGCAATAGCGAGCTAATGGCCTACTCTCTTGAATTTCTTCCAACTGTAAGGATCGAGCACTGTGGGAGATGCGCGTGTTATTGGGAATAAGATAATTGCTCCGATAAATAAATAAATAAACAATTAAGTCGTATCGGCAGTGGGGCGTGCATACGTATATATATATATATATGCCTATATGTATATATATTAATCGAAAGATGCTGGTAGGGTGTATCGGAAGTTGGCGTTGTTGATTCCCCAAGGCAAAGAGGGAGAGCAAAACACCGATCGGTTCTCTCCCAGGCCTCAATCATTGTCAATCAGTTCGTATATACGAGGGACCGTTACTAACCAACGCGTGTGTGATGTACCCACCGCCCTGCGAGGAGACGAGAGACCCGCGCCGTCGTCGTCTTCTTCCTCGATACACCGTGGGTCGTGTGTCACGAGGCTTACCCGTTGTTTCTACAACACTTAACTTTTGTACCGCAACTATACAAGGTACATACACACAGAGATACGTGTATATATACATATATATAGATTAGGTACTAACAGTAGAAATACGCGCATATATATACCCGCGTAGGATCGCAAGGGTGTTCCGCTCCTCCGCGTATTCTTTCTCTCTCTCTCTCTCTCTCTCTCTCTCTCTCTCTCTCTCTGGCTCACACACTTCCACGTAGTATACATATATTGTTCCTTTTTGCGTTGTTCCTTTCTCGCGAAACTCTCCCGGAGCCAGAACACACGATCTTACTCGTAGTTCTCCGGTACCGTTTTTCCGACGTTATACAGAGGTGTGTATACAGAACGGTACACCCACGATGCGAGATTCTACTCGAAGCGTGTATTTGCCTCGAGCTGTGTGTATACACAATTGGCGAGTTCTCCACGCGCGGCTTTTACTCTCTCGCTCTCTCACTCACTTTGATATCACGAAATTCAGCATGGATTAATCGCACGACTCTCCCCAACGTAGCTATATGTGTTGTACGTAGGAGTGAATCAGAGCGATCCGAGAGAACGGCCGATACATTTGCGTACACTTTGTATCTGTGAGATTGCCTATGTATGTGTGCGTGTCTGTGTCAACGCATACGCCAACATCGATACAGCCAAAAGAAACGAGAACGTTTTATGCCAACGCTAACAAGCTACTATATGCACTCCGCGAAACGGCTGAGAAAATGTCAGGCAAAGCCCGCGATTTATACACCTCTCGGATATACCTATGCGACTCCCGTACCACGTACCTACGTTATCCCCGACGAACTGTGTTCCGCTTTCGCGACCCTAAACGGAGACGCGTAAAACAACAATAAAATCCATATTTTTCTTCTTTACTCTAAATTACTATTTTTCCATCGAAATAGAACCCATAGATTTGAACACACTGTACGCGTACATACGTAGCAGATTGAGCCGCGAGATCCGTCGATTCAATCGTCTTCAATTGAACCTTCGAGACGGCCCATATATACCTATACGTATATCTATAGTTGAGACGGTCGAAGGCCCCTTGATTAATTAATTAAAGCGCGATGCGGGACTTTGTGTCTGCGGGGGCGACAGACAGCCCGAGAGAACGACGATAAAGTGCGTTTTATTAGTACAAGTAGGCACACGCATTCGCATATATGCGTACGCACACGTGTGTACGCGCGTATGTCGTCGAATCATCGTCCAACGGATAATGGGCTTTTGCTCTTGGATGCTGGCTGGACGCCCGTCAGAACTCTATTATTACGTTGCTCTCTCCTCGTCCTCCTCTCCGGCTCTCGTTCAACCCTCTCCCCGTATTAATATAATCCGATCTGCAACGGTTAACCGCTGAAGAGTTCCACGTACTACCCTTTTCTCTCTCGCTCTCCCGTTCAATTCTCCCGTGCACGTCTCACTGGGTTGACGACCCTCGCGAGGGTTGATAGGGACAGCAAACGAGGGAAAGTGACGAGCTCTACCTACACGACAGTGACAGCGCAAAAGTTCCGCGGAGAGACCGAGGCGAACAAAAAAAAAACGAGAGAACTCGTTTATGAAAAAGAACGAGGATCTCGTTATATGTATAACTTCTGCGTATATACTCGACTCACGTCGAGTGTTAATCCATTTACACGATTCTCCACGAGTCTCCATCGCATTATCTTATTTTTTATTGTACTTAAACTTTATCGTAGACTGACCTTTTCCAATGCAGCTGCTTTGACGATGGCCAGTAATTCTGCAGCGGGTGATAAATAGGACTTGACGAAATTTTCGAGGTTGCCGTGATAAGCGCATACGAGAATATCCCGAGCTTGTCTCGTGAGTAGGTCGAGTACAGCCTCGCCGTAAATCGGTCCCAGGAGCACTCGTACGAGAGACGCGACGTCGCCCCGTCCCTGTTTAAACAAACCTTTCATTAATTTATCATACTCGAGAACGAATCGACGAACGATATACGCGTACAATATAAAAATGGCTCGTTTGCTCGATTCAAATATTTAACACCGTTAGGGTCGCCAAATGGCGAATGACGTGTAAGAGGGCAGTGCGAGTGGGATTAAAAGATGCCCCGAGGGGCGGGGGAGAAAAGGGTGACGAACGCGCTGCTGGGATAACAAATTTAATTCTTTATCCAATATAATACGAGTTTCCCCGCTGTGTCAAATATACAAAGGATGATAAACATCGTACTGTCTTCTCACGAATGTTGGCCGAATCGATATTTCGATTCGGCTCGAACATCGAAAAAAACGATCGTTGAGATAATTTGGAACATGGTTGAATCGTCAATTAAATAATATAGATCTTCCTCCAGATGAGAGAGGCGATTTGCTGTACGTGGATATAGATTTTGCGTACGAACCCGTTGTTTGGTCGAACTGTTGTAAAGAGGTTGGAGATGGCGGTGTGGGGAAGGGAGAGATTGCATTGTGTGTGTATCGGAAGTGTACGAGATGCAGTGCGCGCGTCATCAACATTGCGGTTTAGTGCAGCTGTGGCGAGGTGCCTGTGAGAGCCTTAACACGAGGTGAAACGTGTACCTTACGGTACACCGGGACGTACGTCGAGTCCATACAATATATATATATACGTATATATGAAAGGTGCCGTGTACGTATGTACCTACGTATGTGGGTATCGGCCTTTATTGTTAAGTGCACATCTCGGAGAGTTTGAAACACTTCGGTGTCGGACCGCCCACGATCGTTTCCGCCCTCATCGATGCACCCCGTACGACGCATCTTCGACACAGCGTGAGATATACATTGTACACGTAATTGTAACGCGAGAGAAACTATCGCCCTCTTTCGCCCGCCTTTCTAACAAACTCCTCTCGCATCGTTTACTTTTGTCTCTTGGCAAGAGGGACAAGTACCGTTTTCTCGCGACATCTCTCCAACGTATATCCTTTCTATATATATAGAACTTTAGGCCGCTCGAAAGTTCGAGCTATATATACTTATATATCACGTATACTAGAGAGACCGGTAGAAGAGAATCAGGAAGAGCGAACCACCCAAACGACAGAGAGATAAAGAGAGGCGTCGCGCCTGGTATGTGTGATATTCTCGTGATATCGTGGGAATAACGCATTCTCTTCTCGCACACTCTCTCTATCTCCGGCTTTATCTCTCTGATACAATACAGGAAAATATACGCATGTGTATATATATATATATATATATCTCGCTTTTCGGGAACGAATCACCGTAAATGGCCATCGTGCAACGAGTTATTATATTTGCCGATGGTGCTGTTTAATTTAGCGATACCAACGATGTATCACTTTTGTGCAAGAATACGAGGTCTTATATACGTCATATAGGTCGGGTACACGCGTGTAACAGTGTAAATATTATAGTAGAGATAATTTACGTTCGGTGACGGGGGATAGGGCCAATGTAGTATAATATATATTATATGCCGCGGAAAAACGGGGGGCATGTATGCGAAGCTCCGTAGGAGCGAAAAGGGACAAGCATTAGGGGGAGTCGTCGGATGAAGGGATCGTTAAGGATTTTTCGTTCCATTATTGTCACACGCGAAAGAACCCTTTCTCCCCCGGTACATCGATAAATTAATGTTGAACGAGGAGAGTACGAGCGATTGTAGGTAGCGTATATGCGTGGCGCATGGACGCAGCAATACACTCCGTATTGGTTACCTCGTTTCCGTATCGGTAACTCTCGCGCGGATAAGGGTGCACGCAGATTTCGCGCCGATCGTGATTTTCTCGCTCCACGGAAATGACGCGGCAATATCCCTCTCGTCCGAAACACGCGCACACATCGATACTTTGGGTAGCATCGCACACTTCGCGGACCGAGTTGTCGAGCATGTGTCTCGTAGTAGTACGAGCATCATGCCACGCGTGATATAACGTACGTAACGTATAAGTTCAACTACGACGACAACGAGTTTGCCAGAAGGTGAGTATACGTATAGACACACGTATACACAGATAGATGGATATATAATCGCGATTCTCGACGCGCGTACTCTCGCGCTTGATTAATGCTCGAGCATTTTCATCTATCGTATAGCGCCGGTCTATCCGCGAGACTCTTGGCTCTTTCTCGAATAGTCGCGCCGGGCCCTCACCGACTACGGTGGTCCGGCGCATTATCGTGATTCGAAACGCCGAGACCTCGAGATTGCGGTGCGAGCGACAGAGAGAGAAAGAGAGAGAGAGCGAGAGAGCGAGAGAGCATTGATGGATAATCGCGCGCGTCCTTCCTCCATCTCTCTAATGCACCCCCGCCCAGGCAAGCCGAACGACTCTATATATCGTGTATTGTGTAACTCGAAACACAGGCATGCATGTGCATGCACTGAAGTTGCATTCGCCAAACAAATACCAGTTCTCTCTGTCGTCCACTTCCGATAGGTTGGTCAAGCGCCTATACGTGTACCTATACGGGTACCTATACGCGGGCTTGTGCTCTAATTAGAGTTGTGATAGCATCTATGATCTTGAGAAACGAACGTAGATCGATCGACTGCGGCTATTGACGGTTATTGGCATTAAGTATTATATTTACTATTTTCGTTGATAATTTTAAAACGTTTAATGATGAAAAAGCGAAGGAACAACGGATTATAGGTACGCAATGACACCGAAAAGCACATGCAAGTGATAAACTCTGTGGTTGTTTCACGTCGCCGTTGCCTCGCAGCTCGAAGAGTAGAACAGCGTGATAGGTACCGCGACGTGGCGGTCACGATTCTTCGTGGATGAGAGTGAATAATATCGCGACTGTGCACTCGGGCACGAAAGAAAAGTTACACAAATTCGAGATATCGAATTATCCGTCCCGTCTCGCCTTTCGCGATACTCGTTCGTGCTCACGGATAAAGATATTTCGATAAAACCATCGAGATGTTCGTCATTTCTATGGTAAATACGTAAAAAATGTATGAAAAGCGAGAGCCAATCGACGACCCTGGACCACTTGTATAAAATCTGGGTCGATCGATGACGTTCCGCGTCCTCTCCCGGCGTAGAAAAAGCGAGCGCGCTCGTATATTCCCTCGTGCCTTTGACTGGTGTCTCTCGGTGCGCATTCATGCAACGTACAAAGTACATCCGGTGGGTGTGTCTCGTTCGTACAAAGCCTTCTCGACTATCCATCTCCTCGCTCTCGTCTCTCTATCTCTCGTCCGCGACTCTCGTACTTCTCTACCGAGAGAACTCGCGATATCCCTCTGCGTTTGCGTCAAACCGATGGTTAAACACCCTGTCGCAATAATACCATTGTGATGAGAATCGTGCCAACCTTTAGGCTCCGATCGATGGCACGCAAAAAACGAATAAACAATATTAACAGTTATATTGATAAAAATACATTTATTCGTCAGTTTTTTCGAGCAGAATTTTCAATCGAAATGACTCGTATTTATTTTGTCGCTAAACCACTCGCAATAAAACTGGAGGTATCTACGCAGATACATAGAGAGATAGATACAGTTAACCCCGCACTCTCGTCATTACGCGTGTTTCGCCGCATATACGACTGTGAGAGGTGTCTCGAAATTAAATGACTCGCTCGACGCTTCCTTCTACGTCGAGAGAGTTTCTCGTGAGTGAGCACAACGTAGCGAAAGAGATAGAGAAAAGACTCGCGCTTGGTAAAGCGGAAACGTCGCCTGGAGCAGTTGCGGGTGGAAATGCAGATTGAACGAGGCAAGAGCGAGTAAAAATTTCAAACGAGATGCAACCGAGGGAGAGAGAGAGAAAGAGAGAGAGACCGAGCACTTCGTAATAGCATATGTCTCGGTACGTACCTATATAATATACTTCTAGCGCTAACAGTGGAGAATAAATGTTCCGCGATGCTTAAATATATCGATTACCCGATATCGCGGCGTGATACCATTTTTCCAATTTCAACCTCATCAATAATTAACTAAAATTGGTTGAAAAAAAGTCAAGTTGGCAGTGTCGCTCGTTGGCATCATGCCGTTTCCAGTAGAAACATAGAAACTTCGTATGCCGGAGAGAAAAGGCGGAAGAGGGTGTTCCTGGTCGTTTCTTTATCGTCTTCGCAGCCTCTCTCTCTCTCTCTCTCTCTCTCTCTCTCTCTCTCTCTCTCTCTCTGTCTCTCTCGGGCTTTCTCGTTGCCGCTGCATTTGCGGCAGTCGCCCGAAGGAGCTTGGGGCAACTCGAAGCACAGCATTTATAACGGAACGAGCATCGGGCTGACTAGTTCGCATGTTGGATACATACCTATACGGCTGATAAAGGTAAACGCAGAGCAGGATCCGATACGCGTAACGCAGAGAGCACCTTTCTGCATAAATATATATGCGTATTTATATATATATATATATCTACTAACTTAAGCTACGGAGAAGAGTACCGGAGGCAAAGTTGCAGCGCGTATATGCGCGGCACGGCGATTGCATATGCGCGTATAGACGTATACGCAGTCGCCTTAACGCCAAGATTAGTGATAAGGCCTTTAAGTCGCGAGCCGCGTGCACTAACGCGAAAATACTTGTAGGTATACTGACCGAGAGGGTGGGGGGAGAAAAAAAACAACGTTTACTCGCGCCAACGATATTTTTACCCGAGTCAAGTATATTCCATTCTTATATCCGAGCATGCAGCGAGATTATGATTTTTTTCTCCCGATGCTCTTACGCATATATAGGTATGTATGTAAGTATGAAATACGTAATAATATTACAAAAATATAAATCGTGCATAGAGAGAAACTGTGCGTGAACGCGTGGCATTGTACCGCGTCTGTCTTTGGACGTTGAGTTTTCGCGGTGCGGGCGGACAGCACAGTAAGCCCCTTCTGTCATTTGCCGGCGTTTAGTCGCGAGATACCGTGCGCGTTTGCGTCGACGAGGACCGCGACGACGGCGGTTCCTTTTAAATCTCCTCTCTTTGCCGTGGCTCGAGCAACTCGCGGAGCAAACATTATACACACGTATATGCTATATGGTATATCGGATCTGTGAGAGAGACGCGTGGGTGCAGCACACCGCGCGCGATTCTCGAGGCTCGCTTTTATTCTTCGTACTCTTCTCCTTCCTCTTCTTCTTCTTCTTCTTCTTCTTCTTCTTCTTCTTCTTCTTCTTCCACTTCTTCGACCAACTCTTTTTCGTCTTTGCAAACGCAAACTCTCGCTCTCCCTTAAAGGGTTGCGTATCTGTAGTCGACATAGCTATATACATTTTCGTCAGCTCTCTCGCGTATTGTTCCTCACTTTGAGCAAATGCGTGGGGAGCTCTCGCCCTCTCGACGCCGTAACTAAAATCCTGAGAAAAGCTATATATAAAATATTCTTTGGTCCTCGATGATAATCTCATCGGAGCTCTTGCCCCCGTCCCCTCGCACTGACCGTTCACTCTTCGCGACCTCTTGCACGCTTATTTTTCACGCCCGTCACCCACTGTCCGTTCTCCGTCTCTTACGATTGAGCGGTTCTTGGCAAAGAAGTGGCTCTGCCCGGTCCTCCCTCATCTTCCATACATCCATTTAATGAAGAGGGACCCCGGCACTAAAGCTCGAATAAGATTCTCTCCGGGGGGTCCTCGTCATCTTCCCGTTTCCGTAACGAAAGCACACCCTCTCGCCTTCATCATCCTCTTCACGATGTTTATATATCGCACGCTCTTTCATTTCTTTTTTGCTCTTTAGTCGATGCGCACTCCTCGATTTAATCGCCTCTCGCAAAAATTTTATATCATATTTCGAACCTCTTAGATATTTTCTCCACTCGCTCGTACAAATTTATATATGTATACTCATTGCAAAGCCGCATCGGATTGCTGATGGCATGTACCATTATGCGACTGCAAATATTTTACTATCAACGACGACAACGGCGACGGCGAGATGTGACCCCATACGGATGACACTATACGGTACTCCCGCCGATATTATACTAAACATTACGCGTCGTAAAAATATCGAAGCAGCGAAACGATGAGAGCCAAAGTATCATGGGGGGATGGACACGGTCGTGGGATATGGGCCATCTACTCTTCTCTGTAAGGTAAGAGAGAAGAGTAGAAGACGTATAGTCGTTTTGCTTGTTTTTTTCATTTTTCTTTTTCTTCAAATTGCTTATTTATAATCGGGTGAGATATAGAAACGACGCGCGGTTCTGTCACGCGACGGTAATGACCGTCCATCAGAGTCAGAGGCGGAGAGTGAACGTGCTTGCGTGTCACGGATCTTCCGAAGCGTATTATTATACGGTTTACGCTCAATTTACCCGAAATCTCTTGGACGATGTTTATTCCGTTGTTATATTTAACAAACAAAACCTCTTAGATCATTCGTTTGGAAAATGGGTGAGGTCGATGTCGCGTGCGCGGTTTTTCGGTAAGTTGTACGAAATTGACGAGGAAGTCGGCAAGGAAGTAGCTTATAGGCGCGTATGTGTGTGCACGCGCGTGTCCCTACAGACGTTCGTTTCCACGAGCAGCGGGGAGCAGAGCGGTGCACGCGAATAACGACGTAAATCGACGCAAACGACGTCGATCTTACGGACAGATACGGGCCTCTCCTCGCATGGAATATAAGGAAAAGAGACCTAGGCAGTTCTCCGGTTCAAGTATCGAAGGAGAAAAGAATTCTCTCGCAGCAGCAGCAGCAGCAGCAGCAGCAGCAGGAGGGAAGCCTTTTGCTACTCTCGGGCCTACTTAGCATACATCCGTGCTGTTCGCAGTCTCTCTCCCTCTCTCTCCCTCTATCTATCTTTCTTGACTGGGATAAACGGTACAATGATTGGTCCTTTAGGGGAATGCGAATGACTGCGTATAATAGGCCGTTATTACGGGGTGGCCAATCACTGAAAATTCGCTGATAACTGCAACGATATTGCCCCGTACTTGGTACGAGTAAAATTTTTCGTTATGTATCGAGAAGATCCGGACCGTGGATACTGCGGAGGAAAATGCTTCTTGGGAAAAAAAGAATAGATTTGTTGTTTTTTCTTCGCTAAAAAGTCCATCATCGTTGCACGATGTATGAGAGGTATACGCGATATATTTTAAGGTTCGAACGTTTATACCACGTGGAATGATCCAAGAAGAGGACGAGATCGGGTATCACTTTCTCGTCGGGGATCTTCGACTCCACTCTCATGGTGCATATAGATAAACAAAGCGGAGCGCGATGCTCCAGGTACGTACGTTATAGACTCGGGTATACGTGGGCTATTAGGTTGCCCCACGGTAAGACGCCGCGACGTCTTGTCTACCTATGCATATACTTATGACTTCCTGGCGAGTTAGCTACTTCTTCGTCGGCGCAGTCACGAGCCCCCTAATCCGCAGGACGGACGATTGCGACAACGACCGCGCGGATCTTGGCAAAATATTGATTTTCTTTTAAAAATATAATAAAATATAACGGTGCGCCAATTTAGAAAATGTTATTGGAAATCGGAACGAAACCGGAAGCCTTTCCGTTCTTCTCGCGCGCGGTCTCGAATTACGCGTAGGTACCTTTTCGCGCTGCACGCGCATGCACCGAGCGTGTATAGAAGCACAGCGGCAACGGCGGGGCGAGCATACATCATACACGCACCACTGACACACTCCGTTGCGAGAAGATAGGTGCGTTACGCTCGGGAGGGACGCGCTCTTCTACGTACGAATATTTCGAGCCGCGTGTGTGTGTGTGTGTGTGCGCGCGAAGAAACGAGGTGCACGCGTCCGAAAGCCCATCATTACCACCAATTACAATAAATCCCGTGACGCGCGCGGCCTCTTCTCCCGCCGTACGCGTACAATTCTACGTGAGAGCGAATACGGCTTATAGGTATACAGGTAAGTACCTACCGACTCTGGACTCTGGCGTGCCTATGTACGTAGTATCGAAGCTTTATCGTTTCCCGGTGGAGGTTCGCCAACGGTAGAACAAACCTGTACGAGGAGGATGCGAGAGGCGCGGGACGATATATTCGCACGTACGAAGGTACGTATGCCGAAGCGAGAGAGACCTCGGGCATTTATAATCCCGGCTTAACGCCAAGTGCGTATGTTCGGCACGTACGCGCCTATATGCGCCCAAACATTTTTGTCTTTTTGCACCTTCCACAGGTTCCCTCCTCGTAGTAACTCCAAGGAAAAAGCCTACACGCCGCAGTTTCGCTCTCGACTCTTGCCGTATGATATATTATCCGCCTCTGCCTGGATTGTACAGGCCCTGCGATCGCTATACCACTTTCACGAGACTCATGATCGACTTTTCCGTTTCAACGCGAGAGACGCCCCGACGCGAAATCGACCACCCGATTTATCCTGTCTCTCACGCCGGAACGCGAGCGTACTTTTTTATTTTCATTTTTTATCATCGTCCAACGAGAGAAGAAACGGTGAGTTTCGACTCTGGTAAAATACGTGTATAATATCGGGAGCGTGCTTCGTACGTATCTATATAAACGAAGTAAGAGACGCGAGAGAGAGAGAGAGAGCGAGAGAGAGAGTGAGAAGGGGGAAAGTCCCCGTTGCCTCCCCCGAGTTTCCACACGAGGCTTTCGAGAGAGCGGGGGGAAAAAGACCCCACGAGCTCCGCGCGCTCTGGTCCAGATAGATCACTCGCCGATATAATTAATGAGCACGATCGGCGTGCCCGCCGAGCGATTCCCATACACACCTCTCTTCTCAGCCGAGACCGGCAGTTTCAGTTGGAGCCTACTACTGTATAAAGACCCCCTCGTCGTTGCTTGTCGTCGTTGTGTCGCTGCGGTAAATACACGTGAACCGACACCGCCCTGCCCTAACAAGTAACCAACTTACTACTATTTACCGTATGAGACCTTCCGTCTGCATTCGGCCGCTTCCTATTTTTCCCTCCCATATTCTCTTCTGTCTCCTTTAACAACAATAACAATAATTTCTGACTTTTTCATCAAGATACTTGGGATATATATTTAGCCTCGAGTCAAGGAACAAACATATCCGCTAGCTTAACGTTAATAAGATAATGGTGAACTCGAGGCGAAACGTCCCATACATCGTATAATACGATACAGAATAGTGTTGGAAACGAAGAGTCAGAGGGCTCCCCGTTGCATAGAGCACCGCGATGTGCCACGCTACGCTGGCTTCTCTCCTTTAGAACCCTGTCTAACCTATTCTGTAACCCCGTGTGGCTAACCCACAGGCAAAAGTCCCCAGAGAGAGGGAACAACGGGCAGCAACGGAGCGACGGGGATGAGCGATTGTATCGCGACAACGTACGAGGGGGAGAGAGAGAGAGAGAGAGAGAAATAGAATATAAGTAATCTATTCGTTACCCAGGGCAGACTCCTCTTCTGGCTTATGTGTATCGTGTAGGCAGATATCTGGGTGAGGAAGGAGAAGACTCGTTTCGATTTATACTCGCTGTAAGATATACTTTCCTTACGGAGAGCCAATGGAGGGAGAGTGCGGAGCTACGCTCTCGTCGTCGTCGCCGACGTCGCAAAAAAAGAATTCCCAATTACACCGGAGCACCGAAGCTCGACCCATCGACGACGATGCGACGACAAGGAAGAATATACGAGAAGACCCCGTGTAAACCTCGGCAGCCTCTCGCACGCCGCCGAGCTCTTATATTTATACATCTATAGTGCAGAATATGTCTTTCTCTTTTCCCACTGTTGCGCGCACTCCCTCGTGCATAATGCCCATATCGTATCGAACTATCGATGTGTAACGTCGTTCCACATTCCCACAACGTGTGTAAGCGAGAGAGAGAGAGAGAAGGAGAGAGCGAAAAGAGCCCTCGATTATTCTCGCGGTCTGTGTTTTGTCTCTTTAAGAGACGACGGAGAGAACGAGAACCAGCTATTGTTTTCTCTTTTTCTCCGATCATCGAGCACGAGCGATGAAAGAGAATTCGTCCCGTTCATGGCTTTTTCGCGTTTAGCCATTTATCGATAGCAGCGACACTTATATCGTATACATATAAGTTTAAAGTTTCGATGACTCGTGCAAAGGAAGATGAATATGTACAAGGTCTCGCCGATTAAATTTTTTATACGAACGATCTATCGGGTATCTAAAGTTCGCACGGATTTTGAGTCGGGTCGTTTGAATCGATGAAAACTCACCGTGGCAAGCCTCGACGAGGATGGCCCTCGAAACTTTTGGTCTTCCTCCTGGCTCGAAGCACTCGCGTCCAATTGACCGAGTTTCGTAGCAATGCTTTCCGGTAAGTCAGCTATCAATGTGTCACTCGAATCGCACTTGTTTAAGACACTCGCGTCGTCGACCAGCACGAGCGTCTCGCGCGAGCCTACGCGGTCAGGACCGATCTCCCGATGTTCCACCGGTTCGTCACAAGCATCCTCGTAAATCGAGAAACCACTGTCCTTTCTCGAAGTCTCGACTCTCGGATCCAATTCATTCGTTCCGAGACTCGCGACGATTTCATCTCGTATAAGCAATACTCCTCCTCCGCTATCGTCGCAATTTTCCGAAACTTTGACCAGTATCGTCGTCTCCTCTGGCTCCGTAACTTCTTCGTTCGCTTCCTCGTTCTCGGCCTCGTCCACGTACCACGAAGTACAATTTGAGTTTCTCTCTCGTCTCTCGACCGAGCTCGAATCCTCGCTTCTGATGCTCAAAGCGCCCTTGCACTTTCTCAAATAATTCTTCACTTTTCTCGTTTTGCTCTTTCGCGTCTCGTGACCCCGCGAACAAAGACTCGTGTCTCCAAGGGGCAGCAACGGGTTCGATGAAACAGCCTCCGATTCCGAGTCACCGGTAGCCTCCACCTTTGCATCGACGACGTCGATGCTCGTCTCCGTCGAATGCACCGACGAATCGCAACACCTCTCACGATGTCCCCCTTCGGTCCCGAGACTCCACGTTTCTTCCTTCTCCGGGATTCTGCGCTCGACCGGTATAACCTGTCAATCATAAAAATAGACACACCATTTATTCGTTTCGTACGAGGCGTCCTTCTGTTTTAAATCACCAGCTCGTCTCATTCTTAATATATCGACAAACAATCATCCGCATCGTTTTCGGGCTTGGAACGAAAGTATTTGGAGAAATCCTAAAATCACGACGTCTAACGAATATTTAATCGCGCACGGGTCATTCGCGGTCATCGTTGAAAATCGAATCGAGAGCCAGGCGCTCGGCTTCCCGTTCTCTCGCTTTGTCAACGCGGCTCCAGCGAGAGTCTCGAGCTCGGAGGAAAGCGCGAGAGGGTGCGCGATCGATCGCGCGACGCCCGCGAGCAACCCCGCCGTAGGCAGTGCCCTTTCCTCCATACACGCTCGATTCTAATATAAGAGTCGTCGAACTATTTATTTCCTCGAGTTTCCTTATAGTTGAAACGTTGGCTCGACCAATTCGCGATAGAAGAGGATCGATAACGCCCTCCTTCACCATCAGCCCCCCCCCCCTCCTCTCTCTCTCTAAATACTACATTATTCCGGGCTGTCGGTCCTTTAAACGTGACACACAAAAGACTCGAGATATATATTTAATCGAGCGCACATGGCGTGTCTTATAGATATGTTTTATACTCTAGCGTGCGACAAACGAACGAGGATGCATGACGCCAGAAAGGCGATATTAGCCGTTTTATATATACACAGATAGATACGTGGCTGTATATGTGTATGCATGTGTACCGGAGCAGCTACGATCGTAGGTAGTATCGATCGTAAATTGCATAGCGTGAGGCGAAGAGTGCAGAGCCCCATGTACCGGCAACAAACACCCCGAGGCTGGTACACTCTGTTAACCCTCTCGCGTTCACCTCAAACGTGTCTCTCTCCCTCTCTCACCGTGCTTGTGGGTAGCTCGCTTTGGCCTACTTTAATGTACAGCATCGCGATTATAGAACGTATTGTGCCACGATGCCGATTAGTATTCCAGGCTATGCACCAAACGATTTCTCTCGCGCCCTTCCCAACTTCTCCCTGGCTTCTGGACTTTTGCCGAATGTACCAAAGGCACAAACGGGTGACGACCGAGTTACCGACTCTTTGGAAATATCCCTCGAATAAACGTATTAAACCGATCATTCGCTTTCACGATTTTTCATCATAAAAATTCATTTGCAACGCCATTATGAAAATAATTCGTTCCAACGAATTTTCAACTCAATCTCGAATACTCGAATGCCGGGAGTTTCATTTTCAAGAAATATTTTTTATATAAATTGAAACGAGAGGAAGAGAGAGAAGGATAAGGGACGAACGAGTGTAATATAATACTGCGCGAGGTAAGAATATTTAGACGGGGCGTGCTTCGACGGCGAAACGCGAGCACACCGTGCTGCTGCAGCACCGAGCACGAGACAGAAAGAGGAGGGATCGTGGGAAAATATATCCGTACCTATAATATCGAGCCAGCACCCACAACCCGAGAATTTCTTTAAGGAGACGCGGGTCCTTTCCCTCTTGCTACTCGCGATATATGTACAAGTGACGGGACGAAGATGAATTTATAATCGTGCTCGCGATTCGAGTTACCTCCGATTTTCATTCAGTACCAGCACGTCGTTTCTACGTGAAATAATCGCGCCTTCAATTCCTAATGATATTCGTCTCGCGTACGAGCAATGGGGGATGAGAGGAAACGTCGGGGACGCTCTCAAATACAATTAGACGCCGTGCGTAACCCTCGTCAAAGTGCCCGTCGTATAATTTTCGCTATTCTATAATCGTACTGACGATTACGCCGGAATTGTCTCAGCGTGCACGCTCGTACCATGCACGAGGGCACTTAAATTCTATTCTCAAATTCTTCACGAGTTCGCTGTATTCTTCGTGCGATTTCGTACAGCCCATGACGAACGGAAAGCTCATTTTTTTTTCGCCCGACTCTCCAGGGACGGAGGGAGGAAGAGGTCCTGTGCTCATCCGCGATCGTCTCGAGGGAAATGACCATTCGATCCGTAAATACGATTATTATTAGCACACGTCGCGATTTCATTCGAAATCAATGACTCTTTGCTATTTCGTTCTTACCTTCTTGCGACGCAAGAGTTTCCAATCGAAGTGACTCATGATTATCTTTTCCGGTTTGTCGCCTTTTTTCTCAATTTATTTAGCTTTTTTTCGTTATCCAAGAAAGTATTGCCGCACCCGGCAGGATTTTGCTGAAGATTCAGCGACGAGCTTCATCGTTCGTTCGTCTTTACGACGCAGGAGAACCCGACGCACCCCTCCTTTGGCATCGATCTTGCCTCTTTCTTTCTGTCGCGCTACGCGTACAAACATATATCATTAGAACGATCACCGCCTTCGGGGGTGGGATCGGCACTCGTGCAAGGCCAAGGTACGCCTTTGCGACTCACCCCCACCCCTGGCCCTCGCGAGACACTCAACGATCATTCACCCCCGATGGATATCGAGCCAATCTATTTTAAACTCGCAGTACTGTTTCTCCGTCGCTATTAAATTCATCCTATCGAGATTAAATTTTTCGCAAGACCGACGTCTCGTCTCGCAAACTCGTCGGTTTTCCATAATCGTCGATTAACTTTATCACTTCGCACCCGGCTCGATCGACAAAAATGCAAAATATAAAAAGCGCGAAAACATCAGCGATATTTGTCGCGAGGCTCCCGTGCCAGGGTGTATCGACTATCGACTGACCCGATTTTCACGGGGCAGGTCACACTCGTCACCGTTTTTCTGTTTTTTTTTTTTTTTTTTTTTTTTTTTATTTTTGCCTCCGGAACTGCCACGTAACTGGCGGTGGCCTCGGTTTTACGACCTCGGTATATCTCTCACAATCGCGTCGGGTCATGCACAAACACACAAACACATCGGACACACCTGGACGCGCGTTTACAATCGAGCCTCTCGAGTCACGCGGTTCGTCGATGCAACGATGCACACCCGTTGCCCGAAACGACACTGACTCTCTGACGGGAAAGAGCACGCACTAGACACGCGTTCCAATTACTATTTCACCGCTGACGTTTTGGACTCGTGTCACTCGAAGCGATTCGATCGATGTTTCCCGAGAGAGCCTTTCTCGATGAGAGGTGAACGCGATCGACCGATCGCGAGGCTTAGGGCGTACTGTCAAAATAGCATATACCTCTCTCTCTCTCTCTCTCTCTCTCTCTCTCTCTCTCTCTCTCTCGCGCTCGCTCTTTTTCTAGAGTGAGAGAGAGTGCAAGATTCTCGAGCATGCGTGATAGTACCTAACTTCGACCCTCGCGCGAGGGGCCGTTCCCTCTGCCCGATAGAATTCATTGAGAAAGAATCAGCGGGTCAACGATTCTCTTCGCATCTCGTGTCGAATTTTTAATCAAACGCGAATTTTTCTTTTTAATTTCGTTTATTTCGTCTATGTAATTTCTTTTTCAAAAAGAAATATATGTTACCGGGCCTTCGCAGAGGGTTGCTCGATACGATATCGTCGGCTACCTACGAGGCTTTCTCAACCAAGTGGCGGCATCTGTTGGTGAAAGCCGCGAGTTCGTACTCGTTGTTTTCCCAACCAGGCACGCTCTACAGACATTACAGAAACATTGAGATTACAGAGTGCTCGTACGTACGTACGTTTTACCGCGTGGTTACACCGCCCCATGCAACTTGTGCATCCTGTGTGGCACGTGCCTATATGGAACGAGAATTCTTTAACTCCGTCTCGCTCTCTCTTCCCCTCTCATCCCACCATGCTTCTCCGCCGAGAAGGTAAAACTGCGTCGTCGGTATATTGCACATTGGTAACGCGGAGCAAAAAAAACCTCTCCTCTTTTCCTCCGTCGAATCTCTTTCAAAAGAATATCTTTTACGCGTGCATGGTTTTTCTTTTTATCATTACGGGTTTAATTGGCCGAAGATTCTGGCACCGTGTTGCCGAGAAGCCTCGAACAATAAATCTCCGACTGCGGCTTACGTGTAGTAAGCGTGTTTTATACTACACTTGGCGACGATTAGGTATCCGCCACAGCTAACACACCCTCCTCTCTTATCGTGCGTACATACGTTTTACGCTATTTACATAGTACAGAGCTGATAAGGCTGATATATTATGCATATGCGAGGTGCGTGATTGCCGTTCGCCTACTCTCATTGCCACAAGGATAATTTACGAGAATCATCGGACGAGCAATTACAGCCGGAGAACGAGAGTCGTTCTAAAAACGGGAGCGCGTCCGTTTTTCGTGCATTCACTTTTCGTTTTATCCCTATGCAATGTTTATACGAATCGGTAATTACGCGTTCGCGCACAATGTAGCAAATTTAGCGAGCAGTGATAAACAAAAAAGCCGCGCTCTCGATAAAATTTAGCAGGAGAAAGGGCAATTGGCATACCGACATTCATTTTGTCGGCTCCGAAAGAGTTGATTGCCGGTAACCGGACGGCCATCTAAGGAGCGAAGTGCGCGCGTTTCATTTTATTGCCTCCGTTTGCGCGAGGCCCTCCGGAGGACCTTTGCCTCTCCCCGCCCGTGTCTTCTCCTACAATAAGCCCGTCTCTTTTACCTCTCGCTCTTCTCTCGTCGCGTTGCGCTGGCCACACTACTGTGTTAGGAACAGTTAGGTACCTACCTTCGAGGGAAAACGAATCAACGACGCAAAGAGAGAACGAAGAAATGTTCTGCCTCTCGCGCGCTTCTTTAATAACGTAATAAATAAAGATACGAATCTACCTACTGCCGAGATACGAGCCTGTACGTGCAAAGCCATCGGCCAATCTTATTCTCGCGTGCTCCGTTAAACTACCCAAATATCCAACGCACCAGAGTTACCTATTTCTTATCTTTTGCCTCCCTCGGCTCCGAGCAGCGAACTGAACAATTATTTGACATTACAAAAGCATCCTCGATCATTGGTATAGGCACTAATTAGCCCCATCGGGGCGAGTCGGCCAGAGATAACGATCGTTCGCGATACAAATGTGTGCGAATACAATTTGACGGTACGCTTATTAAATTCAGAAAATTTGTATTCTTTTTCGACTTAATACCCCGTGTGTCTCTATCTCTTATTCTCTCCCTCTCTCTCTCTCGTGCAATGTACGCGATAACGCGAGAACAGTACGAACGGTGCGAACAAGCTATCGCTGTCGTTTGCACACATACATAATAAAATCGTATATAACGAATCGTGTATACATGGGCGAAGCTGCTGCTCCCACGTTCTTCCGAGTGCCTTCTCCGTTCCCGATACACCACATGGGATGGAGAGAAGATGCGCAGGGGGAGGCAGGCCAGGAGGCATTGTCGAGTGGATAGCAAAAGAAATAATTAATATTAAACGAGTTAATCGCGAGTAGAGAGTGTATATGTGCATGCACCGCGTGCGTGTGTGTGTGTACGTATAAAAAGGAGAGAGCGAGGATGTGCGTGTTGCACGCGGTGTAGAATCGAACGAGCTACTCTCCGCATAACAGGCCAATAAAATTCATATCCGTGCTTGCATGCACGTGTATGCGCCAAGGTGTGTCTATGTATATATATGAGAAATGTAGACGCGCCAGGTTCCACTTGGCGCGCATATACAGGGATCGTTGTAGATCATACTCGGACGACAAAGAGCGTGCGATCTCTCCCTCGCCTTCGCTTTACGCGAATTATTTTTAATCGAGTTAACGGTGTCTCTTTCATACATATAACGGTCGAGCCTATAGCCGTCCTTGTGCCCGCGTCCACGTGTGTGTATCGTGAACGAGATATTATAATTGTAGAATGAAAAAAATACACGTGCAACGGGAGGGATAAAAGTGAATATACAAGGATGATCAATATTGAAGGAACGAATAAGCGGGTGAGTCGGGCTTCTCTCCGCATGAATAAAGCACCGTTTTCATGCTCTCGTAGGTATAGTTTCGCGACTGCATCACTCTATTTACGGCATAATTGTGTGTACAGAGACGAAGCAACGCGCGTGACCGATCTAATATACGTTTTTATCTTTCATTTTCACACCGGGTTTGGCACGTAATATCGGTACGAGCGACGCATCGATATAATACAGCTGGATTGAGAAAAACGTCGTTTCTCCCGCGAAAGTCGGAGCGCGTAAATGTTCGTTGACGTCGAGACAGAGAGAGAGAGAGAGAGAGAGAGAGAGAGAGGCGCGGACAACGTTATACCTACGTACGCGGGGAGGGGAAAGCGTTTGCTAAAAGTTACAAGACACTCGCTATTTTATTAACCGCACCGCGAGAACTCTCTCTCGGCCTTAATCGTATGGATTTTAAAGACAATGCCCATTCCTGACGTGAAATTTCGTTTAATTAACATTCAACGGTTTTTTCAGCCATCTCTTTTTTCGCTTCTATGACATCCGGCACCGTACGTATATTTCATGCCGAGAATCGCGAGTCTCTCGAGACAAGCGACGATTTCTCGTTCGCTTATTATATTCTGTAACAACGCGATGGGGAAATTAAATTCTTATATTCGCGCTATTCCCGGTACGAGCTGTGCCTATGCATTCGTGCACGTCTACCTGGTACGCTCGTGCGTCGAAATTCATCGTCGAATGGAGATATCGGACCAACGGGATTCGCATCAACCTCCTCGCCTCCATCATTCGCGTATATGTAGAAAAATTACGACGACTCGTAAAAAGGATCGAGACAACTCTCAATCGTTGTCGGTCACAGTCATCCTCGCTCGCATCGTTTTACAATCGATCGGTAAAAGCGCCGAAGTAAAACGCCGGCAAAAGTGGCGAGTAATATTTACGCGGCTGGAGAGTGGCACGCGCCGATCGAATAACGACGAGAGATATATACGTACGCGTATAATATAAACGAAGAAGGTAGAAGCGAGCGGCTTCGTATTGGGGGGGGGGGATAAAAGGGAAAGTAGGTATAGATACGATAGGAGCGCGCGTGTGAGGAAAATTGTGGCACGTGCCGCCACGTATGAACGCATCTACCACAAAAGATGGGCCAATATATACGGATCCTTCTCGTTTCGTTCTCGTAGGTACGTCCGCGCTGACGGAAACGAGATAGGAAATAAAGTCGAAGAAAGAAGGATAACCCCCTCCCGTATACCGAGTCCCTAACGGCGCCACACGACCCTCCGCGCGTGAATGAATGAATGAAAGGAATCGTGCGAGAACGAATCGCGGGGGACGAAACGAAACGCGAAACGAGTCCCAGGAGTATAGCTTATACGCGACACGGTGTACCTGCAGACACGCCGATCTTACATACGTACACGCGTGGCATTCGTACACGGCGCGTAACTCGTATACGTGCCGGCAACACGATATCGGACTTGGTTCCCGTTATACGGTACACAGTTATATCTATATATGTGTATATATTTATCAAATACAGCCGTAAGAAGATCGAGAGACGAAATTGCGTGTTCGCACGTATCTTCGTGCAAAACCTTGGCGCATCTTCTTAGTTATTTATTTTTATTTTTTTCATTTATCTCGCGCTTCCTTTTTCGTCGAGACACAAAGTTGGACAGGATTTAACGAAGGTGTTGGACGATGACGATGATCGAGAGGGCGAAGGAACTTTTATCGATCAATCGTTACGTCGGAAAGGCCGAGAGAAAGAAGAAGACGAACAAGAAGAAGAAGAAGAAGAAGAAGAAGAAGAAGAAGATCGTTAAATGATCCATTAATCTTGGAGAGTCGGAGCGTCCCACGATCGAGCGTTCGCGCAGCGAGAGATCGTATACGCGTAGGAGATACTCCTCGTCCTGTGGGGCATCCCTTCTCGTATCCTGCTGATCCTAATTGATCCCTCTCTCCTTCGACAATGACATCGAGAAGAGTGTCCTGTGGCTTCAAGAATGAAGCATCTTGGACATCGGCCTCTCTCAGCGGGTTTTATCACTCGGCTATTTTCATAATATATACGCTCGAGTATTCACGATAGTTCGAGCCCCCTCCTCTCTCTCTCTCTCTCTCTCTCTCTCTGGTACACAGCGGTACAGTGCGAGAGGGGCAAAGAGGCTGCATGTGCGGTGAGAAATCGAGACGGTCGAGCACACCTCTCGTTTCACGATGCTGTGCATTGTGAGGGGACGCGAAAGAAGAGAGAAAGAGGAGAGACCCCGCGACGCGTTCGTTCCGTGGCCGCGCAGGTAGATTTATGGCGAGGAGAAACGGCTGAAGAAAGAGGTAGAGCGCGTGAGGGAGAGAGTGACGAAGGGAAGGTAGAGGAAGAAGCCGAGAAGCAGTTCAGACGGGAGAATCGTGTATGCCCGAGCTGTTTGTGTCGCAGGTCAGCCGTGGTTCACGGTCAACGCGGGGGAGCGAGGGAGAACGGCCCGGCCGCAACTCCACCACAAATGCCGTCGCGACGCCGGACGTACACACATACATATAGGTAAATAATGCCGCGGGTCTAACGATTTATAAAATAAGCGCGGCAGCGTATATGCACTCCGGCCGAGTAACGCGTACCTACATACCCATCTCGGCATCACCACCGCCCTCGTAATAAAACCTTTTGCTGGTTAATCGGCCCTAAAGAAACAAACCCTCTCCTCGTCCTTTATTCAACGTTAAACGAGCTCCGGATAGAAAATTTTATCTCCCATCGAGCCCTGAGAATCGAATGGGCGTATTGGACGGTACATCGAACTCGCCCTGACTCTGCGATTCTAAAGGGGATGTGCAACGAGGCTAAAGAGGGAGGGCTAAATCGAGGAAGACAGAGAGATAGAGGCGACGCGACGCGACACCCGGTCACACCCTGTTTCCCTTGCTAGCTCCGTGAACTCTCGCTCTCTCGTTGGCTTATCGTCGTAACGCGATACTCGGGAGCTTTTCATTTCGGTAATAGCTCGCGTGCGTGCCATCCGGATATTAGCTCGGCGATATAGCCAACAACGCGCTTCGTCGTCAATGCTCGTACAGTACCTACATATATACGGATAGAATAATTCACTGGCCGAGGTCCTGGAAACTAAACTCGAGGCGAGATGCTATATAACGTAAATTAAGGTGGATCCCAATTTTCATTAGTTTTAGGCGACTTTTACGATAGATCGGCTCCAGGACGAGACTATTACGCAGACGCGCATCCGGTACGAGTAGCTTTTTCTCGATATTATTTATATATTATTTAATAGAGTAGCAGGTGGAAATAACTTACCGGATGATTTCTGATGCCGAGCCGCACCTTTGAGTACTTCTTCATGAGTACGCGCCACAGGACGTAAGCCATCTCGTTTTACTATTCACGCACGCACGACGCGCCCCGGTTTACCATTCGCTATATACGCGCCTGTGTCAATTTACTATAAGATGCGATAAAACGTGCCGGCGCATATAACTATTTACGATATTAATGTCCCGCACAAAATTTCTCACCGCCGTCGCCAAGACGAGCAAGACCGGCAATATGCACTTATAGGCTCGCGTGTCCCGGTTCACACTCGTCCACATATCCTCGCCATACGCGTCAACTTCCGTTTCGTGCGAAAGTTTTCTCCGATATAGCGGCTATACGTCGCTTCTCCCATAAAGCCTCGCTCGTTTTATAAACCCTCGAGACGACCTCTCTTTTCAATCCCTTTTTTTCTCATCTCCCTCTTCTTACTTGTCTAACGTCGCGCGCGCGCGCAAGAGAGAGGGACAAAGAGAATTCGTCGATTTACAATCAAGAATCGAGATCTAGATTCGGTGCCCGAGAGACAGAAATAACACAAATGTCAGTCGCCCGCAAAATTAGAGCTCTCGAGAGCCCGACGAGGATTTGCCCGATCTAGAATAGAAACGAATTAATTCAATCGAATCGTTCCACTACCTTTGCCCAAACAAATTACTTGTCTTTATTTTTTCAATCCTCGCGCGGTTCTGCGTTACGACCGTGTGAAAAATGAATAGTCGTGCGATTGCGCCATCCAATGATTTATTTAATGTAGTTGTTTATGGACGTTATTAGAGCGGAGCAAAGCTACCGCGGCACACTCGTAGGTATAGAGACTATTTCCAAGTTCCATTAGTGCGTAGGATATCGCGACGAATCGTAGTACAACTTTATTCGCGCGTTAATCGCTAGTAATCGATAAAAGATCGGATCGAATCACGGTCCGTACGATAAACCGTAGAGAGTCCGGCCTACGGGGTAGTGCGACTGCGACTCGAGAGTGCGGGGTTGACGCTCACTTTCTATTCGAGCGACGACGACGACGACCTCGGATTCTGACTCCGTATTATGGGTTGATCGAACCCCGTGCGAATTACTCGCGCGATGTACTCTGGATCGCCCAAAGAAGTAACGAATTTCGATAAAAGTCAATTCTCTTTCCCCCCGCCACCTGCCCCTCTCTTCTCACCCCACCGCTCTCACTCATATCTCTCGGCAAAACAAACTTTGTCCCGGCGTCATCGATTATCGACGATCGAGCCATGAATAATTCCAAGATCTTTTCGTCTCTCTTTTCTCATTGTGACGAGAGTTCACAGTCCATCACTGGAGAACTCGTCTATCCGGCGTTCGGGTCACTGTGCGCGGTTGTCGTTGATCCACAGGTGGAAGGTCCATCCTTTCATTGCCACTCGCGCCACATTATTTATTCGAAAGTACGAGACAAACGCGCCGCAAAATTCAAGTTACGACAAAAACAGTCTCGTCGTAAATAGTCGATCGATTCGTCGAACCGATCGATTTTAAAACGGTCTCGATCGAATGTGCGCAACACCGAACATCGTACAATTATTAAAATCCTTGGACATTGTACGCGCGTAGATCGATTTTTATTTTCAAACTGACGTCCATGCAAATCTATATTTACGTACAGTCAGACACGTATCGACGTACGTAAGGACGTATACGTCGTGAGAATCGAATAGTGGAGGAACGGCGCAAAGCACCCGACGTCGTTCGCTGCCGGGAAATAACTGACAGCACACGCGCAAGACGCAACCGGGCGAGCACCGGCGCCGCGACGCTCAGCGGTGCTCCGCCACTCGTTCGCTCTTACAGAACGATCGTACGTATGCATATCTTTCCCCTTCCCCATCGACGTGCCAAACAATAGCGAAACACTTTTAACGACTCTTCGATCATAACGAAAGATTGAAGAACGATTGTTGTACAAATTACGATCCCCGATCGATTCTGCATAGCTACGGGCTTTCATTTTAAGACTCTAGCTCTTTAAAAGAGAGTCGCGTACGTACTCGGCGGACCGATGGTGCCAATTTTTGGCAAATAGGGAATACCTAACGATGATTTTCCGCTCTCGCTGCTTCTGCCTCGATGCCTCGCGCGATTGGCGCACGAGAAGAACCCTCGAGAAAAAAAGCCTCTTTGCCACCACGAATGTCCCCTCGATTATATAACACTTGGGCGATATCGAGGGCGGATTCTTCACTTGGTTTCGTGGTAAGGGAATCGTCGTGGAACGATGCTCGACAAACTTGAAGCGGTACCTACACAAAGTTGAGAATGGCGAGAGTCTTTGACGATCGTATATCGCGTATCGGCGGCCTCGAAAAGTTCCAAAAGTCGAAAATGCTCCAAGAGTCGAGAAAACATTCCTCGATGTGGAGGCCTCTTCCCGGTTTCCGTCCCTGTGCCGCAATTCGCTACGAGCACCAACGATACAAGCGTGTGTTATATATAATACGTACCTATAGGGTACAGGTATAGATCCAAGCTGGATATGCCTCTGGCGCGCATCGAACTCTCTGCGCTCCATGCTCGCTTTGGCTCCCTTCCGAACGCGCAATTCTCTCTGGCACACGTGAGTAATACAAGCATAGCTATATAACTCTTTCGTTTCTCCTTTGAAAACACGCCTCGGAGCAATAATACCCTCTCTCGCGTATACCGAATCGCTCTTGGTACTTCCTCTCTTCTCAGTTTCGAATCGTGTTTCTATAGGTATACGTACGTATAGGCGAGCGGGGCAAACGCGAGAGTGCGAGAAAGATGTAAGAGTCGTATACGGGGCAAAACTCACCGCGAACTCTACAGCGAGAGAGCAGGGCACTCCTCGCCGTCGTGGTCGTGGTCGTCTCTTGGTCGCGTCGTCGCGCCAGCAAGACTAACGCGGAAAGCAGTACATTTACGCCTCCGGCGTGTCACCGCTCCGGGAGAGTGCATATGGCTCCTCTCTATTCTATACTACTACTACTACTACTACTACTACTACTACTCCATGCATTAATATACATATATCGAGCCCTTTACCGTTGCATTTATAAACCAGCGGATTATATTTTGCATCGTCGCGCCGTGTGGATCCTCTATTTTGCTGCCCCCGACTCTCCAACTCTCCACGCGTTTCAACTTCTTTTCCTCCTTCCTTCTCGAGCCGGCGCAGAGAGGAAGATTGCGATCTCTAATCGTCGTCCAGTGTGCGTTCCCACGTCCGCTACTTGTGCATATACCTACCTACCTACCTACCTACCTACCTCCATATATATATATACACCTATATTGGTATGTGGAGTGAACCGTGCGTCTATCAGAAAGGCGAGTGTACGAAATGAATCCAAACCCAGCGAGACGCGAGAAAACTCGGCTATACCCTTATACACGTAGGCTCGTAAATGCGGCTGCGTTGCAGAATGACGTTGCAAGAGGTGTAGACGTACGCGAAATTATGCTCGAACGAAAATTAAAGGACGCGCGAGGCTTGGACGTCGGTGTGTCGAACGAAGGGTAATTAAACGGGGATTCCTCTCGCGTGAAACACGTGACGCGTCGTACTCTCCGCCTTTCCTTCTCTCAAGGAGGCGAAAGCTTTCGCGATTTGCGCGAGAATTCTTTCTCTCTCGCTGACTCTTTGGTCGCTCTCGGTCGGTTTCCACCGAGTGGAAAGCGTTGCAGCCTTTTATATATACGAGAGAATCGCGGGCGTGACGACGTTAATGCGCAACTCTTGTATACTCCAAGCGGAATTATATTTTCACAAGAGGTGCACGCGCGCACTTACGTTGGTCGCGCTTCGGGTGTGTTAAAGAATGATGTATTAATTGCCGGTACCTACGCTGCGAGCCACGAGCATAGCGATGAAAAAGAGAAAGAATCGTATAATTGGAAAGATCTATAAATTAAACGGTGCTTCGAGGCCGCGACGTATTTTCTCCTAGTTCGAACCGCGCGATAAAAAATTTGCTCGATTCGTCTCTCGAGAACTGGGAAATCCGACGAAAATTTACAAAATGCTACTTATCGGTCCCTGCTCATACGTACCTATATATATATATATATATATATATATATATATATATATATATATATATATATATAGAGAGAGAGAGAGAGAGAGAGAGAGAGAGAGAGAGAGAGAGAAAGAGAGACGTATCTTTCGATACGAGACGGTATTTATCCGTCGAGAGGTGTACGAATTTATACGCCCGCGTGTGTGTAATACTATTTATTATATGCGAACGAGATATAGGTACATCATAGAGGCGAACGCGGAAATCGAGCAGTGCGCTTGCGAATCGTGAATCATTGTTCTTGAGCAACACTCTCCGGGGGCCCCGATGGCATAGCTTTATTGTACCAACGGAGGGAATATCGAGAGAGTCCTTAGCGTGTGGCGCGACCGCGGGGCCACGCCGTCGCCCGCAAATGACGATATGGATTGCGAACGGATCGGCATTATCACGATCCTGGCGCGGTTTTACAGCCACATGCTGTTGCCACGCTTATACGTATAGGTACTCTCTTACGGAGGGTAACAGGGAGAGAGAGAGAGACCCCGGGTTATCTGGGTTAATCGACGTTATATTTCTATGCCCTATATATATATATACGGCATAGAACACCACCGACAATCACCGACTGACGCGACGATCATTGTTTCAATCCCTTGGTACGGTTCACGTACCCACACGTCGAGCCAGAAAGAGAGATAGAGAAGTGAAACCGATTACGGGAGAGAGAACACTCTCGGCTTATGCGAACCACGTGCGTTTTACATCGTGCCGGTGAGAATTCGCTACAGTAACGACGCATTTTTTCCATTCTTTTTAATATCTCTCTCTATTTTTTCATTGTTTGCATTGTCGATCTTTCGTGAGAACATTCCTGACGTCGTTCCTATGTCACTTTGAATATTTTAACTACTGGCGCGATGACGAGAATTCATACTCGTCGCGTTCGATTTGATTTTATCGATACGCGAACCCAAAACAACCCCCTGTCTTTCGATAAGTAATATTCTGAATTTCCTCGTAGAAGCGATTTACGAGCGTTCGAAGATGCCCCACGGAAGTTATGGACCTCCTCTCTCTCTCTCTCTCTCTCTCTCTCTCTCTATCATCGTCTCGTTCCGGAACCGCCTGTATATATATACGCATTTGCAAACTCGTCCTGCAAGCCAGCACCAGGTATACGGCCGGTGGCTTGCCTCTTAGCTCGACATCGCCGTGCCCTTTGAGAGAGAAAGAAGAGGAAGGAGAGAAGAAAGAGGAGGAACGAGAAGATGCTGCTGTGAGAAATACGAGAGACACTTACGAGGCACGAGACTTGTGCCTCCAGACCGAAACTGGCTGACTCATCGACCATACGTAACGAAACTTGGTTGCGTACGAACCACGACAAAACCCGACAAGAAATGTCCAAGTTTTTCTCTATTTACCGATGCCAACGAGAGAACCGTCAAAATTGTCGGCGAGTCGCCGGCGGAGACGATAACATTATAACCGGTAGATGTTTAGTAACGTTACGCAACGCCGCACCATCAAACGCTGTTCCTTCGTCGTATCGTTACAATTACCTATACGGTTACTTCGATGAGACGTGCGGTCATTTTTGTTCCAAGCACATTTCATTGTCCATCGAGACCGGACTCTCCGTTTCTCCCCTCGCTTCCGAGAGACCCGCGATTGCCAAACACTCGGCGCCACGCCTCGTGCAAATTGGCACGCGAGATCTGTCTCTCTTTTACGACGAGAGAGATCGGGATAAAGACGTAATACACCGTCGTCGTCGTCGTTGTCGTCCGCGCGACATTTACCACTGGTACGGGGGGGGGGGGGGGGGGGGGGGCAGTGGGCGCTCGCTCCGCAACAAACAGACCCGAAGGATTATTTACGATAAACCTCTCTCTTCGAGCGGACAAAGCGCGTTTACTCTCGATCGACGGATTCTCTTTGTTTTTTTCTTTTTCGTTACGTTTGTTTCAAAATCTCGACGGTATTTCGATAAAAACGAGCGTTCCACGAACAAGGAAGATACAAATTTCGATGCAATAATCGTCTTTTATTAGTTTTTGCCTTACGGGTAAAATGCTGCGGCTGTTTGTAATACGGTCGAGGTTGGCGACAACGAAACACATCTGTATCGTATGTGGGTACGTTGGAACACATTGGCGCGTGTGCCTGTGTAAGAAGCCTTTACGCAACGATTCCCGATTGCATCACCGTCAACTAGACAATGACGGAGAACGAGAGATACGGGGCGGAAGGGAGAAGAGAGTTTATTCGTGCCTGGATCAACGGATAATCGTCATTGTGTCTAGCGATGAATATCGATCGTTATAGTCGCGCGTGCATGTCCAGTCATTATTACGACTAGTTCGCATGGGCGCGCACTACCTCGGGTCTCACTTCCGTTTCTATCGTAGATAACGACTCTCCGTCCTCGTACGAGGAAGCTCCAAATTAGCCGCGTAAAGGTACATCTTCCAATGTATTTCTGTATTTCTATCGGATGAAAAATATTCGGGGCAATATCATTTTCCACAAATCGTGCTCTCGAATCGCACCCCGATCTCTCTCGGACATTTGGCCTCGGGTAGGTAGCTTCCTCGCTACACGAGAATGGCAATGTAACGAAAGAACGAAAAATCAAGTAATCGAGTATAGTACGAGTTACCGGGTTCGAAGCCATTATCGTAAGTATCGCGAGGAGGAAGAAGGAAGAGATGTAAAACGAGGAAGAGCTATATACGAGGAAATTCTTTCGCCGGTGGAACGGCGAATGGAACTGCGGGAGTAGCAACCGCGAAAGAGGATGGCCGCGTGTGCTACGATCGATATCGATTCCGACGAACCTTCTACGGTCTACATAATGTAAGCTCGCGATCGTTTCGCGGCTAAACATACACACACGACTTAACTGTGAACGTTCGAGATGCCCCGGGTGAGCATCGTCGTCGTCGTCGTCGCCGTCGTCGTTCTCGCGAGAGTTGCGAGTTGTCCGATTCTCTCTCAATGTCTTTCGCGACTATGCTTTCTGGGTGGAGAGAGAGAGAGAGAGAGAGAGAGAGAGAAAGAGAGAAACTCGCAAACATTCCCCACGTGCGTCCATTGCCAAATTTGGCGGTCTAGAGAAGGGTGAGGTGGAGGAGGGTCGAGGCGGGAGTATTAGAATCGTTGAGAACGATTATGTACGAGGTATGGTGTATACGAGAGACACAATGTCCTCGTATATGTACCTATATACATACATATGTTTGTAGAGACGGAGGTAGGTAGGTAGTATATACTCCATTAGAGTTACTTTTGTATGGCATCGAACTCGATCGTGCTATTCCGCAACGTGGCTCGCATGCACGCGAATTAAATTAGTAACGAAGTGGGGAAAAGCGTGCTTCTCGGGTTCCGGTTGAGGATGGAAAGCCTCGCGTATCGCGTCATCGTCGTGCTCGCGACGTACGAACAAAATATCCTCGGAATTCATGTTCCCATAGATAGATAGATATATATGCATATAGCTGCGTGCCTACTGCCTACGATATAACTAACAGGGTGGTCCAGCATCTTAAAAAGGAAACTGCATTCATGTACATACATGCATTTTATTACGAGAAGATCGCCGGTGGACGGTGAAGGGAAGGAAGTGGATGAACGAGAAGAGGGAGAACGAGACGAAGAAGAAAAGGAAAAAGAGTTTTGCTCCGGAACGAGAGACGAAGCGGACACGAGAGATTCTCTCGCGATGCTTTCTCTCTCTCTGCCTCCCACCCCTCCTTTGCATACATTCGTGATCCTGGTAATATCGCAACGTGTCCTGGACAACGTATGGAGAATACCGCGAGACGAGGGAACAACATCCGTGGGAGGCGGTGGTGGCGGCGGCGGCGGCGGTGGCGACAAGAGACTCGTGGACTAGCAGCGAATGCGTGGGCCCCTCTTTTTTTTTCTTCATCGCCGTGCCCGTTTGTCCGTAAGTCTCTTTGCCGAGACCATTTGTCCTCTTATTTCGTTTCACCTCTTGCGTTTGACAGGGGAAACGCAAATACAAACGACACACGGACCATTTTGGTCCGGCGCGTTTTACACGAAACGGTGTAAAGGGTTGGCGCCGTCGGACGTCGACTCGGAAAAATGCCATGTCTTCCATGCCATATTTCGTGTCTATAGTAGGAAGTGAAAATAAAAATGCGGATGCTACGAAAGTGGCTGCTGATGAATATGCATGCTCCTCTGAGAGAGGAAATCGGGGGCTCTCGCTCGCACCCGAACGTTTTCCGTTGACTCGTTCGTTCATTCTCTGTGTACTATGCGGCACGAGTGTGCGTTCCTTACCACAGTGTTCCTGGTATTGGACGGAAATTCGCCACGCACGGCTCGCTTCAATAGCTTCGGCACACGCACGCACACACACGCACACACGATACGTTCCTTTCGAGAGGTGCTGCTCGAGACTCGGTGGAACGAACCAGGCTTCGCGAGACCGAGAGAGACCAACCACGTATAGCGCGAACAAGCTCGGACGTAGGATGAATAAAAATGATGTAACCGCGAGCGAGGACGAACGAGCCAAAACTGATTTCGGTTCCTTCCTCCGTTCTTTCACTCTGTCTCGAGAGAGTCGAGAAACATAATTTCCTCATCGTTTCGTTGCCTACTACGAAAATAGGTTTGATTACCTCTGTACATCTGCTACAATACGTGTTGAAAGGGGGTTTCGACGCCACCTGGCCGCGGTGGCTAATAGACTAGACTCGAGGGTGAAAATTTTTGCCGCGCTTCCTCTCGACCTGCTGTACGTGACGTTTTCACCCACTTTACGTATAATAGTACAAAGATAATACAAAAACCACGATCGCGTAACGGTCGAATTATCGCGTCAACGTTCCTTCGTACGTCGTGTACTAAAGAGGAACGAACGAAACACCACCGTTGAAAAAAAAGCTTCGCGCGCGGCTCTTATTTTATCCCTCCATGGGTTTTAACGTTTATTATTTCGAGAAAATGCTACACTGCTTTTCTTTGGAATAATGTAAGAAAGTGCACAAGACTTGACAGCATATAGTGATGATTCCATTACTAAATTACAATTGTACAATTGTTTTGTAAAAAAAATTGTACACGTGTTCTTTTTTTCTTGTTTTTTTTTTCTTTTCCATTCCATCGCTCTTTATCATTTTCGGGGCTTTCTTTTCTTTACAATATGTTTCATTATGCGATGATTCGCCGCTTTCCAATGTTTGAAACGAGCAAAGAAACTTAACGAAACTAGTTAACTATATATGACAATTAATACCCGGCACGTATTATGCTTCTCGTTAATTGGTATATAAACGCAATTAAAAGAACACACGACACAGCACGAGGAACCGTGGCTGTTCTCGAACTGCGTTTGTTTGTTCGTTCGTTTTTTTTCCTCGCAAAGGCAGTTGATATTTTTTTTTTTTTTTTTTTTTTTTTTTTTTGAACGACAAGAAAGTGTTGATCGTAATCGCCGCATTTCGCAATTTCCGAGGTAAAAAAAATAAACCAAAATCAACACATTAGGTTTAACAACAAACCTTGGACGCACGATCAAAGATTCGAACCTTGATGAGAATCATTTATATTCCACTTGACAATAAAGATTTTCCTACATTCCCTAAAAATGTATCGTGCCGTGTCACGCACGCCTACGTCCCGTGCTCACACAAAACAAACGAGACGAGAGCGAATAAGATCAACGTAAGAAAAAAATATAACTGCAAATATTCTTACAACAGATTTGCGATTATCTTCGCAATTTTCTTTTATTTCTGTTGTTTTGTTTAATTTTAATTTTTATATTTAATTCTCCACGACAGACGGTCGTTGAATCACCATCATTACCCCGCGGATATCTCGATATCAGTACGTTGTAAAAAGACTCCTCGTACCGGAAGTGATCTACGAAACTTCCGCTACGAGCAGATTTGCAATGGGATAAAGACGCTCTTCCTAATTCTATGCTACTACTTAATCTCGAGAACCTATATCTATTCGTACCAAATACAGAATAATGAATAGCATTTATATACATGGCAGCCTCACATCGCTCGTTGTGATATTGCGCTTCAAACACAATTTATAAAGTCGTTACATAAATTATAAGAACCAGAGTTGGATAGAATCCGGTCATTCTTGAAATATTCAAATTCTAGAGTTTGTAAACGCATAATTCAATCGCACGATTTCTAATCACTTGCGTGAGAATCGTGAACAGCCTTTTTCTTGTGTGTGTATGCGGGGGTGTGTATGTGTGTGTGTGTGTGTGTACGTGTCCCTCTTCCTCTCCCTCTCTCTCTCCCTGTATATGTGTATATGAAAGAAGGGTGGGTGTCGTCTTATGCCGTGTCAATTGACGCATATCGATTGCGTTTAAAAATACACCTGTGATCGCAATTCTCAAGTAATCGAATGATAAAATCTGTGCGACAGTGAGCTTGACACAAGATCAAATGAATAGTTGCGAAAACGTTGACACTCGTGATACTCTCGTGTACGATCTCCTTCTCTCTCGCTTCTCACTTTTCTTTAACGCTACGATATCATGAGGCTACATTTATAATCATAAATAATTATAATGTTTCTAATGTACACTGCTTTCCCACAGTCGATCCAAAGTTTTTTTTGTCGGATTTCTTCTGTTTTTCTTTTTCTTTTTTTCTTTGCCACTTATTATCGATACTGCTCGAAGAGAAAAATATTTGACTATTAAGTAGGTACGTACACCTCCTTGTCACTTTAGTTTTTTCATTACGAAATCGTTTGAAGCAGGCGTATATCAGAGCCGTCCTCGTCGTCATCCTCCTCGTCCTGAAAATATTATATTGGCTTCGATCAAGTATACTGCCACATCGTTCGAAACGCTTCGCAAAATAAAACTACCAAGCTTTTTGGATAAAATAAACTTACGTCGTCGAATCCAAAGCACGTTTCCATTTCTTTGCGGAGCGCTGGATCGGCGCGTGCATTTTGACGCGAAGATTTCGAGATCCTTGTAGCCCTTTCGACTTTCAATTCTTCCATGACAAGTTCTTCCTCATCCCCGTCATCTCCATTCTCAACGGCCTCCACGACGAGGCCACTCTCTTGACTAAGCGGATCTTGCATCATGAGGTCACCATCCTCGTTCGCGACAACGGCCATCTGGAAAAACATTCGCAGAATTGAGTTTCTTACTCGGCATTTCTTTACACAGGGGAATCCATCTCGAGTCTTTCGCAAAATAATTACTTGCTCCGTTCCCTGATTATCGGCAAGTTGAATCACCTCCAAAACGACGTATTGTTGTCCGTCGCTTCCCTCAACCGCCATCATGTCGTCCTCGTCTTCCTCTTCCTCGTCGTCGTAACCTTTAAGTTCAGAAGCTAAGTCACCTGCTCGTCACACACAACACAAACACACATGGAGATTAGTCAATGATCTAGATCATATCGTAAGCAACCTTGTGAACGCGAGACGCGATTTTTCTCTCCGTCACGATAAGTGATGATTAGTCGCGTCCGTAGACGTACTAATTCACAATCGTGCTTATTGGCTTGAATTACAACGAAACATTTGTTTGAACGAATCATGCCGGACTCGAGAAACAACGTCGGGAACATGGAGGATAGCTTTTTTTGTCTTTACTTACCCGTCATTACCTCGACCCTCTGGCCGTCGATAATCTGAATCTTTTTCTGTCGACCCATTTTGAGGGCTTGTTGCTTTTCCGGTAACGAAGATTCGGGATCATGAACTGCCATGTGACGAATGAGATTTCCTTTATGCCTGAACGCCCTTTCGCACTCGGGACATTGATGAGTCTTCTCCTGCGGTGCGGGGGGGACGTACGACGGATTGTGATAAAGATTGCAGTGCCGTTTCAGTAACTGTTTCTGCCTGAAAGACTGATAACAGTGGTCGCACTGATAGGGCTTTTGGTCCGTGTGTATGAGCATGTGGCTCTCGAGATGACGGGCCGATATCGATGCATACGGGCAAAGATCGCATTTATAACATTTTTCACCCTCGTGAGTTTTGCTGTGGAGCTTGTAACTGTACCTGCACATTCGGATAATATTAAATATTATTACATCGCCTGGATTTTGGGAGAAATTAATGAATTTCGTAAATACCCGATAAAGAGCGGTAAAGAGTCGGTTATCAACAAACCGCTCGTCGACTCACCTGTCAGGGAATGTCTTGCCACACCGCTTGCACTTGAGAGGTTTGTCCGATGTATGAAGCTTCTGCACGTGGATTCGAAGATCCGTCTTTCTGCCGCACGTCGTTGGACATAATTCGCACTGAAAGACCGGCTTGTCCCCGACTGCGAGTGAATCAATGCAAAGATCTTTCACATTCGTGATCCAAATTTCATACCTTCCGCACGCTTTCCCTTTCATCGCTTACTCACCATTGTGCACGAGTTTGTGAGCCTTCAAACTGTTGGATTGCGTAAATCTGGCGTTGCAAATATCGCATTCGTACGGCTTTTCCCCGGTATGTATCCGCAAGTGACGTTTTAATTTAAAAGTGTCTGGACTGGCGTATGTACAATGAGGGCACTGGAACACAAACGTTTCAACGTGCAAACGATACCTTGGTGTTATGCCGTATCTTGACAATGTTCTTCGCATTAATCTACGAATATGACTTACTTGATAAGGACGTTCGCCCGTGTGACATCTTATGTGTCGTTTCAGCTTCGACAGCTCCACCGAGGCGTAGTCACACTCGTGACATTTGTGCGGTTTTTCGTGCGTATGCCTGTAACGCACGTGTCTAACGAGCTCTCCGGATGTCGTAAATGCACTCTCGCAAAATTTGCAATGATGCGGCTTGGTCCCTGTATGAGTATTCACGTGATTTTGCAGCGATGCGAGTGTCTTGAACCCTCTCTCGCAAACACTACACTTGTGCGGTCTCTCTTCCGAATGTGACTTCATATGGCGCGACAAGAGGTATCGCTTGGGACTCGTATAGTTGCAATAATTGCACATGTGAGCCTGTGTCACTGTCTGTGACTTTTTCGGCAAAAATTTTATGATCTTAGACTTATCATCCTCTGCCTCGTATTCCGTTGCATTGTCCTCATTGTCCTCGAAGTCGTATACCGTAAGATCTTGATCGCCATCACCGTCATCACCTTCACCTCCCTCGCCATCTCCACCACGGCCTTCTTTGCCATCTGGCTGTTGTACAATAAGCACATAGCTTACCTCGCCAGGGTTTGTGTCCGACGGAACTATCGTAACTGTTTGATAAGCATCGCCAGAATTCAAAACTACTCTATTGTTTTCAGAATTCCGAACCTGAAAGAGAAAAGAAAAGTTATTGCAATCGTGGTTGAAATTTGGCAAATAACGAAATGAAAATTCTATGAGATAAACGAACATCGTCGTCGCCGTCTACATTGTCCAGCTCCTCGATTTCGTGATACTGCTCCTCGGAAACATCACCCTCTTGAGCATCGGTATCGTCGATTTCTTGAATCTGTACCTGGGTCATCACAGGAGCATCGTCCCCACTTGCCTGGTAGTAATACTGACCGGACTGATCAACAAAATACGTCCCACCTTCCTCTCCACCAGAGAGACCTTCCACTTGCTGAACTGGAATTGCCAAACATACACATATTAGAATCAAACCGATGCAGGCAGCTATCAAGAGCGGAGCTGACATTTTTAGTGGGAGCGCAAACGAAAATTGGTCGCACGCACCATAAACCGGTAAGATGCTTTATGGCGAATACATTTTTAATCCATTTTTTAATTGAATGTAATGAATTGGTATACTAACGTTGTACATGCTGCAAATGCTCTCCTTGACCACCTTCTATCTCCTTGTTAAAGGTTTCCAAATAAGTCTGTATCTCCGTTACAGATTCCTGACCCTCCTCTAACTTTATAGTCGCTACATTTGCAGACATGATGAAACCATTAAATTACGGATGCTCTTTCGTGTTTACAATTATACCTGTAACATAAACAAGCCATGATGTCACTATCGAGTTTGTATGCATGGGAAGCATAGCCAGTGCCTCGAACGATCGTAGATGCACCGAGGATGAGCGCGTATCACAGGGCTAGTGCTAGCAAAGTTACAGGTTAAGTCCGAAGACGAGAGCCACGATGAAACAAAATCAATACGCAATATTGTATAAAGTCGCGATTGATGAAAAAATGTTCACTTCTATGAGCCATGTCTTTCTGCATTTTCGTGTGAAAACGTGCGGAACGCTATCACTATATAGTGTGAAAATGTATGAAAATTCGGTCATAATGAACGAAGCTTATCAGGTGTGGAAATCTCTCGTAGCTGGCTCGTTGGCAAGTACGAGACTGAAATAAATATTAGACACTACTGGACGCTCCAAGGCCATGAAATATGTGTCGAAGCGTCTCCAGGGTAAGAGCTAAGAGTGCTGAGAATGGGTCGTGAAGGAAAGACGAACATGGGCACTAGCAAAGCTAATGCGCTCGTACACGAGTGACGCCATTTCGGGGGGGAAACAGTCGTTTGGTCCGTAGGAGTTGTGTCGAAGACGCGTGGAACAGGCCCGTTGACGACGAGCCCAGGTAGCCGAATACCCGACGTTTTCACCAAAGCCCCGTGACTGTCCAGGAGCCGCGCATTCTGTCGGGAAGCTTTTAAGACAACGCGGGTGCTTTCGATTTCAGGACACAGGGGGCATTAACGACAAAAATTTCAGAAAATTATCACTGTCGGCGCTGTCATCAATATGGAGGTCGCTAGCGAAAAGGGTAGCCGCCGTCGTACGTGTGGCGTTTCGTGTCTTCGACTTGGCGCTACGGACTCACCTTGTACGCTCCTAGCACGTTATCGGTATTATCGTTAGTTTCTAAAACACTCGTGACACACGAGAATTCACTCGTTTACGGGCTCCCGTGAGCATTCGCGAACTTTTCAACGCGTCGCAATTCGGTTAAACGGGCAAATATTAATCGCTTACCTCGTTTATTCGTGTGAGGGCGTTGTGTAAGAGGCAAGCGAGCCTCCCCCTTCCCCCTTCCAATATGGCCGCGATCGAACTGCGAAAGTTCAAATGCTGCGCACCCACTGTTGCGCACTGACACGCGTCGCATCCGCCGTGTGTTTATACCACGCGACGTTACTGATATACTATTCCGAAGTTTCCAGCTTACTAATTCTTCGATACGTGCTGAGAGGCCTTCGTCTAATCGCTCGACCCTTTCTTTTTATAACCATCATCCATTCGGGCATTTGGTTGTACTAATATCTATCGCGTAGTGTTCGACCAAGATGCCTTAGAGAAGATAAAAAATTTACTCGCGTAGTAAAGAAATTTTTGTCGTCGCGCACACAAAATGAACGCACACCGACGCAGCGGACGCGCCTGTATAGCAGCAGTGCGTCCTCGCCTGCTCTAGTACTAAACAGAGTGGGGGAATAAAAATGACGCCACAAAAAAAAAGGCGGGAAACCATCGTCCCCACGGTGGCAATGTCTTTCGCTCCCCTCTTGAAAGAATTACAAAATTCTCATCTGCTTTTTCTTATAACATTCGTAGCCCGACTATTCCCGAAGCTCCCATGGAGGATATCTTTTCTTCCCATACAACGCTCTTGATTTGTGTTTACCAATGCAACAGATGAGTTTACATAAATGTTTCTAGGATGAATGAATAATAAAACGACTTAATAACCTTTTTTTTATTAGATGCTCGATCGCTTCAATATAGTTTTTCGCCATAACGTAGAACAAAGTAAAATGAAATTGCACACGTACATTAATGAGTCTCGTATAGGCCGGGACATTAACGGATCATAAATAATTTGAATTATAAAATATATAACTATGTGTGCATTTTCTCTAAAGTAGTATGTAAATAAGAGAGATACCCAAAACAATCTTGAATAATGCACCATCGAGATCTTAGGTTTAGAGATTACTGAAATGTACGTGTAAAGATCGGCGATTATATCATCGATCATTTAACACGGGATATTTTTACATAATATCTCCAAAGATAAGGTGAAAGCGTATTTTTGTTTTATGCGAGAAACTTCATACGCATCATTTTTCTTATCGACAATCATGCACAATAATGAATAGGCACTTTGTATAATGAGGACATTCACCCATCGCAACACTTATGCACATCTTACGAGTCGAATAACAGTAGTAAAGTTAATGTCGGGGGCTCATACAAAAGCTTACAAAAATATTTTCAAGCTGGTTTGTTCCAATGGTCGTTTGCACAATAGCATCTCGATTGTTCGGGACCGATAGTAACCGCGTAGTAAGCACTACTCTACCAATGAGTCTCTCTTTTAACTTTTCTATTTCGGTGGTTTTGTTGCGCTACGTTATTCTTTACATACTGTGTGAGTCACTATCCATCACGAGTACAAAAACATGAATTAAAAAAATGTTGAAAGGGTATCGTTGATTCGATCGCGAAAAAAATAAGGAATGGTTGAGAGAAGCTCGAGAAAATATTTACATGGAGTTGGTAAAACAAACGAAAAATCGACGAGGAACATTACTCGAATCGTTCCCCTCTTATAAAAGTGCTATTTCAGGGGCGTTAAAAATTCAAGCCTACGGCCACGGCTGGGATTAACATCCGCATGAGACCCTGTGCTATCCTCGATGAATATGACAACTTTGTTCCCCAGCAAAATCTCTTATGTCAGACTTGAGGATGTAGACGATGATTATAGCCGTGACAACGGTCAATACGATAGATGCTACTAGCCAGTGTTTCATAGTTCCCAAATCCTTGTGCAGTTTGCTGTGACACTCTTCTAATTGGGCGATTTTCGAGTATAACGTATCGAGAGTACGATCGCTCGTAATACCGGAAGATGATAGAATGGGGGAAAGGGCCGTTTCCGTCATCCCATCGCGACACCATATGCGATGCTGTTCGGCGTTCTTTTCACCGGTCTGCAAGCAATGACGATTATTATGATTATACTTTTCTCAATGTTACTTCCAATCGTTAGTCACTATAAATACCTTCCAAAATTCGGTCAATTCCTCCGCAGTCATTTGTGGATCTTTCATGGGAACGCACATGACTAAAAATTTGTTGTGTAACAATGTACGTAAATTAAAACCTGGTTGAAGGGTAACAGTAACGTTCACCTGCTGGCCAGGGTTCAAAGTTCCTGTACTTCGGCGGACACGAAATTTTTCAGGTGCTGTAGTTTTTATCTGCAACAAATGTATCAATCAATGGGCTGTACGTCTTCCGAAGAAAAAAGATTTTCAGTTTTCTCTTTACTTTATAAGATAAATGCTTGTCCGAAGTTAAATTCTTAAGCATTATAGTTCCTATAATCTCGGTTCCAACTTTCACCATCGAGATCATATCTGACGATATCGATAATACTGCAATTGAAAAAATCAAGCATGACTTTTCGATTTATTATTGCCATTAATGAATATGCGTGTTTTATCACTTACAAGATTCTTCGTTGTTCTGATCAACGAATCCACTGGGAGGCTCTTCTGTCAGGGGTGAACCTTCGAAATGGACCTTCTTGTTCTCAATGTGACCATTTATCGGACCACTTCCCGATCGTACCTCAGGCACAAATGTGAATTTATAATCATTTGTGCCGCCCCAACATTTCAGAGCTTCGTTCGGATCGACAAATTCCTTGAGAGTCGTTTTGTTAACGAACTTAATTTTCGGAATTGCTTTAGCAGGTAGCCAGGATTTAATTATTTTGAAAGCTGCATTCAAGACCCATGGCATTTCCAATATTATAATTAAATTCAAGTAGTTTGGATAGTAGTCTTTGAAGAGCCCTATAAGATATTTGGTAAGCTCCATATCCATGTTGGATAATCCAGCATCGACCATATCGAAAAACAGTGATATTTGCCTTCCATTACCTTCCCTACAACGAAATATATCTCAGAAATCATAGCGTGTATATTCATTGTTCCAATCATGAATCTCACCTGTACAATCTTTCAAACCAATATATGATACACCTCTGGAGTTCTCCAAAGTCTCTGGCTCCCTTGGTATGAAGCTTGGACTTAATAACAAACAGGGTCTTGCCATCCTTGTCTTTCCCATATCCAAAGAATACACCATCCTCCAAGTATTCTCGTTTAACATTATCTTCAGTAATGTCTAGAAAAAAAAGAACCTTTGAACCATCTTGTCTCTACGACGACATTGGTCTACGTTTACTTGGACATTGTATTATTTTTTTGCCTTCTTTTCAGTACCGTTTGCACCAACTTTTCTTCTCCATTCGCAGCTTGTCCACAGCATAATCAACGATTCTTTAACATTGTTGTCAGTGTGTTCCAAAAATTTTTTCAACCATTCGTCGTTTGTTTCAATTCTTGCTATGTCCTCGGGATGAAAACCACCTAAGATTGGAAAAACAAATAATTTTCGTAAGCTACAAAAGATACCAATATAATCGATTTAGTGACATTCACCATTCGTGTGGCCTGGAAATATGGTTGATAAAAAATTATATCGGAGAACAATATACGCTACATTAATAGAAATATCAGAAGATACCAAGGGCAGTCGATCGTTTAAGTATTTAATAAGCATCGAATGTCAACGGACGTCTGCACCGGTACGATGGAATATTCAGTATCTTCAAGTTAAACAGGAATTTTGATAAATGTGCAAATCATTTCTAATTGGATAAATAAAATTGACAAATGTTTCGGACGAATGAGGGGACCTAAGAGTAAGATGTGTAGATAAAAACCGGATTTCATTCTCACGTTCGTCCGGGCAGCCCTCATCCTCTAGTTTCTTGAAGAATTTCTCTCTCAATTCGACAATCTGTTGATGCACTTCCATCTTCTCTTTAATCCAACAAATTCGTGATAACACTTTGACCGGTACTGGACGACGGAACACACGAAGAGAGCGACAGATTTTGCCCCGATAACATAAAAAAGAATTACATTTACTTATATATGCGATTGCATATATCTTTGAGTCACGGGGGTTACAAAACACCTACCGGTCGTATCTTACTGCGACTGTGTACAGCGCCTCCTTCCAATCGATTGATTCAACGACGTCTGTCAGCGGATCCGTCAATCAGTTTATTACCAGAAATTAGAGGGGCGACAGCATCACTGGACAAAGGTTGAAATCTCGGGAGTTGATCCGGCGCGGCGACATCTGAGCGGCCAATGTGTAAACTACAAGTACAAACGTACCCACAGTTTCTACTCTCACTCAGTTTGAAATATAAATATATTTTGTTAGAGATGAAATGGAAAAAGTATGGGAAGAGACCCGAAATACTAATCTCTGCTTCTACTACAGGCCCCACACACCGTATACTTGGCACATTTAGACGCCAGTACTTGACACCTCGGTTGCATCGGTTGCATATAACGATATCAAAATTAAGAGGATGAAAGGATGATTCGAGAAGTTGACTCGAATTAAATGGAAACAATAATTGGAGTGAGAGAAAATAGCGGGAGAGCCCTAAAGTATGAAAATACCAAATGGTTGATCAAGCTGAGTCGATAAAACAGGAGTTGTGCTTTATCGATTAGTACCATCTTGTGGCCACACCGACGTACTAAATACTCTGTGACGCGTATTTTTCGTAGCTACGCCGTCTGTTCGATTGTGGTAACGTTACATACTCCGTGCCTTCCATAACCGTAACCTTTTCCACATACAATTTATTGGAGACGGTATGTGCGCGATGAAAGAATCCAATATTTATCGAGAAATCCTAGCTTTAATAAAATAAATCTGTGAAACATCCGATAAGCATTGAATGTCCGAACGTCTACGAAATAATATTTATCATTATTTTATTGGGAGATCTTGAAATAGTGGTGTTTTAAACCAAGTCCGAGATACGGTGACATCGTAGGCTAAACAGGTTGGGTCACAAAGCGTTTCAACTAATATTGTTTTATCGTATTTCGTTGCAGCATCTCCAACAAGAAGAGCAAAATGTCGATCCGCCCAGTATACAGGCCGACCATCGTCAAGAAGAGAACGAAGAAGTTCATCAGACATCAGAGCGATCGTTATGACAAGCTCAAGGTGCGTATATATTCATAACCTCAAATCATATGCTTTCGTATTTTAGTTCCGGTATCTCAAAGTGTTTTGATCACTACTTTATATCACGGGCGCACGTTCCGCATTTTATTTATTAATGCGTGAATTGCAAATAATAGTAAAACTATGTACTCCTCTGGGATCGAATGTTTGTTTCCTTGTTATCCGAGAAGAGTCTGAGTCTTAAGTATTTATATATTGAAATGTCAAGTTAGCTACGTATAAATTTTGATAAATAGTATTATTGTGCAGACATTGATTGATTAACTGTCTATCTAATTTGTAAAGTTAAGAATGAAATGGTCCAGGCTTTGTGACGCGTGTCAATGCACCTTGAGAACGTAAAGATGATCGAACGAGAAATTGTTTAATCAATTAATCTTTCCTCGATTGCAGCGTAACTGGCGTAAACCTAAGGGTATCGACAACAGAGTGCGTAGGCGATTCAAGGGTCAATATCTTATGCCCAATATTGGTTATGGAAGCAACAAGAAAACTCGTCACATGCTACCCACTGGCTTCCGCAAGGTTCTCGTTCACAATGTCAAGGAACTAGAAGTTCTTATGATGCAGAATCGCAAATTCTGTGCAGAAATTGCTCATGCAGTTAGCAGTAAGAAACGTAAAGCTATCGTCGAACGTGCCCAGCAACTGTCCATTCGCGTAACGAATGCCAATGCTCGCCTCCGCTCGGAAGAGAATGAATAAACTCTGGAAGCAATTGCTATAAATATATAATTGAAAAACCATAATATTTTTTATTGACCAAATGTTATATCTGTATCCCCGCGACGTCGCAACTTGAATCTCTAATTTCTTATCCACGTATCCTATTCGAGCATCCTATTTGCCTATACCGAATTAATATTTTAGTCCTATGATCGTCTCAGGCATAGTATATGATGCGAAACAGATACGTTAGGCGGCCCCAATGTTCTAATAGATCATTGCCGTTTTAAATTGATTTTTTCGCGATTTCGCGAAACGTCGATTAGTTTTCGTAATGTGTATTTTTTCGATCGAACAATTTCGTTTTTATTTGTGCGCGAGTATTATCGAGGGCACCCTAAACGCACCCTATGTTTGCGGCGATTATTTTAAATATGTCGGTAGTTACCGAAAAGTAATAAATAAAAATAAGAATCAACAAAGTTTTGACGCGTAACACGAACAAAATGGACAAATCTTCAAAAGGCAAGCAAGAGCGTTCGTGTAGTAGTGAAAATGAAAACGGTAGGTACGATTGATATCAATGAATATCGATCGTGCCAAAATAAAACATCTAAGAAAATTGGAAAATCAATGGCCGAATCTCGTCCACGATCTTGGAGCATATTTCTAAAGAATTTTTGTCAGCCATATCGTATACATGGTACGGTCAATATCACCGAATGTTGAAATGAATTTTTTAATACTCGGACATGGGACTATTTCTTTGAGAACGATCGTTCGTCTTTGCTGTAAATAAGCCAAAGGGCTTCTCGTCTTAACGACTCGGTCGGCCTTCTTTCCGCGGAGCGATAAAAGTATTCGTAGGCGGGCTAGCGTTTCTAAAGTCGGTAGCCACCACCCACCCCCATTGCGTGTCAAGCGTTAGCTGACCCATGGCTTAGAGATTATCGACCCTTGCTTGACCGTCTTAACTTGCCCTATATGTGTATATAGCAATGATAGGTGTAGCACACCACCGCCTCAAGAACTATGCGGACTCTGTTTTGCATATTTGCCCGAGCCCGGCCGATGAGGCTTTATTTCCATCACGTAAAATACCATACCCTCGAGCTACTGTCAATCGGTTTACGATTGAAATCGTGAATGCGATATTTCAATCGAGAGAAAAAAAGCGCATTCCATTATTTAACGTATTTACAGTTACATCGCGTCCCATTCCCCCATCCGCAATATCGTTTGAACTTATGACTCCGTAGCGATAGCAAGGTCGAACAATTCGTAAAAAAAGGGGCCAAAACAATAAAACAAAACAAAAAGAATGGCGAACGGAGGAAGGAGAGTCGACGAAGCGAGGCCGCGCGTCACCGACACAAAATAATCGCGTTCAGAATCGTTTTTCAAAAATGATTAGCATTTCCTACCACGCAATCACATTGTTCGTATGCCTATCGGGGGTCTATACGGAAGGGAGATTATCGTCCGTGGCGTATAACGGAGTGAATAAAAATTCTAACGATTGACGCGAGAGTGAACAGGTATGAATTATCTTCTCCGTCCTCTCCGCCTCTCGTTTGTCTCATAGGACAGCGCTCGTAGTAGACAGTAAACAGCCCTAGGGTGGCGGTAATTCGCGAGGAGGTTGGGGGATCGAAACGAAGCGTATCGGCGTCCAAGAGTGAGTTTAATGCCAGCTGATGCGAGTCGAGGGTATACACATCCAAAAATAGGATCGAATCATATATATTTCGCAGTCCGCCTACTTACTTTGGACATAGACTGTTATTCGTTTCACAAGGTGATACCTATGACACCCCTACCAGTCGCTACCAATATTTATATAGGTACCATACGCGAAGCATCGGCGTTGGCTTGGAAAATCGGTTGGGCCGATTCTCGCGTTCGTCCCTCTCCTTCCTTGGAAAAGCATCGGTCAACCTCGTTCGTGAATGCAGAAATAAGCGTCCGGACACCTGTGCAAGCGTAGTATGCAATCGACGCCTAGGTTTACGTCGAGTTAACGATGGACGAAGTAGAGTACGAGAATCGGGCTCCTAGAAGTGGTGGAGGCGGCACACCCCGCATCGCTCCTATCGCCGCACTAGTCAGTCCATGTACCTGTACTACCCGCGATGCTCAGTACCTGAGCGTAATCCGAGAAGAGCGGACCGCGTTACGATCCCTCCAATCGCGCAATTTTTCTCTCCTCCTCTCTTTATACACGTACCATCCAATAATCGGATATACTTGATTTATATTAGTCGAGTTTACAGATCGAGTACACGATTGATGGGAAATTACGATGAGCTCTTTAGCGACTTAATGATCGAGAGTGGACAAACTTGTTCGGTTCGAGTACGGTCGAGTTCGGAAAAGTACAACTTACGCGGCGTTTCGGTGAGTAGCTATAGCTTAATTATACGCTTAATCCCGTTTAATCGCGATCCTCCATGGCTCTACACACCCAAGTTTAAAACTTTAATAACGAATTACATGGGCGTCTCTCGAGTCTAGCGAGTCGTCCATGTCTCCACCACTCGCACCACCAATTTCCCAAAGATACTATAAAGGATTTTCTATTCCCGTTTGCCTTATTTTTTCTCTCTGGGCAAAAGAGCTATAGTTTTTTCTTCGAGATATAAAACGATCGCGGGAACAATTTTCAAAGTTTCAATGTCTCGCGAAACGCGCAAATATCACCGGCCGACCTTCTTACTCGGCTTTTTCTAAAGAATTGAAATAAGAATTAAGAATTGATAGTGGTGACGTTACTTTGTAACGAATACGTCGATTGTTGAAAAGTTTGATTGACTCGTGAATATTTCCATTGTCGCGTTGGCCGTGTTATTCATTGAATAATGTATAAACAACGGGTGGCAGCGAAGGGCGGCCGCTGTGACCTACCGAACTTTACTCATACGGATCCATAGACACGTTATAACTTATAATTTCGCATTATTATTCTATAACGAAAAATATCGATTTGGTCACGTTAGACTCTCCGATGTATCAAATACACGACATTCCGCGAATTGACCTACGTAACACGACTAATGCAACATTAATCGTGCAACAACAAACAATATAAATGCGAAATAAAAACAAGCGTCTACGGCGTATGAGCGAACAAGAGTTAAGGACGTTTCGCGTCGAGAGCGAAAGTAGCGTACCTACGTGCGAAAATGACAGGCTTTGCGCGGTTAAGAAGCGGAACCGGCCCGACCAATCTTCCAAAACTTTCATTCTTCGCAATTGACAATAAACTCGCTTTCGCATTATAATAACAACGACGGTTGACGATTTACGAGTTTTCTCGATCTATCGTCGCGAAACAAGCTCAGGGCGGTTGCTACTTTTTAACTATCTCGTCGCGGATTTCTTAATTCTCTAATGATATACATTTTATTATTCACTGCTCAATCGCAGCGTTTTATAAAAGAGAGGGAGGGAGAGAGAGAGAGAGAGAGAAAGAGCGATAAGGACAAAGATTCGTTGAATTTTTATTTCAATACGTGTATATGTGTTTGACTTATGTACGTATGGAAAATAATGACCGTACGATACGTTGGCGGTTTTCACGCAATGTATTACGGTTCAGTGGCCCCGGTTCAGTGGGTGCACTCAGGTGTGGTCTTTGTTGTGCTTTCCTGTGCAAGTCCGGAAATGTCCGGAACGAACGAGAGCCCCCCTTTCCCCGTACCTATTACCTGTTTTTTTTACTCGCTCTCTCTCGCTCTCTCGATAGAGAACACAGACGTGCCAGACTTTACAACTGAAATGATCATTAAAAAAAACGAATTTTCACAGATATATTCTCGCGCTCGTACTTACTTTTGCGAAAGAAGTAAAACATGAAGCTACCGTCTTTATGCACTAGCGTCATCCTAATCGGTGAGTCAATGGCGAATTTTTTGTGCGATTCTTTGTTTTTTGATTTTGATTTTGATTTTTTGTTAATAGGTACGCTTTTGGAAGAGATCGCGGCACAAGCAAGTATAGCTCGAGCATCGCGGTGTTCACGGGACGATCATCACAAATGTATAGCTCTTGCTGACCCTCTCCTCAAAGACCCTCACCTTATATTCCCCGATAACATGAAGGACATCGATATGGTTTGCCGGTAAAATGGAGCATAAAACAACGTACCGAGATAAGAACGATCGACTATATAATAATGCGTTTCGTCTTTATTTCTAGAACTTGGTCGAGTTTCGTCGATTGTATAAAACGATACATCGATGGATGTTTCTCCAAACAGAAACAGGAGCAATTTAATTCGGCCGTCGAGGTGCCGATAGCGTCGGTTCATCAAATGTGCTCGGTTTCGACTTATCAGGCTGGTAATTAGCGACACGCCGACAAATACGCTCTTTCTCGACTCTAAAAACCGAATTTTCAACTATTACAGAGTATCTGCAATACGCGAGTTGCCTGAAAGCGACCGTGATAGACGCGGAACACTGCGGCAATCAGTATGCCGCTCTCGTTGACGAAGTCTCCAAGGGAGAAATGGCACGGACGAGCCTCTGCTGGTGAGCGTGATTTTTCAAGAGCCTGGGCCGATCGTCCGCCTCTTTCCTCTGTTCATTTCACTCTCGTTCAATCTACATCGACCTTTTTTCTAACTACCCGATTCTACCACGATTAGCTCGCACTATCATTTTCGTACGTGCGTCATACTCGAGACGAAGAAGAAATGCGACGGCAGTCAATCGGGTGGTGCGGCCGCGAGATTTTCACGACAGATATTGGACAAAGCTCTGAGCTTTCTTCAAGATCAATGCCAAAATTACATGTGAGCGATATTTTTAGCGACATGGCTGATCAAGCCCGTTAATGTTAATGCTGATCGCTTAATCGCTATATATTCGCAGACCAAATAACGCAGATTGCCCAAATTCGGTGATGGATCCTTCGATATCTTTGACCGTGAGCCCTCTCGATGAAACTCGTATGAGCATTCAAGAGAGCAAAGAACGCACTTACCTGAGAACCCTGTCGCCGGATAATTATGCTGGTCAGGCGAGCAATTTTCATGGATCTAGCACCAATACGGCACATCCGTCGGCATTCAGAAGTACCGGAAGAGCGCTCAACGTTTTTCCAAGTAAATTCAACTACCTCGTATCATAAATTATATTTTTCATCGTATTTCTATTCTCCGTCAATCACTGGTACCTTATCGTACGATAGCTCAGGAAACGGACACCGACGATAACAGAGTAGCTTCAACCGGGCTCTCGACGGAACTCGAAAAACAGAAGGCGTCGACCACGACCCAAGAAACGTCGTCAAAGGTATCAAAGGTGGAGAGCAACGAGCGAGCCGATCGAATCGAAACGACGACTCATTCGTCCACTGAACCGTACGAAGAGTCGGGTATGCGCCAATTTCAACGCTATCGTATTAATTTGTTCCAACGTACGTTCTTGGTTCGTTCGTACGATGTTTAAAAATCAAACGATTGATTCATCGACAGCTGTCGTAGTGACGCAACGTTCCTCAAACTACGGGAGAGGTATGTCTTGGACATCGGCATCGACAAAATTGTCGACGGAGATTCCAGCTTGGGCAACCAGTACCTGGTTAACATCGAATCAGGTAAAGAATCGATAATCGTTCGCGAATCGTGTTATTCTTCTCTCGATCGCTCGACCTACCCGATAAATTTTTCGCAGATGCCGGTAACCGATGAGTCTTGGTACCCAGCAGCCGGAAGCTTCGGTGGTAATCACATCGACGAGCCTAATCAACAAGGATTATCGAAAAACGGACATGCCAGTTTGAGATTGGACCTACTTTATCTTGCAATTATATCCATAGTTCTCTATTTATTTTAAATAAAAATCGTTCGATCGCGAATAGCCAATCTCATGGGCATATGCTATCGATATTACAGAAACAAAATCATTCATCTCGATTAATACGCTCGTTCTCGCAAAACTTTTTCCAAGTATTTTTGTTTCTTTCGGATTTTGCTTGAATTCGTAAGCTCCGTTGGATAGATCTGCCATAACTATGTAGGTAATGACGATGAAAGGTGGTTTCATGCCGCTTATATGCGTCCTTGTTGATATACATATCGAGCCGCGAGATGAACCTTGGTAAATGGAATTGTGTTTATTAAGCTATTATATAACAAATAACAATATTAATCACAATATTTAAACTATGCGTCTATTATTATCATCTATCCATCTCCTGAAATTGAAATTGTGTGCATTTCCGAGCTTCCGCCCGCTCTTCCCCCGGACGTCAACGACATTACTCATTCGGACGCCTTTCCGCGTCTTGCTATTAATTGGGCGTAATACTAATTTACAGACGAGAGAGAAATCTTCCAGCGTTCTTAAGCAAGTACGAGGCCACTTGAATTCTAGGTCCGCGAATCTAGAATGACACGCGAGACAGAGGATCTGATTAAATGGAATAATATGTCGACGGAGGAGATCCCCGCGTACTGATTATACATTGAATTTGACAAGTAATGAAAATCTCCGGACTCTAATACTAAATTTAAACTCCGGTTAGAGATTAATTTATCTTAGTACTGAAAAAAAATGAAGAATACTCGCTCGCATGTGAGCGTATGGTATAATCGTATGCTTTAAGCGCGCGCGCGCGCGCGTGCCTACCCACACACTCACAGACGCATTCGGCGTCTGTGAGCATATATATACATATATATATGCGCGTGCCATGCATCGATCCTTAACGACGATTTTTTTCTTTTGTTTTGACTAGGATTTCTCCTTACTTAATAAGGTTGACATATACATGTAATTCTATACACTATCGGCTTGATACTACAGCTCGTTTCACACTCGAACTTTTTATGCCTTTGTTTTTATTTATTTATTTTATCATGTGTATAACGTTATCGGTGTAAAAGTCTTTAACAATAGTACTATTTTATTAACACGAGTCATGAACAATACGCACCACGACGTCTTCTATTTTTTTTAAGTATATACATATGTATACAATATCGGTGTATGCGTATGTTAAATATAAATACATAACGTGACATATATTTACGTCGTTTAGCCTGAACTATGAATTGGGCGTACATTTCTCTTTTAATATTTATACTAATCTTGATTTCTCCTTTTCTTCTTTTTAATAGAAAGGCTCTATGCGTTTAAGAAACATTTTTAATACCTCGTAAGTAAAGTAAATAATGATGAATAATCAACTTCATTTTTCTTACCATACAAAAAGTAGTATTTATTATTAATCATCGTATGCTCAATATTTTGTTCTTCATGTTTTCAATATTATTTCTACAGTATTTCACAACGCTATTTTTTTGTCTATGCAAAGTGTTTTTGTTTTTCGCAATTTCCACTGACTTACAAGCAGAGGCCACATTATATGCTCGAAAATAAATGTCATTGAAAGAAATCGAAAGCACAAATCCTGCGATGATACCGCAAACGAAAATAGTATCTGATGAAATTGTATAAAAACCATTGATGTAAGCTGATAATCCTTTACTTGTAAGCTTTTATTTGGCCGTGCGATCTTCGATCGTCTCAGTCGTCCCACTCGTCATCCTCGTCACTCGTACCGCTGGTTGAGTCTTGGCTATCGTTGCCAAGAGCTCGCGATCTCTCAGCCAAAGCTTTCGAGAGTGCACTTGCCAAGCCTTGAGGCTCCAAAGGAGCATTCGGTCTCTCTTTCGTAGTAACGGGTTTTAACTCAATACCCCGACGAATCTGATTCAGTAGATCATTCCTCGTATCAACAACCGGATTTGGCTTTGCTTCGGACTGACTAACTTTCTGTTGGTAGCACGGCACACAAAAAATTGCAATATTAAAAAATGTTATTCAAATAGAGGGGAGGGGGAGGTGCTTACCTCCATACATCTCTACTTATTTCTTACCTTGAGAGTTGTTCCACTTCTAATAGACTCCATGAGCTTTGGTCTAATATCGGATATGTCTCCATTATTGTTATACGATTCATCAGAGTTCCTCGTTATAGTTTCATTGTCGGCAAAGTCTGGAAGAGGCAGAGGCGGCGGGGGAGGCACTCCGCTATTGCTCGAACTACCACGTGCTGGAGGTGGCGGTGGTGGTGGTGGTGGTGGTGGTGGCGGCGGCGGTGGAGGCGGCAATTGCGGAGCAGGTGATCCGGACGGTGGCGGAGGTCGTGAAGGAAGTGATCTGTGAACGGGAGGAGCACTCGGTGGCGCTGGTGGTACGTTCGTTCTTAGAGGCAGCAAAGGTCGACCTGTTCTCAATTGGTTCTAAAAGGTAAAATTTTTCCATGATTATATGAATGAAAAAGGAGCGTAAAACTTAAGCACGCGCATCTTGATGCGATCAATTGTAACAGCTTACGCTATTTGAGCCTGGACTTGCTGTAACGGGTACTGTCCTCGCAGGTATCGGAGGTGGAGCATCTAGGCCGGGTGGTAGAGGAGGTGGTTGGCTACTATTCTGCGAATTTGACGTAGGTATTATATCGTTCTGTATGGCCTTGAAACCTCCGTGGGCTTCGATAAAGTTGTAAATAAATTTTCGTGTTTTCTTGTTCCTCAGCTCTTGTTTCGAGACACCAACTTTATTGAAAAATTCCGTCAACTGCTCTTCGCCAGCATCCAACTCGAGACCTTTGGCATCTGCATTCCATCCCATGTGCGCAAGGTGTCTATAATTGAAAACCTCCCCTTATTTCCCAATTCTTTGATTCTAGTATGCGTGTCAACATTTCCACCAAGTGTACGAAAGTTAAAAACCTAAAGTCAGAAGGTTGACCAATATCGGCAGTGGTCAATTTTCGTTTAGCGTCCTTTTTGCCGTCTTTCTTTTTCGTCTTATACATTGAACTGCTGGATACACTCCGATTAACACCAATGCCAGAGGGTGAACCATTCAATGTGTTTGTATTGGTTGCCGATGTAAAACCAAAGGACGACGAGCTGCTTGGACTTTTGCGTGGCAATGTTACCACACGATGCTGCGTCTCCATCTCCATTCTTGAGGTTCTCTCTTGCCGTCGAGGCCGATTTGCATTAAGCTTTCCCAGAAGTGCATTTCTTTATACAAATACAACAGTCATATATCCTGCTTTATTCCCTTCGGAATAATGTCAAGTCAAGTACTAATAATTGGAACAAACCTTAGAATAATAGCTTCAGTTTCATCGGCAAAATTAAATGCAGTCATACATTCTTCACCTTCAAATGTATGAAAATAAGACATAGGGGCATTGTATTCCATGGAATTGTATACTTCGTGTTCCCATAGCATAGCATTCCTTTGCAAGCAATACAATCTAAGGAAGTAACTTCGTCGTGGATTGTCTCTTATCAATGTTATCACTCCAGTGTTCTTTTTTATCCACTCTCTGTGCAACGGTGGATCCGACAAGTACAATTGAATGACTCCTGCAGCCAGACACTGTAAAATCAATTACCATAATTATCAATACCTTTATACATCAACAACATGCTTCGATCCAATATTTGCTACCCATAGGAAATTATAGTAACTTTTTGCCGAAAGTTTTCAATTACCATGTTACAAGGCAAATAAGTAGCACAATGTTCGGTTTCTGTAAAAAGTTTGCGTAACCAGTCTATAATAATATACTAGTTATCAAAAAAATATATTCGCACATTGTAACATAGGTACATAAGAATTTGGGTGTGATGAATTATGTAGGTCAACGTCGTGATGACTTAGCCATCTGAATGAATTTCTTACACGAAACAGCTTAAACTCGTCTCTCACCTGACAACGGTTCCCTATCAGTTTGAAAATAGTCTCATTCTCTTCTCGACTCAAAAGGACCGACCCTCGATTTTCTTTAGCCCCCGTCGACTTCATCTTCTGTACGAAGGCTGACCACTCCGAGGTTATGTTTATCGGGCTATCTAGCAGTTGGATAATCGTGCTGTGCGCATCTTCTATCGGGTTTTTTAAGGCTCTTTTAGCCCTCGTAATATTTAACCATTGCCTTCACAACTTTTGAATCATCATGGATCACGAAATGTACGTTGTTATCGTGTCATTTATCTATGATAACAGCAAACACCACCCACGAAGAATCGTCTGAGCAGGAAACACGAATGACGGTTGATGACATTTCCGTGCATCCGGTTCAGTGGACCTTCTGCCGTCATAACCTCACCTTAAAAATGACGTTTGCGCGACTACGGTTTCTTAAAATTCTTACAACGATGATCTAAGGTGCTTAGAGATTTGATCATACTCTTGATCATCGATGAATAATTGTACTTCAGAATGACGTTATGACGTTTCGGAACACATTACGGATAGCTCAACGATGCGAGATATGTTTTATGAAAATCTAAACTCTCGGTGCAATTTACGGCGATCCTTTCATACATGGTGCGATTCTGTTAAAGGCTCAGCGACAATAATTGTCATAGAATATGACCATGAGACAACAATTGAATTGCGGAACTAATAAAAATTAATTGATCGTACATACATTCTATCAAAGGCAAGCAGATTTTACTAGAGAACATAGATTTACATGGAACCATAGGTTCCGTGTTAACTTTTGGCACGGAAAACGTTATTCCACTTATGGGCTGTAGAGGGCGCGACGATATATCGGTGTGCCACACACACTCGACGCATCAGCTGACCCCCACTCTCGTACTATCTTCCTTGCACTTATGTGTGCATGCCGATTACTGTATCTCACTCGCTCTTGTACCAGTGGCACGCCCGAAAACGAAGGGGGGATTATAATTCAGAACAAAATCGTTCAGATCTTTAGGAAAGGAACATCTTTATTGTTTGTTACGAATAAAATTCGGTTCCCTATTACACAAGCTCTACAAATTTAAAAAAATGCGCGCCCTTGGGATCCGGAATCTGGATGCACAGCGAGACCCCAAGTACCCCAACCACGGGATACACAGCTCGTGGGTGCGAGCGAAAGCGGAACAGTACCCCAAGCATGGGTGAACGCTTGGGTGCGAGAAAGCGCGGGCTATGACCCCAGCGTCAGTGTGCGGATACACTGATAGCGCCGCCGTGGCTGAGGTCAGCAACTAAGCAGACCCAGCCAAGTGCAACCATAACGCCGGAAGACCATAAGGCCTTTATTCTGATCTTTTACAATTCGTCTGCTCGCCTCTTTGTCCTAAGACTTCGTAAAATGTGACACCTTAATTTGATCCTGCCTGCAACCTTCTGTTTCATTATGTTATTCCGCCGAATCGAACTTTCTGTCAGGTGATCATGCGACCACCATTACCCAATGGCAGTGGTTGGCCGAGAGCAGACTGAAATGAGAGTATTTTAACTCTATTTGTTGGAGGTACGAGACAATGTGGATCACTTGGGCAGTACCGGTCTGTCTGTTTATCCGCTAATTTCTAGTTCAATAGTCGCACAGGATGCGTCGCATGTCGCTCGAGAACGGTCGCAAGGCTGTCGTAATCGCATGAATCCTTGTCCTACAGTGTTAAGCCAACTTCACCTTTCTGCGACGGCGTCAAGCGTGTCACGTGAAGTCAGCCAATAGACCTTCACATTGGCGGTAAAAGTGTGTCCTGCCGTTTTTCTTCACTATTTACTTGTCGCATTCACCATTTTCTATTTGTCGATTCGTTAAACAAATGGTCGTATAAAGATATTAAACTAAAAAAATTGACAACAACGTTGTAGAAATTGTGGAAATAATCGCTTCTGATGCTGTTCCATTAAGATCTTTGCGACTATGTGGATACTCGTGTAGCGACATCTGCGACAGCCTGTTCGACTACTGTAGACGAGGCTTTACGTCCATGCTCCGTCTAGATATTTCTTACGTCCATGGATCCGGCCTGTTCATACAATTGATACAATTGTATTCCGCCGGCTCTACATACTATGGCTCTACTGCAGCTTTCCTGTAGGCCATAAATCAAGCGCGAACGAAGATCGGCGCCTCACCTTGCATTTTCGTCCATCGAGATCAACATTAAATTAAATCATACACGTACTTCGCCCCTTGGAATAATTTTTTTCTTTACTTACGTACACCTGATAAATCGCTGTAAAATAGCATTGTAAAGTTAACACTGGTTACCCAAGAGGAGTTGTCATGGTCCTTTTTCGATGTTGTTTGTATAGATGGAAATGTGGCGCAATTACAACAGGAATAAACACAAGTGTGATTAATCAATAAATTTCTTGTGGTCTCCAAGACAAAAATACGAGGACTTTGTAAATTTCTAATCCGTTGTTTCTTTGTTAAAATTGCCGTCATGTCGTTGTCGAGCGAAAACATTGGAACAAAACAACCGATAAGAAGACTAGAAATTCCGATAAATAAATTCAACGATGTAGCTATACCTCATCACTTGGATTTACTGCGTCGTCACAAAAACAATATCAAACGGGTGAGAAAGTGGAAGATGAGAATAAAACATTTTTGATAAATGTGTTGGACACAAATATTTCAAGAGACGTTCAATGAGAGGGGAAGGGGGCCAAAGTATATTTATTTTATCCTGAAGTAATTCATTAGAACATCCATTTTTTTTGGTAGTATCAGAAAATGCGGAATTGGGAACTCGTTAGGAAGGAGCAAATCAATGCCGCGAGATTGACAAGGCAACTAGAACAACTGCTCTATGAAATGGATACCTTAAGAGCCCAAGTTCAGGACAAGGATATAGCAAAATTTGACAAACTCACGGCAAACTCAAGAGAGAATACAATAGCCGCTATTAAAGAATATCTCGGTAACAGCGGTCAAATAATGCTGTGATACAATGTCATTTGAGCAAAGCATTTTAGAGGATTTCTTTCCTCGCCACGTGAAAGTACACCATGTTCTAAAGCTGTTCGAATGAAATCCATAGAATTGACATTCGAGCCTCCTCCTTCGGCTACGATGCCTGTGCTCGAATCAGCCCCATACGAAAATCAACACGCCGCAAATCCACTTGAGCAGCGTAATGTCGAACTGCACACAGAGAAAGAAGAATTGGAGAGGCAGGAGGCCTGTTTGCATGCCTGGAATTTGCTGCAAAATGATTTACAACAGTTACATCAGCTATTTGCCAACTTTAATCAAATAATAAATGTCAGTTTAATAACATTTGCTAACAAAACATTTCAATAACTTTATTCACATTTTTTCTTTGTGGCAGGATCAACGGGCACGTGTTGACGAGGCAGAAGAGAACGTCATTGACGCGGATATGAACATACAAGGAGGTGCCGGATATCTGCAAAAAGCATTGAAATATAAAGCAGCGGTTTATCCACTCACAGGAGCATTAATAGGAACTTGTCTCGGTGGGCCGGTCGGGCTGATAGCTGGTTTAAAATTTGGTGGTCTTACAGCTATAGGTGGTGGACTTTTAGGTAAAAATTTTATTTTTTTTGCAAAATAGAACGTATATATGAAGATACGAGTATTCTTGTATTGTGCTTCCTAACATAAAAAATTATTACTTTATAAGATTCCCCTTATCAACAGGATTCACCGGGGCAACGTTACTTAAGAAGCGTCAATTAGCAATTAGACAGGATGGCGAGGTACAGTTGAATGACGTCGATGGTCTCAGGAGGTCCAATCTCATGGGATCGGTTACAAGTTTGCAGCAGGACGATTCGTTTGACTCGAAAAAACGGTTGTAACATACGGCCAAAAAAAAAATACAGCCGTATGAGGCGTGCGAACATCGATGCATGCAATTTACTCTGAACGTGTTAAACACGTACCATATTTGGTCGTATATAATTTGTTTTCGATTAAATTAACACTTATTGATAGCTTTTCACTGTGATTCACGATCTATGCCTACAAATATGCTGTTCATATATATTTTGTAAGAATAAACATGTCTTTTGGAATGAATTCATAATTTATATGTCGTATGTGTCGCATTAATATCGCGAGAATGAACTTTATTGCATAAAGTGTAAGTGTGCACTGTGAGACTTACAGAGTGATTTCACTGATGCAGTTGTTAAAATATTGTTCCTTTTAACTGTAAGTTCCTGGTTTGTCCAGTTATTGGTGCTTTTGGTTGGAAGGTTTGACAAAAGTTGAAGAAAAAGCGTTGCCAAATACTCAAAAGACGTATATCGTCGGTCAATCGTTTTCAATCGTTTTTCTTCAATGTTCGCGATTGCTAGGATCATCGGTAATTTTCATGATTTTCATTTTTGTTTTGTTTTCCAATTCCGCGTTCCTTCGTTTTTGCACCGTGACGGCCCGTTTCCCACTGCGTTCCCTAGATCGTAACCTCCTCAGTCATCAATTCTTCGTCCGCAAGTTGTGTGCGTCGTGTGTCGGAATTCCCTCCGTTGACGAAAAAAAAGAAAAGTAAAGAAATTAATTCGTGTTGTTGTAGGGTGTCAAAGGAAGCTCGTGAGAACGTTTGTGATTGTTCCGTAGGGTTTGGAGAATATTTCTCGAGTTATGTGACGTTTCTTTTTTAACGATAAGGTAACATCGGAAGAAGTAAAATGCAATACAAACTTCGAGTTGCACAGGTGATCTGGACCTTGCTGATTTTCGGCAATGTCTCAGCCAGAATTCACAAACTCGAAACACGGGTGAGTTTTATTACGAACTAAAATCTTGCTAGCAGCATTACCGTCATATTTTGTACCACTTTGTGTGTCGTACATCGTTTACGGGCATCGTTTCTATTACGATGACGTTCGATTACCCTTCGGCTGATCGTACCACTTGCAATCGACGACTTAATCATTCTCGTGGCTTACAGCCGTTAATCTTAAATTAACATCAACAGCGTACAGCTAAGAGCCATTCGTACTTATTATTAATTAATTAATATAATTCAAACTTACAGTGAATCTTGGCTTCCAATAGACATTGTATATGTAATACACGAAAACTATTGTCAAATTTGTGAAACAATTGAATATTTCTCTTGAAATACTATCTGTCCGATAGAGGCAAGTCAATTATCGTAAAGACGTATGAATTATTTTTTGCCTTTTAGAATGATATGAGACGTTACATAGCCTTGACAACATTTGGCTTCTACAAAGGTGGAATTCTCAATGTTAATCTGACGAACTTTAAGGCCGATCCATTGGACGAAAATGCTGTGGTGAGAATTTTTATGTGTCAGCGATACGTATTATCAACTACGATGTGGCAAACCAGAAAAAAACTCATCGGTGTAAAATTCTTTTTTCACGCACGAATAACTTGTTTTCCCCTGACAGACAGATTTTTGCTTATCTTACAGTTTGGATTCAGCTTGGATAGAACTCTGAGCGATGCTATGAACCCTTACTTGGATAGTCATCAGGACAAATGTCTGCTTCATGGGGTTTCGAGTCCAAGATCAGAGTTGGATCCTAAAGATGACAGTGCTGTTATTTACTTCACAATGGACTTAAAGAATCTGATGTTAGTAATACGACGAAAAAGATTATTCATTGAAAACATAATTGACGGAAAATTCTTACTTTTTAGATTAAATGTAAATTGCACCAAAAACGTCCGTTCCGTACATATTTACAAGGACTCCAGCAGATTATCTTTTTTACGTCAGAAGAGAGGTTCCTCTTCGGTGGAAGTCAGCGATACGGCACTGTTTGTGCATAAGAAGCGTGATATAGCACCGCACGGTATGTTTCATCAAAAGAAAAATATTCGCCTCAATGAAGCGCTCTGAATTCCACGCATGAGTTATACAGGGGGATATCGTATCATCGATAGGTTTTGGTTTAGCGGACGAAGTGAAATTCATACTCAATTTAATAAGATTAATCCTACACAGTGTATTTCAAAATCCGCGATAGCATCTCTTATCGTAAGTCGTATTAATGGAAAGGCATACGCAGGTTTTATGTAGCCTCTGTACTACGATAACTTGCGATCGCGTGCGTCATAATTTGCCGATATTCGCGGAGGAAATTTGTCCATTTTTCAACAATAGCTTGGATAAATCCGTACAAGACGCGTTTTATATGGCAATAAAAATTCATTATCGAAACTCGGTACTTGACATTTCTCTGACATTCAGTTGGCGCAAATATAGCGCGACGGTCAGTACATTTTGTTTTCAAAGAACATCTGAGGAATGATCGGGGTCAAGCTGCTTTTACGATTTCGCGTCCAGAGAAATTGATGCATGCACTCGGCGTGAATATTGGTGAGTGCTGGGGTGTAACGTTTACATATATACTCTCTCGACATGGCCCTCTTTGGCACGCCTCCAATTTTACATAACCGGGCATCACTTTGGTTAACGAGGAAATATAAGAAAAGCCGAGTAATTAAGTCCTTGAAAAAATAGTAAATAAGGGGGCTAGGGAGTTAACGCAATAGCCACCGGCCTGTAGAATTTTCTGCGTCACGCTTTGCTTAAAATAATACATATATACATAGTTTGGTGCCAGTACCGGTCAATGCCAGGCGAGAACGCGTCTCCGAATATAAATGTAATTCTGCATTCGCGCGTATTATTTCCGTGTATAGTTCGGGTAGAAATAAATTTAAATTTTACGGCACCGCAGAGTTTAGCGGCTTGGCGCGAAGATTGACGGACAACAGGTGGACGAACCGAGGAGAACCGGGTGGTGTTTTACAGGCCTCTTTAAACACGCGTTGCATGACTTTCCGTTGATTTGCGACAGTCCGATTTTAACGAGCTCCTTTTTGACAATGATGTTTGACAAACCTTGAAAACCTTAACGTATATCGGAAGATCTTACGAGCTATGAGCAATTCCTTCGTGCTATAACAATGTGGAAATTTGTCTTTTCGCGTCGTTAAAACAATTTGAAAGTTATAGACTTTTCGATGAATGAACGAATGAATGATTCAGAGGTGTCGGTCTTAACCAACGTGGGTGACTACGATATTCGTTTCCTTTTTTTACGCGTTATTTTTGGCTCGCCACGTGGCAAGGAATTTTTGGCAATTCTGTATTCTTGTTTTGTCCATCGGACGTGTAGAGACGGGTATGGCACGTGGCATGGGCAACATATCCATATTTTAACGGGAGTAATCGATCGTTGCCAACGAGCATTACGGACTTTCGAACGTTGTGTCGCCTATACCGCGTTCAAATGGGTGCTAAAAATATTGATCCACGTCCCCGATCTTTATAAATACACGTGTGAGAGTCGCGAAGATATTTTCACGAGGTGTCGTTGGGTAATCATCGTTTACAGTTGCGAGTTACAAACTAGTTGCTGCCGAAAAGATAGTTGGCCGTGTAATGACGAAACGCTTTTTATTCGTCCTTCTTCTTCTTTACGGGCTCATACTCTTATCGCTTATCGTTTCGGGACGCATATAAATATATGTTTACATAATGCCACTCGATTTGAATAAATATTGGCCGAAATTTTGTTTCTCCAGAAGCTGATCCGCTCGTCGACATCGACCACGATAAAGCAATGCTCAACAGTGACGTTGGTACTTGCTCCCGTCTCAAGCTACCGATGAGCGTCGAAACGATCAAGGGACTGAAATATTACAACACGAGTTTCTCGATGCGCGTTATTAACGATGAGGAGGAAGGCTTGTACAATTTGTACTTCCACAGCTGTCCAAATTACAGATGGCAGACGCAAGTGGCGGTTGATTTTACGGTAATTATTTCGTCGCGATGGAAATGTTGAGGAAAATATGTTTGGCAATTTAAAAAAATATATCGACGAATCATATTTCTTTTCCATCCCTGAGCGATGATATAATATCGATTTTTACAAATGAAAACGTTGAACAGATTCAAATAGCGGAGGAGAATAATGGAAACTTTTTGAGCGCCGGTGAAATGCCATTGCCGGCATTGTATTTCATGATGGCGCTTTTATTCTTTCTATCCGGATGTTTCTGGGTCTTCATATTGAAGAAAAGCAAGTGAGTCCAAAGAGTCTGATGACTCGTATTTTATTATCGGTAGCGCATAGGTTGTGTATACATGGATTATGCGCGTGAGGATCGACTAATGAACGGACGAAAGAAAACACCAACATCGATTCCGATGAAATTATTCATAAAAGTTCAGGGAGAGGCAATACCGCTGTTGACTTATTCTACGATATAGGATATAATGATAACAACAACAATAATAATAATAATAACAATAACAACAATAATGATATTTCAGGCACCCGGTCTTCAAAATTCACTTTTTGATGGCGGTACTCGTATTTCTGAAATCGCTATCATTACTGTTCCATGGAATAAATTATCACTTTATACAAACGAAAGGTGAACACGTAGCTGCTTGGGCTATACTGTACTACATAACGCATCTTTTGAAAGGAGCTGTGCTCTTCATAACGATCGTACTTGTTGGCACTGGATGGGACTTTATCAAACACATACTTGCGGATAAAGACAAGAAGCTGTTTATGATAGTAATACCACTGCAGGTAATGCGGTTACATAAGGATTTCTTGGGAAAGAGGGCATCAAAATTAATGAGTGATTATTATTTTTCATTCGTCGGACCGTGTTAATTTATTTGCAGGTTTTAGCCAACGTGGCGGAGATAATAATCGAGGAAAGCGAAGAAGGTGACGTAGAGCACAAAACATGGCGAGACGTATTTATCCTCGTCGACCTTTTGTGTTGCGGAGCGATATTATTTCCCGTTGTTTGGAGTATAAGGCATCTGCAAGAGTCCGCTCACACGGATGGCAAAGCCGCCGTGAATTTACTCAAGCTCAAACTATTTAGGCATTTCTACATTATGATCGTTTGCTATATATATTTCACAAGGATCATCGTGTATCTATTGAAGGTTAGCTTACTCTTTTTATTGATATACGATGTGTACACGGGACTTTCTTCGGCACTCCATTATTTTATTGGACTCAAATATAAAACACGTCAAAATACTATCGTAATAGATGACGGTACCATTCCAATACGAGTGGCTGGACGAGATGTTCCGTGAAATGGCGACTTACGTATTTTTCGTGCTAACGGGTTATAAGTTTCGCCCAGCCTCCGCGAATCCTTATTTCACGGTGACAAATGAGGACGAGTTTGGGCGTGGCGACGAGGACGATGATATGGACGTTGTGTGAGTACATGAATATCTTAAAAGAGCCGCGTTCGTGTAAAATGTCTTTTTGTTGCGAGCGAGTATTTTTTGTTTTCTCTTAAGGACGATGTGGCGGGAGACGCGGCTATGATGCCGCGTCTTCCTCGTTTTGTTTCTAACGCGATGATCCCAGTTGCTTTTCCAGAATATCGGGCAGCAGCGGTCTCACCGAGGGACTTGGCAAGACCAAGGTCACGAAAATCGTCAGGCCGACGACCACCGAATTGATCGTGAACGAAGAAGAACGGGACAGTCTGATCGGCAAACGCGAATCGTCTCACGAGTACGATTGAGAGCGCGGGCTGTCCTTGGAACTTGATTTTGTCTCCGTACTACACCTCCCTTCTCGATATCCGACGATCGCAACGAGAGTCTATATTGAAGAGCGAACGGAACGTAACAAAATTCCTACAAATCGTAATATCCTCGTCTCGTTCGTTCTTCCACCATCGTATCTCGTTCGATCTCGAGGCCACGCAAGTCCCGAAGATTTCTTCCAACCGTTGGTTGTTACTTCCGGTCTTCGTAGCCCACGATCATGTACACCAATGAAGATTGGAGAATCGGCTCGCGCCGATGAAAGAATAAAGCGGGCTCTTTCTTTCACACGTACGACTAAAATAGTATTATTATTTTATCGACCGCGAGATTGCCTTGTCGATTACTTAAATTGGGATTCTATGAGATAATGAGATATACAAAAACTGTGTAAGAATCGCGTTGTCTTGATTTTGATTTCTTTTTTGTTCTTTATTTGAGCGGCTGTCGATTGTCGCGATGATTTACGGTACGAGACGTTAGTTAGGCTTTCCTAGGCATTTAGAACTGTACATTTCCATATTTTTTTCTTCTCGTATTCCTCTCCTGAACCTCGATCGTTTATATCTTCGCCTTGCGCAATGAATCTCTGCCGATTTTTTTACAGGGAGGTGGACACGAAAAGGGATACCTTATTACTTTGTGATAAATAGATCGATACGCAGTTTCGTGACTAGCTATCATGCCTCGTATATATATTGACTTTTTTTTCTTTCACATTCGTTTAATTAAGAAGCGACGTGAACGTTCTTCAAATTTGCGGTCCATAACTCACGACACATGATATTAACGAATTGAATATAACTTTGGAGAAGCGAACTATGGCACTTTGCTGCGATCGATCGGCGATTAAAGGAGCGCGACGAGCTCGACGACGAATATCCAAATTTTTCACGATTGTTAAACACCAAACGAGATAACGAACAAATATGAGAAAGATGTCGAGTGTTTTAATCATTTAAAGATGAATGTGTAAGATAAAATATTATATACGTATAAAACCTCGATAATACATGTTGATAATATAAAATGGAATAAAGTGAAAGAAATGAAAGAACCAAGATCGAGCTATCGTCCCACTACTGTCAGCGTATTGCATCGATTGCCGCGCGTCAGTCCCACACCGTTCTATCATCGTCTTACATATCGCGCTACATAACGGATTACGCCGGATACTCGATATAAATAGCCTTTTTTTTCCTCGACGTAAACATAATTCTTGTCTTCATGAAAGATAATACAAATAACGAGAGCCCAACAGTTTTGTTTGCAGGTAGCGCAATTATTCTTTTCCTCGTTCGTGAATATGCTGTTTTGGAGAATTGTTGGCCAAAAGTGATGAAGAGAAAACAGAAGGGAATCCCTCGTCGAGCCCGGATGTTTTTATTCTTTGCATCGAATATCGAGGGTGGGAGGGAGGGAGGGAGGATGCGACCACGAGCCGATCCCTCGCATTCCCGCCACCCCCATCACCATCTTTCGCCCGTTCTCCTGTCCTCGCACGGTATATGCGTACACACGTACGTTATATTCTATATAGGTTTGATTCACCTTCTCTTCACCGATCTACCGTCTGCTTGGCAGTACGTGAGTCAAATTTCAATAAACGAGCATAGCGTTGCGAGGGGAGCCTCGGCCGCGAAATTCCCATCGCGTTTACGGATAGGAACGAGAGGGAGAGAAAGGGCCGGGTAGTAGAACTTCTCGGTTAGACACGCGCGAGCTTTCGTGTTTTCTCACGGATAGTTGAAAGCTTGGGGTGGTGGAGATCGGGGCATTTTGGCGTTATGCCGAGAAACCTTTGGCTTTCAACGACGTGACTCGAGGGAGAGAGAGAGAGAGAGAGAGAGAGGGACAGGAATGAAAAACGTACAAGAGTGGGAATAGGACAGGCTCGTAGTTCGATCGTTCGTAAACATACCTTCGCTCTTTCAACGACGACTCTAAAAGCTCGGATCCCCAAGATTTAAGAATATTCTTCTGATTCCTTATCCCCCTCCCGACCCTTCGCATTAATTCCAATCACCGGCCTTTCGAACTTGGTTTATTCGCACGGGCCTGGGGATGGATCATCCTGGATATCGTGTATTTATCCGAACCGACGATCGATCAACCAACTATAAAGGGATAAAAGAAAAGGAGGACGGCTCGTTTCGAATTACCATTGCCGGAAAAGATTTTGCGGACCTTTTTTTCTTTGACCGATCCCATCCACCTTGTTTTTCTATCACTTGCAATCGCCGTAGAAGAAAGAGACTCCTCCATGAGGATCTTTTTCTTCGGGATCGCTGGTCTTCTTCCCGATGCGAATTAACCCGAGGACCGGGCACGCGTTTCTTTCTTCCCTCATCCGGAAGAAGGGAATTAAACGAGAGGAGACTGCGAGGAGTTTTCAGATATTCCGTTTGAAACGGGAATAGCTCTTTTCTATATAAGAAGTGAATTTTAGCGACTTGTCCCGGCTTCGCGCCGATGCAATTTAGTGCAAATATTCATTGCGAAACAATTTCAACAAAGATAAGAAAACTGTTGGGAAGAAATTTTGAATTTTCAATTCTTTTTCCATTGTTAATAAATATACCAACACACGTAGGCAATACTTGTATCTTTTATGCCTTATTATTGTTTTCATAAATAATATGCGGATATTCGCATAAAAGAAGAAAAATGTCAAAACGGTCCATCCTAGGCTACTGTCTCCTATATTGAGAAATCCGTGGATTTGCACAATATGAGATCACAGCATGGATTTCACGGATTTCTCGCAGGTTATTTTTTCTCTCTTTTCCTTGGGTCGGATTAAAGGGGACAGGGAGCGGATCGTGGGAGCATCGAACGTCGCTATTCATATACAGAATCGCTATGTCGATGGAGTATTCTGTCAGCCATGCGAGCGGCAGACGACGGGAGAGATCGCATGGCACGTGGATCACCGAAAGTATCAAGGTCGTATGTAAACGAGATGATTTATCGAAAGGATGACCGAAGGTACCGTTGGGACGGCCGAGAGACACTTCATTCCTCGTACGTCTTCCGCGAGTAGACTGGACCGTATGAACCGTACGAACTAATGCCTCGTATATCTAAAACGCCCAAACTTTTCTTCCTTTGTTTTACATGCGTTTTTTTGTACATTACTTTTCTCCCCTCGAGAACTCTCGAAGGGATTCGATCTTGTTGGCAGCCTAGCTACGTATAAGCATGTACACATGTCTCGTCGAATGTCTTTGTTCGCTCGAACAAGTGCTTTTGAAATCGTACCGATGGTTTAAGCGCAAATGTTTACCGATAAAGGTACGAGCTAGACGTTGATTGGATTGAAAATTGCGTTCTTTCAAAAGGCTCTTTTATTTTCGACGAAAATTGTCGAATTGCCACGACGATCGATATATCGCCCGCATGGGAGAATCTTGTCTCTTCGTTCCATTTACCCCTCTGTTGCAGCGCGCGGGTGAGGTGACCGGATGAAAAAAGTGAACGGCGCGCACGTTCCAATTTCCCGTTTTTTAAACACGCAAGACAAAATTTTGGAAAGTTGCAACACGTACCCATATTTTCTGAAAAAGCCAATCGCAAGTTTGACAGGTGTCTACAAAACCTGACATGTCAAAAGCAGGCCAAATCCCAAAATTGGGCCCAAAATTGTTGGATAAATAGCTGACGCGCGAAGCGTCGAGGGCGTCGGTGAATCGCGAGGGCAAGAAAGGTTAGCGACTCGAAAATTTTGCGTTGCAATAATGTCGTAGGAGGTAGGGTGCCGAGGCGTCGAGAAACGCGCGATATATTATCGTTGGCGAACGCGCACGACGGACGCGCGGTTCTCGGGTTATAAAAGAAGGCGACGTGGGGAGGGGGACGGATAAAAAACGGGATTGGTTTAGGGAGGTGGGTTGGTTTGGGTTGGCGTGCCAGACCCGATGAGCTCATCAAGCTTCAAGCGAGAAAGCTCTTTCTCTTTCGCCGCTGGCCATAGAGATCGGATCGAGAACGATGAAAAATTAAGGTCGTCGACGCACGCGTGTCACGCGGGGGTTTTACGACTCGACCCATGATAAATCCTAGTTTAAAGTTCCGCGTACTTTCCGAGAACGTGTCTCGGTAAACGTGAAAATTCGTTAAACCCAAACCGGAAGGGAATCGGGGAACACACGCGTGGGATTCCTCGTAAAGATAATCGCTTCGAGAGCGATCCAACGAATTCTCTTCTGGCCGCACCTCGTACGTCTAAATACAGTACGAATATATACGAGGTAGTAGGTATTTCCATGTCGAGATTTTGCCATGAGAATTCTGAAAGTCGCGAAAGACGTCGCGTCGCTTCTCGCTCTCGCGATATAAGGTACATACGCAAGTATATGCGTATATATGTTATATGTATAGACGTCGGCGCATAAAGTGTATCTCGAGGCGATATATATCTACAGGAGAAAACAGCCGAGGAGGTAAAGGCAGACCAAGCTGTGCGCGTTTTGCAAGTTTCTCAATTATATGGATATCGCGGCGTGGCTCGTGTAGACGGGGCAGGCGGTGCGAGGACGAGGATGCGGAATCAAAAAGGAACGAAAGTGGAATCCAAAAGGTACGACGAGAGAAAAGCGAATGAAAAGCTCGGAGGGAGCTTATCGCGCGTGCGCCCCGCGGGTGGCGCGCTTACGACAGAAGGAAAAGAAACGAGAAGAGGGCGAGTCGGGGACTGGGGGAGGGAGGCAGTCACGCGGTCGGCACGCTCTCTATGCGCTGGCTGCGGCTGCTGCTGCTGCTATATCCTCTGATACAGGAGAAAACGTACCATATATATATAAGTAGTAGGTACCACGGCGCGATAGTGGGTACCCTTTCTCCCGTTTCTCGTAGCGCCCTTTACCCCCCGCGAGGGTTTCTAGCGAAGCTCACGATCGCGGGAGTCACAGGACGTGGCGACGGGAAGCCAGTCGACGCCGCGACGCGATCCGACGCGATTTGCCAACGCACCACCGAACGAACCAACCGGCGAACCATCTCGCATATCTCTCATTTCCTTCTTTCTATATAATTTTAAAAATACGTTTTTCTTACCATTACCAAGTTTCATTAAATCAATATGGAAATTATTTTTCGAGGAAAAACAAAGTGTCGAGAATGAAGGAAGACGAGAGAAAAACAGTCGTGTCGAATCAGCCACGAGGATAATATCGGCGCGGATTCGCCGTAACGAAGCGACGCGGTTCGACCCTCGATCGATCGCTCGAGAAAACTTAGATTTCATACAGTGAAAAAATGAGGAGAGGAACGTACGTATGAATTTATCCATCGATTACAATTGGAAAATACTTGGATGAATTTGACGCAGAAAATTACGTTCAAGACTTTGTTTTTTTTACTGGCAATTATTATTTATGGAACTTTGATTTTATTATAGAGTGCATTCCTAGTGTGGCCACCTGTGGCCTTTATTCTCCGTCTCAAAATCAATTTATAATATTAATTCGATTTTCCTTGGATTGTACAAGAACATTAATCTGTCTTTGGCGCTAAGCCGAGGTTTCTCCGCCCCGAAATTTCCCGCCGAGCGTTGATGGCTCTGCGTGTAATCGATGTTTGTACGCGATAGTATCGAACATAGTCCTGATCGCTTGATCGCCTCCCCTCTCCTCGCAGTGCGGTCTCGGTCAGTGTCGATGGCCCTCGTCCTTTTGCCGGACCTCATGTCGTTCGGACATTTTTATTTTTTGGGTTCCCGGTGTGGTGTTGAAGTGGAGTGGATCCGAACGTTTTTACCTAGTGCCGCTGTGGTGTTGTATTTTTGTGATAGAGAAAATTCCTCTTTTGATTTCCCTATATCCTTCTCGGTCGTATGGAACTTTTGTCTCCTTGGCCTTCGACCGCTCCCTTCAAGTCCCACTAACCGGTGAAATCTCCTCCGCTCCTCTGTCCTGTCGGTCTCTTCTCTTGTCAGCTGAGACGACGTAAACACAAGTACGTCCACCTTTCCCCGCCTGTCTAGTGACAATTCGTGATATTTCGATTTGGTTATAGGTCAACGTGCTACCGCGGACCGTTACCATTGTCTCTGCTTGCGATTACCATTGGAGCGATAATTCTTCTTCAGAATTATTTGGCTCAATCAACGTTTCTACTCGTCTTCGGAGTTCGTGTCTCTTACATTACATGGCTTCGACTCTTGTTCAGAGTTCTCACCACCCATGGGTGGATTTTTCTGGCCTTTTCCTATGGGCCAATCAGTAGATTTTGTTGTGATGCCGTGTGGAACGGCGTGCCGTGTGCATCGTAGTGGTTAAATTTACCGATGGCAGGAGCTTTTGAAAGGGTCTATGAGTCAATATTGTCTCAATATATGTCGTTCTGTGTCGTAGTAACTCTCAACATTTTTTCATTGCGTCGAAATTCGAACGGATTTTCGGGAGGGGGAAAACAGTGCACGCGAATGAAATCTCGCGCGGATGATATCGGGAGGGTCAAGCGAAACAAAAGAGAAGAGGCGGTTTACGGAAAAAGGGAAAGTCACGTAGATGCGGGGTGGGGAGCGATAAATCTGCCCAAATCTACCTACCCTTCTCCCTTTTTCTTCAGCAATTTAGTTGTCGCTGACAGCAAATTGGCACGAAGACGAATGATGGAATTCGAAAGATGGCTTTCGATGGAAAGGGCCAATTTTCGTTTCATTTCGATCCGAGTTACGGGGCGCCCGGAAGCATCCAAATTATTTGAAATAATACGGATGACGCGTGGGTTTATTCGGGGCTCGTGCGTGCACCGCCGGCACCCCCTCGCGCACCGGAGAAAACACCGCACGAAGAGTTGAAAATAGGCGCGAACGCACGTGGATACGCGTACGGACATGGAAAATGCATTTTGGCGCATCAAGGTCGGCGACGAGGTGGGCAAGAGCGGTTCGGCCAAGTTGCGAGACGGAGAGAACGAGCTTACAATATAAAAGTAGGTGGTATTATGTTTGACTATACGTGGCACAAGTTAACAATATAGCCATTAAATTCCATAGTTCCACGCACGAAATACTCATAGGATAATGTATAAGAGTGCGATACAAAGGGAGGAACAGCAGTCTGCTCGTAACTACCGAGCTAGTAATAGCCGGAGCTCTTGCCTAATATAATTAATAAAGTATCTTTGATTATCCTTACATTAAACTTGTGTCGTGTACTAATTTACTACCGCCTTACAGAACCTGCGTCTAATAATCGCGTGAGTGAATCTTCCGACGAGTGCGCTAATATAGACCTTAGCGAATGAGTCAACGAATGGGTATTGCTCTCTCAGGCACTGGCGATCCTAAGTGACCCAGGTTTTCAAAACCGCTACCTAGTATATATGGCATTAGCCGGGTCCCGGGCGCGACACTCATTAAATTGATGTTGCATAATAAAACTTGTCGGGTTGCACGTTTCAGCGATAAAGACGTGTTAACGAGGAGGCAACTCGCGCGGCTTTATTGGCTTATCGGTGGGTGAGGATGAGGTGGTGGCGGTGGTGGTGGATGGCGGGCTGGGTCGGGCTTGGCCGGGCTGCGGGAGGGGGAGGTCACAAATATATATTACCGACGACGAAAGCTTATGAAATGCTGTTAAGCGTATAATAAACATAGTTTCGAGAAAAACGCGTTCAAAGTTTTTAAATATGGATACGGTATCGCATGTTCGTAAAATTTTGTAGCTCGATGGATGAAGCTGAACATTATTTTATGTATTTGATCTGCTGAATCCGAATATCACAATTTTTCTGCCAAAAAGTCGAGCATTCGGCAGTATTTATTTTCAATTTCCAATATTCACACAGCTTAGAATACCTACTTTTTATATTTAAATGAAAAAAGTTTCCAGTAAAATAACCAAATATTGATAAAACTCCAAACAAAGATGGATTGTTACCCTTTAACCATTCTTCGATCTTTCATACAGACAGTAGTGTCACGGTTCAATAGGAGAAGGGTCAGGCGTATGATCGATCTGTGATCGTCACTAGTGGGATCTATTGGGGTAAACTGGGTAATTAAGTCGATTCATATAGGAAGGTTACTTACGTGGGAATGTGGGAATGCGCGTAATTGGGATATCGATGTATGGCCGTGCGCTGCTGCCACCTCTGTCCTTTTTACGTCAGTTAGCCGATCGATGGCTTCGTGACAGGAACAAACGCTGATACCTCCTGACAGCTCACTTGCGTTTATACTAGTTGCGATTTTTCTGTCAATTTCTTTTCTATAGTGTGGAGTGCTCGACGGGATGTGTGTGGCTGGAGCTGACTCTCGGGGGATGATTCGTCCTGGATGTACGGATAAGTGATTTTTCCTTATCTTCCTCTCTGCTTTCTTTCCTCATTCTCTTCTTTCCTCTTGCAGTTATGGTACGGCCGGGAACGCGACGACGGCGACAACGTTGACAATGGCGATGATGTTGGGCCTGGCGAGAATCGGTCTTCTCGTCGGTAAGCATTTGGACAGGCCTTACAATAATTTAACGACAATATTTCTTATACTTCCCTTGTTTTTCAGGTTATCGCGAGGACGGTTGCCTCTGAACGAACCAGGTGCAGGGGAGAAAATTGTACACCGTTACAATATATAACGTGATTTTCTTCTGGCTCAATGGTTTTATATGTGCGCGCGCGCACGCACACACACACACACACACACACACATACACACACCGTTTATCCCATTCCTCGTACTTTTGACCCGCTTTCACCAAAATTACGAGACCGAACGGAGAAAACGATATACACTCGGTGTTGTATTCTCCTGCTTTTACAGACTTTTCTCCGTCGCTCCATCGCTCTCTGCTCCTGTAGAAAATAACCATCGAGAATCGCAATACGCTTCTTCGTTACGCGGCACATTAATTTCTAGCGGAGGGATGAACGCGAGCAAAGAGAGCGGTGGGTGGGGAGCGATTGCGGCGCGAGGTGATGAGACTGTTGGAAAACTATGGTACTCGAGCAAGTATTATCCACACACACACACACACACACATATACATATATAGCACTCGGAAGCTGTTTGTTGACAAACGATAATTTATCGCTGCAACGTAATAGGTACCACGTACAGCGGACCGAGAGAGAGGGAGCTCGAACGAAAGCCGCACACGGATGCTCGAAAAGCGAGAAGTAATCACGAAACAAAGTTGCAAGACTCTGGTGTAATCGAATTTCGGGGATTACGGCCGTTTCCGTTGTAACACCCGGAGATTGCGAATGGAAAAAAAGAATAAGCGAAATTGAAATATCGGCTAGTAGTGAAGTGTAGGGATGCGAATACCGAGGATAAAATAGAATGGAGAAGTATAGAAAGAACGGAAAGGGAGCATCCGTTGGTTGCAGCCCAATCGAAGAATGTCGTGCGAGACAGAGGCGCGCACACGAGAACTCCTTTCCCCGCACCTTTGTTGTCGCACGATGCCATCAAAAAGAGATACGACGAATATTTTTTGCACGCATTTTATTCGAATTTACGCATACCCGTATCCCGTTTCGATTTTACGGCTTTGGATCTGAATTTCAATGAATTTTAAAACGTTCTTCCGTCCATCAATTTTACGATTTCGCACCTTCTCGCGTTTCTCGGCTATTTTGGGGGTGTCGATCGGAGGGCGATCGAGCGAACAACTCGATTTGCCCGATACGAATTTACCCGGTACTGCCGACAGATAACGAGCAAGGAACAGAATAACCGGATCTTGGAAATGGTAGAAAGAACGAAATTAGTTATTTTGAAAGCGACCAAAGATGAAACGAATAAAGTTGGCTCGTATTCGCGGCGTGATAAGTATTAGTAAATTCAATCATCGAAAGTTATTGGCCGAGGTCCTATCGCTCGGATGAGTAGAGTGATAGTGAGTAGAGGCAAAGCTACGGAAAATTGGGGCTCCGTTCGTCGAGCGTCGTGCGAGAGTAAACGACGGGCGCTAGAACTCGTTATTGGGATAAGGATTTTATATGTAATAAGAGAATTTTCGGGTCGTTGGTCGTGCTCGAGAGTCAGGCAATAAAGGCTGCGATGGTCTTTGATCGCTACTCTACATATATATATATATGTGGGAGAAGAAAGCGCGACCTTCCGCACCGATCTTTTGATAAATGTGTCGACGAGTATCCGAGTAGGTAGATACGGGACAAGTGCGAAGAATTAATGTCACTGGGGAAAATTAGTCGAGGTCATTGACACGGCGTTGAATCGACGCTCTATAATAGAGATAGTATCGACGTAGCGAGTCGCGGAATGACCGTGAGAGCGGAATAGAGGAGCGAAAAGTTAACCATCGGCCGCGAGAGCGCTAGGTGAACCACATACGCGCCCGGCGAGAGTCGCTCCTCGAATTGCGCACAGTTCGCTGGATCGCTAACTCGGTACAAAACCCAACGCAACGGAAGCGACCGGCCACTCCTAATCGCGTAGCTAACCAAAAGCAACGAGCTATAAATTCGTTTAATTAAGGGATGGTGTACGAGCGAGCGCGTGTATCTCCTATGCACTCCACGTGTATGTATAGAATGGCAGCGTTATGGTATACGGGGGTGGCGACGGCGCGTTGCAAAATATCTACGTATACGCGCCGAAGAGCCTCGTCACAGTTTCTCGTTATTAGTCGGACTTGCCACTTTCTGCAGTTTTCGTTCTCTCCTCCTCTAAGCCCCGCGTGCGTTCTACGAATCCCGCTAGCCACGCGTATACGAAAGTACGTACGTAAGCACTTGATTTTTCAAGCACGGCAAATGAGCATCAGACATTGTTCGTTAAATTCCAAATAGAAAATTTTGTCAACGAGCGTTGACGTACGCGTATAAGATCACCTCGTAATTACCTCGAGTCGTTCTGTTTAAATGGCCGGGATCGAGACAATGTGGGCGTTGATTAACTTGAAGTAGGCTCGAGCTCTTCAAATCGATGCGCTATTTAACTCCTGCTCTCGTTCGACGGTACGCTACGAGAGGCTTTCCGAGAGGCCGTATTCAGTTTGGCTAGCTGCGGCAAAATCTACCTCTTTCTTCCGATCAACGTTCTTTTCTCAAAAATACGCAAATTATCGATTACGGAAAATGGTCCTCGTCCCTCGCATCGCCCTCTCCGCCGTCGCTGGATCGACCGGATTACACTATGGAGCTTAGCTCACTCACTGGCTTACCAAGTTCGAGATGCAACGACGAGGAAAGCAAAGTCCGTCATATAGGTATAGTATACGGAGCGAGAAGACTATATGGATCTAGCGCCCAATGGACAAAATTCTCGGACTTGACCGAGTCGAAACAGTTGTGCAGGGATTCGGATAGATCTCGGTGTAATATAGATATAGAATATCGGTGCGGTCGTAGAAAAGCCGCCTCGTCTGCAGGCGAAACATGCGTGGCCCAACGTAAATGATTAAGTTCCAGCCGAGAGAGCCGGTCCAATGCCCCTCCCCGTAACACCGGGAATAGCTTTCGCTACTTGGCCGAAGTCACTGTCCGACTCTAGTCACGGCCAACCTCGACTCGGCTAACTATAACAACGTGGCTAGACTCACGGACGGATTATAGCCAAGAGACTAAAGTGGCTAAAGTGGCTACCGAAACGAAGCTCGAACTACGGTTATTCGACGATCGCCTTGATTGTCGAGGGTGTTAGCGGCGTCATATACGTAAGTTATGTCGCGTCGTACTCTCACCGCCGCCGCATCGACTTTTTTCGTCTCATCTTTCCGATCTTTCCGATTCTCATATTTTCCAAGAACGTTGTTCCATAGACTCGTTTAGATACGTATCGAGCTTGTTTTCTTTCACCAAGTTACGAAATGCGCTTAAGTATACGTAAGTACCTGAGAGTAGAATAAAGCAATTCCTTCCTCCTGTACCTTTGGCCAGGAGGACATTTTTTTCGAGCGGTCCTCCACATTCAACAACGGCACATCTTTTACACCTTCGATCTAGCGAAATGGAGTTTTACAGCACTCTGGCCATTTCCGGTTCCAAGGGGAATCGAGACAGAGGATGAGAAAGGAGGAACAACGGTGGATAGTTTGCAAAGAGTCTCCTCGTACACCGCCGATTCCCCACAGTTCCAATTTTCTTTCTCTCGAGAGTACGGGCGAGAATGCGCGCGAGAGTACGAGAGAGAGAAAGATTCTCGTGCCGCTTTCTCTTTCAAGTTACTTCTCCTCTTTCCATTTCCGCATATAGGTACTATGGTATATCGCGGAGAGTAGACGACCTCCTCCCGGAGTAAATCTGTGCGCTATAAATTCTCAATATCGTTTTTCGATAGAAACTCGATATGCCGGCGCACACCCGGACACGATCCGTTTGCTCGATTTTTTTCAATCTCTTCTCGTTCTTTTCTCGATGTGGTACGCGCTCACTCCATTTGGGTGGTCCATCTTCCTACCGAATTCCACGTACTGATGTTTTCCCAAGTCGCGTAGCACAAAGGACTCCCTACCGCGAGCCCTTTGTATCACGCGGCTCTTCCTCTCTCCTTCCCCTCATCCGCGTCACTCTCGATACGCGCCCCATATTAAATACCTATATACCTTTTTCTCCATCATTTTCCATTTCCATCTCACTTGCCTATTAAAAATACAGCGAAGATCGAATGTCGGATGCGCGAACCGTGACTCGGTTACCGAGATATCCTTCGGTAACCATCGGAGAGACGCTACGGGAGGATGCGAATGTTTCCCCTTCCGACCACCTTCGCCTCTACATCTTCTCCATATCTTATATAAAACGTATACCCACCCTGTGGTATCTACCTACCTACACCCATAACGAGCGTATATAATATTGTACATGCGCAGCCCTCGGTCGCGTCAACGACGCGTTCTTCGAATGCCTACGTATCCTCTATTACCGCCGTCTTCGAAGCGTGCTCCCTCTCCTCTTCGCGCAGGTTATATTCATGTAAATGAGTCTCGTTCCGACCGCCGATGTAAAGACGCGGAGAGACGCAGAAAGAGAGAGGGAGAGAGTACAAAAAATTGTAAGAAATTTTACGCGATACTATAGCGAAACTGTAGAGGGAGGGAGAGAGAGAGACGAAATAATTTTCGTCCTCTTGACGATCAACACCGAACGAGCCACGGGTATAACGAAGCTTTTCTTCTTCACAGATTTGCAAATATCTCACGTAACGTTGCCTGATTCAGCGGATTCGTTCGACTTCCGTTTTCATTCGTCCGAGCTTTCCGAAAAAGCACGTGCGTTCGATCGAGAGAAGCGAGAGGGAAGGAAAGGAAGGAAGCGAAGAGGTTTTCCGGGGGCCGGAATTCGTCGATATCCCCGAGTCTCGAGGGAGACGACGCTTGTACGGGTCGTCGCTTTGAAAATTCGACGATGCATTCGATCGATCGGTGGGTCGTTGAGGAAGGTGTCGCCGCGTCTCGTCACGGCGGCATTGAGTTCTGCAATGTCGGGTTCGGAGTGACCGCGTCCAAAGAGAAAAGGAGATCGGTATACGCGAACCGAGTCACGAACCTCTTCGGCATCGCCGTGACGATGAGCTTTACGAGCGTCTGGAAAAGCATCGTGAATCCTCGCGATCGAGGATAAACGCGATACAGAGAGCGAGACAGATAAATCAATAAATATAAATAAATGAAGGAGCGGGTGTCGAATCTTGGAAGGATGTTGGAAATAACGCGTCGTTAAAACGAGTTTAATGAATACGTTGGAAATTCAAGTGCGCGATAAAGAAAATCATCGGTTGCGGGACAAAATGACCGACAGCCCGAACGCGAGTGATATCGATATAGCGCGTTTGTGCATGCTCCCGGAGGAGCCCGGTATGCTCGAGGATCCGAGGACTGCCTCGCTGAGGCGCTACAGTTACGGAATCGTATTGCCGGCTATATGCTGTGTCGGTATTATCGGCAATGTACTCAATCTCGTTGTACTTACGAGAAGAAATATGAGGGGGACGGCCTATATCTACATGAGAGGTGAGTATCTATTTTACCCTTTTCTTTTTTTTCTCTTACATCCGAGATCTCTTCCAAGAACTCGAGAAGAAGACCCTCTTACGAACAAGTACGTACGAAGGATAGGTCAAGAATCGAGAATAGAAATAGGAGAGAGTATAGGAAACGCGAGATCGTCCTTTATGCGTTCTCGCGATGATCGGAATGTCCGTCGAGCTCGGCCATCCTCTCGGGGTGAAAGGGAATGAAAAAGAAGCCTTAGGGGCGGGGATAAGCGAGTGTTTACCAGAATGAATGGATAGCTCCGTCGCGTGCGGCATTCCAGCAGGATCGAGGGTGTAAGAGAGAGAGAGAGAGAGAGAGAAACGCGTTAACGAGCTCGTTTCGATAACGACCGAGGCTATAGAGTCGAGACGTTGAAAAGAGAGGTGTGTCGGGAATCTTCCAGATTAAGACGTTGTTCTCGCAACAAAATATACGGTTTAAGTTTTATCGATCGATATACCGGCCAACGAATCATTGCCGATTACTGCATTTGGCAATTGACGATTTTTGGAAAGGTTTTGGTAAAGTAGGGACGCTAGCCGGGAAATTAATCTACTACTATTTTTATGGCAGTGTAGTCAGTAATTTGAGATATTTTTCTTGGATAGTGCAACGGGGCGGCGTATGGATTTTCGAGGATAGGACGCGTAATATACACCGAGCGCACGAGCGACTCGTAGACGGTCTGCGAAGGAGGGAAAGACGTTTGAGAGAGAATTATCGGTAGGCGGTGGCCGCGGACTAATAAAGAAGTAGACCATTGCTCGGAGGCACGAGCGAGCGCGAGCGGAAGGTGCTTTACGGTCGAGGCTATACCAGAATGCTATACCTACATTCGCGCGAGCTGTGCTGCCGCAAATGCCCATGCTCGATCGTACAACCTCCTTACCATCGAGAAAACGCTTCCCTCGCCGCCATCGCCTTTATTAAAACTCATTTAGTATTTATAACTAATACGAAAATCATTTTTCTAAATAATGGGAGCTACGTAAAATATCTCGTATACGCGTATATCTCTCGATCTATATGTATAGGAGGTGTCTACCACTTGGAATTCGGTATCGTACAGAGGACGGGCGAGCCAAGAAAAGGGCGGGTGCGACTATACAGGTACGTAGAATATACGCGCGCGATCACGGTCACGTACTTTCATCTTACTCGAGTCTGAGGAAGAGCGGTTGCGAGCAAGAAGACGCGTCAGAGAGAATTCCGCGTTGGTATACGTACGTACGTACGTGTGTACACACGTACGGGCCGGGGGTTGGATATGATACATAATGGATGTGTCTTCACTCGTTGCAACGCCAGGTCGCCGTCGTCGCCGTCGGAATTGGCGTCGTCATTGGCGTCGCCTTTACCTGCGTACCGCACCTCGTCGTACGTACGCGACGAGACGAAAGTGCTACACAACCCGCATTAGATGGAATCCTCTGACGCGCGGACAGTGACTCGAGAGTCGTTGTTCGGCTCTTATTTTGTCGCTATTGTCATTGATATTAAATCTATTATTATCGATATTAACAAGTTGACGGTGTTGAAAAACGATATTGAAAATTTGCTTCATCGCATTGAATAGTTACGTAATTATGTTGACGAGGGAAAGTTTAACGATAGAGTATCCGAGTGCCGAATTTCTCGCTTTCTGTTTATATACGTATAGATCGAGGAGCGTTGGCAGATCGAGTCCGAACACCACTGTGCGTATCTCCTCTTCGTATAATCGGTGGACCGCGTCCGCTGCACTGCATTAGGAGGAAATTACTACCGGTAATTCGATTTCGAATTTTTGTCCGTCTTTCGTCCTTCCGATCCTTTCGAAATACGACGAGTTTACTTCCACCGCCCGCTATGCCCGCATTTCGAGTCGAGCCAACGTCCCCAAAAGTCACTCACCGGCTACGGGCTTAGCGTGGCAGTTTCCTTCTTCCATTATGTAGTTAGTAATAGAAAAATCTTCGCCGTTGATATCACGGAATTTCAAATTTACATAATTTGGCTTTCGTTAGACCGATTGAGGATTAATTGCATTATTTTCAAAAGGGCAGAAGTCTATAGAACAAACATTTTTACATTTTTGTGTATAAAATAATATATAATTTTCTGCGTACTATTTAGTTTCTATATTAGATTGCAGCGGCGACCATTACTAAATTACAGAAGTATAGCGGAGTGGCACCTCCCCTATATGCTGCTCGAATCCCATTGCGCGTTAAAGCCGCAATCTGTACTACGGATAGTCTCTGGCGTTCGTGTTATCGAATGCTTCTGGCGACGGTGGTAGCGGTTAGACTTGCGAGCAGTAGTGCACTCAACGATCTAGTCGGACCGCGCGTAACGGCATATCCTACCCATCTAGGTACCTCTATATATCTAAAACCTCGCGTACGTTTGATAGTGATAATTGTGTCCCAACGAGCACTCGGTACCTAAATATTTTCGTTCTCAACGTGTAAACTGCAGGTTATATTTCGATTAATACGTTTTAAAAATGGACTTACGTATTTTCATTTTTACTCTCTCGTATCGTTATATACGAGAGAGGGTGGGAGAGAGAGAGAGAGAGAGAGAGAGAGAGAGGGATCTATATCGAGATGGTGGGATTACGGAGAAAGCCCCGACGAGCTGGCGAACCTTTGGCGTTCTCCTCACCGCGAAACGTTTGAACGCTTCCCCAACGTGCTAATACCCGCGCGTGAATTTCGTATGTACTTAATAACGAGTATTCGGTATGGGCGACCGAGCCGAGAGTTTGCTCACCCTATATTCGCCTCTGCACGTTCAACCTTCCATGCGCTTCTCCCAATCGATATTCATAAAGTTGATAACGCGTGTGGCGATCGTGTCGAGGGAACCGCGGAGGGATCAAGCCCCTCTGTAACGAGGATCGAACGAAGCAGGCTTCGAAGACGCGGAAGCCAAGACAAAAGAAAAGAATATTTAAGATGGAAATGAACTCGCGCCTTGGCATAAGCGCGATGCTTTAACCGATTTGCGAAATAAGAAAATCCGGAAAATCAAATTTGGGGTTGTGCCTCCCGCCCCAAAGTCGAGCCTTGAAAAAATATCGTTTCATTTTCGTCTCTTTGTAGCGATCGTCGAGGATAAACGAGCGGCGTGCCCGAAATGACGAGGAGAAATTTTCTACGATTTTCTTGAAGCTCGTTCAAGCGGGATGAAAGAAATCCACTACTACGAGCATTCGTTATACTTCTTATCACGAAAACGAAATGATAAATGTTTTTCGCATCTTAACCCTCGGTCGACACGGACGGGACGGGACAAAATGACAAAGAGGACGTTAGAAATCGGGGCCCGAGATTGGCTAAACTTTTGATTTCCCGCGTCGGAAATATAGCGCAGATTCGTCATTTCGCGGTGAATACTAATAAAACAAGAGAGAGAGAGAGAGAGAGAGCGAGAGACGAGTCAAGGAAATAGAATTCCGGAATATATATAATACGAATATTTTGGCTCGCTACGTAATGCGCATGCCCGCGTCTTTCACCGTCTCACCCTTTCCGAGAAAGGGCCAGTATAAAAGAGGGGAGAGGGTATAGAAGTTTTTATCGCGGTGTAACACACAACGGACGCTCGAAGCGCGATAAACGCTTGATCCTGTGAAATCGAGTCTCGAAAAAGTTTCGCTAATGTATATAAGCTATACGTATCTACTACCGACATAGATAGGCACGCACGCGTAAGACGTTGGATATTTTCGCCCCCGCGACAGAGCCGGTTAGGGGAGGACGACGCCATCCGCCGCAGCGTCCAACGGAGAGACGAGGACGCGAAACGAACTCCGTTGAATTTCCCGATTGTTCCGTCTCGGGTCGAGCGTAAGGCTCGAGATGGCACAATTCGTATGCGACCACCAACTCTTCGTTCCCAGGAAGAAGAGGCGAATGGGTGGCTAAGCGCGGGTTTTGACGTCTCGGCTGCTCGGAAACCGTTACGAGATAAAGACCGTCGGGGGAGGAAAAAAGCACGTGACGTTTCCGTCGTCTTTCCGTTTCTCCCTCTGACAGCCTCCGGGAACAAAAAGTTTAGGAAATACGAAGAAAAGGAGATAAAGTGGCGTATCGGGGAGATAGCCCGACGCTGAATAACAATAACCACGACCAAATCCTGGTACTATTACCGATAGCCTCTAGGACTCGGCCGCGTAACCCAATAGCCTACGTGCTAGTATCCTGCATATACGAGCCGACATTATTCATTGGCACGACTATCGACGTTCGTATTTATTTTTTTCAAGATGTTTTCGACGCGAGAATATGTTTACCTCGACACCCGACCACTTTCTTTTACCGATTAAAAGTAAAGTTGGCCGCTCTCGGGGGAATACTTTTGTGCCACGCCGCTCTCTCCTATTATATATATTTTGCGTCGAAACTTCTCGGGGTCAAACATCTTGGTAGTCTGGCAACTTTGTCGACTCTCTTCCCTCAAGAATTCGGAATATTCATATCGGAAAGTATATGAACGACAAATTTTTAATTAATCATTTATGGCTGAATGAGTAAAGAAAAGTGGTATCGATGTAATCGATGTGAGGAAGGACGAGAAAAAGACAGAAAAGTAGAAAATGGAAGAAGAGGAGAGGGCTGAACAGCAGGCACTTGAATCGCTCCTGTGGGAACGTCGCGACCGACTCGCGGTATCTTCCAAGAGCGAGAGAGACAATTCTCGAGCTTTTCTTCCAGAGGAGAATAGTCGGGGCTCGGGTAAAGAGGGATAATATAACCGGAGGGACTGTGAGAGTACCGGCGTGCGAGTTTTCCGGATGCACTTTGTATGCAAACGCAGCAGGATCCCGATCGTTGCGAATACCGCGGCTCTAACGAGAACGCGACTATCGTATTCGCGCCAACGGGCGAAATAAAAAAGTCTGATTCGAAAGGTTACAAAATTCTCTCGACGACGACGACGACGACGACGATGGAGAATTTTGATGACGTCATAACCGACCGCCGTATATTTTTCTCAGTATCGACGGTTCAATATTTCGTCCGAGTTTTCATACGTGTCGCGGACTCGTACGTTATACGCAACCCAGCTCGGAAAAACGGAAAAATGGGAATATTCCGAGTTGGTGGAGTTGGTTACGATCATCCGCTTCTCAACGAATCTCGTCGCGATGTATGAACGAAATTAAGCCGTGGGAGTCGTCCGACCCTCCTCATATCGAGTTTTAGCCGAACCGGTAATCAACGCCCAAACTTTCTTCTTTATTACTCGGAACCGGGTAGGTAGGTATGTAGAGAATAAAGATGTCAACAATCGCTCGTCTCTCTTGTTGTTCGGGATTTGCGCGTATGACGATCGCCAAACTGGCCGAACGATAACATTTTCTCTATAAAACAAAGTTGCAAGTATCAGTAGGCGGTACGGAGTGAATCAAGGGAGGTCGAAAAAGTTGTTCGAAACTTTGGTCCTTTCTGTATTTAGGACTGGCGGCTCGACTCGTCCGGCTAGGTTGGTCGAGTCGGGGGATAAGAAAAATAAACAAACTCAATTAAAGGGATATAAAAGGAAGAGGCGGTGAAAAGCGTCGCGTTAGGGAGAAGAGTCGAGGTTTCATCGAGCGTTTTAAGAGGGGAAAAATCCGTCGAGATATCTCTCGACGCGTCGGTTACACTCCCCGAGAAGAATACGTCCCTCGAGCCCTTTACCCACTTCTCCGTACCGAATGGCCATGCCATTTCCACACGGCGATTCCCTCCCGTTTTCCCCTATATTTTTCGCGAAAAGCTTCCAATATTATTTTTCATTCGCGATATGTTTTTTCCCTTCTCGACGTAAATATGCCGATCGAAAAATTAGAGCTCTCGAGTGAAAGTTTCGTTGTTTTTTCTTCTTTTACTTTTCTTTTCAAAATATTTACGCCACATGTCGTTACATATTTTATTGCTACAGTCGTTCGTCAGACTCTTAGAGACATTGTGCCAATGGCATTGTCATATGGTATACGGGGTCAAGAAAAGAAAAGCCAGGAAAAGAAAAGAAAAGCGAGGAAGAGATAAATGACATTGCACAAAAGCGTCGGTATGGTTTATGAGTTTGGCAAGGGGAAATTACACCGGCGGCTATAGAGCGCATTCGCATTGATTCTCTCAGCGGCTTTATAGTTTCAACAGGTTTCTCACTCCGTCTCTCTCCCTCGCTCTCTCAGCCCACCGCGTGGCAAACTCACCACCGAGTGGATAATCTGGGATAGCTCTCAACGAGATTCGGGCTTGCTCGTTGGCCCTCGTTATAATAATCTCCTTGCGCATTGTTCCCCAATGCCTCGTACCTCGAGGACCAGTTGGACTCGCTCGAGACTCGATACTACATCGAAAATGGCGATCCCTCGTCCAAATACGGCTCGATCGCCGGCTCTTATCGTATCACCGTCATCGCCTACCCGGATATTCGTCTCGTCGAGTATTCCCCAAAGAGGAGCCCGCTAAAAGAAAAACTTTCCTCCCTAGCCTCGGGATACTCGTATACCTACCCCCGATGTGTCGAAAGCATACTTGGCCCTTATTATCAGGGGATCCATCTATTCGCTCCTTATTCATCCTACGCGACAATACCTTCCGCCACATTTTCTTCCCGATCATCCACTTTTATTGCCAACATATTTTCTCGTTACTTAACAAAGAAAAAAAAACGTAACATTTATACGAGGCGCGTGAGGTGAGTAGTTCGGAACGAAGAAAGATTTAAAAAAACCCTCTCAGGCCAGAACGACACGAGTGAGAATATCAGGAAGATTGGCTCAAAAGGTTCTCAAGGTTGTCGCGAAAGCTCGGGTCAAAGGTATTTCGATGTAACGGGACGAAGAGAATCATCGCGAGAAGGGGGCTAGCAATGGACGTAAATGTTTTACGAGAAAGTTTCACCAGACTCTCACCCTCTCTCTCTCTCTCTCTCTTACTCTCTCGCTCGAGCTGTCTTCTTCTTTCCGAGTTTGGCTTTAACCGTATTTTCTTTACCCGAGAGAATTAGCCGTCGCACGACGCGACCTCTCGTCGAACCATCCACTATAAAAGTCGAGAGGGCGGTCGAACGACGGCTATGCAATTTCTTCCAAACTGTTGAGCCATTGATTTTTAACGGAGAGACAAAAAATCTGATCCGTCATACGCGGCAAACACTTGTGAAAATGTCCGTTGCGACATATCTCCATTCCGTCGGTACGAGGTAACCTCTTAAAAACTCGATCGATACGAAGAGAGGCAATGCCGACAATATTGACAGCCGGCAAAGTCTAATAAGGACGGAAAAGCGCCTATTGCCGGGTGAGGATAATGTAGAAATACCAGTGCGAAATTCATGCGAGCGTCGTTCGACGGCCGGTGGGTAGGAAAATTACGATTTAAATTGAGATCTTTCCTGATGTGCCCTCGAAACCTTTCCTCGATACCCTCGATACTAATCAAGTTGTAATTGCTTTTCATTAATTTTATCGACCGGTATTTTACGATCTTTTTCTGTCCCAGAAAAACGAGACGACTCGTTAGAGGCTCCAAAGATATTTTGTTGTCAACGGGGAATCGATAGTGCCGAGTGATTTTATTCGTGTAAAAAAGGGCCGAGAAAGAGTCTCTCGTTCCGAGTTGAAATGCAATCTATCGGTATCTACGAGACGGTCGGCGCGTAGATACCTCTTTTCGACCGGAATAGGCTTTAATTTACTTCAATAGCTGCAATGAGGCTTTTTGTACGCGCGTGTGAATTACTATACGATAATTCGACTAACGGTGGAATGCCGCGAACCGCGAGATATCTAATATAATGCGCGATTGCCGCGTACCTATACGGATATTGTTTCGACCTTTGCACACTGTTTTAGTTTCGTTTTATCTCGTATTTATTTGTTATCTCAGTTTCATTTACTTCGACATGCTCGCAGAGAAATAAAATTAATCTTGTGGAATGGTATGCGCGTTCGGGACCTGAACGGTATCTACCTCTCGCTCTCTCTCTCTCTCTCTCTTTGCCCCACCCACCCGTAATCCAGCATGCGCCCTTTGAATCTGTTTTATCTCTCTTTTTTGACGTATTATATCGATATATTGCAGGATATGCCGCTGCCGCCCTGCTTGCTATATTATTCTGCATACCGTTCGCCTTGAGAGTTCTCATCCACAAAGAGACCGGACGTTGGAGCAACTGGCCCCAGGCATTCTACCACACTCATCTCGAGCTCTTTCTCGGCAACGGTTGTCTCGGTAAATTAATCCCGCACTTTGCCAAAATCCATATTTTTCATAATGCTATCGATGTCCTTGGGAACATTGTTCTCGATCTCGATTTTGTTCACACTTTTCTGCTAGACAGACCGAGGGTTCCGAGATCGCGAGCGATCGAACGACGATAACGTCGACAATCGTTATGGGTTTCCTCGATTTTATGAACCAACTCGATCGCAATTATTAGCGGAACAGTTTAACGTTATCGGGCTGGTCCCCCTTCGCGTCCAAGTGCGCGCACATCGAGACAAGACGAGATGATCGATTCGAGTTTGAATTTGTCGCAGGTGTCGGTGTAATGATGTTACTGGCTTTAACGGTGGAGCGTTACGTCAGCGTCTGCTATCCTGGACAACACACTAGACCATTGTGCGGACCTCCGCGGGTAACGGTCAGCCTCATACCTCTCGCTACCTTTTTATTCTATCTTCCGAGCGTATTTCGCGCCGAAGTAACGACCTGCCTCGTCGCGCCCGGAGGTTCCTTGATCTATCAAAAACGCGACAATGTGCGTTTTCTCCAGTCGGTCTTTTATCAGGTAAGTCACCGATTTTTGAAGAAACGTTTCGAAAAATGCATTGACGATCGTTGATACTTTTCGCAGATCTACAAAGTCGTATTGGAAGTAGTGTTCAAGGTAGCACCGACGATTTTACTCGCTGCTTTCAATCTTCGCATAATGATAGTCTATAGAAAATCGTGCGAGCGCCGTAGACGAATGACGCTGTCGAGAACCGTCAGCAGCGACGAGAACCCTCGAACTTTTGCGGAGGAAAGACGTCTCATACTGTTGCTAGGAAGTACCAGTATATTATTTCTCGTATGCGTCAGTCCGATGGTCATACTCAATGTGACACTGAGCGAGGGTAACTTGAGCCTTTATCCCTATCAGGTAAGTCATTATCCATTAATTAGGATTAATATTCGAGCCCGCTACTACACCAAACAACTATACTTATCATCGATAACGACGGCGTTCGGAGCTATTCACGATAGGTGATAAATAATTAAAACGCGACTTTTCCATCGCTCTCCCATAAAACGAGTCCGGCACGAGCCACGATACAAAAAGCTATAGACAAAACCTCGATCGGCTCGACCCTCGAGCTTTTTCCCTTTCTTCTTTTGTGCGGAGGTGACCGCGACTTCCGTCGCGGTCACCTCCTCGTCTCCGCCACTGGGTCACAAAACCATTCGCCGTTTCGAGAACCGAGCTCTATTTTTTTTCCACTCGGTCGATCCGTTCGTCCCGTTTCCTCGCTATCTCCTCCTTCATCGCGAGTAGTTCGACCGCTTCACCATATTTCTCTCTCACTCTATCGCATCCTATATTACGCTTCCCTCTCTCAATTTATTTTATCTTTCCATCTTCTTGTTCGTTTTTCGTTACCCTTGGGCCTCCTCCCCCGCCGCCCTCTATCGCCAATCCTCTTACGATCTTTCGCGAGATCGATCCCGAGGAGATTGCCGGCAACGAGAGCCCGCGTTTACCTACTTTCGTCGTTGTCTCGCGTCGAGCCTCTTTTTCCTTGATTCTCCCTTGGCGCTATATTTTTCGGCTCCCCTTTATTTTTATTTATGCATACTCGATGCGTTTCCTGGTGTCTCGCGTCGACCGCGTACTTGGCGTATCTCGCACGCGGCGCCAACCCGTGTACGCACCCCCACACGCACACACGTATATATACAATATATACATATAATAAATGGACACTCGTCCAAATATATCATTCCATTTATTTTTTCGTTCCATTTCTCTATTGCCTCGTTCAATTTTCTAACAGGTCTTTCGTGCTCTTGCCAATCTACTCGAGGTCATAAATTACTCGATAACGTTCTACATCTACTGTCTCTTCTCCGAGGACTTTCGTAATACCCTTATACGAACGGTGCAGTGGCCTTGGTCGGTAAACCGCGAGTCGAGCCTCGGGCCCGATGGTAGACGAGCCCCCCTCAACGGACCAACGATTCCTGGGCCAACGACTACTACAACGACACTACCTACGACGATCGTCGCGACCCCGGGACACGCCGTCGCTCCACGCGCCAGTGTCTAACGATCGCTAATAATCGTCGTCCATCGACACGATATTACCGCGGTCCGATCATTTCCATTCGATTTTCCTCCCGATTATACTATTTTTGCTGCGTCTATAATCGTACGCTTTGTTGCGCGATCGGTGTGATTGTTTAGCTTGAAGAATTTTTCAAAGATCCTCGTGTCCTAAGGACCACGCGTGTAAAAGTGCCGTTTGACGGAAATCACGAACTCGCCTATTATTTCCAATATCTATAACAGACGCGTGCATATTATTCCAATTAACGACTCGATGTGCAAAAACTCGATGGATAAACGAATGGCCGAACGAACGACGCGACAGAGATAGTACGATTGGCACGGAGATTTTTCTTTTTCCGGGTTGCACAACCAAACGCAATACTTTTAAGAAGACATTGTCGCGCGCGAGACGATGTTCGAATCGGGGGGAGAAACGTTGTGTGTGATACGATCCATGCGCGACAAATATATTGGTCATTCTATCATTTCTTTTGATTCTCTCGACATCATCTCCGTACGTTTACTCATTATGAAAAGTACCTGGAGAGAAAGAAGCTCTTCAGCTTTTCAGCTTTTCAGCTTTTCAGCTTTTCAGCATTCGGGCTTTTCAGCTTTCGAGCGATAACGGAAAAAAGAGAACCATCGAATTGGTCGATACGGCGAGTGGGTCGTATTACCTTCGAAATTTCAACTCGAACGAGAGCTACGAAACGGGTGAAGAGCGTAAGGCGCGAGAGTGCGCGTGTATCAAGATGAGAGAAGCAAGACCGAAAGGAGGTAATACTAGAGGTGGACGGTGAATCTCGCTCGCGCGGCTGCGAAAGCAGAGTGGAAGAGTGGTCGAGGTGTGCTCGCTCACTTCGGGTGGGCGTCTCGCTATCGGGTCGATACAGGGTGGGTTTGGGTTTGCCGACAGTCGCAGGGAAAGCGCCCCAAAGGCCAAAGGAGATTCTCCTCCACTCTTACTCTTCGTCCATTTCACTCGAGCCTTTCCACTCTCCTATACTTACTCCTCTCTTCTCTTGCTCCGTATCTCTCGACTATTTCATATACAGGTTCGTGATGAGTAATGCCGCTGGTTTGCCCGCCAGGAAAGAACACGAGACTTTTGTGTCCTGGCCAGCTTTTACGTACGATCGGATGCATCTGGTGAATACTTATTACATTCGCGAGGAGATCAAACGAACGAGTAGTAATATCGACCGAACGAGAATCGGGCCAATACTCTTCGTCGGAAATAATTCATTAAAAATCTTTCGTTCGCCAAAAAAACGTCTAGCGTCTGCTTTTGCTCTCGCCACCGGAAAATTCAATTTCCAAGTCGCGTCGGTCGATCGGGAGGGAGTAACAACCGGTAAAGACATAATGTCGTCGAAAGAATGAATCGCGTGTGCGATAGTTCGTGCGCTTATTCATCGACGCAAAAACCAACGAGGGAAATGTACTTACGCGCGTACATACGTACGTACGGGATATATAGCTATACTGCCTATATGCACGTATACCTAGGCAACGTTACCGGCGGACTCTCTAGCGCGAGTCCCCGCGAGAACCCGCTCGCGAGCTCCGATAGCGTCGTTTCCGGTCACGCGAACAGCTGTCAGGGTTCGCGTCGTCGCGCCTCTTCCAACTCCTACCCACCCCTCTGCCTCGAGGGGGAGAAAAAGAGCTTCGTGGTACACGCATCGCCGGTAATCGTCCCTCGCGCATCGGACCGAAACTTCCGCCCGCGCGCCTAATTCGTTACCACAGAGGTAGATCTTTTTGTCCCCGTAACACGTGAGTGCATTATAATTATCACGCCTCTCGTAAAGTAAATCTCGTTGTACCTACCTACCGTCGTTACGAGCCACGCGAGTTTGTACAAAATATTTCAAACATCGATCCACCGACCTCGGGTGAATACGCGCGACTCTTTGTGACGACTCCGTTGGAAACCGACTCTGTTGCGTCGCGAAAGCGTACTTGCACAGGTAAATATTTAAAGAACGTAAGACGACAAAAATCCTCGAGATTGCCATAAAACTGGTCAGAATCGTTGAACCGTATTTGGAGAGAATAGATCGTTGGAGGGAGTGGGTGCCGAGTCGACCGCAATAAAAATTCGTTTCCGGTCACGCGTGCAGCTTTCTCGGAATTTTACGAGACCGTTTGCCAACAAATGGTTGAGAGACGAGTCTCGCGAAAGAGGGAAAAAAACGATTAAACCGTATCGGTGATTGACTCGATAGTTTTTCTTTCAGCGAGTTCGGGGTCTCCGTTTGGAAATGTAACGAAGAAGCTCGAAGCGACGGAGAAATTAAGAAGAGAGAAGAGTAGATCCGTTGTCGCGTATGTACACAGTACGTATATGTTACCTACATAATTCAAAGTTGGCCATGTATCCATTGGGGAAAGTTTTGTTAGCCACTCGCTCCATATCTGCTCGCCTCTTTTTGCTTGCGTTTATCGCTTGGCCGAGAATCGGATAGGGGAAAAGTCGTTCTCGTTGAATATCTCGTTGATATATTTATTCCCGCATCGTTTCACGAGGCAGCGAGGCCCTCGAGTGAGAGGGGGATGAAGATCGAACGATATAAATGGAACGAAGCAGGAGAGAGGGAAAATGCGCGACCTTGAGACAAGCGAGAGTATACGAGGAGGAAAATTGGCGCACCATCGAGAACTTGGTTCGAATCGAATCGCGGTATTGCCGATATCCCGTATCTTCGTTTCCCTCGAAAGGATCCAAAGTGATTGAAAGGGGCAACGAAGATCGCGATTGTGAAACGTAGGGGGATTAGTCGCGTTGTAATAATATTGTCCGGAAGCCCCGGCGAGACGCCGAGAGCTCTCGTAATAGCGAACGAAAAGAGAGAGAGAGAGAGAGAGAGAGAGAGAGAGGCCTGGGATTCGTCGTGCGTTGTTACGCAATCGAAACGGAGATAACGCGCGCGCGGGACCTAATGCACCCCTTGGATCGTTCGAACGCCACCGGGTGTATCGGCGACCTTCTCACTCATTGCGATAGAGGTGGATAACTGGTCCGAGGTGGACCGAGAGCTCGTATTACGCGCATACCTACTCACGTGATGACCTAGACCGGAGGAAAAACGAAGCCCGTCCCTCTCGTCCCGAGAACCCCTTCGTACACACGTACACACCTATACGCTCTTCCATCTCTCTTCGTCGATCGTTTCGCGTTTCCATCCGCGTCCGTCTCTACATTCGTCTCCGCGCTTTGTTCACTCCCCCGTACGTATAGGTATGTGCGAAACCGATATTCGTGTACCGGGATGCCGCCTCTCTCTCTCTCTCTCTCTCTCTCTCTCTCTCTCTCTCTCTCTCTCTCTCTCTCTCTATGTAAATATGCGGCTATGGACGTAGCCGTTTTCGAAACGTATCGACCTCGCGGCCTATCTCGATATCCCGCGAGGACAGAGAAAGGGAGAGTTCGCGGTGACCGAGGATATCGACGAATAGGCTGCGTGCGCCAATTTGCCACGTGCCCTCTTTTCGTTCATTGCGTCGTATTAAGAAGTATTTTCGGGCGAGACAAGTTGGCCAAGATAAGAAATAAAGGGAGAAGGAAGAAGGAAAATTATCGGAGGAGCTAGTCGCGGCGTATGATCGAATTTCGCTAACAAGTACATCTCCTCGTTCACGTGCTGATAAATATATCGAGCTCACCCGAAGAGCAACCTCACTGGTTCGTACATATTTTATGACGTACCGTTCCCCTGTGTACACACACATACACACACACACACACATCCATACGTGCGTCATCTCGGCCATACTTTGACATTTGACGGATAACCAGCGAACCTTCGCCACTTGGACATACGTACATACGACCTATGTACATAATCGAGTAGATATCGCAGTCATTCCGTGCGTGATTAGCATTTCTTTTGCCTTGTATAGAAAATTGTCGTTGGAAGGGAAACGGAAACGCGCGTATCGTAGATACATAATCGTCGGAGCTCTGGGTACCTATGTACGTACCTCACGCGCAATCGACCGAGATTTTGGATATTTTTTCAAAGTACTCGTAATTGGGAAGGTCGATAGATCGTAAGTTGGATGGCTCAGAGAGAAGGTCTTTGGCGAGGATCGCGACAGGTGTTTCTTGAAAATTGTTCAAGTATCCGAGAGCAGGAGCCGAGGGGGAAGGGTTCGCGCGTAGCCCAAAAATCGACGAGTACGAGTATCGTTCATGGAGGAGGCAGAGACAGGAGCGCGTATACGCCGGGGTTGGGTTCGTGGGGTGCGCTTCGATTCGCGTCTTTTCGTCGCGAAGCTCTCGAACACGCCGCGAAGCGCGCTTGCGCTCGTCGAGAACGCCGAGGTACGAGCCGAGCGACGCCGGTGTAACCACCCCCGCCGCTGAGCAAAATGCCACCACCGCACGAAGCTCCCTTGAGAAGGGGCGAGGTGGGGAGGCGAGGCGCGGGGTCGAGGGGTGGATAATGTAACGATAGACCGGAGACGAGAACGAGAGCCAGTAGAGCCAGTCCGACGCCGGGGCCCGTTCTGTCATGACGTCACTGTGTCCCGTCGCGCGCTTTGCCAATGGAAAGACCAGAACCGTCATGCATCCTCGACGATCCTCGACGAGTCTCGTTGCCCGTGAATTAATACACCCAACGAGAGCCTCTTTCGTCCATTAATTAATATCTTATTAATTTTACAAACGCACGCTTCATATCGCTCGATCGTGACGCGACGTAACGCGACGCGACGCGACGCCTCGGAATTGTGCGAATCCGGACGAGGAACATCTCGATAATCGAGGGAGTGAACGTGAATATTATCGTTCGAAATCGTTCGACGATCGTAGCGCACCCTTCCATTTTCCTTCTTCGATTCTTTCATTTTTTATTACTATTTTTTGTCGCTTAATTATCGCTACGTTTCAACGATAATGGTTCCGTCGATCGATCCGTAAAATAATATAACGGCATCGGCCACTGCGAGACTCTCGTACATAGGGGTGAGAACCAGTCGAACGCGTGTTCTCGACGTTTTTTCATTTAGCACTAGTCGCAAACACGAACCGCCTTTATTATCCTTTATTATCCAAGCTTGCCACTACTACACCAATTGAATCGTATGCACGAGTTCGATCCTCGACGAACAAAAGTTAACATTTCACGCGCGCGACCCAAACCCCGTAGTCTCTCCGCGAGATTATTACGCGTCTACTGGCGCATCGAGTCGATACACGTTTTCGAGAGAGACCAGAAACACAACGGTGGAAGAAAAAACTCGCATCCCCGGTTCCTATTACCGGAGGATTTTCAACACCGATCCCCGCACTAATTTGCCGGTGTGTGCTTTTTCTCGTTCGTTCCATTTTTATAGGATTGGTGGGATATTCCTAAGGGGACAATAGTGACTACGTGACGTGCAACTTTCCATCGGAGGGTTATTTGAAAAATTTGACGAATTCTCAGTCTCCGACGGACGTCGCGTTTCAACAAAAGAATTTTCGTCAGTGGGTTATAATTAATCGTTTATACTCGAGAACGTTTTGCTCTCTCGTTTTCGTAGAAATACAAGCTACATACATTATTGTTCATTGATTCATTGATTTTTTATTTCGCGAGACTGATTAATCATTTTACTTTTTCGACTTGAAAATCAAGACATATATTCGTCTATAAAATGTGGTTTTCTTCAATTCCTATAATACTTACGTGTAGTAAAGTTGAGGTCGAGACAGATTTTATGTCAAAAAGTTGAGAAATCTCAAGAACCATCCTTCTGTGGAAAATTTATCACGTCCAATGAATGGCGGCAGCGATAGCTTATAGGGGGCTTCGAGAAAGAGAGGCACAATGCACCGAGAGACTCCTCGAGGATTGTCAGAACCACGCGCCGCACTCTCTCTCTCTCTCTTTCTCTCAGCGCCCGGTGCGTGGGTGCCAAAGAGGCCAAACTACGAGAGGATGGAAACATTTCTAATTAGGATTTTCAACGCTCTCTCTCTCTCTCTCTCTCTCTCTCCCTCTCTCTCTCTCTCTCTCTCTCTCTCTCTCTCTCTCTCTCTCTTTCACTCTCTATTTTCATAATTGAAAGAGACTAATGCGATGGCGAGAAGGCGCTCGATTTATCATTAAGTTACCAAGTTGCCTTTCATCGAGTACGAAAATTTCGTTAAGAGAAACAAAAAAGGCATGTTTTTTCACCGAGTTTTAGAAAACTCTGTCGAGAGTCGTAAAACTTGCAAATGCCCGCGGGTGTTTTACTCGAGTCCGCCTCTTTCGCTCTCTCTTTGCCGCGTCAAGACACGAGGACCGGCACAAAGGTCCGAAGGGGATTTTGGTCCACTCGGTAAGACAAAGGAGAAAAGTCTGGGAGCGAAAAAAAGATCGAGTCGAAAATGTACGACTACCGGCATACATCGTTCCGGTTATTTTTATTCCCATATTTTGTTTCTCTCTTCGAAAATGGTCGTATCAATTCCCATCTTTGACTCGTCGTTCCGTCTCTCGAAAGTATTTTTCATCTTCATCGAATAAAGTTTTTTATCGAACGAAATATCGATACGAGCAACGAGCAAGGATTCTCTCGAGCGTCGACGAGCTCCGAGTCCTTCGCCAGAAAGGACCCTCACTTTTCCAAGCCTCTTTCCTATATTTCGTACTACTTTTCATATTCCCGTTCTCCACGAGCCCCGATCCGTCAGAAAAATCCTATCATCTTATTTTCACGAAGGTCGATCGAACCGACAAATGTGTTTTCTGTCGCGTTTCCATCGACTGGAACTCTCTCGTTCGTCTTTCCATCCATCTATCTATATTCTTTATATTCATCGCATACCTACATCACCGATAGACCGATCTGTCGTGCGATAAAGGGGAAACGATTGATTAATTGGAACATTGGCGTTAAGGGGTAGAAGAAAATGTCTTTTCTCGTTCGTCGCTTTGTAAAAAAGGATCGAGGGAGACATATTTCTTGTGTTTTTTTTTCGTTGAAAGAGCATAGAGTGAAATTCGAAGCGACGACTCGAGTGGCTTATACCAGGTTGTGCCACGGCTCGACTCTGTTTATCGGCGAAAGTACCAAACTCGATTTAACGACACTTTCGAAAAATTTCCCTCGTAAGTCTTGGCCATAGTGTCGAGAGAGGAAAGAGTACACGTGCGTGTAGGTGCACGTAATACGGAAGATACGTGTGTAAGTCGGTATCTCGGCAGAGCGTCAGCATCTTGGAAACAAACGTGTATATCTATGTTGAAAATTACTCGGAGCACACACACACACACACACACGCACGGGGAATCCGCGATGCGAGACGAAAACTTTTCGGCTCTCCGTGGTAAAGTTTTCCGAGCCCTCGGCAACAGCAGCACCGGCAAAAATACACAACTCCGTTTGGGTCCAGCGGGCATCGCGTGTGCGTGTAAGCTTCGTGTCCGTACCACTCGTATCTACGGAATAGCGCGATTTCGGAGCTTTCGGGGCCACGAAAACCCACGCCCTCGTCCAGATAACTTTTTCTTCTTTTTTTTTTGTTTTCCGGACCAAACTCGAAAACGGCGAGTCACAGATTTTTCGGGGATCTATCCCTCGCGAATACGCACGCTACTCGAGGAATATCTACCCGAGCTTATAAATTGTGATAGAATGGTCGGAAATGTCAATGTTTTTCGACAGCCTTCCGTGACCGACTTAATTTTGATTTATTTGGAACAAAGAACGTATTTAATTACGCGATCCCACAACAAAGTTATCGATTCCCGCCAAGTTTAACGATTTTCTATAACGCAGAGCAACGGAGTAGAAACCGAGAAAGAGACTCTCGAGAGGAGCTTCTTTTTTTCTCTCGACGGTCGTGTGTGCATCGACCGTGCGGAAATTTAATTCGATAAGCCGGAAACGAGACTATGTATATATATCGCGAAGCGTTATTTGGCTACGGCTACATCGTTGGGCCAGGAATTTCGTATAAATTCGTGGGAGGCGAGAGATAAGATCGCGAGATAAACGGACCCAAAACGACCAAGAGGTAGCAAGCCCCACGGGCAATAAAGCTTTTTCGGTATACGTACGAAATAGTGGAGAGCCCCGGTCGAGAGACTCGAGATTCGTTACAAAGGTGCGCCACGGAAAAGATGCCCGTGAATACTTCATAAATCATAGCGAAAATTTACATCCTCTAAAAGTCATCCCTGTACAACTCGAAAACTGTGAAGGAAAGGAGAACGAGAGTCCGCGCGTTTTCCTCTTCGAACGGTACTTTGGGCGCGCTCGAGCCGTAATTAACGCGCCTGCAAATTCGCCACATATATCACCAAGAGAGGGTGAAGATACGAAAGTTTTTGGACGAGGTGTGAAGGGCGGAAGCAAGCCGGAAACGGCGCTCTCTTTTCGGCCCTCGCGCCTCGATAAGTGTTTTCGGTACGCTGCATTCGGCGAGTTCGGGCATTGCCGCCTACCAAGTACCTATAGAGACGAAACGCGAGAAGGAAGAGGGTGAAGCGCTCGAGCGGCTCAAAAATGGGAAAGAAAAACAGCAAGCTGAAGCAAGATACCATCGACCGCCTGACCACCGACACCTACTGTGAGTTCTTTTCAAACCCGCGTCTCTATCGATCGCGATACCTATTGCCAATTTGTGCATGCTACTCGAACATTGCTTTGTTTCTCGCACACCTTCCTCCTCTCTCCCATTCTTGCTCCGCCTTGAGCGTGTACGCATTACGCACCACGTGGGGTCCCTTCCCACGTGCTCTCAAATTCGATAACTCGATCTCCCCCTTAAACCTAAATTAGAGGCCCGTTCGCCGAGTATACGTGTAGGTACCTTAATAGTCGACGAGACCAAACTGGCCCAGACTCCGGGAAATTACAAGCTCGTTAAGCGTCATTGATGCCGGGCATGTGCGCGAGTCCCGATGTTTCTCTCTCGGTCTACCGCGTAGAGACGCGCTCTCGGATCTAGCCCGCTTCTCCTTTTGCGCCACTCGAGGCGTTGACTTGCCGCCAATTTGCGGATTAACCCGAGACGAGGATTTCGAAGCGAAGCTCGTACGATCGGCAAGAAACCGAGAGTTTCGCGATAGTCTTTGTACCTGCTCTCGCGGGGAATATCATATTTTTCGAGAGAAAGAGAGAGAGCGAGCGAACGTATAATAATAATAAGTAATAACCGATAAGAGGTCGTCGAACGTAGAGCGCGTCGGGTGGTACCTATAACTGTTACTGGTTTCAATCGGTACTGGTTTAAAACGTTCGATAGACTCGTGTGCGCATTTTCCTCGTTCGAGACCGCGATCGAATTTCTCGCTGCCCCGTATCCCCCCGTATCGTTTTCATATTCATCGGGTGGAAGAAATGGAGAAAAAAATATATAAAAAAATAAAAAGACGAACGTTGGCCGCTGGAAAGCGGTCCATTGTGATATCCGTATGAATCTCCAACTGCGCGTATAGCACGTTTCACGGATACCGCGCGAGGCGTATATACGACATTGTTACGTATCGAAGGCTCGTTTCACGTCGGTTTTCAATGTTTTAGCCCGTACCACCCGGACTGAATCGCCATTTCTGACAATGAACGAGGAACGAAACGCTTTGTCTCGGACGGGACTTGGCATTTGCCACGGATCGAGAGCCGGGACTCCTCGTACCTTTTCCACATTTCCTCTCGCAGCGAGTCCTCGCCTCTACGCCTACACCTACGCCTACATCTAATACACCCAAACGTACACGGACATTTTATTATTCGTTCCATACACGGGGTAAAACATGCAGATATCGCGTCCGCATTTGTGTTGGAGTTTCTCCCCTGTAGGCGGATGAATATGCGCGGCGGCCTGGCTATAATAATGCACGCGTACGACGAGATGGAGGAAGAGTGACAAAACCGTCGGATCGATCGGCACATATCGGCGCTTTAATACCGTCGGTATATACAATCGAATGCATACAATAGTAGGAAGGCACTGTATACGCTTACGCTGTATACGTCGACGACCGCTACCAATATAAAATGTACCTACCTACTCGTACGCGATACGTATGTACCTACGTAACTACTCGTGCCACCGCGCGTTTCGTCCGATACGCTCGCACCAGTGCTTACGCGCGTCAACCTCTCTTCTCTCGACTATCGCCGCTTTTTTTCCTTTGTTCGCTTTTCTTTTTTTTCCCCTTTCATCCTTCATTTTCCGTCCTTTTCTTCACCGCCCTCGTTTTTCCTCTTTTCATTCGACAGTTTACAGGCGCGTGCTGCGGCGGCGACAGGTGCGCCGACGAGGCCACCAAGGGAAATACACGAATGACGCCTCGATTCTTCGCGGTGCAAATAATTCGGCGCAACACGCAACGCGTATCCGTCATTACAATTTCATCGTACTGGGAAATATCATTTTTCACCAATAGCCTACCCTATATTTATATAGGCAGCTAAATGTAGTTACGTTCGGTCGCTCCTACTTGTACCTGCGATGAAAAACCCGGTTTTTATCACGCTTTGATTTCAGCGTTCGAACAACCTCGGGGCGATATACCTCGATCGTCTCTAATTATTCGCTCGACGACTAATTAAAAGGCCGAAAGCTCCGCTCGATTCTCAAGTTGGAAAATGGCACGGCCTGCCAACTCTCGTTATCGAACCAATCGGGCCTGTACGTATAGGATCCGGATTCACTGTTTTCCCTTCGAGTTTTCTCTCACCCACGAATCTCGAATATCCGCATGGCTATTTCCTACGGAACGAACTCGCGCGCAACCTTGTTTAACCGGTAAACGGGGAGCGACGACGTTGTACCTACTACGAGACTAATAACGGCGGGCCGAAATTACATTTTCCCCATTCGGTACGGAAATTCGGGATTCGTCGACGTATTGTCCACTCCGATTGGTTCGTAAACGGGTTCCGTCCGTCTCTCGTCTAACTCGCTCGTTTATCAACGGGTTCGTTCTTGACAAACAAAAAATGTCTGGTATCGGCAAAGATCGCGGTCGAGAGCCGACCCGATAAAAGAGGGTGGAAAACCGCCGAGGTATACGACGCGCATTTTCTCGGAGTAATTAGCACGCGAAACGTCCCCTCTTGGTGAATTTATTCGACTATGTACGCTCGCGGAACACGTTTTTTCACGACGTGTGTAAGTACCTACTTTACTTGGAGATTTAACGATCCGTGCGAGAGTCACCTTGGAGCGATGCGTGACTCGTGCTCGCTCGATTGAAAATTAAGCCGATCGATCGAAAGTAAAGAGAAGGAGAGGAGAAAGGAGAACAAAAATAGGAAAAGAAGGAAAGGTTTTACGAGGGCGCCGGTACGATATTCATTAATCCAAAAGCTCGATCCCCTCGTCTCTCGCCACCGAGAAACTTTGCCTATGCTCGGCCCAACTTTATCCGGTCGTATTCCGGCCGTCGTGGAAACAACTGGAGGAAAGCCTTTTCCTCCCTTCTTTGCGAGCCCCTTCTCCCTCATTCGATCCCCAAGACAGATCTTAACTTTTCGTTCCTGTAACGTCTCAAAGAGCCTCTCGCATTTATCCTCGGTAAAGTTGCTTGCGTCGCGTATTCGCAACGACCGACGGAACGATAACCCCTCCCTTCGACCCAACGACTTTTCTTTTCTCTCATAACTCTACAATATATTCTTTAGAAAAGTTCGAAATCATATTTGACCACGCGAATCTTGAAAAACCTATCGTCACGCGAACGAACCCTCGTGCACCGTTTATCGAGACTCGAGTCTACGTTCAAAGCTTTTATCCTACGACGAGGTCGAGACTTGCCGAGACTCTGACGCGTGCACGACCGAGTGCGTGCGGACATTTTCGATAAAACTCGCTCGCGAACGACAGAGACTTAAAACGATAGTCGACTTTGTATATATATATATTCTCGTTAATTCATACGTCCATGTTTATTCTAGGATGGAGAGAAAGAGAAAATGCTCGTGAATATAGATCGTTCGATAGCCGAACCTCTATCCTAGCATTACGAAACCAGCATTTCGCAGCCTCAGATGCCGAGGAGGAGAGCGCGCTTCTTCGTGACGAGAAAAACAATCGTAAACGTGCGCGACTATATTTCGGTCATTTATTAAAATCGAAATAATCGAATCGAGCACGGAACATGAACCAAGTTCGAGGCGAAGACGATATCGTCGACAAAAAAAACGGAATAAATACGCGAAAAGAGGGCAAGTCACCCCAAAACGAATTCAAGAATATCGCGCGAGAGTCATATCGCGAAGAAATATCGGCGGCCTCCGAAAGTGGATTACGGGTGGCTCGAGAAAAGTAATAGTTACGACGGAGACAATAAAGTAGCGGGTCCAAGGGATATTTGGGGATCCGGCCGCGCCCGCGACGAAATATCGCCGATTACTTTTCAGTTGGTACGCGCCACCGGGAGACGGACTCGTTTGTACGGAACTCGAACGAGGAGGATCGAGAGCTTCCGAGGACACGCGGACCTACTCGCGATCTATCCCCCGACTTTATTATTCGCCTGGCTAGTCGCGCGATGTCATTTTGGGATTGGTGACGCCGCTAGTCGGACCCTCCGGAAACAACACAATTTCTTTGGTCGCTGTTAGTCGCCGTAGATACTTGGAACCTTCCGGTCTCCCGCCACGTTTCTACCCGACGCCGCTTATATCGCTTTTCCCAAATAGCTGCGTAAGACCCTCTCTCCAGGAAATCTGCCCGAAAGAGGTAATGTCGACGATATACATATATTATCTATATACAGATAGACAGATAGAGATAGATAAGGAAAAAATATAAGAGAAAGAGCACGAGCACTTTGCTCGATAGCGTCTCGCGTCGACTCGATCGAATGAACGGTACAACGATAAACACCACGTATACGTACGTATCGTCGGAGTTTATACACCGAGTCGGTCAAACGATCCGATAATAAAATTTGTTGGCAAATTTGTGTTACGACATCGCGTATTATATCGATGCCGTTGTCACATTGTCGTGATTAAGGAACGATTCGGCGGAGATCCGATTGGACGTATCGGTCTTCAAGCTCGACGTATCGGAGTCGGGTCTCGGGTTCTCGGCATAAAGTATCATTAAGAAAGTCTCGAGAAGAAACTCTCGGAGGCTCTTCTCGCGTAGGTAATAGAAATTTATGAAGAAGAGCCCGCGAGGGTTCGAGCGCGGAAGAGGAAAGCCGCGCGACGGACCAAACGGACTAATGGTAAGATCGAAGCACCGGCGAGGATTGCCGAGGAGGTAGGTGGATAGATAGCTGGCTAAGCGGTAATAGTTACGATTGTAGCAGTGATGAAAAAAACTTAACGCGAAGGTAGTAGAAGAAGCAAGGTGCGGTAGAGAGTTAGAGGCGGAGCGAAGTAGCGCGAAAAGAGAAAAAGTCTCCTCGAGGTCCTCGTTAATGTTTGCTTCATCGATTTCTCCCGCGGCGACCCCTCTCTCGCCTCTCGTACTCGTCATATACGTATAGGCGCGACTTCTCGCCACTCGGTAGACAGGTCTCCTACATTTGCATCCGGCACATCCCCTTGGCGCTGTCTATTTTCCACTTTCACCCCAAATCGATCGTCAACCCGTCTAAGACAATCCCAAATGACCAGATTTTTTTTCGTTAAATTATATCGAATTGTCCGTGACGAAGAACTACTACCTACTTGACCAACGTTGCTCGAATCGAGAAATTTGCGTAACAAAGAATCTGCGAGAACGCGATGTCTCCTGGGAGCTCGATGAGATACGAGATTAAAGAATGAATCGCGAGTAACGATAGCGAGGAATCTTTTGACGTCGGCGATGATAAAAGTACTTCCGGGTTGGACTAATCGTTCCTCTCTCCGCGCTTCCGCAAATTTGCTTCCAGACTGAGATTGGGTTTTGTTACGATTACGTTCTCGCGACTACGTCCTTATCCCAAGAATTCGAGCGCTCGCTGTTGAGCCGAGGCATCCAAATGACGAATGAAACACTCGGGGCGTATGAAACAGCCAGTGAAACGGAGAGAGCCTCGCACACGGCATTTCGTCACGCGAATGCCTACGACAATTTATCTCGATGTAATAATGGTCCCATCGTAGTATCGAATTTCGTCCGCGATGTAAGGACATCGAGCGCGACATCGATCGCGCACGCCCTCAGCATATACATACCCGTAGTAGATTACCCGCCGTTCGATATAATTCGCGCTTCGACGAATCCTCCCTAATTCCGATCATTCGTATCCCTTTATTCGTCGACTCTCCAATCTCGGACGAATCATCGAATCTTCGGAGAAACGCTGAGAATATTATGGACAAAGGTAAAGAGGAGGAGAGATACGTCGTAAAAATTACCATATAGGAAAAGCGCAAAGTTCGTCGCGAGCCACGAGCTCTCTCTCTCTCTCTCTCTCTCTCTCCTACGTTTGAGCAAAGGATGTCGGCAGAGGAATCATTTTGCCGGTTGAATCCGTGTATCTATGTGTATTCGCGTAGGATTCGCCCACGCTTCGTACCGTATAAGTTCGAGTCGGTTAGAAGAGGCCGCAAATTGAAATATGAAATAAGGTGGACGCGGAAAAGTCAACGTGAAAACTTGGTATTATTTTCATTGATATTCGCATCATTAAGCCGAATTATAATAATCCTCGACCCTCTCCTCTCCTCTCCTCGTAATAACGTTTCTTTTGCGAAACCTTTTCCTTTCCGCCCGCGCGATCGATCGCGACTCGATTTCTCTTCGTCTCTGGTTCCTCTTTTTTTACACCCTCTTTCTCTCCGTCCGTCGATCTCGCTCGTGACGCGGACTTTTATTTTTCGTATCAATGTGCTTTTTGTGCGTATTGGCTATGTAGGTATAAGTATGTGTATGAAATACGATAAAGCGTCGAGCGTTTTTGTTCGGTAGATCCGTAGGAATAACGGCCTCACTTTCGAGATAATAACTCTCTGTTATTTTTTCTTCTTTTCCATTGGTCCGTTACACGCAGTCACGGAGAAGGAGATCCGGCAATGGTGAGTCGACAAATACGTGTCAAAATAATGAATAATGGTGTAGACCTGCTACGTATAGCGGCGCTGCGCCATATGCACGTACCTATACTTATTATTAATCACATCGAGCCAGATAATTCCCGATCGATAGATCTTTCCCCAATTCCCGCTTCTCTTATATACCCTGTATATATTTTTTTCATCCCGTCGCATCCTCTTTCGATTTACGGTGGCCGATTCTCATGCCCGACTATTTCTCCTCCGGTATGCTCGACACCGTCAGGCACAAGGGATTTCTCAAGGATTGCCCCGACGGCCTGCTCACGGAACAGGTGAATATTCTTATTATCTTTCGTGCGCGCCAACTTTCTCGCGATTTACTACTTTTGGGTACGTACGGGTATGTGCGCGCTATACGCGCAATTTCACTCCATATACCCGACTATCTCATCGGTGTTTCTCGCCAGGGCTTCATCAAGATATACAAGCAGTTCTTTCCGCAAGGTGATCCTTCGAAATTCGCGACCCTGGTCTTCAGGGTATTCGATGAGAACAATGTAAGTACGAGGTCGTCGTTTGAACGTCGAAACAATTACCGTTCAACGAATGAATATTTGCGTGTCTTAATTGCAGGACGGCACGATAGAGTTTGAAGAATTCATAAGGGCGCTCTCCGTCACGTCCAGGGGTAACTTGGATGAAAAATTGCACTGTGAGTTAAACATGTATATCGTAATAAAAGTTTACGTTACGTCCAACGACTCTATTACTATTGCTATCGAATGGTCGATATCGACTTTGGTGGAAATTATTCGCGTATGAGACCAGCAGCCTCTCGTCAAATCCCACAAAAGAATTATCGTTGCGATATATCGTCGCACCGATAAATATGAAATTCGAATAAATAACTGTCGTAACGAACGACCATTTGCGCGCAATGGGACGACAAGCGCCAAATTACTTGCCCTCGTTGTATCAATTATGCATCGTTAAATTTGTCAACAGGGGCGTTTAGACTTTACGACGTGGACAACGACGGTTTCATCACGCGGGACGAGATGTACAATATCGTCGACGCGATATACCAAATGGTGGTGAGTGGATAGACTAATTTACCGATACACGTACAAATAGAGACAAATTATCGAGGAGTTTCGTTGTTACGAAGTAATAGCCGCCGTCGGCGGTCGTCAAACGCTCGGTTTCGTTCGAGAGATGTGATTACCAGGGTGGTGCAACGTGACGACGCTCGACACGAGAGCAACGTAGAGACACATATATAGAGAGAGCCTCGAGGCGAGTCAAAGACACGTACGAGTCCTTCGATAATGTTACGCCCGAAAAACCGAGCCGAACTGTACAACTGTACGACGGTTTACACCCTAGATCGCCTCTCATCGGGCTTTTCCCCCGATATGCCCGCCGATCAAACCGAGAGAAACCGAGCGTGCCAATGGCTGTACGCTTTTTATTATCCGTCCTTCCTCCTTCCTCCTTGTCCCAGCCCGTACTCGGTATGCATTTTCACCTCGAGCTAGGAATTTGCATTAAGCCTCGACGATTTACAATATCCAAGTACAATCTCCTCTCGTCGCGATAACGTTTCCCGTACACATAGACCACGTGGCTTTGTTCTCTATTTCGAGCATTCAACGAGGAGAACGATTCTAGGTTCGCGCGGTTGCTTGCTTACACGCTCGCCAGCCGGAATCAAATTTGTTCTATGCGGACGACCGAAATTGCAGCTGCTATTGCGGCGTAAAATTGCTTTCGTGTCCCGCTTGATTCACTTGCCGGAGAACCACCATCAGGGACAATTCAATTTTCAGTCTGTATTTAAAAATTACGTTGACTCGATGTAACGCGGCGGTAAACAGGACGGATGAAGAAATTTGCCAAAATCTATGGCGCGACTGGAAAAATCTCCGATACATTATTTTTCTCCGTTTTTCCTAGCGCATATCGACGTAAGTATGCGAATAATAGTGATTTTTCTTAATTTTTGTGTACCTACTTCCACACATTGCCACAACTCTGTTCGCGTTCGACCGACTCGTCCCTGTCTGCCTGAAATTCGATAAAACGAATTAATTTTCTGCTCGGGATGATGAATTATCTCGTGTGTTCGACACACGCGTAAATGCGAGTCTCAAAGCGACACACGACGAAGCTCCAATTTATACGATCGCGGAGCCAAAATAGTAACTTACGTTGGAGATGCGAGTGCTCGCGTCACGACAATCGCCCATTCAATTAGAGCGATCCCTCGCGATGCATTAATGAAACTAGAGTGCTAATTAGTATCTTGATTAAGTTTCGGTCTAAGATCCGCTGTTTAAGCTGACGAATTAGCCCGGGGCACAACTCACCGGAGCGAAGGTACTCCGACGTCTGCCTATACCCGATATTATCGCCATTCCTATATATGTATGTCCTCGTATATAGGTAGGTAGGTACATCTCATTGTATTACAAGCCCGTAACGCAACAACCTGCCGAACTCTCTCGCTCGATACGTATATGCCCTCGGTTCGGAACGATTAGAAGCGATATAGCTGCAAACTCTCTATAACTGTGGGCTATTCCACCCTTCCCGCACATGTACCGGTAGAGAGAGACAGAGAGAGAGAGAGAGAGAGAGAGGAAATTTTCGTACACGATGGATCCATACGGGTATCTACGATCTTCATTTTGATATTACACACCCCACTGGCCACCGAAAGCTCGTATATTGCTCGTATATCCTCTCACGTACCTTTCCTAAATATGATATAATATTAGAGGTAGGTATAGGTATACCACGCGAATATCCCATGCACCCCGTTACATTTTCCTTTCTACTCGACACTTGGCCCGCGAGCCTTAATCTCGATGTTACATTATTCGTACACGCGTGTATGTATCTCGCTCCTAATGTAAAGATCGAGTGCATTTTATATGCCGAAAAGCCTACCCTAAAACGCGCGCATTACGCTATCGACGTTAATGGCGCGCGAAAATACGATTTAAATGTGTTCGCAGGGTCAACAGCCACACGCCGAAGACGAGAACACGCCGCAAAAGAGGGTCGACAAGATATTCGATCAGATGGACAAGAATCACGACGACAAGCTTACTCTCGAGGAATTCAGAGAGGGTAGCAAGGCAGATCCGAGAATCGTTCAAGCTCTCTCCCTCGGTGGCGAGTAACACACGTTTCAACATCAGTAGGCACCAACAACGGCGTCACGAGAGCCATCGTCAATTTCCTCGAGTCGAGTCTAACAAACAAATTTCGTAACGACGACAATGATAATAATAATAATAATTAAAATACAAACGTGAAAGAAAGAAAGAAAAGTCCGTGACGGACAACGCCGAGGGCGGGAGGATGAAGAAGAAATATAATGGAAATTATAATTTAGCGTTTCCTTTTCCATTAATTAGAAAACAGGACTATTTTCCCAACATATTCGATCTCTCGAACCCGATACGTTAACCATCAATATCTCCATCGAAGAGTCAATACTCTCGATCTTTTCTATTCAACACCGTGTCCGCGATGCACTTCGGATGGCTCGTGTCGTTAATTCGCGATAATTAAATTCCAACCTACCGGGAGAACGAGCGTTCGATCGAGCCACGAGAATGGAGCGTACAGACGAAATATGTAAGAGATGGAGAGAGAGAGAGAGAGAGAGAGAGAGAGATATTTTCCTGGAATTATGAACGAACCGAACGTCGCGTGTTTCTCGCGACGAGCCAAATATACCGGGTGATTGTTTTTGGACGCTTCTACTTTCACTGATTTAAAGTCTTACATCGGAGAGAGCAAAGTGATGGATAAATCTCGACGTGTCGAGGACGGATCTCGTATCATGCAGCCACGCGTCGTCACGCAACCGCATCACCGGCACTCCATTTTTCGTTTAAGGCCAAAACTTGGTTCGATGAATCGGTATACTTTGAGGACAGAATTAGCGACGAAACGCGCTTTAGCGAGCACAGATACGCTTTGCAAATCCCATGGATGATAACGAGGTATAGAGGTAGGTATTTAGTTATCGAATACGAGTTTCGAACGAGAGAAACAATCATCTGTGAACGAATAATCCGACCGACGGGCAT